>JASAUF010000447.1:7347500-8547500 GCA_030180095.1 Magnolia changhungtana | reverse complement strand
TAATTCAAAACCGATCCTACCCGTTTAATGAACTTAGCTCTGATACCACTTTGTTGGGGGCCTTACACAAAACCTTAGGATCTAGCCCTCTAGAACAAATCAGAATTATAGATAATAAAGCAATGAAAACAATCAATGCATCAATCACACACCACACAAGAGATTTTTACGTGGAAAACCCTCAAAGAGGTAAAAACCATGGGACCTCGTCTAGATCAACAATCCACTATAAAGTAGAACGTTACAACCTTCTTCACTCACGCAGGAGTGGATAAACAATTAGAGAAATAGAGAAAACGGAGAGATCTAACCGATTACGAGGACATAGAAGCTCTGAGATATAGATTGCACAGTAGAAAACCTCCACGAGCAGAACCTCCCTTCTATAAGCTTTCTCTCTCTCTTCCTCTCTCTCTCTCTCACCTTTTGATAGCCCTAAACCCTTTAGCAAATCCCTTGTAAAGCTTTAGGAAACCCTCTTGCATTCTCTTGTGATACCTAGAAAACCCTAGGTAACCCCTTTTATAGTTTAGGAAACTTCCCATTCGCATCTCGGTTGCGAAAGGACTCAAATCCACAGTTTCGTGCAAAATTACGAAACAAACTGCGTAACCTTCGATTGGTCGAAGCCTATCCACGACCGGTCCACCTTTGACTGGTCCTAGAATTCCAGGACTGGTCTTAGCCTCCGAGAAAAAACAGCATAAACTCGCTGGACTTTGAGTCGTGTCAGGGCTCGAACCTACGACCGGTCAAGCGCCTCTTCCGACCGGTCGAGCGGAGCTCAAGACCGGTCGAAGACGGGGAAAAAACCCCATCAAAAATTAATGAAGGCAGATTGCATACAACACCCCTCACAAGAATATCTCTGTAGCACAACATGGCCCAAGCTTTTCTAGGCACACCATGATATATGCTTTAATCTATGTCTCCCATCTGTTTTTCGAACTCATTTTAGGATATAAATTAAAAAAAAAAAACGATACACATCCAAGGCTACCATAGAAAACAGTGGAGATTGATCACCCACGGTTGAAAACTTCTCAAAGGTTATAGAAGTTTTGGATCAGGCTTATGTTTGTGTTTTCCCTTGATCCAGGCCTTTGTGACCTTATAACCAGGTTGGGTGGCAAATAAAACATTACAATGGTTCCTGAGAATTTTCAACGGTGGGTGTTCAATCTCCACTATTTTCTACGGTGTCGTTCGCTTGAGCTTTGGATCTGTGTAGCTGGCAAACAGATGGATGGTGTAGATAAACATGTACATCACGGTGGGCCCCATAGAACTTGGGCCACGTTGTGCCACAGCAATATCCCTGTGGCGGGCGCTGGAGACAATCCACTCCCGAAAATGACAAAAATAGAACTTAGTAAAAGTGGCACGTTTTGAATGAAAACATGATTTTGACTCATAGGTCTTCTTTTAAATTTTAAAAATAAAAAAATAAATAAAATAAAAAAATCTCTTAGGGTTGGTTAATCCATCCTTCCAATTGGTATGCTGTAGTAGTGCTTGTAAATAGCCTTCCGACGATATATTAAAGCCGTATATCAATAACTAGTCCCTTAGTTATGAGCCTGAAAAGTTATAATATGTGTTTTATACCAACTTTGCCAAATCAAGCCCTTCCAATCCAACTTAGTAAGATCCTGTTGCTCCATTAAATCGTCTATAACCCAACTAATTATATCGATAGAGATCGTGTTGTAGCCTCCTATTTCAGAGGATTAATTCCCATCCCTCTTTCTCCACCATTTAAAGTGGGCCCATTAGATCAACAGTCTGGATGATCAATCAATAAACCCCCGTTGATCATATAAAGCATGCATCAAGACACAAAATTGACGTTTGTCCTCGAGCCACTCCCCATCCTCCCACTTCTAGTGGTAGTCATCACCCCCACCTAAAAGTTAGGAAGCGTAGGACTATCAACTCCCATTTGTCAGTAAAAGTTGGTATTTGTTTAAGGTAAAGGAAGAACAAAATTTAAGTTGGCAATGTTGAGCTAGCTCGAAAGTGGGCCACCACCTTTCATTGCCTTTTTTATTATTTATTATTTATTTTTTTTTCAGATGAATACAAATTTTTGGCACGCTCTGTTTCCTACTCAATCTCCTCATCTAAGGGAACTTTCCCTGTATGCTAGGCTGTAGTGCATTGCATGAGTTAGGTGGAAAGACGTCTTTCCTTTCCATGCGTCTACCTTCAATCCCAACCGCGAGTACTTTTGCATCTGTCGCGGCTCAGGATCAATCATCCAGCATGTGTCGCCGCCCACGGTAGCCCACTTGCTGAATGGTCAGAGGTCATAACAATCTGTGTTTGGAAATTCATTCCATACGGGCTAGCTAGATTGAGAAAATTACGCTGAACAAGCCAATGAATGAATTTGGAACGGTTACAAGAAGATTTTCAATAGCTCTTGTTTAACCCTGAAAACCAAAGATGTATACACCCTGTCAATCGCGGTCCAATCAATTGCTCGAAGGATGCCATGTGACAACTAGGCCACAAAATCGGATTGCCTACCGAGTTACTCAGTACTCTCTTATGGTACTGAGTAAACTCAATTGGGCCCATATTGAATGTGTGTCATCTATCCAAGCTGTCCATCCATTTTTCCATCTACTTTAACGGGTTGAGCCCAAAGTTGAAGCATATACAAAGATCAAGTAGATCATACCACAGGAAACAGTGGGGATAATGATTTTCACCGTTGAAACCTTGCTAGGTCCCACAGTGATATTTATTTGTCATCCAACCTGTTTATAAGATCATACACATATGGATGAATGGAAAACACAAATATAAGCTTGATTCAAAACTTCTGAGCCCCCAAGAAATTTTCAATGGTAGAAGTTTAAGTTAACTGTTTCCGGTGTGGTCCATTAGAATACTTTATATGCTCCATTTTTGTGATCCAGCCCTAAAATTATATGAGAAAATGGATGGACGGAAATGATAAAATACACAAATCATGGTGGACCTCACAAAGTTTACCCAGTAGCTAATCCCAGTGAGTTACTACGCAATTGGCTTCCCTGCCCCAACACACATATTGTATATAAATTACAAAGAAACTGAGCTAGAGTTGTTTATATGTAGGAATTATTAAATGTTAGAATTACATCAAAGTGACTCTCTAATAAGTATTAAATGTTAGAATTTTAACTTCATGCAAATGCAAAATGTTAGAATTTTAACTTCATGCAAATGCAAAAGCCTAATGACATGAAAGCTTATTATACACATTATTTGCTTGGAACAACAAGAGGCTTATGTGGTGTTTGTTGTACACTTAGCCGAAGACAATAAATTACATTTCCGTGGAGGATCAAGGAGAGTTGAACGGGATCCCTCACACTGCCTAATGTTATACACGGCCACCCCCTCTCCAAAGTCAATAAAAAACAATACTTGAAGATGATTTTGGAACTCTCGTCGGCACAAATCAATCAATACTCTCTTCAACTCTACGCTATTTATATATCCATTTTTCATCCTTCATGCACACATATTAATATAGCTTATTAACTTCATTTTCTTCACTTCTACTCAGCCATACTGCAGAAAGTTGAAGCTATTATTTCTTACCTTAGTTCTGCCACTGCTTAATGCATCATTGCAATATGCTTGTATGTTAGTTTAAATATTCACAAACCAGACATCCGATTCCTAAATTATTGAGTTCTTACTTGATATATATCCGGTCGTATCTTACTGACCTCACATCGTGACCGTCTCATGACCAATTGTTATTTTCCACGGTCATTTTTACTAGCACATATCGTTGTACGTAATATATTTTGCTCATTTCTCTTTTTCTTTTGTTGAGCATACTTCCTTCATACTCCAATCAATAAAATTGGCAATCTAACCTTTATTTTTAATTTGTCTAATTTTATTGTTTTGTTGAGAAAAATGCCTAAGCTAACACTGTTGAAAGAAAAATCATTATCTTTAGGGCAAAAAGATCTCATTCAAAATTATTAATCCTCCCCTTCTTAAATCTCTTAAATGCTACGATAATTGATGTTTGAATAGTGAAGTCAAATTTCATAGACATAGCTTTAAACCAGCTAGCTAATTCGGCCCCTAAGATCACAAGCGTTCAATCTAATTCCAGGTGAACACAACTCTAACATGTCGAACACCTAATCTTATTACATACAACTCCGACATGTCCAACCCCTAATCTTATTACATATATATTAATAACTGAAATTGGGTTGCTCGGCCATATATTCGAATTAAAAAACAACACTATTTTTTACATGTCCGGTGGAACTAAGATTTACTTAGCTTCAATAAACATTTATTTTCTACAGGTAGCTCTTTAATAGAAGGTTAGGATCATCACAGCAAAATTGATTATTTATAGTAGTAACGAAAACATTGGACTGTTCAGATCATGGGAATACGGAAGCAGGTCGGCCAGTGGATGGCGACACAAGCTGGATCATGACTCGCACTGAGGTAAAACAAATGGGATAACATGCAAGGAGGAGACCTATAGTAGTCCAAAGAGTACCAGAATTTCTGTGCTCCACTTTCTATGCCTTACATGTCGAATATGTTTATTGTGATGATCTGAACTGAACATTTATCATACCGCTTCATAGATGGACCATGGACCAAAAAATCATAGTGATAGAATGAATGCGACCATGTAAAGAAAGGTGCAGATAAACAACTGACTTGATTTTTAGTCATTTTTGTAGACCACACCGCTGTAATTTTTGGTACATGACTCGATCATGGTCGTCTGGAATGAATTAACGGTTGGAAATTGGAATTATCGTACCCATATGCTATACAAGGTGGAGGATGAACATTAGATCTCATCCATCCATATAAAAATGGAATAAATGAGTCCGTTGCTCCTGCACTGCATTTCAGGGTCCTCATGCACTAACCGCTGGCAGTAGCCCATGCCCCAAAAAGGGCCACATGATCACAACCGTCCAGTTATTGGGTGCTACTTTGGACGGGCTCCAATCCAGAATCATGCTGATCTGATGATCCTGATCATCGATCGGTAGGTGGACTTTATGGGTGTAGACCTTCGCTACTTTCGTCTTCAGCCGCCAGTAAATACCAATCGAGTGAGGATAAAATGGTCTAAATGACTGTTGCACGGTGGTCCATGTAGTCCTATTACCAACTGATGGGCTGTTCCGATCATCCAATTTTTGCTGCAAGTGGGCCCCACCTTGAATTTCTAATAATTTATTTACCTTCTGACATATATTAATGCATTTGTACAAATATATATATATATATATATATATATATATATATATATATATATATATATATATATATATATATATATATATATATATATATATATATATATTTGTTGAAAAAAAAAAAAAAAAAACCATCAAACTACTATTGATCGAGTGTGATCAGCTATATATATGAGCGCAGATAGTGTACTCAAGACACACATGTACCTCAATTCAAACAATCCAATGGGCCCCACTTTAAAGGTCGTACCCGAAAAAAGACACAGAACTAATGATCGTCACCATCCAATAGTGGCCATCAAATGGGCTCTTTAAGTGGAAAAATCAAAGGTCATAATTCAACCAAAGGTCCATAAATCAGAGGTACGGAGCGTCCAATTGATATGATCTTGGATATTCCTCTTCAGCAGGACCAACGATCTGGATAGTCTGGATTGAGATAGACCCAGTATATATATACAATTAGTTATGCTTTGATGGCATCGAATAGTGCTCAATGGTAGCCGAATTGATTTAAGACATCCAACAACATCGCATCATCAAATAAGTATGATGCATGTGTTATGTGTGTCTCGAATTCTATGTTATATTCCTATCGACCTGAAATACACTCATAAACTCATTTTAGTTTCTAATTTATGATACATGAACAATAGACATTAATTTATTCAAAGCAATCCACACCTTACAAGCAAATAAATAAAAATACATACCAAGCAATTTGCAGATAAAATAAAATGAAAAATACAAATGTAAACAACTTACTAACGACAATACAATCCCTACATGAACGTTCATATCAATGCTGTAAAGCTGTGTTTGGTAGACACATAAAACTGAGTTCATCTCATTTTAGTTAAACATAATTCTGCAATCTCTAATACATAATAAGTTAGTGGTAACATTAATTATGTATTAGAAATCAGCATCTCTTATACAGAATTACTGTTAACTAAAATAAGATGAACTCGTTTTAAGGTGTCTACTAACAGGGTCACGGTTTTCAGGGGGAGTGGCCAATGCCGGGGCTGTGGCCTGGTGCAGTGGGGCGAAAATCATCCACATCGACTGCTACATTTGCACGGTAATGGTGCACCGGGACACCATTTTTCGTTTCTTTGCCAGTACCTTGGCCATCCTTCATGCATTTTGCACATTCTTTTTGCTTCTCAGACTTGAAAATCCTTCCCTCAGATGAGATAAGTTCGTGAGAGAAGATCAGAACAAGGATGAAGATGAAAGCACAGGTGAACTTGACCCCAGACATTATGAGAGAGAGAGAGAGAGAGAGAGAGAGAGAGGAGTGAGTTGGTACTCAATCCCTCTCATGTCTTCGGTATTTAAGGTGGAGGGGGGGAAGAATGAGAGGCCCCACCATCGATAAAATATTAATTTTGGACGAAAACATGTTGAGACTTTTGAGGCCCACTTCAAGAAAAATAAATGTTAATCCAGCGTAGCTTTATAGGGTTACTCAACCTTTTTGCATGAGCCATGCAACTCTGCTGGACGCGGTTTGCTCACTGTCAATAGCGACTAGCTACTGGACGGTGCTCTGTAGGCCCCACCATGATTTATTGTGTTTTATCCACACCGTCCATCTAATTTTCCATATCAATTTAGGAATGATCGCAAAAATAAAGTTGATCAAAATCTCGGGCGGACCCACCACAGGATGGTGATTGAACACCCACAATTAAAATCTTCTTAGTGGCCACAAAAGTTTTGGATCAAACCGATATTTTTATTTTGCCTTCATCCAGGGCATTGTGACCTGATCAACAGGTTGGATGGCAAATAAAATTTACAGTAGGCCTTAGGAAGTTTCAATGGTGAGCGTTCAATTGCCACTGTTTTCCTGTGGCGTGATCCACCTGATATCTGAATCTGCCTCAGTTTTGGGTTGATCTCCTAGAATAATGATCCAAAATGGATGGACGGCGTGGATAAAAACACATACATCATTGTGGGGCCCACAGAAAACCCTCCAGTAGCAAGGTTGCTACTGACAGGGTCAGTACGCAATCCGCGTCCAACTCTGCCTTCATGCCTTTGCCTTTTTCTTGATCAGGGTTCTTGGCTTCTGGACCAAGTTTGGTTCATCTCCATTTAACGTTGATGTTTGAATTTTCAATCGGTGAATCCTAGTCATCCATCTGCTGGCTTCTACTGTAGATAGCTTTCAGTAGGAAGACCACACTCATCAGGTAATTAAATTGTGAATCGACAAGAGTTATGTACCACAGTCCACGGGGAATCTACTTATTGAACGGCTGGGATTGCGTAGTCATTTCAGTTTTATCACCACAAGCCATCAACGGTTGGGCCTGCTAGGTGGACATCCAGGATTCGCAAACTATGGATGATGCTTTGGATGGTTAGTTTCGGTGAACCAATATGAGTTTATGGAACCACCTATCTCTTGTACTCTTTAGGCATTTGATTATAAATAAAATAGAAGCGTGGCACATGGGATGCATTGTAATGTGAGGAGGGATAGGAGAGAAAAGGGAGAAAAATATCGGAAATAAAGGTAAGAAGTACACAAAGAAAATAGTGGGCATGCCATCCTCACTGTTTCCCTCTTGAGTTATGGGTCCATTTAATTGTTACGACAATAGCCAACTCAACCGATGTATAAAGCCGTTTGTCCACCGATTGTCCATTTCAGTCACCCATGCCAAGTAATTATATTTTTCTAACAGTTTTATTCTCTAATAACTCTTTTTTTTTTTTTTTAAAGACTAACGGTTAAGGCAAAAATGCCCAAAATTATTGACATCAAATGGCGCGCCCGCACACACACACATATGGGAAAAGGTACAATGCACTCGAGTTGACGATAAGCTCCCGTGAGGTTAAGCTATGTAGGCCCCACCGTTATGCGTGTTGACCATCAACACCGTGCATTTGATGGGTCCCCTTTAAATTATGGGATATCCCAAAAATCAGCCGTATACGGAACTCAAGTGGACCATACCATCTAAAATTATGTGAAGACACAGTTAAAACATATAAAAGCACTTGGTGGGGCCCACCTGAGTTTTGCATCGCCTGAAACCTGGTCTGAACCCTCATTCAAGTGGGACACACATAATGGATGGGCTGGATTCGCAAACCACATCTCGGTGGGCCCTCAAAAATGATTATGAATGTTTTAATGGTGCACGGCCCCTCTCCACTTCTATATGTGGTGTGGCTCACACAAGTCACGGATTGACTTAATTTTTGAGACCTGGGCCCACGATAGAATGGTGCATTGGACTGATGGGGTAGATGTTTGAAACGCATCACGGTGGGGCCCACACAGCTCGACCTCATGGGACGGACTCGAACGCGGCCTAGGAGGTAGTCTGACTACCACGGGCGGTAGTCTGACTATCGCCTGCGGTACTCCGAATGCCACCACTCGTGGCCCGCGTGTGGACAGCTGTCCCAGCGTCCAAAAGTCAACTTTCCCCTGGATTTACCCCTCCCATCTCTACTATTTACAGTTTTACCAGCCTCAAGAGCCAATGGGAGTGTGTCATGTGGCATCTCTCTCCCCTCCACCAACCACCACTTACCACCTCACCTTTCAACCCTCTCAAACCCAATAATCACAGCAATGCCATTGGAGAATGCTATAAGTAGGCCACTCCTCTTCTCATTTCAACACACCCAACAACCAAGAGAAGGAGAGTGAGAGAGCAAGAGAGTGAGAAAGAGAGGGAATGAGAGGGAAGGAGCTCCCAAGCCTTCCAAGTTCAAATCTTTCAAAGCCACCCCCTTTAGCCTTTCCTCTCGACCTCTCCAACCCATCTAACCCAGCCCAGTTTGATCATAGTTCAGTCTATGCCTATTCAAAAATCAAGTCAAGGATCCATCATCCTATAAGCATTCATCATGACATTTATTCCCTTCCCAACCCCCCTACTTTTCTAGGTCTCTAATGAACATATGCTCTATGACTTACCGTATACCGAATCTTGTCACATCAGAAATTCTTAGTGATCTAGTTTATTTTTCTTACCTCTTTGCATAAGCATCATCACATCTGCCTTCTAGATACGCCGTTGGACGTATGCTCTGTGGCTAGCCGAAATTTTGGATCTTGTCGCATCAGAAATCCACATGCGTGCCTAGTCCTATCTCGACCACATCATCCATCCCTTGAGATTATTTTACCACACTAAGTAGAGACCGTACATTTATACGGGAGAGAGGGTGTCTAACCCCTTCCCTCTTTATAACCGAGGTCCCTTACCCGAAATCCTGGATCGTAGACCAGGAGTCAATGAAAGGTAGGAGAGTCTCCGGATTTTTTCAACCTTATATATTCCGCGGGTTCTAACCAACTGCAGGATTTTGATATTAATTGGCTAGTGGCGACTCCAACATCCACAAATCAGCCTAATCACCCTCACCACAAACACCATAACATATAAATCAACGTGGGCACCGATTTACAGTGTCCACAACTTGACATGTGAGGTGACTAATGGGATTGATTGATAGAAAATTTCTCTCGGGTTTTGCAAAGCGCGACATTTTCCTCGAACTGAACGCGGGCTCACATCTCCTGGCCCAGGTATCGCATTGGTGTGCGAGATGCGGCATCGGAACCGCGGTGACGGCGCGGTTGCATTGGTACAAGTCTCATGTTAAGCCGACTCAGATCAATAGGATATAACTCAAGGATGCGCGTAACTGCTATTTACGAGTCGCAGGTTGACGGAATTCGGCCGGGAGGACCAAGCCTATGGAACGGTACGGGCAATGATACGGGTCTTACACTGATTTGGCCTTATCAAGTCCGAACTTGACCGAGACCTTCTTAAGATGTTCTTACTGAGACAACCGTAGCATGCTCATTTCCCTGTCTTGTGTAAGTCGATGCCAAAAATCCTTTTTGGAGCCCCTAGATCTTTCTTCTCGTATGTCTGAGATAATTAAGTCTTAAGTGTTTTTATTTTAGACATGTTATGGATGATGAAAAGTATATCATTAATATACAATATTAAAATAATGAATTCGTCATCACTTAGTGATATGAAGTAGACACAATGATCGAACTCATTTATGATAGAGTCAACATGAAATAATCAAACTACTTATACCATTGTCTAGGCGACTATTTAAAGCCATACAATGGTCTTCTCAACCTACAAATATTATTCCTTATTCCCTGTACCTCAAATTCTTCAGGTTGCGCGTTTCATGTAAATTTACTATTATAGTTTCCTGTGCAAAAAAGTTATCTTCATATTCAACTGTTCCAATTCTATATTATATTAGACAACCAATGCCAATACTAATATGATAGATATATGCTTCACAACTGGTATAAATATCTCACCGAAGTCAATAACTTCTTTCTGAGCATAGTTGTTCGTAACCAGTCTCGCCTTGTACTTCTCTAGTTTCTTATGGAAGATCCATTTACATCGTCTTATACTTATCTAGTTTCATACGAAAGACCACTTGCATCCAATCGCTTTCCTTCCAGCGATTAGCTTCACCAGTTCTCATGTTTCATTCTTGTACAGGGAATTTATCTCATCATGCATTGTTATCGTCCACTTCTCAGCATCTAAATCATCTAATACTTCTTGAAAAGTGTACGGATCCCCCCATCCATAATAAGGGAAAATGCAACATTTGAGTCATGCCTATATCTCATCAATAATCTGCAATTTTCAATGGATTCATCCTAATAGGTGATAAAATCACCTCTTCCTATACCTCTTCTTACGGCTCAACTTCTGCAAGTGTTTCGCCTTTTCTATTTCAATGTCAACAATTGAATTTTCAATTTCCTTATGCTCATGCTTCCGATATAAGGAACCTTCATCAAATTTGACGTCATGGCAAAATATGATTTTTCATAAATTCCAGTCGTACAATATGTACCCTTTCACTCTATCACCATAGCCG
This sequence comes from Magnolia changhungtana, assembly GCA_030180095.1. NCBI lineage: Eukaryota > Viridiplantae > Streptophyta > Magnoliopsida > Magnoliales > Magnoliaceae > Magnolia > Magnolia changhungtana. Next base: position 8,536,329 of record JASAUF010000447.1, on the reverse strand, counting down.
ACAAAGGTACACTTTTAGCCATTTGATCTAGCTTATTTCTCTCAATTGACGATACATGAGAGTAAGCATTACAACCAAATATTTGCAACCATGAGTAGTTAACTTCCTAACCACTACATACTTCTTCTGAAATTTTACAATCAATCGACATAAAAAGAGAACGATTCACTAAATATCAAGTCATATTAATGGTCTTAGCTCATACATCATTGCCTAAGTCAAACCCAACATTACTCAACATACTTCAAGCTCATTGCAAAATAATTTGATTCATATACTCTGTCTCACAATTCTACTCTGGTGTATGCTTAACAATATTATGCCTCATGATCCCCTCATTCTTACAATACTGATTAAATTCCTTTGAAGTAAGCTCTCCACCATTATCGGTCCTTAAAACTTTCAGTTTCTACCCTAATTATCTTTTGACCATAACCTTCTATGACTTGAAAGCGGTAAACACATCGGATTTGTGTTTTAAAAATAAACTCACACATTTATAGAGAAGTCATTGATGACCCTCCTCCAAAAACAATGGGCGACAGCCCTCACATATCAGAATACATATAGTTAAGTTATCCTTTACTAAAATACCTTTCCTTTTTAAATGATAATTTTGATTGTTTATTATATATGTAATACTCACATATATCTAAATAAAAAATTTTAAAAATAGAAATTAAACCACGGTCGAGTAGTACCTTTATACCACACTCACTTATGTGGCCCAGATGTGTATGTCACACACGTACTGATGTGAATTTCACTACAAACGCTGCAGCTCCACCCATTACAGTGTTCCCGATCAACCTATAAAGGTTTCCTCTCATTTGTTCTTTCGTAACAGTAAGTGCCCCTTTAGAAACTTTTAGGATGCTTTCATACCAAACGAATTTGCATCCGATTATATCAAGAATTCCCAAAGATATCAAATTCTTCCTTAGGTCTGGACCATGACTCACATCCAGCAGAGTACACTCCACCCTATCGAACATTCTTAAATGAACCGATCCAGTTCTAACCATCTTACAAGTATGATCGTTACCCATAAGAATCAAGTCACCATCATACTCATAGTATATGACAAACTAACTCCGATGAGAAAACATGTGATATGATGCCCCCGTATCCAAAATCTACTCATTATACGAGTGTCTAACCTTAGACACATATAATATATCGCAACCACTCATCTCCTCGCTGGATTCCGCACAATTGGCCTCCTTCGGTGAATTATCTGAATTTTTATTTTTCTAAGTTTTGGTATTTGTACAGTCCTTCTTCATGTCTTATCCTACCACAATTCCAACACTTCAACTTTCTTTTGCCCTTCGACTTAGACCTCGATCACGATAGATCATTTTCTTATTCAAATGGTCTTCCCCTTTCAAACAATGCTCCTACAGAAGTACCTTTCCAACTGTTATTCATTCTCTTTTAATTCGACTAAAGGATTAAGATAATAGTATCAAGGTCTAAGGTATCCCTACTATGTGATGTAGAGCAAGTTGCCGACACTTTCATGTCCAAAATGGACCAAAGAAGGCCTAATCGGAGATGGAGGTGATTTGGAACATCAGAACCCTACAACAGGCGTATCTCGCAAACCGAAATGAGTTACTCGACGTACTATTTATGATTTTAGGGTAGGAGAAGCTACTTTAGCCAACTAACCCACCCATGCCGAATTTGTGAGATTCCATCATATCCACAGTCGAAAATCAATTTTATTTCTATTTTTACTATTTATAGTAAGTTTTAGTTTGATTATAACTCTTCATCTATTAAGCTTTAGGAGTTGTGTCCAACATGAAAAGTGCTTAGAAAAATTAGAAGAATAAAGTGGTTAATCCATATAGGACACTATAAATAGCTAATTTACTATTTATAGTAAGTTACGAATTTTTAGGGAGTTTGATTTTGAAACTTCTTCCAAAGTTTGGTATCACTATTTAAAGGATTGTAAATTCATTTTTATTATCTACTAATGAAATTTTGAATTTTTTAGAATTTATTTCTATTTTCTTATTTTCTCTCGTGAATTCGAGGTATCTCTCTATGAGGAGTCCAAAGAAGCTCCGTAGATTCAGAGTAATTATCTCCTTGAGGAAGATGATGCTCAGCGTCAACATGTCCTTCCTTACATCACTGTGGCATATAGTATCCACCGTATTCTCACAGGAATTTGGAAGGGACGTCAACAACATTAGAGATTTGCCTTCTTTATTGATCTTCTCGTCCACGCTTGTTAGTTTGCAAACTTATTTGTTGAAGGCATTCATTTCTTCAGAGAGATCTGACCCTTCTAGTATCTTCGAAGCGTATAGCTTTCTCTTCAAATATAAGTGATTGGAGAGCGAGTTCATCATGTATAGGCTCTCCAACCTCGCCCATAAGCCTATGACAGTCGTCTAAGAAATAACATTATAAAAGATATCATCGTCTAAGAACAATTGAATTGCGGTAATCGCCATCTGATATAGGTCATCAAAATCCTCTTCCTTCATAGTTTCAGGACGTCTCGCTTCACCAAGGAGAGCTTGTGACATCCCTTGTTGAATTAGGAAGGCTTTCATCTTTAACATTTATAATTCAAAGTTATTTTTTCTGTAAACTTCTCAATCTTGAACTTTACATTTGATCCCTTTAAACTCATGTCTCATATTGAATCTAAACTCTCAACGTAAAGCCTAAACTTTGATATCACTTGTGCACAGCCGCCACGCGTTTGGCATGGAAGTAACCTTAAAACAGATCAAACATGCGAAAGAGAAATGAAAATTTTGATCAAACAAAGATAACATGACGATTTTACATGGAAAAGTACTAACGAGAGAAAAAAAACTCATGGCACCAAGCGACAAACAATCCACTCATATAAAGGAGAATTACAAGAGATGGACAATTAACATATTCGAAACCCTTGTCTTCAACACGAATTCCCCTTCTCAAAACCTTAGGAATGTGTTTAGCTCTCTCCCACATTCATTTTTTATTCCCTAATCCTGTATTACAATCATATATCTGGCTTCGTATAGAATTAGAAACAAAGTTGCGCACTTATGCAAAAGTTGCGCAAATTGTTGATTGAACCATCGATCAAATTGACTTCAATCAAGGGCCATCGACTGAATTAACTAGATTGTTGATTGGATCGAAACCGTCAAAATTTGTCCGGTGTGCAATCTAAGAAATTCAAAATTTTCTTGATTCAATTGAAGATGCTCTCAATCGATCGAAATCCCCTGTATTAAACCAGATTGAAGGCACCAATTTCAACATTCATAAGGTCACGCAAACTTGGATGAAAAGAAAAAAACACATTTCATAATGATCCTGAACTTTTGTGGCTCCCACGAAGTTTAAATGGTATACATCCAATCCTCATTGCTTTCTTTCCGTGGTGTGATTCACTTGACCTTTGGATCTACTTTATTTTTGGGTCATAGTCTAAAATGATCTCATAAAATGAATGAATTAATAGCATGGACATAACACATACATCATAATAGGGCCCACGGAACTTGGTTTTCCTCACAGAAGGACTGAAGATGGGATTCATAGCACACAATATGCCACTATGTCACACATCAATATCCAGGTTATTCATCAGGTGGGGTTACCCAGAGCACGCCATGGACAAATAACTATGATGGTCCAATTCATCAAGCATACCACGTAGGTACGAGAACAATGGACTATTAGAAATTTTAAAAAATAATAAATAAATAAAATCATCATTGATTTATACATGTGACCTACAGTAAGACTTGATCAGTCTGTATGCCTTCCATCCATTTTTCCATATCATTTTAGGAAATAAGCCCAAAATATGAGACAACTCAGAGCACCAAAAACAATATTGATTAAACGCCCACTATTAAAAACTTTTTAAGGTTCAGTGTAATGTTTATTAACCATTCAACTTGTTGATTAGATCACACAGACATAAATGAATGTAAAACACATATATCAGCCTGATTCAAAAACACTTAAAAGTTTTTAAGGGTAAGTATTAAAGCACCACTGTTTGCTGTGGTGTGGTACACTGAGATTTAGATCTGCCTTTTTTTTGTGCTCATGTCATCAAATAATCCGAAAAATTAGCTTGACAGCCCGTACGCATACATGATGGTGAGTTCGACGGAGCACCGACCACTTGATACTGGTAGTGTCAGGGGGGGAATATGCCGACCCTGAACTCATCCACATGCGAGAATCAAATCTTGATTCTTTCCTGGAGGGAATCATCTAGAATTTCTCGTATAAAGAGCAGAAGTCAGTTGTTGGCAGTAAAAGGTATCCCACAAACTCCCAAGAGAATCACACTCGATGGGAGAGCAGTCCCCGTGAACTCGGAAGGACTGCGCCGCCCTGACTCAAGTACGCACGCGCAAAGGGTCTGACTTGTGCTAACTAACAGTTATGTGGGACAAACATGGAGGGGATCTACCCCATCCATCAGGTGCACCGCCTCATTTTCACCATGGATCCTCAAAATCAGTCCAATCCAAGACCTTCTTAGGAAGCGGTGTTAAATCATCCTTGAAACATCCAAATTCATGTGGTGCATCTCATGAATTTGACTTCCCATCTCAACTGTTTCCTAAGGTGTAGCTGGCTTTAGTGTTAAAATGGTCGAAATTTTGTGGACCCGATCCAAATACAGGGTGGCACACCTGATGGACGGGGGGATCTAATCCACATGAATTCATTCCGTCCCCGTCCGGGAAAGTCACGCAAGCATTTGGGATGTTGTCATGGGACTGTCACCTAGGCGTATCATGGACGCGGATTGCGTACCGACAGCATCAGAGGGAGGTGGCTACCCACAGTACTCTGTGGGCTCCACCATGATGTATGTATCTTATCCACGCCATTCATCCGTTTTTTCAGATACTTATAAAGCATGAACCCAAAAATGAGGGTGATCCAATTCTCGATTGGACCCCACCAAGAAAATAGTGGGGATTAAATGCCCACCATTAAAAACTTCCTAGGGCTCACTGTAATGTTTATTTGTCCTTCAACCTGTTGATTAGGTCACGCACACCTAAACGAAGATAAAACACAAATATCGACTTAATCCAAAACTTGTGGCCACTAAGAAGGTTTTAATGGTGAGTGTTCAATCACCACTCTTTTCCATGGTGTGGTCCATATGAGATTTGGATCTAACTCAAGTTTGGGTTCATGCTATAAAATAGTCTGAAAAAATGAATGGCTGGCGTGGATAGGATACATAAATCATGTTGGGCCACCTAGAACTGTCAGTATCCACCTATCTACCGATAGGCAATCCGCCTCGACGTATCATCAATGCATGTGTCACATGTACAAGATCTGAACAGATCGTCATGTAGGCCCTACCTCAAATGGGCCATAACCGAAAACCACATTAACCAGACAACTCTACTGCACAAATCTCATTGAAAGAAAAATGGGTGGTTATCTAAAAACAAAATGGTAACAACACTTCCTTTGGCCATCAAACGATGCACGGGTTAATTAGGAAGGCAAGATGTTGTAGGATCTGATATGGACCATCGAAACTGGGCCGACCATGATCATCGGTTCTCATGTCATACACGTTCCATGTGTACAAAAAGCGTAGGCCTAATAAGTTAAAGGCCTGTTAGGCCGGGCGGATTGGAAGGGATTGGATAGTACTGGAAGGGATTGGAAGTTAAATCTCAAGATTAGTCAGCCTGCTAAACCAGCCTGCCAAACAGACTCGGTGATCTGATCCCGGGATATAGCAATCCCATGGATCTTAAGACAATCCACTAACAACACCATCATTACCTTTAAATTCCATCCAATCCATACTAATTCTTTCAAATTTACCTGGGACGTGTTTGGTTCGAGGGATTGGAAGGGATGGAAGGGGATTGTCTGGGTGTGCCAAACAGACTGATATAGCAATCCCGGATATAGAAATCCCATGGATCTTAAGACAATCCACCGACAACACCATCGTTACCTTGAAATCCATGCCATCCACCTTAATACCATTCAATCCCTTCCAATCCACCCGGCCAAATGGGCCCTAAGCGAAAGCAAGGGACAAAGATTCTAGTCCTAACACAGATAAAGTCGTTCCCACAAGAGCCTCTGTATAAAGTAACCTTTGGACAGCCTTTGACCGTCCACTTGTGTGTGCGTTTATATTATATTAACGTACAAACTAGGAAAGTTTCAAGAGGAATCTTGGCTCCTGATTGGTGCTTTAGTTTTATTTAACCACCACTTTCAATGCACGTGGATTTGGAATTTGGAGTGCTATGTTTCTGTTCCCTTTAAGAATCTTGAGTTTAATGTCTTTTCGTACACCACAGCTTCATATTCCATTAACTGCAGGTGCATCTTTTTCAAGTATCTAACATAGTATATAGATGCAAAACAGTGTCTGGTTCATGTGCAAGTACTTGTAAAATGCCCTTATTCTACATGGGCTGTGCCTGAGAACATGGGAATGTTAGTATGGCATCTAAACTGTTCAGAAAGATGGTTCCACCATTAGAATTGGACGCTTCAAAAATCAGGACCATCCCACCATGCATTTTGTTAGTCCCCACATGAAGTTAAAGGTTTTTGTATAGTTGTCCATTGGTATGGCCCACTGTGTTTTTTATATGTCATCCAACCCGTACGTTAGGTGTGGCACATCATAATAATGGGATTCCCAAAAAATCAGATTGATAAAATCATTAAATGGGCAAATAATATGAAAAACGATAGATAACCATAAAAAACTTAAAAAATCACATGGTGGCCCACGTAATGGTTTAATAGGCCTAATTTTCTGGGTGTCCAAGTTGCATGGTGGGAGGTCATGATAGGCGGATTGGATGTCATAAGAATATCCCAGTGGGTCCCACGTACAGCACCTGTAAATACAGCTTTTGTACAATGACTTGCAGCGGCTTCATAACATAACACCTGTAAAGCAAGATCTATGCATGGCAGGGGTACCCTCTAAATCATGATGAACACCTAAGGATGCGCGTCTCCATAGGTACACCCAAGTTGCTCGCTCTCCCACATGGGGTGTTCATCCATAAAGTCCAATGGTGTATTGGCTGCTTGTGAAAACATGCTTGTCAGATATTTCACTATCTATGCAAATTTAAGTTAGAAATTAGGGTCCAGAAAAAAGCAGGGACAATGACTTTTGTTGAGGGGGGGTTGGTGATGGTTTAAAAAGTCAACTTTCAGTGGTTTATTTTCCACGGACGAAGTATCCAAGGATCAGAGGTCATGATTTATCAACCCATCTGATGTTGGGACTGTCGTTTAGCAATAGTGGATTCTTTGAGTGCCTGTGTATCAAGTGTTCAGGCAGCCTGAGCATCGTATAATTCCTTTTTCTCTATTTCATTCACTTGTTTTTATCACTCTGTCCGAAAGAAGAAACGATAATATATATACACTGTGGAAATAGTAATATAAGGTCGACCTCATGGGACTGTGTGGGCGCCACCGTGATGTGTGTCAAACATCTACCCCGTTAGTCAGATGCATCATTTCATGGTGTGCCACAGGCTTAAAAATCAAGTCAATCCATACTTGGGTGGGCCACACCACATACAAGAATTGAGAATAGTTACCCTCCCATTAAAACATTCATATTCATTTATTGAGCCCACCGTGATGTGGTTCACAAATCTAGCCCATCCATGGTGTGTCCCACTTGGATGAGGGGTCAGAACAAGTTTCAGCCGCATCCCCTATTAGGACCTAATAATTACCCTATTTGCAGTGATACAACTAACTAGTAACTAACCACCAAAACAAGCCTCCCAAAACAAGTTCACATTTGCATCGCCCAAGCAATGGAGTTTTCCTTTCCAGCAGAAATGGGATTCCCACTATCAAGGATGGTGTAGGTGTAACACATGAATATCGAAGTACATATTAACTAATGCATATTTACTGCTCCCAATATTTGAATACTTGATCATCTGTTCTAATACCAAGTCAAACAACTACCTGCTTTAAAAGCTCAAGCCATTAGAGAACGGTGCATCAATATCCCACAAATATGGACCTCATGGAACCAGCAGCAGAGTCTGATGAATTCCTGCCAACCAGGAACTATCCCTTTCTAGTGCACTGAACTGATCCTGGACGAGTTTCAGGTTCTCTTCATGTTTAGTAACTTAGGATCATCCAGTCAATATGGTTTTGTTCTACCCCATTCACAATTGATTTGGTGGGCCTGGATTAACTCATCTGGTATCTCTTGTCATGGCTGATGTCAGATATGCAAGCAGTTCATATAGTTCATATAGTAGATTATATTGTGAGCATGCCCTGAATAAATAAATAAATAAAGCTTGTCTCCTAAGTAGTAAAGTCAAATTTGAAAACAAATAAAAATAAAATAAATGGACGGTTAGAAAAAAGTGTCCAATAGTCTAAATTCCATGCCCATTTGTGGTTTACTCAATGAGTGTACCATCATACTTTTTCTACATGGCATGTTCACTGGTGCAAACTATCTTATGAATGGCCCACTTCTCCCACTGGGCTTTCCCACGTGGGAACCAGACCCCTCTTGGTAGCTGTCATGTGGCCCATTATTCTATCAAAACCTCCTTTGAATAAAGGAAACCAATTCGGTATGATAATGAGTTTAATCAGATAGTGTGGACGGTTGGCCCGACTCGGTTGTTATTCCCGGGTCAACTCATCGAGTGTTCTTATAATGTATTGCACTTGGTAGTTTAGAAAAAGGAAAGTCCCATCCTGAATAAAAATTGAAGAGCAATCCACTGTAGGATTCTCATGTTTTCCCAATCATCTAATTGAGTCCCAGGGTGCCACGTGTCATGTGAAGAGCCACTCACGAGTGGCCCACCCACTCCTATCAGTCATCTAAAAGTGGATATTATTTAAAGGAAAGAAAGAACCAAAACAAATGAATCAATGATGAGCTGAAAGTGGCTCTGGATTTCTCCATTATTAGTTGGAGAGGGATTCCATAAGCATATTTTAGCATGCTTTGGTGGATCCTCTTGTTGAGGAGTTTATAAATTTGGAGTAAATGATACATGATAGAATCCTCCTTTCATTGTCCATGTGGCAGATTACGAAATGTGCATTGGGACCGTACATCTAGTAGACCCCGCCACAGATGGCCCCTGGATTAAAAACTTACGTAAATCGAATGGTCCTAAACATGCAATTGGACGCCTACAAATGGACAGCAAGAAGCAAAACAGAGTTCAACGGTGGAAATTGAGGGGCAAAGGTGCTAAAAGGGGTGGTTAGGATTGTCCTATTATTGCAGTTTTTAAACCATGGCCACCTCAGGCAGATTGGCTACAACCCCCCACCAGGACCTAGCCTGAGACGGACGGTCCTGTTAGGTGATCTGTGGGCCAACCTTGATGTATATGTTTTATCTATGCCATACATACATTTTGATAGATCATTTTAGGTCATGAGACGAAAAATAAGAGATATTGAAGTCTCGAGTGGACCACACCATAGGAAATAGTGGGTATTGAATTCCTAAAGTTGAAAACTTCCTAGGTCCTACTGTGATGTTTATTTGCCATCTAACCTATTCATAAGGTATTCCTTTACAAAGTAAGACATAAATATATGCTTGATCCAAAACTTTTGTGCCCCTAGGGAAGATTTCAATGGGAAGTTCCAATCCCCACTACTTCCTGTACCGTGGTCCACTTGAGTAGCCAATCTTCCTTATTTTCGTTCTCATGTCATAAAAAGATATTTCAAAATTGATGGACGGTGTGGATAAAACATTTACATCACAGTGGGTCCCACATAGCGCTCGACCGGACCGTATGTCTCTAGCTAGGTCCAGGTGAGGGTAGTACCCAATCCGCACCCGATGCCCCCAGATGGATGATCCCGATCCACTACCTACCTTTCCACGTGGACGGTGGAGGGCGTCCCTTTGTATCATTTTCCATTTATTTAGATAGAGAGAATGTAAGATAAGCATTTTAATCGGTGCTAGCTAGGCTGGACTGCCCACAACACGGCGGAAGGGCGGAAAGAGAAAGGGATCTTTCCACGCGCTTGACCTTCCATTCGGTACGATTTTCGATCTAACTAAAACATTCCACCGTACACGTGGCAATACAGGCAGAGTGATCAGGATCTTTGATTTGGCATGCCATCATCCACTCATCAAAACAGTGTTCTGCAAGTGGGCGCTCGACGCGTACACCTTAGAACGGCTGCACGCGTACATCCAATCAGTGTTCTGCAAGTGGACGTTCGACGCGTACACCTTATAACCGCTGCACACGTACATCCAATCAGTGTTCTGCGAGTGGACGTTCGACGCGTACACCTTAGAACGGCTGCACGCGTACATCCAATCAGTGTTCTGATGGGGTTTTTTCCCCGTCTTCAGTGTTGCTGCAAGTGGACGTTCGACGCGTCCGCACACCTTATACGACCGCTGCACGTACATTTTGCCAATCAGTGTTTTCCAAAACTATAAAAGCAAGTGGACGTTTTCAACGCGTACACCTTTAGGCTATAACGAAGGGAGGTTACTGCTCGTGTTCTCACTTTGCAAATCTACATCTCGGCCGCTTCTATGTCCTCATAGTCGGTTAGATCTCTCCGTTTTCTCTATTTCTCTTATGTTTATCCACTCTGCGTTGAAGAAAATTATAACGTTCTACTTCATCCATTGTTGATCTGGACGAGTGTAAAAATCTCTTGTTCTGATGCTTTGATTTATTTCATTGCTTTATCCATAATTCTGGTTTGTTCTTGAGGGCTAGATCCTAAGGTTTTGTGCAAGGCCCCCAACATGTTCGGCAAGTGGACGTTGGACTAGAAATTAGGCAGCAGTTGAATGGTTAGCCCTGTCCAATCACCATGATTGTAGGGATAGATGGTGGGCCACGAGATCAAGAGCCTGAATTACCATACACGTTCGACGCGTACATCCTACCACGGCTCCACTAAGTAGCCTTCTATGAGCACTTCAGCTCTGAGCTGCCAATGCCATCGTGGCCGGTGAGAAAACTTCCTACTTTCGGGGAGAGTGATGATTGTACGCATGCAATTTGCTAATGTATACTTGGGATTCATTTGTCTCAATCCAAACCGTTCAAATTATGGTTGATCGAAACTGATTGATAAGTGGACAGCTAATGGATAGCTAAGATGAAAAGTAGTAAGTGGTCCAAATTCAACAAAATCATGTTCATTAATAAGAGGTAAGAATCGCCCAATCAAACTAACCCATTGAGATCGGGCCCATATTCACGTGCACACAACTTGAATATGGCCCCTGTATTCGTGTTCCCAGGACATACCCACTGCGATACACATGGGACATCATGGTACCAGAACTTATATGCGCGACTTGGTTGGGACCATGGAAATGGAACCAGCGGTTTGGGTAGTACCCTGACTGTAGGGACCGCTTGGATGTTTGTGTTGTATATCAACGCTGTCCGTCCGTTTTCTAACCCATTTTATGGCATTGGCCCAACAACGAACCAGATTCAAATATCAGGTGGACCACACCACAGGAAACAATGGTCAATGAACGCTCACTCACCAGTAATAACTTCCTAGGACCCATTGTAATGTTTATTTGCCATCCAACCTGTAGATAAGATTAGATACAACTGGATGCATCCAGGGAAAAAAATATCAGCTTGATTCAAAACTTTCGTGGCTCACAAAAAGTCGTTAATAGTCATTCACCATTGTTTCCTATGGTCTGGTCCAGCTATTATTTGTATCTACTTCGTTTTTGGGCTCATGCCACAAAATGAGTTAGAAAAACATATGAACGGCCTTGATATATAATGCATATATCAAGATGAGCCTCGAGTCAAGGTTAAAAGATACTCAAGCTAGAGTACTTTGACATGGTTGATCCATACATTAGGTGGTGTACATCAGTACAAGACAGCAAGCGGATTGACTGGTGTACCTCACATCAGCTAATCCGGGGGTACTTACGCCATGGATAGATCACAGTAAATGGGCGGCATCAAACGATGGACCATCCATACTAAAAGTGGGACCTGCTTGATGGATGGTGCACATAAAAGGTGGGTCAAGGTGGGCACTTCGTGATGATGGTGGATGTCAAAGGTTCGATGCCTATGACTCAGTGACAGACTCACAAGTGTTTCATTACGAGATCATGAGTTCTAGTACAAAATCCACTGTATGAGTGCGTGGGTGTGTGTGGTGTCGGGGATGTTAGTGCGTCCAAGGTAGCACATGATGGACAATGGACATCTAAGGTCGGGCTCACATGATGGACGGCTAACATCAAGGTGGGTTCCGCATGATGGATGTTCCATAGTCAGGTCGGCCCAGCATGATGGACGGTCCACATGAAGGCGGGTCGTAAATCCTATAATGGATGGTCCACATCAATGGTGGGAGCCGCGTTATGGATAGTTAACATCAAGGTAGCCCCATATGATGTATGGTAGACATCCTAGGTGGGCTATGCATGATGGATGACCCACGTCGAAGTTGCATCCTGCATGATGGACAGCCACATGAAAGCCACCCCCATGTAGGCCCCGCATGATGGGCTGTCCACATCAAAGGTGGGCCCCACATGATGGATGATGAGGGTCAAATATTGCATATTAGATCCTAGTTAGTGCTTGATTTTATGTAAAATGATCACGCTTAATGTCCTAGTTTAATTATGTTTTTGTTGCAGGATGTAATAAAGAGCGTTGATTGAAAAAGAGTATTAAAAGTGTGTATTTGATGCTCCAAAGTTACCAAAGATAGGGATGGACTCTAGAGGACCAATATTGAAGAATTTACAGGCCAGAGATCTGAGAAAATCAAGCCGTTCATGTTAAAAGAGGCCCGAAGCTAGTGAAAAATGGAATACCTCAGGGTTCCCACCATCCAATTACCTCAAAACTTCATACATGGGATGAGGGCCATAAATTAACTGTACATATTAAATTTCAGTCATTGGATCACTGAGAAAGTGGCCCAAAGGTCAGATCAGCCCCTTAATTCATTAATTGAGGCCCACCTGATATCTAGAACTACCTCAAATTCAGTCTCAATGCCTTAGATGGGGTGATAAAATGAATGGATGGAACGGATTTTATATACACATATCCATGTGACCCACACGGACAGCGAACGTGCAACATACATAAGTTCACTGAACGTGCACCAAAAATCATAAAGTCGGTCAGCAAGTGCTTACCGACTTTCCTTCTTTAGATTGAAAAACACGGCAGTTGCCGTTTTTGGTTTGAAACAGAGTGTATGGGTTAGCAGTTGTGGGACCCATGCATTGTCCAAATGGACAATCCAAACTGTCCATATGATCCACAGTGGGGTCAGAAACCACGTCTAGGTGACTGTATTTCAAATGAAAGCAGAAATCATATCCAAACCGTCCAAACGCAGGACCGATGGTAGAGCAAAAAAATAAGTGGACCGCATCAAAAACAATCCAAAAGCAGTCCTTCCCAACTGAAATTTCAAGTATAATTCAATGGTCGGAGTGGATTTCTCAAATGCCATAGAAAGTGGGCCCCACCAACAGCCAACGCGAGAAGAGGAGGTCCTGTTTCGCAGTCCGTAAAAACCGGACGCAACTTGCCACCGCGGGACATTTTGGAATCATGATCACGGTCGGATTCGTGATCCAAACCGTTCACATGGTGGAAAAGGGGGTGTAGACCCGTCCAAGAAGTCGGATTGGAGGGAAGGACGGTCAACCACTTTGAAAACTGGATTTCACGGAGCTGTTCTCTCTTTTCTTACGCACGTAATACATTACTGCGTAAAGATTTTTGCAGGAGTTTCTTAAAAAAAAAGTCCAGGCACCAACCGCATGAACGGCCTTTACACCCAGCTGACTACTCTCATGCTATAAAAGAAATAGAAGAAAGAGAGAGGGGGGGAGGAGATTCCAAGGAAGGAGCTGAGCAACCGTGGAGTGCAAGAGGGTTTCAATTTACTGTTTGGTTTTATTTTATTGTTTTTCTATTATTTTTGAGAGATCTAGTCCCATCATGTTAGGCTAAACTCCTAACCTAGGGCTGAGATGAAGCCCCTAATTTGAATAACTCTTGAGTGTGTTGAATTCATCTCAACTTGATTGATTTGTTTCTTTCTCTAGTGTGCTCAACTTAAATTTTCGTACTTCTCCATTCTATGAGCTTAACCAAAGTGTAGATGTGGATGTTGTTTGAATTCTTATTCTAGGTGCTTGTGTCTGACCATGAACAGGTTTCCTATAGAGGAAGAAATAGGAATCTACATCTCTTCATGCCTGACCATAGATGGAAAGATGTGATCCTTATGCCTTGAAGGATTATACATTCTGTGTGCCCGACTACGGATATAGAGTGTGCTTTATTTATTAAATTTATATCAGTCGGAATTAAGGTGAATCAACGGGTAAAACAAGAATTAGGATAATTAGGGGTGGATTCGAAAGTCCTAGTCTTCTCTTTGATTGGATTTTCCTCATTATTCTTGGTTATTTTCCATAGATTTGTGATAGTCTACTTAATAGTTTGCTAAACCATTCGTTGGATTAGTTAAAAAGAGTCTTAAATTTCGAATTGTGACAACCAGTCCTCATGGGAACGATCTCGTTATACTTAAATCATTTAAAATCAGATTGGTTCAAATAAAACATCAATGGACCGTCCAAATCAAAGGTGGACCCAAACAATGGAAGGTCTACATCAAAGGTGGGTTGTGCACAATAGATGGTCCGCATCAAAGATGGCCCAACATGATAGACAAGCCACATCAATATTGGGCCCCACAGGATGGCTGGCCCAGTTTGAAGGTGGGACGTATACAATGGACATTCCACATCAATGGTGGGAAGGCGGTGGATAGTGATGGTGGGCTCTACATGATGGAGGTGGACATCGAAGGTGGAAGGTGGTGTACAGTGAAGGTGGGTCGTAAACGATAGAGGTTGACATAGAAGGTGGGACCCACAAGATGAACAACCCACGTTGATGGTGAGACCCATACAATGGACGGTCCACCTCAATAGTGGGAAGGTGGTGGACAGTAAAGGTGGGCTCTACATGATGGCGGTGGACATCAAAGTTGGAAGGAGGTGGACAGTAAAGGTGGGTCTACATGATGGAGGTTGATGTCGAAAGTGGGGCCCATAAGATGAACAACCGACATTGAAGTAAGTGGGCCCCGTAAGGTGAACAACCGACATTGAAGGTGGGCCTCACATGATGCAATGACCCAAATCGAAGTTTGGCCCCACAATCATAGAAGGTCCACATCAGAGGTGCCCCACTTGATAGACAATCAACATCTAAGGTCCCACATGACTGACGGCCAATATCCAAGGTGGCCTGCATCATGGATGACCCAAATTGAAGGTGAACCCCACTCAATGGATTATTTGGCCCCATATGATAGAAGGTGCACATCAAATGTGACCCCACATGATGGATGACCCACTCAAAGGTGGGGATACATGATGGCCAGTCCACATTAAAAGTGGATTGATGGATGGTGGACATCAAAGGTGGGATCACATAATGGATGACCCACTAACCACTAATGGTCGGAAGACCAACAATCTATTATGCTAACAGTCAAGTACATTTATCAAGGTGATTTGTGGAGGTTTGAATTTTTCCTTTAATGAGTTCTTTTTTTGCCTGAGAATCAAGAACTTTTGAAGGTACAACAAGTGTTTGGTCAAACTAAAATGAGCGATAGAGGCGAAAAAGAAAAACTTATCAATAACACGGGATGGATTACTGTCATGACTGAGAGCAGCGAGCTACTTAACTGAGCGGCGCGCCGATGAGTGAAAAAATGGACAATGTCAAGACTATAAGCCGTTTTCGACCCAACGAATAAGCGTAGGTGGACGGTTCCTAAAACTACGATCTTCCTTCATATCCGATACGCAGGCGTAGATGGAAGAGAACTACAGGAATTGGTTATGACTAAGTTAGTCCAGTGTAGAGCAAGGATGGGTTGAACTACTTCTAGAAGCTAAGCTAAGGGTTCCATGCTGCTAAGTGGTGGAAATTGTAAATGTCTCTGATGATTGGATAAGCAACGTTGCATTAAAGTTGAATTGTTTTGGATTGATTCTAGGATTTTTGCTTAGAATCTTTTACTTTGCATTCTCCTTTGTTATTTATAAACTTCTTGACGATGTCATGAGAGTAACCGTTGCTTACGTGGCAACGTCGTATATTGCCAGCTGTAACGTAATTGTTGACATTATTCAATCATGCCTTACATTTATCAAATGTGTCCTTATCACAATAGTCGATTATAAAAGGTGTTTTAATGCTGATGTAGTCCTAATAGTACATCATCCTTATGCAAAGGTTATCTAAGCGTCCTTGAAAACTCGATCATTAATGAGTTGTCCTCCATATATTTAACGTATACCGCAAAGATTTTGTGCCTATTATGTTGCTATATCTGCATTGTCTAATCTAGTAGCACCAGACCATGTCCAAACAACTATTATTATCTTGATTTTTTATATTCTCTCATGAGAGAAATATGAATATCATCTCCAAGGACCTTTGAATTATTGGATTTCTTTACCTATATGTTGGGTCTACAAGGATCAATGGTGAGGATTGAATCTATCCCCTTTTGGCCATTGAATTTTAGCCATGGGCATAATACTATGTGGGTGTCATTGCATTTCGGTGAAAATACAAATTAACAGTTGCAACATCTATCGGATGTAAATTGTACCCTAGCTCTTGCATGATGTAGAGCCGGTCGCGGACAATTACATGGCAAAGATGGATCAGAAAAGGCCCGGTCGGCGACAAAAATGATCTGGACCATCAGATCTTAAATCAGGCGTATCTTGCAATCTGGGATGAGTTAGCCGACGAAAAATATATGATTTTGGGGTAGAACGAGCTACTTTAGCCAACCAACCCAGCTATGCAAGGTTGCGACGCTCGGAATTGCGAGAAACCCCTGATTTGACGGTCATTTCCCTGTTTCAATTTCGTTTTTACTATAAATAGTAAGTTTTAGTTTGTTTATAACTCTCCATCCGTCGGGCTTTAGGAGTCGCGCCCAACGTGAAAAGAGCTTAGAATAATTAGGGGAACGGTTTGGTGAAGCCAAATAGGACACTTACTATTTTTGGCCGAAAACCTTGCGCACTAGTAGACATCACGACCGTCTATAAATAGTAAGTTTACTATTTATAGTAAGTCGCGATTTCTAGGAGTTTTAGTTGTAGTTTGATTCTGATTTCTTTCCCATTGCTTAGTACCCTTATTTAAAGGGTTGTGAACTCGTTTTTATTCATTCATTAATCTATTTCGAATTTATTAGAATTTATTTCTATTTTCTGCTCTCTTTTCTCGTGGATTCAAGAAAGTCTCTGTGAGGAGTCCAGAGAAGTTCCATGGATTCGGAATAGTTATCCTCTTGAGGAAGACGGTGCTCGACCTCACGTCCTCCCCTGCGTCATTGCAATTCCTTGTAAAGTCATGAAGATCGCCACCGTGTTTGATAATTGTAAACCCTACTTTGAGCATCCCACTGGTGGTAAGTTGCTCCTCCTTGCTTTGAACGCTTTACCCAAAATGGGCAGAAACAAACTTCTTTTCCGCAATGAAAGTAACACATTTCTTTTGTTATTTTTCTTTAATATTCTTAGTACCTTCACCACCACCAGAATCTCTCCTGTTTTTTGAACCCTTCATCAATGCCTTGAATACCTTGATCTGGGCTTATGTTTGCATATATCTTTAGCTTCATTTGAAAACAAGACTGACTTTATCCTTAATTTCTAGACCTGTCCCTGTAACTTTATCAATTGTTTGCAACTTTGCATGATCTACTGCATAGCACATATAGATATGGTAAATAAAATTTGAGACCTCTGCATCCTGTGCAACACCGAATGGAGCGCGGGTAGTTCATATATATATATATATATATATATATATATATATATATATATATATATATATTGACTTGATTTTCAGACCAAGGCCCATCCAGGATTGATAAAACCAAATGAAGAGTTCTTGATTAACAAGCCATGGAACTCTTGAGGACCCCATGTAGCAATCAATGCTAAATAAGGCAAACATATATAAAGGTAGAGTATGCCGCTATTGTGACTCGGGATCTCCACCAGTGGGGCCAACATGCTGAGATGTTTTGTATGATATGCTATTAGGGCCACTGTAAAAACTTATGCTGAATGGCTAGTCATTATGTGCAGATGAATTTAGAAGATTATAGAAAAGATTTTCAATGGCACACATTTAATTTCGAAGCTCAATGGTTAGGATCATCATGCTTATTGAATAGACGGTTCAAATTATCAGATCATATCAGCACATAGGCCCCTCCTAGGCGACACATACTGGCAATCTGAATCACAACAGAGGCAAGACGAATTCTGGTGCGTGTGCTTATCCGTGAGAGAGATGTCATGGGATTAATTCACCAAATTATAATTCTCTTTGAGAGAGAGAGAGAGAGAGTTTTCAAGACAGCAATGCTTTATTCACACACATAAGTATACAACCAAAGGAGTAAGGAGTGGAGAATACATCAATTTTGAACTCCACAATTCCACAAGCTTACAATTATATCAAATGAAAACATATATATACGCAACAAGTCTGCAGATTAACAGATGGAAATACGTATGTACAATACATACATGCCATACAATCTCATATGAATATCTACACGTTAACATCAATGCCCGTCCTTAACAGAATGGCCAACCCCAGGGCTGTGGCCTGGTTCCGTGGGTCGAAAATCGTCCATGTTACTAAGAGACTTCTCTTTGTAATGATCCGTAGTGTTAGTTCCGTAATGGTGGACGCTTGGAGATTCTACACCACCTTTCCTTGTTTTTCCTGCAATATTGTTGTTGCTATCCACCTGACATTTCGTACACTCCTTTCTTTTCTCCACCTTCAATTGCCTTCCCTCAGAGGAGATAATTGCATTAATAAAAAGAATGAGTACAAGGAGAAAAACACATGCATGGGTGAACTTGGTGTTGGCCATTAGGATATGAGAGAGAGGAGTGAGAGGGAGAGACAGACAGACAGAGAGAGAGAGAGAAAGAGGCCACTTGGATACTCAATCCCTCTCATTTCTCTTGTATTTAAGGTGTTGAGAGAGTAGCATGAAGGTCCCACCACTATGGAGAAGGCATAAAAAGTATGAAATTGGATGGTGTGATGGCCCTCTCTGGAAGAAAATGGATGGCAAGCTTTGGTTGCCAGAGATATTTTTCATTTTGCATGCACTATGGAACCACTCTTTCTATCTTTTCTTCTCCTCCCTCTATTTGAACTTTTGGTATCTGTACAAATCTCATGTAAGTTGCTTGAGACGTATCCTAGACGTTAAAGGATGGTCACAAAGTCGTCCACCCACGTGAAGAAGACAGAAACCATCCGCACAATAGAGAAAACATTCTTTTATAATAAATTCAAAGCTGATATTTATGCCTTTCCTTCATACAGAGGTCTATTTGACCTTATGAACAGGGTGGATGTCAAATAAACAACACGGTGGGCCCTATGAACGTTTCAATGGTTGGCGTCATTGTCACCGACACTTCATGTGGTGTGGTCCATTTGAATATTGGATCTGCCTCATTTTTGGTCTGGTACACTAAAATGATATGAAAAAATGGATGAACAGAATGGATAAAACCCATACATCACGGTGGACCCCACAGATCCAGTGCCTGGAGCGATTTCTGTCCAGGCATGCAAGTGCAGGACGCAATCCGCTTCGGTTGGGTAGACACCCAAAAAATAATCTTTATAAAAAATTGTTTTTCTCACTCACGATTTAGTTGAATTAGCTATATTTGATAGGTACATTTTATATTATATGTATTTTCTAAAGTTTAAAAATAGTTTTTTTTTAATAATAAAAAAAGACCGCAAAGACGAACTACTGTTGAGAAGAATTCTGGACGCCACGTGATACTAGGTTGTGTACGTGAGAGGCGGGTCGTACGTGCCCGATGGATAGCTCACATTAAATGAAACACCCATACTAAAAGTGGGCACCGCTTGATGGATGGTGCACATCAAAGGTGGGTCCCACATGATGGTGGTGGACATCGAAGGTTGGTCCATACAGTCGATAACCCACATCAAAGGTGGGACCCGCACGATGGATGGTCCATATCTAAGGTGTTACATGAAGGCCAATGGACATCTAAGGTTAGCCTCAAATGATGGACGGCTAACATCTGCATGATGGACGGTCCATATTAAAGTGCACCCGCATGATGAACGGCTCACATCGAATGTGGGCCTTGCACTATGAACGATCCACATCGATGATAGGCCCCACATGATGGATGGTGAACATGGAAGGTGAGCCTCACATGATGAACGGTGGATATTTGAGATGAGCCCATATGATGGACGAACCACATTCAAGATGGGCTCCACATGATAAACAATCCATATCAAGGTGCGCCTTGCAGATGGACAACCCACGATAAAGGTGGACAGCACGTATCAAATGTGGGCCCCACATCATGAGGATGGACATTAAAGGTGGCCCCGCCGCATGATGATGTATATAGTTAATTACACCGAGGTGGCCCCACATGATGGACGATGGACATCATAGGTAGGCCACGCATGATGGCTGACCCACATCAAAGTTGCATCCTCCGTATGGACAGCCACATTGAGCCGGTCCCATTGTGGGGCCAGCATGATAGACTGTCCACAATGAAGGTGAGTCCTGCATGATGGACTGTCCAAATCAAAGGTGGGCCCACACAATGGAAGGTTCACACGATAGATGGTCTGCATCAAAGATGGGCACAACATGATGGACGGCCCACATCGATGGTGGGCCCCACAGGATTGTTTTGCTCACTTGGAAGGTGGGATCCATACAATGGACGGTCCACATTAAAGGTGGAGAGGTGGTGGATATTGAATGTGGGATCGATACAATGGACGGTCCACATCAAAGGTGAGAAGGTAGTGGATATTGAAGGTGGCCCCAACATGATGGACGTTGATATCAAAGGTGGGCCCCACAAGGTGAATCAATGTGGAACCCACATAGTGGATGGTCCACAATAAGGCTGAGCCCCACATGATGCATGACCCACATCGAAGTTTCGCCATGTATCATAGATAGTCCATATCAAAGGTGCCCAACTTGATAGACAATCCATATCCAAGGTCCCACCTGATGAGGCCCAAATATATGGTAGGCCCCGCATGATGGATGACCCATATCGAAGGTGGGCTACACATGATGGATGGTGGGCAACAAAGGTAAGCCTACATAATGGACGGTCCACATTAAAAGTAGGACGATGGATTGGACGGTCCACATTAAAAGTAGGACGATGGATGGTGGACATCAAAGATGGGCCCACATGATGTATGACCCACATCGAAGGTTGGTCCCACCTTTGATTGCACATCTCTTTTGATTAGATAATTTTAGTTATTTGATCAATACTCAAAGATGGGCTCACCTTTAATTGTCATTTTTGAGATAAAATATCAGAAAGCCAGAGAAGATGAGTTGATGCCAGAGAATAGCATGTTAATAACGTATTATGTCACATTATTTCCTAGAATTAATAAACTCTCAACAATAACATCCAAACAATATTATAAGACAAATAGATCAAATAAACAGCATCATTTATATATATATACCAAAGTAGATTTCTGAAACCAAGTTTTCATATTTTATTTTTTATAAAACTTAAATCTTCAGAAAATTCTTTTCCAAGAGTGGCTACCAAACAGCTCCTAACACTTATATGGATCGTGGATGAATTGATCATGATGTCCTCTGTGACCTTCGGAGTAGTAGCCATCATACTGCTATCTAGCCTGCCCTGTCTACGTTCTTTCCCAACTGGTCTAGTCACAGACTAACCATTATCATCTTAACTTCTGATATTCTCTTTTCTCGAGAGAAATATGAATATGATCATCTTCAAGGACCTTTTAATTGTTGGATTTCTTTCCATATTTGTTGGGTCTACGTACGGATCAATGGTGTGGATTGAATCTATTGTCTTTTGGCCATTGAATTTTAGCCATTGGCATACCTATGGGTGTCTTTGCATTTCAGTTAAAATACAAATTAATGGTGCGATCAAGAGAGATTCGGTGCTTTTCGATGCAGATGCGCATTTATTTATTTATTTTCATCAATCCATGCCTGATGCACTACATACTATGCAACACCATTTGGAACAGGTAGTTCATATATTGACTTGATTTTCAGACCATGGCCCATTGAGGATTGATCAAGCTAAATGAAGAGTTCTTGATTAATAAACCAAGGAGCTATGAGGGCTCCATGTAGCAGGCAGAGTATTTGCGTGCACCATGTGTGGTGTTCGTCTTGCTACTATTAATTGCAACTCTGGATCCAGCTTGTGTTGCCCCAGTGGGGCCCACATGCTGAGATGGTCCAATGGTCAACATGTTATTTTTGCTATGCTATTAGGGCTACTATAAAAACTTATGCTGAATGGATGGTTCTGACCATCACTATGTGCAGATGAATTTAGAATATTATACAAATTATTTTCAATGGCTCACATTCAACTTCGAAGCTCAACCGTCAGGATCTTCATGGATGTTTGATTATAGTATCTTAGCTTATTGAATAGACGGTTCAAATCATCAGATCATCTCAGCATGTAGGCCCCTCCTAGGAGAGAGAGAGAGAGAGAGAGAGAGAGAGAGTTTTCAAGATGGCAATGCCTTATTTACACACATTAAGTATACAACAAAAGGAGTCTGGAGTGGAGGATACATTAATCTTGAACTCCACAGCTCCAAAAACTTACAACTTTATTAAATGAAAACTTATATACGCAACGAGTCTGCAGATTAACAGATGGAAATACGTATGTACAAAACATACACGCCATACAATTAATCTAATATGAATATCTATACGTTAACATCAATGCCTTTGTCCTTAAGGGAATGGCCCACCCCAGGGCTGTGGCCTGGTACCGTAGGTCGAAAATCTTCCATGTTACTAACCGACTTCGATTGGTAATGATCGGTTGTATTCGTGCCGTAATGGTGTACGCTTGGAGATTCTACACCACCTTTCCTTGTTTCTCCTGCAATATTGTTGTTGCTATCCACCTTACATTTCTTACACTCCTTTCTTTTCTCCACCTTCAAATGTCTTCCCTCAGAGGAGATAATTGCATTAAAAAGAATAAGTACAAGGAGAAAAACACATGCATGGGTGGACTTGGTGTTGGCCATTAGGATATGAGAGAGAGAGAGAGAGAGAGAGAGAGAGAGTAAAAGGCCACTAATTAGTAGACCAAAGCTATAGATGTATGAGAGAGAGAGAGAGAGAGAGAGGAGCCACTTGTATTCAATCCCTCTCATTCCTCTTGTATTTAAGGTGTTGAGAGAGTAGCATGAAGGTCCCACCACTATGGAGATGGCATAAAAAATATGAAATTGGACGGTGTGATGACTTCTCTAGAAGAAAATGGATGGCAAAGCTTTGGTTGCCAGAGATATTGTTCATTTTGCATGCACTATGGGACTGCTCTTTTCTTCTCCTCCCTCTATTTGGACTTTTGGTATCTGTACAAATCTCATAGATGTTGCTTAAGACATATCCTAGTTGTTAAAGGACGGTCTTAAAGTCATCCTCCCACGTGAAGAGAGGAACCATCCTCACAATAGAGAAATCATACTTTCATTTATTTATATTTCTCCCTAAGCTTACAGTTAATTATCAATTAATCTATTCAATGCCAATGTGCTTTCACACGAGTGGATGTATTTTACTCTCCTGCCTTACCATATGAAGAGTCTTAACTGTACTTAGTTGCAATAGAAGATCATTTCCTCCTCCACGATCTATGGTAGGGCCCTCACGGTTTTTTCCACACAAGATCTGAACTGTTCATCTTTTGTAGGCCCTGCAGTATGTGGCCATTATATAATCATAACATTGATTGACCAATCGTTTTTATCTGATTAATTGTCCTTCAAAGAGATGGTCAAAAAAGAAATTTCTAAACGGCCAGCATTCCTCTAGGACTGTCCCGTCATTGGGCTCTCTTCAGTCTCCCATCAGAAAAATAAGGCGTACCAGATAAAAGGGTTGGATTATCTGACCAATGAGACCACTGGGCCCCATATGGGTAGTAAATACACAATCCCTAAATGTGTACATTTCCATAACCTTGCCCACCAGTCTACTCTGACCTTTGTATGACCTCAAAGGTTGGTATAGACTATATGATTTATATATTCTAAGGTTGGGATTGTCTCAAATATATATATTTTTTCCTCCAAACTAAGAAGCTACAAGGACAAGTTGGTCTTGGGAAGGTGGCCCATGGCACACATTCCACTATTCACATGCACCAAAAGAGATAGGGATTCCTTTGTCCTTCCCACTTAAGTGCATTGATATATATACTCTTTTTTTGGACGGTCCGTATGCAATCTTAATATTGCTTTTGGTCGACAATCCTACCTTTTCCAACTAAAACCATGAGAGGATTCTGTATCTTTTCTGCAGTTGCTACCATTTGAATATAAGTTACAAAGGACTAACCTCTAAAAGCATAGATTCCTCTCAGTCAGGTGAAAGATTGAGGTTATTAAAGCTCCATAGGTTATGGAAGTGAGTATTGTATTTTCAGATGTCATGATGATGGTAATGTGGTATTCATGGCAAAATCATAAGTGGGCCCCACAGCAAATCGGTGGATTTGTATTTTACTCGACCGAGGATATGCTCAGTATATACCGGGATTTCAGTTTGTACTAGTGGGGCAACCTCCTGATCTAGAGTAGGCCACTGGTGTGTTGGGACCCCACATAAATGGACTATGCTGTGGGAATCTCAATACAAGAAAAGTTTATTGGATGGTTAAGATGAGATACAGCAAACCAACGACATTCATTTGAAAAAGGCCCAACAACGACTTTTGGATTATGATCCCATCTACAGTTGGTTGCATCAAACCAACGGTCTGGATCGCCGATTCAGAGGCTCCACTTATACAAACTGACCCAGATTAGAGTTGTAAATGGATTGGATTTAGGATGGGAGAAAGACGAGATCTGACCCAATTACAAATCCGAACCCGAGATTTGAATCAAGGTCCGACCTGGCTCTTCGACTGGATATAAGTTGGATGAGGTCCGTGCGTATGGAATGACCCAGCTCGTTCGATGTTCAAGGGTTCAAACCTAAACCTGGTGGACACCCACCGTTGATTTGTGCTGGGCCTCACCAAGCTTCACAATGGCTTGATATTTGCTATCATACGGTACAGATGTTTCATATCAGTGGATTGGATGACATATACACAACATGATGGACCCTCTATGAGAATGCCCTCTACGAAAATCAAGAGTAGGCATACCATCTCAAATCTTCCTAATCGTGTGGCCCAAGTCAGTCATGGTTTGGCCTGATTTTTCAGCCCGCAGCCAAACAAGAGACTACATGCAAGATGGTCAGAGTGGATATGATCAATGCATCATGGTGAGGCCCACCTAAGTTCCGGATATGACTGATTTTTGGGACATCCCATAACATAGAGGGGACCCACTAGAGGCATGGTTCAGATGTCGGTGGGGTCTACAGAGATTGACCTTATGGGATGATCCATTGGGTCGATCTCATGGTACCTTTTCCCTGTAACATTTTTTTTTTTTTTTTTTTTTTTTTTTTAAAGTCTCTAAAGTAGTAGAGATATAACATGTATTAACAGAAAGGGGCTCCAGGCGTGGCCATGGCTGCAGCTTCTCAGCCAAGCCATATCGTATTAAAAGATGGGCTAAATCTTCAGGCCCAAGTATGGTCCTTGACCTTGTCGCAGAACCCCAGCCCAACCCAAAATGGCCCAAGTATAAATACACCTGGCCGAGATCAGCGCATCGCCAGCCTAGACATTTGTGTTGTTAACGGGCTGCCTAGGCCCTTTGACATCACAGGCCCAAACACTCAACGGGCATGTGTGGGGCCTTGACTTTTTTGCCTGGTTAATGATCTGGTTGGGCCCGAACTGACCTGACCCGGCCCAAACTCGGTACATTGACACGAAAGAAGGGTTTTTTTTATTTATTAATAGGATCTTGTTTGTTTTGCAGAGTAGGAAACATTTGCCATCAGTTGGTGATGACTGATAAGACCGGTTCCTTAAGTTCTGGTAGAGTAAGCTTATTGTGGGGCCCACGTGTGTTAACGGCATCCAACATGTCCATCAGGGTCGCCCCACCACCATAAAAGTTGGATGCCCCAATAATAGACTCAACCGAGGTAGACAGTGGTTGGTCGTAGGTAGAATAAGCGGCTAAGTGAGGATCTACACACATCCCAAATACCAAAGGTCCGCAAGCAGCTCAGCTAGAAGCTACAACCAACTTTAAATACGAACAACAAATACAAGAGAAGCTCAACAAAAATCTAAGCACACCCAAAATACCAAGCAGCTAGCAAGCGGTTCAACAAGGATTCGTCGAATACATGTTCTAAATACTATCGTAGCCCTCCATTTCTTTTAATTGGGGGTGGAGGGAATATTGATGAGTTAGGAGTCACTCAAGTAGAGTACTCTTTATGTGGGACCCACAATGGTGGACACTCTTCCAGCATTCACAATCACAGCCCTCCAGGATCAAAAAGAGGATAAATGCAACATGGGTTGAAATTTAGGACCTCCAAGGGTCATGATCATGAGTTGACAAATCAATGGTGAAGAACAATTTAAGCTCCATGCTGGATCAACGTTGTCACGTGGGAGAGCTGAAGGGTTGTACCAAGCATGATTCATTTACTTGGGCTAGCCCAAATTCGTTGATTGGCCCACGTAATCAAGGGTGTTGGAGGTGCTGGTGTCAGCACAGCCAACATGCCTTTGGCTGGCTGGACCAATAACAGGCTAACAGCAGCCTCTGGTAGGCCCAATGGATCAGTGATGGTCCTTCGCTGATTCTGAAGGACAGTGGTTGCATCAGTAATAAATTTTATATATATATATATATATATATATATATATATATATATATATATATATATATATATATATGGGAAAAGGTACTATGCACTCGAGCTGATGGGAACGTCCAATGAGGTCGAGCTGTGTGGGCCCCGCCGTGATGCATTTCGAACATCTACCCCATCAGTTAGATGCACCATTCCATCGTGGGCCTAGGTCTCAAAAATCAAGTCAATCCTAGTGGTCCACACAGCTTGAACTCATGGGAACTTATCGTGATGCGTTTCAAACCGTCATGCGGTTCGAAACGCATCACGGTGGGGCCCACACTGCTCAACCTCATGGGAGCTTATCGTGAGCTCAAGCGCATAGTACCTTTTCCCATATATAGTACCTTTCCATATATATATATATATATATATATATATATATATATATATATATATATATATATATATATAAGTTTCAAAGGCTCCTATTCAAAAGAAGTCTCAGTCAAATGCATTGTATCGCAATCCGAGTGGTCTTTGTACCATGGACCATCATAGAATGGCCCATAAGTGAGATGGTCAATTCACAAAACTTACAGCCACTTGCACTTTAGTATCATGACTGGACAGCTTGGGAACAGACCATGATGGAATATTGCAAATTGAACGTAGTCCAACAAAACCCTAATTTACGCCCAACCCAAGACACCTGATGATTGCTTCGGCGCAGCCCATGTCGCTCAAAGCCCAACAGTCTCGGCTCAATCAGGTGTCAGCTTTGAGCATGACTCACAGAGGAAACCATAAACCTGAGAATCCTCAGGTTTTTAGTTTGTGCAAGTGGAGGGTGGATGGTTCAGCAATCCAACCATTGGTTTGATCTCTGATGCATACCCACCATTGATTTGGTGGGTACTCATTATTGGCCAAACAACAAGTCACGTAAGCACACCTGTATTTTGACCAATGTTTCAAAACCCAGTCTAAACCGAAAAATTGTAGTAGTTTGGACCGGAAAAGGCAGGTCATTGCAGAAATGGCTCAATTAAGTAGAATACTCGTTTCGTAATTAATTAAAAAAATTGGAAATGCACTTGTCAAAGCTGGAACAGAGTGTGAACAGCAGGTTACTTGTTAATCAGTTCTTAATCTTCTGATTAAGGAGATTCCGGGGACCAAATGGGTCAGTGGGTGTTTGACGGGTTAGCCTGACAGGCTCACAAATCGATTAAGGTTGTTTGAAAACATTGGTTTTCACTAAAACACTGTTCAAGTTGCAATTCAGGCAACATTCAACCTGGATTACTTTATTGAGTCCACATGAAGAGCTGGTCAGATGATTAGAGATATCCATCCTATTGGCAATAATGGCCATGCGCCAAAACTCGTGTTTGAGTGATCATGAACTGGTGAAAGAAAGATTTATCACCCTTTCAGTAAGATTTATTGGATCACAGCCTGTGAACGATAACAGCACCCATGAGATAGAAGGGTTCCAATCATCCAACCATCCTTTCATGTGGGCCCCACAGGGTAAGTCATACTGAATAATCCTGAGTTGCAGCTTCTGTAGAACAAATTCATAAGCTACCAAAAAAGAAAATTTCACCTTGAAAACTGATTTCAGCTCTGATTGATTGACTTAATAAATATACAAGAGAGAAGGTCCAGGTGAGAAAATTAACACCATGGAAGCCTCTTCGTCTGTACTAACAGCCAAAAAAAAAAGGTCAAAACAATAGGAAGAAACTCGAACAACCAGCAATGACTTGTTGCCAGCTCATATGACAAAAATGAATGGAATGTCTTATTTACAGTATCAGTTCTCTAGGTTTGATAGTCAGGATAAAGGAAGTTTTCATACTGTGTACCCGTGAGTGTATTGGAGACGTCATCCCAGTTAATGACCTGATCGGATAGGGGTCTTGTGTGGATCTTTACTTGACGGCTCACCAGATCCCTATGTGGGACCCTTAGGAAATCCTGAACGTCCAACAACTTCTGCAGAAGATGAAGAAACATGAGCAGCAATTGGGTTTGTAATAAACATAGAGCCCAGAAAAGATTAGGGGTGAGATGAGCATGGTCAGGCTTAGGCTGGCCATTTAGCCTGAAAGAGGTGGAATTCAATGCCCTGACAGATACTAAAGTATACTCCAGTCAGTTTGTACAATGGAGCCCATGATCCAGTGATCGAAGGCATTGACATGATGGGCATATTATGATCATGTTTTCAGGTTGTGTGAGGGCGGACCATGTATCAGTGATACAAGCCATTGATATGATGGCCCGTTTGTACAATGGAGCCCATGATCCAGTGATCGAAGGCATTGACATGATGGGCATATTATGATCATGTTTTCAGGTTGTGTGAGGGCGGACCATGTTTCAGTGATACAAGCCATTGATATGATGGCCCCACCATGGATGGTCCATGCACCCAAAATTCCCCAGAATGGATCCTAGCCATCAACGCTTTGACATTTTTAAGGTTGAATGTTTCTTAACTTTCTAATTGAATGGTTAGGAGTTCCCATGTAGGAGAGTTTTGGTGCATGTGTTATTAAGATTGGAGCCAATGACATCAATGGTTCAGATGACAGAAAGGGCTCTACTTGCACAAACTGAAAACCCAAGTTCAATGTAGACACTGTGAGGCCAAGTAATGAATGAATCCTCAACCTGAAATTTAGGCCTGGACGTGGCCCATTTATTTATCGAGCTGAATTTTGGACCGTCCCTGCCATTGACAGGTTTAAACTAGGGCTGCAACATGGTTCAGGTCACCCCGTACCCAATTGACCCACCCCAGTTCGGTCAGGTTGTCAAGGTCCTTGGTCAGGTTTGGGTTTGAAAACGCTAACCTAGCTTGAGATCAGGTTGGGTTCAAGTTGAGCAAATTCGGGTTAGGTTAGGTCGGGTTGGGAGTAAATACATGTATTTCGGCCAGTCACATGTATTTCAGTCAGGTTGTCAAGGTCCTCAGTCAGGTTTGGGTTTGAAAATGATAACCTAGCTTGAGATCAGGTTGGGTTCAAGTTGAGCAAATTCGGGTTAGGTTAGGTCGGGTTGGGAGTAAATACATGTATTCCGGTCGGTCACATGTATTTCGGTTGGGTCAGGTTGGATTGGATCGAGCATAGAGGAATTTGGTTTGGTGTCAGATTGGGCAACCTTGGCTTGGAACCCGGGTCAGGTTGGATCCTCTTGAGGTCGGGTTGAGCGGGGGTTGACCCTCAACTCAACCCACCCAAGTTGCAACCATAATATAAACCAGCCAGGACTTTGGCTCTAGTCCAGCATCAATAAGAGTGGTAAAAACTGGGTGAAATATGGCCCAGTCGCAGACCCAGAGCTCGACAGTCCACTGCCATCTCCCAAAAAAAAAAAAGAAGCATGCTGGCTTTGAGAGCTCACAGTGCGGTTGTTGATGAGATCCTCATAGTACAGAATAATGTGGCGAGTGCTCCTGAAGTACTCCAACGCTTTGGCTGTTGATTCCTCTATGATTTTCAGACCGCTTATTAATAACGTTGTGTTGATATTGGGCCTGTATTCAGCAAGTACCTTTGCCTGCAATTGATAAACATGTACAAAATAGTCAAGGGATTGCAAGCACATGTTTTCATTTTAATGTTGCACATGGTGTATATGACTGAAAAAGCAGGCATGAGACGGACCTCATCCGGTGAATGCACATGAGATTTGTGGGTCCCATTTAGTAGCTTAGCATATCGATCATATGAATTTGCGAGGTCTGAAATCAACCTGCGCAAGAGATTCCTACGGAATAGGAATATTACAGAAACACCCCTTCGGTTGAAATATTCGACTATTTCTTCATGATACACCATGAAACCCTGCATTAGCCATGAAAATTGAATTTTAAATGCATCTTTTGCCCATGATACACCATGAAACCCTGCATTAGCCATGAAAATTGAATTTTAAATGCATCTTTTGCCCATGAAATGCAAGTGACATATGGAGTAGACTTGCATGGATTCCAAATTAGCATTCATCTATTCTCTATCATGTATCATAGAACCACAAACGTGAAATGAAATGTAGCAAACCAAGTACAAATGTGAATCAACAGACAATATGCATCTATTTATTTTACTTCCTTAATGCACTGATTTTGGGCATTTACCTACATGGAGATGTATACCCACATGAAAAGTCATACCAAAAGAAAATTTTCAAGCTCATTGCAATATCAAACCCTTTTAAAAGATGTTTGTTTGATAGAGCAGTTCCTACTGTCTTTTTTTACTATTTTACCCTTCTGAAAATCAGGAGGGTATTTTGGTCAGTGTCATATTTAATGGGTCATGCATATATTTTCACCTGCCTTTCAAATGGTTAATTCAACTATAAATTACTCCCCATGTTGAGACAGCTTTGAAGAAGGGCCCATATATATGGGAAACTCTTTTATGTCCCTTTGATCTAATGTTGCGCACTTCCAATAAGTAATGACACTGCACCATTTTGTGCTCTGCAGCCTCAACAAAAATGTAGTTACACCTATTGCAGTTGTACATTTTCCGCTGCAGAACCATTCTATAGGTCTTATTAATTTTATTTTTACAGGTATATTTACATGCAGAACTTTGCAAAATTCAATTGAAGACATCAAGGCATACTGTGTTTGGATGCGCAATTGAATTGAATTGCAATGACCAGTTCAATAAAGGGGAAATGACCAAATTGCAATCAACCTTCCCTACTATTCATATTTGAGGGAATATGCTCCAAATGGCAGCTATGTTACTTTTAGAAGTTGGACTCGAAACTGCACTTTGATTGCTACTTCCTCAATGCGCATACTAATGAACTACATTTTGATGTAGAGCAGGTCGCGGACACTTTCATGTCCAAGATGGACCAAAGAAGGCCTGATTAGAGGCAGAAGTCATCAAGACCGTCAGAACCTTAAAACAGGCATATCTCGCAAACCGAAATAAGTTACTCGACATACCATATATGATTTTGGGGTAGGACGAGCTACTTTAGCCAACCAACCCGGCTATGCCGGGTTGCCCACGCCGAATTTGCGAGATTCCATCATATCGACGGCCGAATTCCATGTTTAGTTCCGTTTTTACTATAAATAGTAAGTTTTAGTTTGATTATAACTCTTCATCCATTGGGATTTAGGAGTTGTGTCCAACATGAAAAGTGCTTAGAATAATTAGGAGAATAACGTGGTTAAGCCACATAGGACACTTACTATAAAAGTAAATTTACTACTTATAGTAAGTTACGAAATTTATAATAAGTTACGAATTTTAAAGAGTTTTAGTTATAGTTTGCTTCTAATTTCTCTCCCATTACTTGGTGTCCCTATTTAAAGGGTTGTGAACTCGTTTATTTCATTCATCAATTAAATTTTGAATTTATTAGAATTTATTTCTATTTTCTTGTTTTCTTTCCTCGTAGATTCGAGAAGTCTCAGTGAGGTGTCCAGAGAAGTTCCGTGGATTCGGAGTAGTTATCCTTGAGGAAGATGGTGATCGACCTCATTACGTTCATCCCTGCATCAATTGGTATCAATGCGAGGATTCCCCTCTGGCCGATGGCAAACAACGAAGGTATAAACAAAAATCCTGATGCATGACAATTAACCACTTGCTTTAAAAGCTCGAACTGTTAGAATATGGCGAATTAATCTTTTTATCTCATAACCCAGGCCCCATATCTCATGGGTTAGGACCTCTGCCGAACCCCCCTCGTGGGCCCCAAATCACATGAGTCGCCCACCCCGAGTGTATCCCCGCATCCCACGGGCTACCCCACTCGAGCTCGGTGTGAAATGCGCATTAATCACCCCCAGTGAGGAGTTTCGAACACGAGACCTCCCCCGTGGGCCCCAAATCACATGGGTCACCCACCCCGAGTGTGTCCCCGCATCCCACGGGCTACCCCACTCGAGCCCAGTGTGAAAATACCCCTGCATTAAATCCTGTGGATGGTGATTCATGGATTTATTATCTTTCGGAAAGAATGGAAGCTTTCCACCGGGAGAGGCAGTTGACCATATACGGGTTGCAGGCAACCCTCAACCGTATTGCGGATGCGTTAATTCCGCCCCGATCTCAAAGTAATGCTCAACCGCCCGTGGTCGCTGTACGACACAACCCCGATTTCTGGAAAGCACCATCAGATGATAGTAAATCACAGGCCACCACTTTGATCGTGAGGAAGCCGTTATACATGCCAAAGGTAGAAATAGAATTTCAAAGCAAGACAATCTTTCGAACAAGGTGCACTGTAAGCTAAAAAGTCTGTAATGTGATCATCGATGTCAGGAGCAGTGAGAATCTCGTGTCGAAATAATGGTGGAAAAGCTGCAACTGAAAACAGAAAAGCATTTATCTTCGTACACGATTGGATAGATAAATGAGGTCAATAAAACAGAAGTAACCGAACAATGAACTGCCTCATTTTCAATTGGTAAAAATTATAAGGATCAAGAACTTTGTGACATAGTCGACATGAAAGTTTGTCATATGTTACTTGGTCGACCATGGAAAAATAATATTGATGTTATTGCTACAAATAGAGGTCGGGATAACGCGTTTATATTTACTAAAGATGGTAGAAAGATTGGCTTCGTCTATATGGGAACAGAGAACCAACCTAAGACTTCTAAAGTTGAAGAACAGCCTCTCACAACTGAACAGGCTTTTATTAAACAATCCGAGGAAACAAGAGATATATATGGATTAGTTGCAAAGAAAGAATATATAGAGCCTATGAACATCCCAGGGGATTTAAAACCAGTGTTGCAGGAGTTCAAGGCAATTGTGCTCAATGAACTCCCTAATAAATTGCCTCCTATACGAGATATACAAAACCACATTGATCTTGTCACGGGGATAAGTCTAAGTCTGCCTAATTGCCCACATTATCAGAAGGAATGTGAGATCTTGAAGGTAGAAGTGAAGGAACTGATCCATACTAGCCAAGTCAAGGAGAGCATGAGTACGTGTGTTGCGTCAACTCAAGAGCCTAATGCCAAGTACAAGAAAATGGCTAATAAACATCGGCATCAAAAGTTATCTCAGAATTATGAACCAAGTCCCTTGAGCAACTCGAGAATGAGTTTTTTCCAAGAAGAGGGATCAGATGTAGAAAGTGTTACAAATACATTCCTAGCATGGTTGGACCAAAAGAATGTGGACCGTAAATTGATCATAACTTTTGATCCGAGTATCGTTACAGCGCACCAGACAGAGTATCATGAATCGAAGCAACACGAGAACTCGAGGACGAGTTCTTTTGAAGTGGAGGGGATTGATGTAGAGCGGGTCACGGACACTTTCATGTCCAAGATGGACCAGAGAAGGCCCGATTAGAGGCAGAAGTCATCAAGACCGTCAGAACCTTAAAACAGGCATATCTCGCAAACTGAAATGAGTTACTCAACATACCATATATGATTTTGGGGTAGGACGAGCTACTTTAGCCAACCAACCCGGTTATGCCGGCTTGTCCACACCGAATTTGCGAAATTCCATCATATCGACGGCCGAATTCCATGTTTAGTTCCGTTTTTACTATAAATAATAAGTTTTAGTTTAATTATAACTCTTCATCCATTGGGCTTTAAGAGTTGTGTCCAACATGAAAAGTGCTTAGAATAATTAGGAGAATAGCGTGGTTAAGCCACATAGGACACTTACTATAAAAGTAAATTTACTATTTATAGTAAGTTACAAATTTTAGGGAGTTTTAGTTATAGTTTGTTTCTGATTTCTCTCTCATTGCTTGGTATCCCTATTTAAAGGGTTGTGAACTCGTTTATTTCATTCATCAATTAAATTTCGAATTTATTAGAATTTATTTCTATTTTCTTGTTTACTTTCCTCGTGGATTCGAAAAGTCTCTGTGAGGAGTCCAGAGAAGCTCCGTGGATTCGGAGTAGTTATCCTTGAGGAAGACGGTGATCGACCTCATCACGTTGTCACATTTTGGTCATTTCCTCTCCGCTGATCTGGGTATTGCAATTCAATTCAATATGAACCCAAACATAGCTTTAAATAATGGAGTAGTGTATACAGGAATACCTGGCTTTTCTTTATTCCCCTTCCTAGTAAAGCTACATTCAGTTCATTACAGATCAATGAAATAACAGAGTTTAGGGGATCCTCTACACATTGGACTTGTGTTTGAGTCTTTTCAAAAATCACTTTGAAGGTTTTCTAAACCATCCATATTGGGTATTAGGAGGTTTCATATGCCTTTAAAAGATCCCTGAACATATTAATTCTCATGCTTATTACTGTTTTCCCCATGATTGGGACACAACTTCAACTGGAGCTGCAAGATACATAAATTACCATGAATTGAGATGTAGAACCAAAATTATCATGTTAAGTAGCACCAAACAGCTCGACTGTTGAGATGTAAAGCAATAGCTTTTCAAAATTCATAGTTGCAACCGCTTTTCTATTTGTGGTTCCTTCTCATTGTCAGTAGAGCCATTACTTAGGTATCTTGGTTTATTTCATGTTTTATGTGTTGGGATAACAGTAATGAAATGGGGAATAAAACAACTGAATTATTCCTACAACTTGAGTACATATTCGAGAAAAATATTAGAAATGAATGATAATGAAAAATCAACGCAATAATAAGGCTGATAGTGCCCAAAGATTTTAAGGCAATCATGGCAGTTACCCACAAAATTACCTGATCAATATCAAACATTACTTAACCCCATATTTCAATGTGGTTGATTGAATCTACCTATGTAAAGCGTATTTGTTTACCAATACGAGTATATGCAATCGTGATAATTCCCATCTCTATTTGACCTCTAAGTGAAAATTCAAATTTAATGGGCTTCATCCTCTCTCGTAAAACTAAAACAAGCACTGCATAGTTACTCTCATTGCTACAATGCATGACTAGAATCTATTGTATATACAGTATTGGATACAGAATGAGTATTTAACCTCAAAATTGAATTAAAAAGGGCTTTAAAGCAGATAAATTATCTGTTTCAAAGCATCTCATTATCATAGAGTAGGATGTGAAATCCCAAGATATCGAGCAGGCTTCTATGAAATAGCCTTTGTTAGTGAACCAAAATAAATTAACTTGATTTGAACCTTAAACGGAACAAAATTTTCATTGTATGAGAGAAGATTATCATGGAGGAAGATCCATGCATATATCCTTTTAAGATCCTAATACAAATATGCATATTTTTTTTCAAATAATTGTAATGGAGATCAGCCTCTCGATGATGCACTCAAGATCATCAGAATTAAGTAGGGGTTTTGGAGTGCAAGGGGACCAAAACCACTGCAACTAGCCCCATATCATTCCATTTCAGTTGGTTTCAGTCCTGTTTCCATATGGTGACTCATATTGTTTCAGACTGAAACCGATACAACTGGGATGATATAGAGTCATATGGGACAATTTTTTAAAGCATGCTCACAAGTATATCTTTGTTTTTTGTCTTTTTCTGAAACGTGAAGAACTTTTATTCAAATGGGAGCCAAAGCTCAAAGAATAAATTTTCAATGGACCAACCCCCCCCCAAAAAAAAAAAAAAAAAAGAAGTACGGAGGAAATTTTCAATGGACCCCTGCATACTTTATACCAAACCTTTGGCAAGGAGCAGTGAATAAATAAATGATCCAAGCTCTCCATGTCCCACATGCGCATCATGCAACAGTTATGAAGCCCCAAAGATCTCTTCTGGATATTATCGATTGTTAAGACCCTATTCCTCCCTGCCAACCAAGGGACTGCCACAATCTTGGGAGGGGCCCCATAAAACCACACGAACGGCGAGAAGTCACCGCAAACAACCAACACAAACCTTCCAAGCAAGCAAAAGGAGAGGATAGAGAATCGCCCAATCTTATCCAATGTCCAAACCATCGAGTCTTTCTCCCCTGGAAAATGTGAGAAACCCTTAAGTAGCCCCAAGAGCTACATAAATTGTTCTACTTCAGCATCCAACAGATTTCTCCTACAAGGGAGAGCATGACAAAGGATACCTACTCCATAAAATCGCACGGCGACTACTAGTTCCTACAATTCCAATTGATCAAGCACCTACCCCAAGAGATACATAAATTGTTCTACTTCGGCATCCGACAGATTTCTCCTACAAGGGAGAGCATGACAAAGGTTACCTACTCCATAAAATCGCACGGCAACTACTAGTTCCTACAATTCCAATTGATCAAGCACCTACCCCAAGAGCTACATAAATTGTTCTACTTCGCATCCGACAGATTTCTCCTACAAGGGAGAGCGTGGCAAAGGATACCTACTCCATAAAATCGCACAGCAACTACTAGTTCCTACAATTCCAATTGATCAAGCACCTACCCCAAGAGCTACATAAATTGTTATATTTCAGCATCTGACAGATTTCTCCTACAAGGGAGAGCGTGACAAAGGATACTCCATAAAATCGCACAGCGACTACTAGTTCCTACAATTCCAATTGATCAAGCACCCACCAAGAGTAAATGTCCGAAATGGGTTTTATGCTCCAAGGTGAGATGCATCAAAAACAAGAATGGAACCATGCAGTGCAATCTTAGACAAAGTATGAAATTGTCAAGAGTAGAATGGAATGAAAACCTTTGTGACAGACATGAGATGCTCGGCGCTGAGTGGGTATCCAAATTCCACAGCAGTTTGCAGAACTTTGAGGACATAGGATTAGAGGGGCCATGGCAGGCAAAAAAGCATAAGTGGGCAGTCCAAAATCCAGTGTTTTCAGCTCAATTTGCTAAGACTAGTGCTTTTCCTTAAGGAAAACAATGATGATAGACTTAAAGAGGTTTTTCCTTCTGATAGATCTATGAGATGGATTTTAAACACAATCTGGATACGAATGATCTCATCCTATCTGAAACAAAGTCAGGTGGAGATGTGTGAGTAATCTTCACGTAGCTCCTCGAAGAATTCTAGCCTTATCAAAATGCTCACCTACCATAGGCAAATCCGTCCAACTAAAATGATTATCATGTACAATCTTGTCATTATTCAGAGCAAGTTTGTCTAATCTCTTAATCACAAAAATCACTCACGAAAACATGGCAAGTGTCATATAGAATGAAACTGATGCAAGTATAAGAAAATGCATCTACTTGACTTTTTGAAAATGATTAGCTGATATAAGGCTCCAAGAATGATTAGTTGATAAAACCTTGGTCGATCTACTATCTATTTCATGTCCATCTACAGTATTTTACTTCTACGACAAAGAGCATTGAGCAAGAATGAACAGAGAAATTTCTAAGTTGAATCGGGGCATAAGAAAAGCATAATAGAATGCTTATAAGCTGAAGGAAGAGAGTTGCCTAGGATTGCACATTATCAAGAATACTAATGGAGGCGCAAAAAGTACTCTCTCCTGACCAAGCATCGGATGAGCTTCCCTGTCTTCGACTGTGGACGGTGGACCGCTCCCTCTTGTGACCATGAAATGGAAAAAATGCATCAGCCTCCACTGGTTTTTATTGGTTTAGAATCTTTCGATTTTTAACATGACTATATAAACTGTAACCCTGACCATTGGTCGCCTGATGGAACTTGCCCCCTTACAATCTCTTATCATGATTGCTTTTGAAGAGAAATCCAGACCCACTAAAATTTTAGGCCTTACATGGCATGCTCATTGGCATCATCCGATCATCAACGTTAGTAAAATGAATCTCAGCCTACTTCAGACATTCTGGTTTTCACATACCAAAGGATAAGACAATGATATTATTAGTTTGGGCAGAGAAATTACTGATTGTGCAGCGGCAAAATAATGAGGTTGAATTTCATTTGGTTGTACCAATATAAAAGCATCAATAGAAGAATTACCAGCTAAATAGAGTAAGAAACAAGCCACAGCTTTACAGAGTATAAAGGTTACTCAATATAGATGCCATGGCCCATGTCATCTAAAAGACCCTTTTTTTTTTTGGAACAAAAGAATAGTTATATTTTACCTGATTAAGCATCCACTTGAATCCGACAGCAGCTGAACACTCATTCTTCGAAGCGCTACTCAACCAATCCAGATTGTACACTTCATCTAACGTCCTCTCAATCGCCGAGAAATTGCTCCTCCTTTCTTTAAGGGAGAAGATCTCCCCATTTGAGCTGACATTGATGTGGCTGTTCAGCAGCGTCTCGAACCATCCACTCCCGGACCTCTGCATTGAAAGAATTGCAAAGAACCGTACAGGATTGCATTCGCACTCTCCTCTGCCAAGACACCCAAAACAACGTTCAGAACAAGCTAAACGAATTCAAACTGCCAGTCAAGGAAATTGAATTACCTGCTATAAGTTCTGGGTTTTGGATAATGCGCATATGGATCCTCCCATGGTTGAATGCCTTTGCCATGACAAGGGCGTTCGGGAAATTCAATGGAGAACTTAGAATTCACATGGTTTCCGATCTGTTTTAGACAGATCGAGCAAATGTAAATGCTGCAGAACATTGCAAAGACTAGTAGAATCATTCTCAACACGGTCGGAGACTTCTTCAACGGTTTTACAATTAAAGCATCCTGCGACATGAACCTTCCAATCAAAATTCCAAGGATTCCACAAATCAACCAAACGGATTTACAGAGAAAAAAAAAAAGATTCCAAATATCAATCAAGCCAATGCAGAAATCGAAAGGTGATCAAAACAGAACATGAAAACATTAAAAATCAAAATATTTTCTAAAAAATGAGTAAAATAACGAAATATCACATTCAAACAACCTAAACGAAGAAAGCAAAAATCCAAAAGAAACAGAAAAATAAAATGCAGTATGAGTTTCTTCATTTCAAACCAAAAAATTTTAAAAAGAAGTACAAAAATGTTCTGAAAACGAAAATTATGAATATCCAGAAATATTTCTTCAAAAAAATCCTTTAAAAAAAAAAAAAAAAAAAACAAGTAGAAATCCAAAGGAAAGGAAAGAGGGATGAAAGAATGGAAACCTTGTTGAAGAAAAGACATTCTTCTACCATTTTCTCCAGAAAGGAGAGTGTAGAAAAGCGAAAAGCGGAGCTTTTACTTTTGCTTCTTTCTCTCTCTTCTACTTGCACTGCTTCTTCAAATCCTATGGAAGATGGAAAAGAGAAAAGAGGGAAAATAGGAAATTTTATGAATGGAAAGAACAAAGCTCGTTTGGATTTTGGGCATTTCCTCGTGACGTGCGACATCGTTATTATTAATAGTCAAACGATCTCTTGGTCTCTCCATTTTTTTTCTTTTTCTCTCTCCGAAGTCTGAAATCTTGCTTGCTTCCGAAGCGTATACGGAACGGACTCGATTTCGGTAGTGACCCTTCCATTACCGAGCTCGGTACTAGTCGGTGCTTTGTGGTCCCATTATAACGTATTTATTTCATCCACGCCGTCCATCCATTTTTTTCAGCTCATTTTATGATATGATACAAAAAATAAAAATAACGCAGATTAAAATCTCATGTGGACCACACAACAATAGACAGTATTGATTGATCGCCTGATATAAAAAACTCATCGGGAGCACAA
This sequence comes from Magnolia changhungtana, assembly GCA_030180095.1. NCBI lineage: Eukaryota > Viridiplantae > Streptophyta > Magnoliopsida > Magnoliales > Magnoliaceae > Magnolia > Magnolia changhungtana. Next base: position 8,495,821 of record JASAUF010000447.1, on the reverse strand, counting down.
AAGTTTTGGATTAAGCTGGTATTTGAGTTTTCCATTCAACGATGTTTGTGTGACCTAATCAAGAAGATGAATGGTAAAAAAACATTACAGCGGGCCTTGGAAAGTTGTTAATTGTAAGGCTAAATCACTGCTCCTGCTCTTTACTCTGGTGTGGTCTAAAAGAGATTTTGATCTGTCTCATTTATTGGGACAATGATATGGAAATGTTGATGAACGGCGTGGATAAAACACATATACATCGTGATGGTATAACAGAGCTTTCCCAGTACCAAGCTTGGTGGTGAGCGGTCACCGCCGAAACGGAGTCATAGGTCACCGACACGTATTGTGTACTGAACAGTTCAGTACACTAGCCTGCCGAGTAAACTCTGTGGGGGCACCACCACATCACCGTTCGTGATGCACCCAATTGCATCTTTGATGATTATTTGAACCGTTATTGTTATCTTTACTGCCCTATAGACGCGGAAACGGATTGGCTACTCCCCCTGACACCAGCCAATGGCTGATGGTCGGTGCTATGTGGGCCCCACCATGATGTACGTGTTTCATCCATGCCATCCATCTATTTTTAAAGATCATTTTACAATATGAGACCAAAATTGAGGTATATCCCAATCTCAAGTGGACCACATTGCAGGAAACAGTGTTGAATGACTGTCGACCATTAAAAACATTTTGGGGACCATAAAAGTTTTGGATCAAGCTGAATTTTGTTTTTTCCCTTCATCTTGCCCTGTATGACCTAATCAACAGATTAGATGTCAAATAAATAGGACAGTAGGCCTTAGGAGAACTTTAATGGTGGATATCCAAATCTCTATTGTTTTCATGCTTGTGGTAACCCTGAGATTTATATCTCTCTCATTTTTGGTACGAAGCACTAAAATGATCTTTAAAAATGGATGAATGGAATGGATGAAAAAAATACATCATGTTGGGGCCCACAGAGCACCAATCAGTAGCCAATCCATTTCCTATAGACGGTATATATATATTAATCATGCCACACTGCTCAGCCCGACCTTTGACTCTCTAGAGCCTGTTTGGGCGGTGGGATTAGAAGGGATTAGGTGGGATGGGATTCAAAAAAACATAGTTATTACCCATGGCCGGGATTGTCCCATGTTGCCATGGGATAAGATTAATGTCATGCTTTGTTGATTATACAGTGGTACATTGAATGGATACCCACCATCATTTGAAATTACCCAGAATAACACACGTGTTATGTCTAAACTGTTCATTTGTTTTGTAACCTCATTTTATGACATGGGCCTAAAAATGAGGTAGATCCAAAACTTATGTGGCCCCAAAGAAGTTTTCAACGGTAAGTATTCAATCCCCATTGCTTTCTATGGTGTGGTCCACTTGAGCTTTAGATTTACCTGATTTTTTGGCCCATGCTCTAAAATAATCTCGATAAATGGGTGGACGGTGTAGATATAGACCACATCATGGTGGGACCTACACAACTTGCTAACATTGAGTGAAATTGGCACCGACCAATGCAACTCCATTCTTCCCAAACATGGAGTGGAATTGGCACGGGACGAGATGAATCCCATCCCACCGCCCAAACAAGTCCTTAAATTCGTATGTGGGAATTCATCATCATACACAATCATCAGTTGAAAGAATTTTTCTTTAGGATAGCCTGTAGAGTAAGAATGCAGAATATGAACGATTCGGATTGTTGTTGCTCGATTTATAATTCGGGTCACGTGATTAATGCGTGCAGTGCAAATTTAATGATGGGTTACACAAATTTTCAATATAGATAAAAGAAAAAAAAAATGAAAATAAAATCTTACCGCTTAGACCCAAATTACAACTAAGCTTATCGACTAATTAATTAACACTACATATTATACTAGGAAATGTAAACAGCAGCCGAAAAGTAAATGATTACACTAAGAAATATAATTGACTAACAAAAAAGTAAAGTGATTACTAAAGAATATAAATATAAATGATAGGTAATTGAAAGATATATGTGGAGTTTCATTAGGATGGTATGAGATGATTTCTTCTATTGGATTCATTTACTATTTATAGTCTTAATCCGACCATCTGAATTCTTCCCAGATTATGACGGTTACTATAACCACTTTAACACTAGACCTTTTATATGATTCTCATGTTCTTACGGTTGCTCCAATTGTTTCAATAATAAATGACTTTTTGGAGACTTCATTCTAAACTTTTCGCATGTCTTGTAAACATTCTAGGCTTTCTTATCAACTCGACCGCGTTCCACTCAACCACTCTTGCTTCATGAACGTTTATCGGCTGCTCTTTTCACTTCCATACAGCTATCGACCACTTTGTAGACCAATGTTTTATCTTGGTTGTCCTCTCGGTCTACTTCTTAGATGATTCTCGATCGCTTGATTTGCTTTTAAATTACTTTCACATGCTCTGTCATGTCATCATGTCAATTGTGATTCTGTAAAAAGCACTCCAAGCATCCTTAGAGATCTTTAGCATGTTATATTTTTCCCTTACTATAACGCGTGTCATTTCTAATTGGGTTTCCTAAAATTGATCAGAGATATGGTACAATATTGCCCCTCACATCGCTTCACATTTGGTAAAAGGTGAATACGATATTAATTCATTGTTTGACGCAATAAATATAATTGCTCGATCGTGTAAAAATATCAATTTCGATCATCTTGGACGAACTCAACCATCTTAATCGGGAAACATCAAAGTCATTCGACTTGGCCAAACTCGGCCATCTTAGTCAAAAAACAGCAAATTTGACCTTCTTGGTCAAATTCGATCATCCTAATTGAAAAACAACGAAATTAGTTATGACAATGAAAACTAATAGTCAATCCATTCCAAATAGGGCTTATGGTCGACTGATGTAGTAATACGATCGATAACTTGGCCTGCTACTTTCTGAACCATTTAAATAATTTGGTCACGATTTAAACGGCATGATTCGGCCATTGGAGGTGGTTTAGGGTCTACATGGGTTTGTCTTCCATGACACCGTAGACTTTTAAGGAATGGATGCCCCTCAGGTATATTTTGATTTCCTTCTTCAATAACAATATTCTTGACCTCCCGCTTTGGCTACCTAAACTCGACGAACAACAGAGTATTCCGTATCTCCTGTATTGGAGTTGGATGAATATTTTGTTGTAAAAGAGGTAACTATGGTATTGGCAGTACTGACACCAGATTTCCAACATAACTAATATCAACCATTGGATGAGGCACATTTTGTTGTGGCACGGTAAATGTTCTTTCAGAAAACATCGTATTCAAGCTTCCGCCCTGGCTGGCCATCTATCTATTGAAGGTCTCTCGGCCTAAAATTGTGACTGCTCAGCCTAAGTCGGTAACTGCTCTGCCATATGCTGGTTCATCATTTGCATATCACGTAGCCCAGCCATCATTCTCTCAAAAAGATTTATTAGCCATCTCTCTTTCTCATTACTTTCATATTGGCTTATGTTATCAATCATATTAGGCATGCTAAAAACCTGTTGTGACTAAATTTATAATTTCGGTCACGTGATGAATGCAAGCATGCCAGAATTGAATTCGCAGCTCAATTCAAACTGAACAACTATGACCCTAAGAGATAAAATAAGCAAATTCATAGTATGTGACTGAAATTGAGTGAAATCGGTCGCCCATTCAACAACTCGCACAGTATGTAAAAAAGATTAAACGATATTCAGAGGGTAGGGTTCATCATCTGATGATGGGTTACACACTTGTCTTCTGTACAAAATGACCTTTCAATATAGATTATATATATATATATATATATATATATATATATATATATATATAAAAGAAAGAAACCTTACAGTTGAACGTAAAGACACGTTGTAAAACACCTTTTTGGATTGGGGGACTAATCCAACATATGAGCGTGTACCCAAATTACAGGTAAGATTATCAACTACTTGATTAACACTACAGATTACACTAGGGAATGTAAACAATAAGCGAAAAGTAAAGGATTACACTAAGGGCATGTTTGGAAGTGCGGATTTAGAACCCCTTGGATTTGAAACCCACTGGATTTGAAATCCTCCTATTGTGTTTAGCACCCTGGATTGGGAATCAACTTTAATCTAAAAGTATCTATGCATGGTATATTTACAGGGACTTGAATTTAATTACTAAATCAACTTTAATATCTCTAATTAGTGAATGTATGTAATGTTTAACACAATGGTTGCAATAAGCCCGCTGAAATATATGCTTTGCCGGAAAATGATGAGATTACAAGTCTCGGATGGGCCACAAGCACAAAATCATGTCCGAGTGACTAACCAACGATTTTTAGCCATTGATTTACACGGGCAATGTTTGGACGATGTTAATCATCATATTAAAGTAATTATAGTGATGCAACTGATAATCTAATTATTTTAGGACATCATTAGTGGATCATGTGCCCAATAGAATAAGAGTCCGGTGACATACATGTTACACATGCAACTCTTGGAAGGATTTTAGATGTAATCCAAGCTCACACAGTAGATTTTAAACCCCCTCTTTGAGGGGATTTGAAACCCATAGGGCCAGTTTGGGAGCCTGGATTTGGAACCCCCTAGATTCGGATCCCCCTGGATTTGAAATCCTCCCAGTGCATTTGGTACCTTGGTTTGTGAATCAACTTTAATCCAAAAGTAGCTATGCATGGTATATTTACAGGGGTTTGAATTTAATTACTAAATCAACTTTAATATCTTCAATTAATGAGATATGCAATTTTTGATACAATGGTTGTAATAATCCCGCTGAAATATATGCCTTTTCTGAAAATGACAAAATTCCAAGTCTCGGATGGGCCACAAGCACAAGATCATGTCTGAGTGACTAACCAACGAACTTTAATTGTTGATTTACAAGGACAATGTTTGGACAGTGCTAGACATTGTTTGGACGGTGCTGATTTACATGGACAATATTTGTACGATGTTGATCATCATTAGTGGGCCATGTGCCCAATAGAATGATAGTATAGTGACACACATGTTACACCTGCAACTATTGAAATGATTTTACGTGTAATCCAAGATCTCACAGTAGATTTCAAACCCCATCTTTGAGGGGATTTAAAACCCCCGGTTACTTTGTGCTGCCAAACAACTAAGAGATTTGAAACCCCCTAAAATCCTCTCGAATCCACGGCGCCGAACTACACCCTAGTTTCTTTATGGTGCCAAACAACCAGGGAATTTGAAATCCCCTCAAATCCCTCCAAATCCATGGTGCCAAACGACCCTTAAGAAATATAATTGACAAGCAGAAAACTAGAGTGATTACACTAAGGAACGTAAATGACGAGTAATCAAAAGCTATACAGTGGGTTTGATTGGGTTAATATGAGATGATTTCTTCTGGTGGATTTCTTTGTTATTTATAGCATTAACTTGACCATTTGGATTCTTCTCATATTTCGGCGGTTGTTATAATTGTTTTAGTGCTACAGACCTTATAGATTCTTCCCACATTCTGATGGTTACTACAATTGTTTCAGCACTACATGGCCCTCTGGAGACTTTCTTCTAAACTTGTCACATGTCATGTAACCGCTTTAGGCTTCTTCACCAACTTGACCATATTTTACTCGGCCACTCTTTCCACTTCCGTATAACTATTGACCGCTTTATCAACTAAAGTTTTGTCATGATTGCTCTTTTGGTCTACCTCCTAGTTTACTCTCGGCCGCTTGTTTTGCTTTTGATTTTTTTTTTTTCACTTGCTTTTTATCTTGTCATCCTTCAATTGTGATCCTATAAAAAGCACTTCAAGCATTTTTGAAAATGTTTCACATGTTATATTTTTCTCCTTCTATAACACACGTACTTTCTAATTGGATTTCTCAAGAATGATAAGAGATGGAGTACAACGCAGATAATCATTTATGGTGCGATTTGGGGTACCTACCCCCATGCGATAACTATGATACGGAGGGCATTGTATCCCATCAAAACCCCATAAAACAATGTGAGGATTAGAGCTAGGCATCAAGACGAGTTGAACCGAATTAAGGTTGACCTGACTCGATCTGCTTTTGTAATAGGCCCGATCCAACTTGGTACTGAGTCCAACATGCCTGACTTGATTCGAGTTCGAGTCTAGCCTGGACTAATTCGGACCGAATCCAACCTGGCCACAAGTACCGAATCGGGTCGAGTCAACACCAAGTCAGGTCAGGTGTAGCAGGTATTCACGAGCTGAACTCACAACTTAAAACCTAAATTCACTTGCCAAATTTGTAGCCTCTCCATAAGCCACACGACATTTCAGATTTGATATGTTTTTAATATATAGGCACGAGTCGAGTTTTGGATCGAGTCGAGTCAGTACTAGTTGGATTTTAGGTCGAGTCAAGTCGAGTTACTGGGTGACTCAAACTCGACTCAGTTTGAATTCATATTAGGGGTGTACATCGAGTCGAACTGAGTCAAGATGACCTCAGCTCGAACTCGACTCGGCTCGGCTCGGTCCTCGAGCTTGACTGGCCAGCTCGGCTCGATTTGGTTAGCAGCTCGGGCCAGTTCGAGCCAAGTTTGTCTGTGTAGTATTTTTACAAATACCTGAACCGTACCTTCAAAATCTCACTATATTTAAGACAACAACAATGGCTTTACATGTATTTTATCAAACACCTTCTAAGCAACATAAAAATCAAGAAAAAAAATAGTATTGGTTTCATATACATACCTTCATTGCCACTAGCCACACTTTGTTGAGTCATTTTATCAAACACTTAGTGAGCAACGTCAATATCAAAGTAACCAAGTCGCCAAATTGGTTTGATCGGAGTTCGATTCAAGCTAGGTTCGATACGAGTCGAGTTAAGGTGGGGCCATCTTGAACTCGGCTCGAACTCATTTTTGAGCTAAAAAAATCAGCTTGGATTCACTTCAAACCAAGTCCAATAGAGCTTTTTCGAGTCGAGTTGAGCATGCTAACCAAGTTCGTTCACACCTCTAATTCAGATTGGACGAAGTCAACTCAATTGGGATGGACTCACCCACTCAGTTCCGATCCTGGCAGATCTGAACGAGTCAGACAGGTCAAGTTTGCCGAGTCAAGTCGCCCCGTGCCCAGCTCTAATAAGGACCCTTCATCAAGAGCAAGATCCACTAGATGGACGGTGTTGATCCACCACCCCCCATTTACCACGTGTTAGCTATTAAGCAGCGAATGCTCCTTGCTATTTCAGCCAACCTTATCCACTAAATTGTGCACAACTCATGGATCTGATTTTTTCGTTGATCCAATGGATGGTCAGGGTCATCACATCACCATGGTTTTGATCTATTCGTCAGCCAAAATGGGTCCCACATCGCACGTTGCGATATGTGTCGATGTACTGCCATAATTTGAAATACGTGAAAAGTGTCCCACCTTAGTCTGTCACCCAAAGTAACAAATAATAAATAAATAAATAAAAGAGAACTTACAGAGCCGTCTGCACTGACACTCCCACACAACCATCTGCGGCCCCCGTGTAGTGGACCCTATATCAACGGCCGAAAATCAATTACCCACGCTCACCAGACCATCCCAAGATCCCTTCTCTCTGCTTTTCCCCCTGAAATTTCAAACATAGGGTGCACAAGACCCGCATGCGGTGAACTGTTATTTTCAAATTGAGCGAATCTACAACGTCAAAATGGTGGGTCGCGATGGAGCATACCTTTAAAATCAGACTGGGCATCAAATGGATGGAGTTCAGTCCAAATTCGACGGTCAAAATCATTTATTATTTTGATTTTTAGATTTATTCAGGTTCTAAGGAAAATAGATTTGTGTTGACCCAGTTGGCAAAATCACGAAGACCTCTACTTCTAATAATTTAGATAACTGCACTACAGTTGGTGTTCACCACAACTTTCTAAATGGTGGTGAGTGAAACCCATGTGCCTCGCATACATGTTCGTAAATCCCAGCCGTGAAAGGTTCTAAATCATGGGGCCATCATGGATGGAGCGTTCCCTGAAAACTCCACTCATTGATGAATCCTAGCTGTCCCTAGTGGGTGGCCATCAAATGGATGGCTACCAGTAAATCAATCAGAGGTATAAATTCATCTAGAAAATTTGTACGGTTAAGATGGTCCTATCAGCATCTTTGTGGCCTACATTCCACCCCTAGCAGGGCCCATGATTTTGGATGGCTCTGGACACATACATGTATGCCACATGTAGGTGGATGAGTGAACACATGCATGCACATGTACCTCGTTCTGTATTTGGTACTCGAAACTTCCGGCTTCTGCATTTGGCCATTTTTCTCTTTCCTTTGTTGGCGCCCAAGCTAGCTGGTCCCACATTCGGCTTTTATTTTCTTCCTTTCGTTTAAAAGATTAGAAGACTATGGTGCTAGTTTCTCATCATTCTAAAGATCAAGGTGAGTCTCACCGTACACGTGGCATGCATGTGCTTATGCAATCTGTAAAAGTTGTGCGGCCCATTCAGAATATAGCGCAGCCCAAGATTGGATGATCTTGACCATCCAAATGGTGGCTGTCAAAGGTCCAAACTCAATGATGAAATTGTGAGGTTTAAATTTTCCAATTGATGATACTTTCTATACTTTCAGCATCCACAATGAGGCCCACAATTTGGATGGTCCAGATTTCTCTGTCCACATGCTAAATGAATCATGATCCTGTCACCACCATTTTAGAAACAGTGATGAATTAACTCTGGCTGTCGCGAGTCACGCTAAAGGCGAAGTCTTCTGGTGGAATTCGCAGAGGCCAGCAGGCAGGCCTGGTCTTCTAGTGGAATTAGCAGGCCTCATCTTTTTACAGTATACATGGGCTTTCATTCTGACAAGTTAGGCGTATTTTTGGATGATCCAAACCATTGTTCCTTTGGATACCATCCTTGATGGAGTATGATACAAATATTTCCTAAATTAGAAGATAAAAGACCCAATATTAGTAGAATTTTGATTTGAATGTATAAAATTATTGAGGTAGGCCAGAAGTCTATAAGTTTTTTAATTTCCAGAAATTATTTAATTTATAGCCATCCAGATGCAAAATAAGATATCAATGCTCTGGATTAACATAAAATAGGTCCTACTTTCCAGAATTGAAAACGAGTGTACAGATAGGAACCATGCATCGAATATTTCCTTGCTTTTTCAGTTACGAGTCGCATCCTAGCAAGTGGCGGTGGTGGTCATTGGAGATTATATACGCGGCGTGCATGTCTTTTTCAAGTGGGACATTTTGATGACACTGGAGCACGTTTGGGAAAACCATCAATATTTCTCTATTTGTTAGGTACCAACATGGGTGAATGAGAGAATTTGGGACATGAACACCATTTTTCTTTATTGCCGTTTCTATGTAGGATGAGTTCGTATGTTTATTTTTGCATTTTTGTCAATGGTACCATGAGGGGACCAGCTTGCAAGGAATCTACTGTGTGACCCACCTGATGAGTGGTTAGGATTTTGCCCATGCATGCCTTGTATTTATGGTTCAGAGCTAGTTCCCAAAAAAAATGTGGAAGTAAGAGATATCCATTTATCCAATTGCCTGCTTACACGAAAAATGAGACGGTATGAGATCTTTTTACCTCATTAAAAACTTTCATCCATTTATATTTGAATTATCCAGCCTGTCTGCTAGGCCAGTAGAACCTTTTTTTGGCTGCCTTGAAAATATCATATTGATCTAATGATCAAACCATCTACTCAGTAGCATAAAAATGCAGATGAATCATTTGTAGGAGATAAGTTGGCATGTGAATAAAACTAAAAATAGAATATATATATATATATATATATAAAATTTTGAAATGTTGAATGCTTACTTGTATTTCAATAATGATGAAGTCCCGAACTTATCTATGAGGAATGATTCCAATATAGAATAATACAATAAATATAAAAATTTGATTATACCCTAATGAATAGACAAAAGAAGAAAATATATAAAAGTAAAGTATTTCTTAATATACATATGGTAAATGAAGTCCTTTCTGGTAGTTTCTCTCAAGTTGGTATCTGAAGGTCCATAACGTTCAATTTGTTGAGTAAAAATAAAATTAAATCATTCATAATTAAAAGGTTTTGTGAAGATGTTCACAAGTTATTGATCGGTGGACACAAATGAAATACAAAGAACACTTGAAATATTTTATTAGCAAATTAAATGACAATCAATATTAACATTTTTGTTCCTTTCACGAAAAATATAATTGTTTATAACATGAAAATGTGAAAGGCTGCTTGATTATCATAATAAAGGCACATAAGCTAGCAATATAAATGTCAAGATCTTGGAATTTTTATTTATTTATTTATTTTTAGTGTGTTTATAGGTAGCATTGACTATTGTGTGGTACTCAACCTTTGTAGATAACTATGAAACAATGAATTGGTTTTTTCCCTAAGAAATGGGACTTAATTTGTCCAAGTATCGTAGGGTAATCCACACAGAACACCATGTCTAGGGACAATTGACCCAGTCAGAGTCGTAATAAGCAAATAGTTGGATAAAGTTATTGGATCGATGATAAAAAAATTATCTTTGTTAAGAGAAGACTTGAGATTTCTTAACACGTGAACAACACCATCATAATGAGGTTTATGAGGCTAATGCATGAATTATCTGTGAATGTTGATCGAATAAAGAATATATGGTCTTGCAATTATTGAGTAGATGAGATACCCAACAAGTTGATATATAAAAGAGTCCTAGAATCACCTTGGTCATCAATTAAAAGTAAATTTTGTTCTATAGAAAAAGTAGCAGGTTGAACTCTAAAATGATCACTATCTTTAAGAATGTCAAGAATTTAATGTTTGTTGACTTAAGAAAATCTCTATTAAAGAGCGGGCCACCTCAATGCTTAAAATTTTTTGAAGGACCAAGATTTTTAATATAAAACTTGGTATATAGAAATTCTTCTTAGGGCATTGATGGCAGATTGGTTGTTTTTGGTGATAATCATATCATTCACATAAATAAATAATATTGCGCTGAAGATATTGTTATTTGAACGAATGAAAAGTGAATAATTTACTGAGAATTGATAATGACGACTAACTTTGAGAATAGAGAAAAACTTATCAAATTAGTTTTTTTTTTTTTTTTTTTTTTTTTTTTAAGTGCTCGTTGGAGATAATAGAGTGATTTGTTTTGCAAAATCTGATGAAATAAATCATATAAACTTCTTTATATAGGTCCCAATGTAGGAAAGCATTATTGGCATTTAGTTTATATACTATCTAACGGCTAACAACACACCCACAACCAATAGGCAATAAACAATGACGAGTTTTCAATGGAAACAGATGTTTCATGACGGTCTAACCATTCAGTTTGAGGATACCGGCCCCTTCACCAATAAATTAAATATGTTTATAAATATATTTTTATTAGTTATTATTTTGAACAACAAAATTATTGAGTTTATAATTTTAAAAGAAAATGCATATTTATTTCACAAGACGTCACTTTTGTCAAAAATACATTTCTATTCAAACTCTCAACTGCCATCTCTAATTTATCCCCTCCTATTATTGCTAGGCCAACTGCAAGCTAGCCGAAGAGAGGTGGATAATGGAGGGTCAGATAGGTGATAGTGATGCCAGCGCGTCCAAATGCAACTACATGGATGGAAAGGTTTTTGTACAAAGCTTATTAGATCATTTCTGCTATTTGTACACGCAACACCTCATGTAAAAAATAAGTCTTCTCTGCTCATCGCGTGGGCCACACCATTCAAATAATGGAAAGCTGCTGGTGTGGCCTACCTGATAGAGTATTAAATTGATTTTTTTTACCAGATGATCTTCACTATAGGGCCTGATGCTGGTATTTATGCACTAGATGGACCCAATGTGTATTTATACATAATATATGTGAGAATATACACCATATCTTTGTATTATTTATTAGGATGGACTCCTAATTTAAATTGGTAGCAATTAATAATCTTCAAATGAGGCGCTATAAGTACAGCTATCCAGACCTAAATTGTTGTCACATTGTGGATGGAGCATTATCTCTAAAATCACGCGTATCAATAAATCTTAACCATTTAATTAATAACCATTAAATGGATGCTTAGTATCAAAACAGTGAGTCGTCCAAATTCCAACGGAAAAATAACATAGTTAATATTACATTCTAAGAGCAATTTTTAGAAGATGCTCCATTCATAGATGGGCCAACCGTTCCGATCGTCTTGATTGCCGTACAGCTATGCCATTTACAGCTGAACGGTCTCCACTGAAGGGACGGTCCACTTCAGTACGATCTCACTAACCACTCCTGACCAAAAAACACAAAAATGACCATCACTTCTGACATATGATGTTTGCCAGTTCATACCGCAGGAGAAATACTTTACTACTCTGGCGGACCGATGGATGATAAGTTGGGACTTAAAAGGGACGTAGAAATTGCATATCTTACATGTACGAAACTTCGTCCAATTATGATAATGTTTTGGTGCATCTCGAAAAGAAAATTAAGCTGACTATTCATTAATAGACGTTTATCCAACCGTTAGAAATGAAAAAATAAATAAATCCAATGGTCCAATTTCAATAAACAAGTGTATCGAATTAGAAGTTATAATTGTTCATCCAAAGCAAATTCGTGTATGTATCTTAACGGCAGTCGATTCATATTATAGCTAATATGAGCCGCGTCCCCATTTCTGAGCGCCTGTGTATCAGGTGTCATGTGATGCCTGACTGTCTCATAAATCACCACTTAAAAATAACTGTGCTCTCCATAAACGCTCTGAAGGAAGTCCGCTTCTTCGGTGATGGTACATGTAACAAGTGTAACTGAGCCAACCTAAAAGAGAGCTGGCAGTATTGCAACGTGGCAGCAGGCACGGGCTCCACATGGGTTCCACCGCCTCGAACGAGGAAGCCTTTTTAACTTCTTGTCAACCGCGTCTGATACATGAATACAGTACGACGGTCCAGAAGTCAAGGTCAGAGCGTTTCCTCGACCTGGAACTCATCAACGACTCGTTTTTGTCATTGAGAAATGCTCCAGTGCTGTCGGAGCATCATAAGTTATATTTATATTGATACTGCTTACATTAAGGACACCTAGACGATCCAATCCGCTGATCTAGACTGTTCCTTAGGTCCAGCACACGTATCATGGGTAACCATGGAGAGATTATACTGATTTGATAACTATTAACCGTTCGATTAATGGTATTAAATATGAACGGTCATGATCTCTTATCCTAAAATTCAATCAACAATTTGATTTGATCCGTCATGTCCCATCATGATTTATTATAATTATAAAGAATCTGTTTTCTTAGAAAAAATTAACCATGCCATCCGTGCGTGGAAAAAGGATGTCCTTAGAACCATAGGGCCAAATCAAGGATGGATTAGATCATCTCATCAGTTCGATGTTTGCACGGAAGACTACGAAATTTGTCCTGGACTTAATGGACCGTTCAGATCAATCAATTGGGCTGTATAAGTGTCCGAGAGCACTGGACAATTTCTCTTGGTTTTTCAGCCTTCGATACTGTCGATGTCTCGCTTCTTTTACTTCGAGGTTGGCAACATGACACGCAACCATGTCAAACGTTGATGCACCACACGTTTGCAACAACGGCCCGCTTTAGAAGCCCAACCATTTGATTGCCACGTGTTCAAATCCCCCTGCATGTATTCTTCCTTCGAATGTTTTAGAGGGTAGAATTGATACGTGGCCCACGTATTTGCACAGTATCATCTATTCGGCTGGTGTACCACACACCACCGATGTGGCTAGTGTGTTGACGTCACCAAATTATGTGGGTCCCATCATGAAGTATGAATTATATCCAAGCCGTCTGTCCACTTGGTGAGCTAGTCGTAAGGCTTGAACCGAAATATAAGACAGATCAAAAATTCAAGTGGACCACACTGTAAAAAGTAGCGGATGATTGAACGCCTGCTATTGAAACCCTTTTGGGGGTCACAGAAATTTTGGATCAATATGATATTTGTTTTTTCTATTCATCCAGGTCTTTGTGACCTTATGAACAGATTGGATTGAAATTAAACGTTACGGTGGGCCCTGTGAATGTTTTAACGCTGAAAATCATTGTCCCACTGCTATTTGTGGTGTGGTCCAGTTGAACATTGGAAAATTCTCATTTTTAATATAGAGATCTAAAATTTTTTAGAAAAATGGATGAACGGTATAGATATGATAAATACATCATTGGGGAGCCCATGTAACTTTGATCTCCTTTGAACTGTTCGTACAACTCGGAGCTCGAGCAGCGTCAGCTCTCGTCTGCGCACGACACGTACCCAAACCGGCTAGGTTGCTGGTGTGTGGTACACCAGACAATCCGCTTCCTTGTGGTCCATGATTCGGTAATCAGGACCATTGATCTATTAAGTCCTGCCGCGGACAGAAGGTCTTTTTACCATCTATCCGCAGGAGACAACTGACGGTTTTGATCGTCCGATCACTGAGAATTTCGAGACATAACCCAGCCATAGCGGGACACAACAGACAAATGGTGTGGATTACGACTCTTACGACCATCTGATTTATGTGATTATTGAACCAGGGCCCATCAGAAAACGGTGGTGATCTTGTAGATGAGTGAGATATTGTGTTTGTAGATTGAACGGCTCCAATTTGTAGGATGCATTCCAGATTGTCCTTGCGTCTTTAGCCACGAGAATTTTTAATCTATTTCAGAAGAATTGCTTCGATTTAAAGGTGCACTTGAGTTTTTAATCATTTCATCTCCTTTCTATTTTTAAACAATTTTTTTTTACACGTGTGGCCCATCTTAAGACCGTACAAGTATTAGAAATTAGAGCTTGAACATTGTTTTTTCTAATAACAATCCTGATTTTTAGGCCACGGCGCAAACGTGTTAGCCTACCGACTGAGGGGATTTACGAGATCAGCCATAGCGCGTGTGCCCCACAACGACTATAATTTTTAGAGTGTTTGATTGGGAGTGTATCCTAACTACTATTTCCTAATTTCATACGCGTGTAAAGTCGTACACATCTACATACAGGTACATGTGTGACAATGGGGCACACGTGTTAGATTTGAGCTTTCCGTCCACATTGTTTAGATGATCTGATGTAGCAGGTGAATGTATGAAATAGAAGATCACAGTCTCTTACTAGAAAATCGCCCTTATATCTGTTTGCGAGAGGGAAATTTTAAAGATAATAGAAAATTTAATATTTTTGTTGATAAAAAACATGTTTATAAAGCTTTTAATATATATAAACTTTTTGAAAATGATAAAATGTCGTACTATGGTTGACAACTTCAAAGTAACTCAAACTCCACCACAGATAAAAACTCTAAAGATAATGGCTCATTTAAACAATAAAATATATTACAAATAATAAAACTTAACTTTAATTTTAAAATAATCTTAATTTGAAATATCATTCCACATTAATTAATATAGAAAGTTTGCCAATAGCTTTCTAACAATATATTATATATAGAAAAGGGATGGCTGATCACAAAGTTACAACTATCATTAGTTACAACCTGTGTTAACCCTTGTTCAAACTTTCTAGTTCTGTCATTGATGTTTACGAGGGGATTCTTGCCTTTATCCTGGTAACCTTTTCTATAAAAATCAAATCCATTTCACCCTTGGATGAGCTACATCATATTAAAATAAATGAATTGGTACAAAATTTTACTTGTCAATTTATTTTATATATTGTGGCTCACCTTAAGAGTGAAATTAAATAATTTTTAGGGTAGTTGATTTAAGCATTATTTCTGACCTTATGAAAAGCTCAAATCTCACAAAATTTTTAACATTTGCAAGTGTACATGCATGTGAATGTGCACAACTTTACACTTGGGTGGTACAATTAGTAAACTTCTTCATCTAGACATGGCTAATAAGATAATTCCTAAAAGGGAAAAAAAAAAAAGAAATGAAAAAAAATCCATGTATTCGAACTTAAAAGAGGGAATATGCCAGAGAACATAGAATGCATTACCCTCACCCATCTCTAGCCACGAACCATTGAAGTTAAAATTAGTCTTCGGTTTGACCCATGTTGATCAGTGTTAGGATCACTATAGGATGGTTGTGATTTTTTATTTTTATTTTTATAGAAAATAATCCTTCTAAAAAAGGCACGAACATGGCTTGGTCGTCTGTCCGTACATCAAATAGCAAGGGTCGTTCTGAGCAACTTGTCCATGACCTGTTTTATGGTGTAATGTACCTCTGTAATGGTTAAGAGGATCATCAATCTACATTGCCCAACTAGTTGGAGAACTGGCCTATGGAAGCATCTTAATCTGTATTAAAACAAATAGTTGAAAATGAAAAATAAAAATAAAAAATTCTAGCAACCACACAGAGAACATACAATTTTTTATGTGGAAAACTCTTGCATGAAAAAACCACGGCACAAAGTGATGATCAATCTATTATTTAGAAAAGATTTTAGGGATGAAGAGAACTTATAGAAAAAAACTTTAAATCTCTCTTGGAGACTCTTTTAACCATAACATAACAAACCTTAAAAGCTACCATTTTTAAGAGGAAAATGTTAAAAATACCCCCTCAAAGAGTTCACTAACACTTGGGCCTTGTTAGCATGTGAAACTTAGGTTATATTGCCTCATAAAAGTAAATAAACCCATAATGATTTTGGTGTCACAATTTTAACAATCTCCACCTTGATACTAAAATCATTTTCTTGCCATGTCAATCTTCTTCTAAGCATCATCATCATTGCTTTGTGCACACTTCATCTACATTCATTTCTTATCAAGTATAAAGAAGTTCGAGTATGCATGAACGACTTTTGTAAGCATATCTGCCATAATCTCATTGGTGTAATCTTCTCAAGCGTAACATCTCATTTTTTTAGCATTTATCAGATGAAGTGATGACAAACATCAATGTGTCTAATTTGGGAGTGATATACCGAGTTCTTCATCAAATTAATCATGTTCTCGCTGTCATAATGCACAAGTACGACTTCTTATTAAAGCCCCTACTTATCAATCATCCCTTTTAACCAAACAACTTCCTTGAGTACCTCTGTCACGTTATGTATTCAGCTTTGGCAGTGGAAAGTGTAACAATGAACTGAAGCTTAGACATCTAATTGATAGCTCCACCCTCTAGCATAAACGAGTAACCAAAAGTAAATATTCTATTATTCACATTACTTGTATAATCTGAATCAACATAGCCTATGAGTCTCTTTATTGAATATTTAAAGCACAAGATGTGGTCCATAATACCTCGTATATATCGAAGTAACCATTTCATGGCTTCTCAATGTTTCTTTCCGGGACTTGACATGTATTTTCCCGTAATACAAACCGCATGTGAAATATCAGGTCTCGTATAGACCATGACATACATAAGACTACCAACTGAGCTTGAATAGGGTACATGAGACATATATCATTTTTTTTTCATCTGACCTAGGACATAGTTCTGAAGAAAGTCAAAAGTGAGTAGCGTGGGGAATACTAATCGGTTTCGCCTTTTCTAATCTGAACTTGACTCGAACATTATCAAGATAATCATCCTGAAACAATCATAGTATGCTCATCTCTTTGTCTCTGTGTATATCAATGCCAAGAATCTTATTTGCAACTCCCAGATATTTCGTTTCAAACGTCTTAGATAATTGAGCCTTCAACATGTTAATTTTAGACATATTATGACTAGTAATAAGCATATTATCAACATATAACATAGAATGATGAATTTCATACCATTCAGTGCTCTAAAATAAACATAATGATCAAATTCACTTATAGTAAAACTATGACTCAACATGAAAGAATTAAACTTCTTATACTACTGCCTAGGTGACTGTTTCAGACTGTACATCGACATCTTTAACCTGCAAACAAAATCCTTATTTCCTGCACCTTGAACCCTTTTGGTTCTTCATGTAAATTTACTTTTCTAATTTCCCATGGAGAAACGCAGTTTTAACATCTAATTGTTTTAATTCTAAACTATATAGGGTAATCAGAGCCAATACAAATATGATAGATAAATACTTTACTGCTAGCATGGAAGTCTTACGGAATTTAATACTTTCTTCTTAGCATATCTCTTCATTACCAATCTGGTTTTATACCTAGCTAGTTTCTTCTTAAATATCCACTTGCACCTGATTACCTTCCTCCCAACAGGTAGTTTAACTAGCTCCCATATTTTATTTTTATACAGAGAATCCATCTCTTCATGCATAGCTGACATTCACTTTAATGTATCTTTATCTTCTAAAGCTTTTATGAAAGTAGATGAATCTCCCTCATTTATAATGAGAGCAAATGCAACATTAAAGTCATCATTGTATCTCAAAGATAACTTGTGATCCCTCGGTGGATTTCTCCTAACAGGTGGCGACTCCACCTTTTCTTGTACTTCAACCTGCTGCTCAAGTTCCTCAAGTGTCTCACGCTTGTCTAATTCCACATCAACAATTGAGTTTTATATTTCCTTTTGCTCATCTTTCCTAAACAAAGAACCCTAATTAAATTTGTCGTTCTAAATAATAATGATCTTCTGTGAAGTATGATCTAATAATGTGTAACCTTTTATCCCATCACCATAGTCAACAAAGTTGCACTTTTTGCTCTTTGGTCTAACTTATTTGTCTCAATAAATAATATATGAAAATAAATATCACAACAAAAAATCATCAAACCTGAATAATCAACTGCCTGACCACTCCATACTTCCTCACGAATTTTACAATCAATAATTGTAGAGGGAGACCTATTCACTAGATAACAAGCCGTAGAAACAGCTTCAACCCAAAACTCTTTTCTCAACCTAGAATTGCTCAACACACTCCAAACCCTTTCTAAAAGAGTCTAGTTCATATGTTTTGCCACACTATTATGCTCTAATGTATGTCTCACTGTGTTGTTGTAACACCTCATAAAATTTTTGTACTTGACCTTAACATGTACACAAGTGTTACTGTAAAAAAAATTTACAAATTCAATTACTTACCCTATTTAGCTTAAAAATAATCGTCTAGGGTAACTTGAGTCAAATCACTATTTTTACTAATCACGAATAGGTCACACTATAGACTTAGCTAATTCAAACCCTATCCATCATACCTAATAAATTCTACTACCTAATTTATTCTAAAAAGACTCAAATTAACCAAATAAGCTTTAGACCGCTCATTAGTGGCCCACTAAACTCAAAACTATAGAAATATGTTCATCTTGGAGGGCTTGTCATCCCTCGTGGAACAAATTGATGAGACTGTGTACCGAATTGTCAGCTTAGGCTTACAAGGCGAGTGCATGAAATGTGTAAGTTTCTCCAGTAATAAATAGAAAGTTAAGTTATTCCTGTACCTTCAAACTTACCCAATGTTGTAGCTTTTGGACCATTGATTCACGATCAAATTAAGGGCATTAATTTAAATTAATATCCTACAAACATTTGTATAGCCGCGACCCTAATCAATGATTGGTAACCGTTGAACTGACTCTTAATCATAACCATCGATTGGTTTGTCCAAATTATGAGGTGATCAAAGCCTTACGTAGATTACCACTAAGAGCAACCATCCGACGGTGTATATCGACCTGTACACTTCATAGTGATCCCCACAATTTAGAATTAACTCTCCCCATAGGGTTAACTATCACATAACCTAAACTCTAGGGCTATATAAACACTATCTGAGCCTATAAAAGGCACTCTTTTGGGCACCTCCTCTCATACGAATTTGCCCTTGCAAGAAGAGAAAAAGGAGGAAGAGAGAGAGAGAAAGAGAAAGAGAGTGAGAGAGAGGAGTGCTTGGTGCTTACTCTTATCAAGTTTCCTTTAACGAAACCCTAAGCTACTACCGTTTTCCTCCGCCAAATCTACTCCATTTAGAGTTTTTTTTTTTTTTTTTTTTTGTATCGAGATATTAGATTTTTTTCTGTATATTTTTAGATATGTATATTGGAGTCCCTAGTTGAGTGGACTCCATTAATTGAGTTGATGTATTGATATTTTGAATTATTGACTCGAGTATATTTATTTTTGGACTTTTATACAATATTTAGTTTTGCTCTTATGATTGTTTGGATGCAGATATAACTATGTAGAATAATCATGCTTCTGTAAAGCAAAAGTTCACACCCAAAATATCGGAGATCAAATGTGTGCTTGACTCATGAAATTCAGGGTGTGATAATCATGCTTAACTATTCCTTCATTTTTGTAATAGCGATCAACTTCTCTTAAAATAAATGCCCTGTCATTATATGTCCTCATAACTTTTACTTTTCGCATTATCTATTTTTTAATAATTATTTTTCTATATCTTGAAAGTGGCAAATATATTGAATTTATGTTTTAAAATATAAACCCAAACTTTCTTACAGAAGTCGTCTATAAATGTGACAAAGTAAGATGATCCTCCTTTAGAAACAACGGGCGACGACCCCCCCTTCATGAGAATGCATGTAAACAAGTTGTCCTTTATTGACATGTTTTTCGATTTTAAAACACAACCATGCATGTTTTCCATATATGCGATGCTCACATACATCTAAATCAAAACTTTTAAATTTAAAAATTAACTTATGATTGAAAAGTACATTCATACCTCGTGCGCTCATGTGGCCTAGGCATGCATGCGACAAAAGTGCCGATGTGGAATCCGCTACAGATGTTGTAGCTCCGCTAAATATAATATTTTCGATCAATCGATAAAGATTACCACTTAACTATGCCTTCGTTACCATAAGAGCTCCCTTTAAAACTTTCAGGATGCCACCATAACCGACAAACTTACAACCAATTACATCTAGAACTCCCAGAGAGATCAGATTCTTCTTCAAGTGTGGAATGTACCTCATATTTGTCAGAGTACGCTCCACCCCTCAAATATCCTGATATAAACCGAACCGATTCTAATAATCTCGTAGGCATGATCAATGCTTATAAGAACTAGCTCACCATTATACTTGCTATATATGGTAAACCAACTCCGATGATGACACATATGGTATGATGCTCCTGTATCTAATATCTACTCATGATAGAAATCCTTGACCTTGGTCACTGACAATAAATCATAACCATTTAAGCCTTCACCAGATTCAACTGAATTAGCTTCCTTTGATGAATCATCTGACTTCTCATCCATTCATTCTTTGGAAAACTGACAAACAACTTTTAAGTGTCCAATCCTTTGACAATTCCATCACTTCAACTTTCCTTTGTCTTTTGACTTTGATGTAGATCACGATTTTCCCTTCTCTCGCTCAGACAATCTTTCCCAAGTAAACAATGCATTCCCGCTCTGCTATCACAACTGCTTCGACTGAAGGATTGCAATAATAGTTTCAATATCCAAAGCATCCGTACCATAATAAAGAGTATCCACCAGATAGTCGAACAACTTGAGGAGAGATGCCAATAAAATCAGGGCTTTGACTTATTCCTTGATCCTCACCTCAACACTCGTCAACTTGCAAACCAATTTGTTGGACGTGTTAATATATTCAAATAAATTTGACCTTTCAAAAATTATTAGAGTATAAAACTGTATCTTCAGAAATATATGATTGGTGAGAAATTTCGTTAAATACTCTCAAACTTTACCAATAAATTTGCAGTAGTCGTTTCATCCATGACATTGTAAATAACTTCATCGGCCAAGTACAATTGAATTGTACTAATTTCCATTTAATTTAGTTTATCCTAATTTTTTTCTTTCACTAATTCTGAATGATGTACTTTTCCAAGGAGTGTATACTACAACCTTTGTTAAACTAGGAGAGCTTTCATCTTCAATCTCCATAGTTCAAAGTTATTTTTACTTATAAATTTCTCTATCTCGAACTTTATATTCGATCCCCTTGATATCGTATTTCAAATCTAAATTAATAAACTAACCTCGCTCTGATACCACTTGTTAGAGAATTGACATTGCAAAATGTAACGCCCCGGATTTTTGCCAACTTGGGATTAGACGTCCTTAGGCAATGGGTCAATCCTAACACAGGTTTAAGTTCTTAAACGCTCAATTAAAGTCTCAAATCGTTCCTTAAATCATTTTCTTCACAAATCCCACCCTTCACTACCTTGTGCTTTCAATTTTTCAAAGCACCTTCGCCCTTGACACTATCTTAAACTAGCTAAGTAGTATAACTTGGATCACTTTATATACAAACTACAATGGACTAAGTTCCACCTCAGACGAAAATCACTTAGGATTAAATCCTTTAGAAATTTGACAAAGTGAACTAGGTGTTAAACTAGATTAGCCATGAAATCCATTTGAATCGCTTTAAATACGATCTGCAAGACCCAAAACTTGCGTAATCATTGACGCTTAGGTTACCCTAAAGTTTAGAACCAAACTCATTTCCCATCTGCTCTCTGAATGAAACGAAACTTCAGTATTAGGTCTAGATTGCACATCGGAGTCCGATTAACCCGAAGCTAAGGAACTAGGACCGCCCCACCGGGCTTAACAATCATCTCAAAAATCAGCCCCATCCGATGTTCCACGCCATTCGTTTCGATTCGAGCGAGGTAGTGTGAAAAACACTATTCACATGCCAAAATAAATATCCGGAATAGTGATCGGCATCGTTCGTTGACGCGTCGGTATAAGCAACCCGACCGTCGAATCGGACCAAATTACACCCTCGGATTAAGAAAAATTTCAGGAACATTTACATGTACTTGGAATTTCTGATCGTGGCCCACTGACCGTCGAACTGAAAGTGGTCCGCCACGTGCGATCTGGGAATCCAATCGAGTCAAAAACGTAATCCCACGTAGATCCGTTGATGGTGAGATTAAGTCTGACGTTTGGCTCAAGGAGGGCCACCAGAACTTCCCTTTTGAGCTGGAAAAGCGACGAATATCCTATATAAGCAGTACCCCTTGAACCTAAGTCTAATTTTGGAATGTTTTAGGCTATATAAGGGCCTTAGAGCACCCTCTCTCACAGCCATACGAATTTGAGTTTTGGGAGAGAGAAAAGAGAGAGAAAAGAGAGAGAAAGGCTTGGAGTTTGTCTTGATCTTCCTCCTATCTTGGGATCATTACACGGCCTACACCGCTTCATTCCAGGTGTTTTTCCGGCGGTATCCATCCCCTTTGAAGGTAAGAAACCCTAACCCTAGGTCTGAATTTTGGTGGGATCGATGTAGGATGTGTAACGACTAACCGATTCCGCTCTTTAGGCTAGAAATCGCCCGTAGACGGAAGTTCCTTTACCCTTGCTGATTCGTTTCGTTTCCAAAGGCAAAGGTGAGGACTTTAAGTGTATAAGTTACGGTTTTCAACGCTTTCAATGTCAGATAATGGTAGATTCATGATCTGCTTGTAAATGCACATGTACAAAGTGCTTTCCGTTTCCTGTTTCGATTAACGTTGTAGAAATTGGAATTTCACATACTCTAGGTATACGTAGAAATACCGTATACGTATTTTTTTTTGGAAAAATGTTTGACATGTTTATTTAATGTATTATTATGTGTTATATGGATAAAATACTAATTTGGTGAAAGAAATTGCTGAAATACATGTTCGTGTGTAAATGCTACGTATGTTGAAATTGTATATTCTAGAAATACCGTATATGTATTTTTTTTTGGGAAAATGTATAACATGTTAATTTAATGTATGATTATACAATATATGTATAAAATACTAGTTTGGCGAAAGGAATCGCCAAAATACATGTTCCCTTGTAAATGTCAAGTATGTTGAAATTGTGTATTCTAGAAATACCGCATATGTGTGAATTTTGGAAATACAATTGTAATGATTATTTGTCAGTATGATTATGATATACATGGGTAAAATACTCACGTGGCGAAGGGACAACCCTAACACGTATTTTGCTAACATACGTCATGTATGTTGGAATAGTGTATTCTAAGTGTTTGTGAAAATGACTGAATGAGTATAGAATCCTCATTCGTGCTCGCCATGACTAATTGTCATGGATTCATGATTGTTGTATTGGCGATACCCTTTTGACGAAAGGATTTTCCCTAAATCACGCCACGGCCAATATACACCATATATGCTAAAATGTGTGGCCCAAGTGTTTGTGGGAATGACTGAATGAATATGGAACTTGGATTCCTGCTTGCCATGACTATCCGTCGTGGGTGTACGCGTGTTATGATTGGGGCAACTCCCTAGTGAAAGGATTTGGCCTAATGCCTATGTGATCGACATACGTCATGTATGTCGATGTATGTTTGCTTAAGTGTTTCTTGAAATGTCTGAATGAGTAGTAGTTAGCAAAGTGTAATGTATAAGGGTGTTGAGATATGATTCTCAACCTCTTTTAATTATGTGTATGATCTCCTCGGATTGTTGTGTAATTAGGAATTGAACATGTATAAACTCATGCTTGTGTTGTGATTCATAACATGCTCAACTGCTTTATGATTTTAACTATGTAATGCATATGCTTAAATTTATATTTACGTTGTATGATCCGTCATGGGTGATGGGGAGCGAGCAACGAGTGCGTGCAATGACCACAGCGACCCTAAACGGATAATACTATATCTTGATTGTATGAGTTGAATCTTGATCCATTCTTGCTTTATATATCTCAAGCAATTGATTGTGCTTGGGGCTATGATTATAGTCCAGGCAATCGGAACGGATTGAATTCGTGGCTGAGATTCATTTGCCACGTGGGATGTGTTCGACGAACTTGTGTCGTGCGTTGCCTGTCGGCAGTGGCTAGGCCACACGAAGTTGTTTATGCACTTCATGTCGTGCAGCTCAACGGGCGATCGTGCTAGTCGAGCTCGTCAAGTAACCCGATTTGTCTTATGTATGTTCACCATGTTTGGTCGCTACTGCTTGAACCTAGGGTACCAAACTTACCAGTGAAACCCCTTTTAACCATGGTACTTTGATCCGCTAAGACGCATGAGCCGGGCATGGTGGTATGGGACACCGTGGTCGAGCTGTCGGCCTACGCTGGGGTCATGTGCCTCCCCGTAGTGACCATTGCGCAACCAACCTCGTGAGCCGATTATGGTGGTATGGGACACTATATTCGAGCTGTCGATACTTACGGCGAGAGCCGAGTACGGTGAGACCTGTGCTCGTGCTGACCGGCGACGAGTCCTCCGTAGTATCTTCGAGTATACTCCAAGTGTCTGTGATTGGCGACGAGTCTTTCACAGCAACTAGAGTATGAGTTGAGCCGAGTACGGTGAGACCTGTACTCGAGCTGACGGCTAGTGATTGGGCCAAGTACAGTGAGACCTGTACTTGAGCTGACGGCCAAACAATTGAGCCGCATACGGTGAGATCTCGTATCCGCGCCGACGGTGACGAGCCCTTTGCGATGCCTTCACTACGCTTCTCAAACCATAACATCGTATGAGATTAACTAGGATTGACGACCCTAGAATGGATCATGTTTGGGAATGATACAAGGGAGGTACCTTAGTTTCCCAATATTGCTGTTTGAAATGGACTAATAATAACTTGGTAATCATGAGCATCATCGCACCGCATGTGCTTTGTAGATGTGGCGCACTGAGGGAGTAAGCATTCGCGAACGTAAGATGATGTCGCTTGAGGGTGGTTTGGCAAGGGCATACAAAGATCATGTCATTTCATTTTCGCACTTAACAAGAGTAGTTAGAAATGTTTGATTTGTACTGCTTTATCATTACTGCTTGATTGAATTGATAACATGTTAACCTATGCTTTACTGTTCCACTGAGTTGATCACTCACTCCCACGTTACGGGACGGTGTTGTACACACCAACCAGATTTGTTGAGTTTCAGGTGGTGGCGATGCTTGTGAAGCGAGCCGGACTATTTCTATGATGATAGGAGGAATTCTCCTATCTGTATCTCTCTGGCAGGTCAATGAAGACCTGATATTGTATTGACGGGGCTATGGTACATGGGATAGGAGGCATTACACTTCCTCACATTTGGTACATTTTTAGAACTGCACTTGTATTTATTTAACCTGGTAATGTTATCACACTCTGGAGACTCATCATAAGTTATATATTTTATCTATCTATCACAGTCTTCCGCTTGCAAATTTAACTGTCTCTGGAGTATGATATGCTGTTTTGGCTTAATCTCACTCATGTTCAATGCACGAATACAGTCAACATGCAATCATCATTCATTTTGTTGCATAAGTGATGTTCTGGAACTCGGGAGTTGAGTTTATGCTCGACCCCCGATTTTCAGGGCGTTACACAAAAGCACCTTAATCTGGATTGAAAGAAATAAGAAAAAAATGAAAAAAATTCTAAGTAACCACATAAAGAACACGGTTTTTTTTCATGGAAAACCCATGTAGAAAAAAACCACGACACAAAGTAACGATCAATCTACTATTCATAGAAGATTTGTAACGTCTTGGAAAAATCCGTACAAAGACTCGAGTACCACCTCAGGCAGGAATCACTAAGGACCGAATCCTTTAGAAATTAGACGAAAATTAATTAAGTACTAAACTGAATTAATCAGTAAATTAGCTTGAACCACTTTCTATACGAATTGCAAGACCTAAAACCAGTAGAATCATTAACTCTATATTACCTAAAAACCTAGGATCAATCTCAAAACCCAGTTGCTCATGGGAGCATATTGAAACTCCATATCGGACCTGGACAGCGCGTCGAAAGTCCGATTAACGCGAAACTATACGATTATGACCACCTTACTGGGCTTGACAACCATGCGGGAATCAAGTCTAAATAATATCCAAAAATGCACAACTAGAGCTCGGAGCAAAGTGTGTGAAAAATACAAATATCTTTAGAAAATGAACTCAGATTTAAGTGAATTGGGCCGTTCGCTTGCAGGCCAGATTTAAGGTTTCAGACCGTCATATTCTGACCCAAATACACCATTCGATCAGAAAAATTTTTCTACACATGTCAGTGTACTTGTGGCCCTGATCGAGTGACGATGATCGTTGAACCGAAACTGATCCTCCACGGTCGATCCACTAATCGATTGAACCGAAATCTTAACCTGACGTAGATCCATCGACAGGAAACTTTTCCCAGACCATAAGCAGGCAATGGACCTCCTGATGAGCTCTGTTGGCTCGAAACAAACGACTTTTGGCTATAACCTAAGTATACCATGGCCATGGGGCCATTGATATCACTTCTGGGCCTATATAAAGCCCTAAACCCATCACTCTCTCATTCCATACGAATTTCCTAAACCCTAGGAAAGAGGAGAGAAAAGAGAAATGGAAAGTGAGGAGAAGTGGGAGAGAGTTGTGGTTTGTTGCCGGGATTCATTCCCGCCACTCCACGAGCTGAATTGCCTCTCCCATGTCGCTACACCGGCGATTTCGATTCCGTTTTTGGTTAAGAAATCCTAACCCTAATCTGTTTTAGGTATCAAAGTAGATGAATCGACGAAATAGCTAACCTATTTCGTGATTCAGGTAGCCGTTGTGCCGTGATAAAGGCGTAGTGTTCAAAATGAGTTCAATTCGAGTTTACCGATGAAAGGTGCAGACTATAAATGTTTAGGTTATGGTTTTCAATGCTTTCAATGTCGGCAATGATTTATATCTGACTTGATTGCTGCCATATGATCTTAGTTATGATGTATTCGATAGATTATACATGTGTGTGAATTAGGTGAATATATAATGTATTCCATGTGTTTGTTGAAATGCTTGAATAAATATGGAATTATGATTTGCGCTTGACATGACTATTAAGTGAGAATATATGATTGTTGTTTGTATGACAACTCCTTTATGAAGGGATTTGCCCTAATATATGTTATAACTAATTTACTTCATATATGTGAAATGTGTAGTCTAAGTGTTTGAAAAAATGTCCAAATGAGAATTTGTTTGTTGAAATGCATTTAATAAGGGTGTTGAGATAGGATCCTCAATTTTCCTATCTATAGCTACAATTTCCTTCATGTAACCTATCTTGCTACTAAGTGATTTATGGATGAAATGCCTATGTATGATAACATTTACACTATGTGTTTGTAAAAATGCTCAAATGAGATTTATATTTGAAATATTTGTTAAATGTTGTTTTGACTATTACTTATGAATGCCTATTGTATTTGATTGTGATTGGGACTAATGCATAGTCCAGGCAATCAGTAATGGTTTTCGATTGAGTGGTTGAATTAGTTTCGCCATAACGGATACGTTCGATGAATCCGAGTCGTATGGTGATCATCGACAGTGGTTAGGCCACAAGGAGTGCATAAGCGCTCCATGTCGATTAACTTAGCGTGCGCTCGTACCAATCGGACTTGTCAAGTAATCTGATTGGCCTAATATATGTTCACCATGTATGGACGCTACTGCTTGAATCTAAGGTACCACTTACCAATGAAAAACCCGTTTAAACTTGGTACCACGATCCGCTAAGACTCATGAGCTGGGCATGGTGGCATGGGACACCGTGGTCGAGCTGTCGGCCTACGCTGGGGTGATAAGCCTCCCCGTAGTGACCAGTGAGTAACCCAAACTCGTGAGCCAAATACGATGGTATGAGACACTGTATTCGAGCTATTGGCCTACGCTAAGGTGACGAGCCTTCCTGTAGTGATCTCGAGTATAAAATAGGCCTATGATCAAGTGACGATCCTCTTGTATTGACTTCTAGTGCGAATTAAGCCTATGCTGAGGTAACGAGCCTCCCGTAGCAACCTATAGTGTAAACTTGCGAACTCGCCTATCGTACGTGGTTAATTGGGATTGACGACCCTAGATGGATCATTGTTTGGGTAAGTGATATAAAGGGAGGTGCCTTAGCTTTCCGAACCTACTGTATGAATAGGTCTAATTAAGAACTTGGCTAACATAACCATGTACCGCATTGCATGTGCCTTTGGCGTAAGAGTTGAGCACAGTGGGAGTTAGCATGCGCGACTGTGAGATGATGTCGCAGAGGGAGTGCAGACGAGGGCATGCATCATTAATACTTATCATCCTTGTATTAACCAGAGTACCTAGGAATGCTCGTTATATTGTTTTATCATTACTGCTTGACTGAATTGATAACATGTTAACCTTTACCTTATAGCTCTATTAAGTTGATCACTCACTCCCACTCTGGGACGATGTTTTAAAACACCAACCAGACTCTGTTGTAATTTCAGATGATGGCGAGGCTTACAAGTTGGAGCCGGCCTTCTACAACAACGAGGAGGAGTTCTCCTACATGCAACTCTCTGGCGGGTCTGTGTAGACCTAGAGTTGCATCACAGGGATTGTAGGGATACAGACTAGTTGAGTATTACACTTTATTACTTTGTAAATTTTAGAATTATACATGTAATTATTTAACCTGGTGACGTTCATACTCTGGAGACTTACAATCACTTATATGCTCTATATATTTATCACAGTCTTTCGCTTGCGTAATTTAACTGTCTCTGGAGTATGATATGCTGATTTGGTATAATCCTACTCATATTTAATGCACTAATAAGGATAATATTTAATCATCATTATCTATGTTGCATAAGTGATGTGTTGGAACTCGGGAGTTGAGCTTCTGCTCGACCCCCGATTTTCGAGGTGTTACAAGATTATAGGGGATGAAGAAAACTTATAACAAAAAATCCTATTTCTCTTACTTGAAGGCTCTTGAAACACTAAAAAAAATCCAAAATTGTAACTTTCTCTCTTAACCCCAATATAATCAATCCTAAAAAATATACTTTCAAGAGAAAAATGTCAAGAATACCCATGCAGGAGTCCACTAACACTTGAGCATTGTTAGCATGTGAAACATGAGGTGTAAGGCCCACCTCCACAGCACATGATATTGTATACTTTGCCGAAGCTCACGGCTTTAAAACGCGTCATGTCTATTAAGGGAGGAACCCAACATATAACCACCACAACTCTAAACAACTCTTCCGATGTGGGACAAGTTACGCTACAATCAACTGCAACAGTAGCTCTCCCAGGCCCTCAGGCCTCGTCCACTATCGCATATTGCATTACATCCGTTGTATATGGCATTTTAGGTTACTGTGTTTCCGCATTTATATGGTCTATATACGACATTTGATATTTGGTTCTCTATGACTCCTCATTTGCATAGCTGATCTACATTACTTCATCAATATATGATATTGTTTTTATTATATTTTTTTACATCACATAACCTGGATAAGTCTGATGGTATTATGGTTGTAACGACCTGTAAATTTCCGTACATTGGGTCGAGTACCACCTCGACCAGAAATCACGTAGGATTAAATCCTTTAGAAATTTAACAAAGTTAACTAAGTACTAAACTCGGTTAGCCATGAAATCCGTTGGGATCGCTTTAAATACGATCTGCAAGACCCAAAACTTACATAATCAGTGACTCTAAGTTACCCTAAAGTTTAGAACCAAACTCATTTCCCGTCTGCTCTCGGAATGAAAAACGAAACTTTCAGATTAGGTCTAGATCGCACATCGAGAGTCCGATTAACACGAAGCTAAGGAACTAGGACCGCCCCACTGGGCTTGACAATCATCTCAAAAATCAGCTCCGACCGATGTCCCACGGCCATTTGTTTCGATCCGGAGCGAGAGAGTGTGAAAAACACTATTCCCATCCTAATAAAAATATCAGGAATAGTGATCTGGCATCGTTCGGTTGCACGTCAGTATTAAGCAACCTGACCGTCAGAATCAGACCAAATTACACCCTCGGATTAAGAAAAATTTCAGGAACATTTACATGTACTTAAAATTTCTGATCGTGGCCCACTGACCGTTGAACTGAAAGTGGTCCGCCACGTGCGATCTGGGAATCCGATCAAGTCGAAAACGTAATCCCACGTAGATCCATAGATGGTGAGCTTAAGTCTGACGTTTGGCTCAATGAGGGCCACTAGAACCTCCCTTTTGAGCTGGAAAAGTGGCGAAATGCCTATATAAGCAGTCACCCTTGAACCTGAGTCTATTTTGGGAATGTTTTTGGCTATAAAAGGGGCTTAGAACAGCCCCTCTCACAGCCATACGAATTTGGGAGAAAAACCCTAGAGAGAGAGAAAGAAAAGAGAGAGAAAAGCTTGGAATTTGTTGCTGATCTTCCTCCTACTGCTTTGGGTTGTCGCACGGCCTACACCGCCCCGTTCTAGGTGTTTTTCCGGCGGTATCCATCCCATTTGAAGGTAAGAAACCCTAACCCTAGGTCTGATTTAAGGTAGGATCGTTGTGGGTTATGTAAAGGCTAACCGATTCCGCTCTTTAGGCTAGAAAACTCCCGTATACGGAAGCTCTACTACCCTTGCTGATTCGTTGGAATTCCAAGGGCAAAGGTGAGGACTTTAAGTGTATAAGTTACGTTTTTCAACGCTTTCAATGTCAGATAATGATAGATTCATGATCTGTATGTAAATGCACATGTACAAAGTGCTTTCCGCTTCCTGTTTCGATTAGCGTTGTAGAATATGGAATTTCACATACTCTTGGTATACGTAGAAATACCGTATACATATTTTTTTTGGGAAAATGTTTGACATGTTTATTTAATGTATGATTATATAATATATGGATAAAATACTAGTTTGGCGAAAGGAATCACCAAAATACATGTTCCCTTGTAAATGTCAAGTATGTTGAAATTGTGTATTCTAGAAATACCGCATATGTGTAAAATTTGGAAGTGTAATTGTCATGATTATTTGTTGTATGAATATGGTATACGCGGGTAAAATAACCGCTTGGCGAGAGAATAGCCCTAACACGCGATTTGCTAACATACGTCATGTATGTTGGAATGGCGTACTCTAAGTGTTGTGTAAGTGCTTGTGTGTGTAAAGGCTTGTGTATTAGTGCCTTAGAAAGGTGCTGATATGGAATTCCTGACTCCCTTAGAGACATGTAGGATCTCCTCCATGCGGTGGTTCGCTAGAACCACTCCCTTGTAATGTGTACGTAATTGTATCCCTATGTGGATAGTGCTTTACTACATGCTTCACAACATGCTTTACAACATGCTTTACATCATGTTTTACTTCATGCTTTATAACATGCCTGCTAACATGCTTGTATTGCTTGTTTATCATGCTTTACTCCATATGCTATTGATGAAAACTGTTTGAGTTTGGGACTATGTCTATGTCCAAACATTCGGTATCAGACTTGCGGTTGTGGCTGAGATTCATATCGCCACAACGGACGTGTCTGGCGAACCCGAGTCGTACTTCGGTTGGCGATAGTGGTTGGCCACACGGAGTGCTTTTGTACTCCATATCGCTCAACTTGTGGTACGCTCGAGCTAGTCAGGCTCGTCAAGTAAACCGAAATGTATTGTGTGTTCACCATGTTTGGTCGCTACTGCTTGAACCTAGGGTACCAAACTTACCAGTGGCGATCCCGTTTAACCATGGTACCTCGATCCGCTAAGTCGCATGAGCAGGGCATGGTGGTATGGGACACCGTGGTCGAGTCAGAGCCGTGTCCGCTTACGCCGGGGCCATGTGCCTCCCGTAGTGACCATTGCGCAACCAAAACTCGTGAGCCGAATACGGTGGTATGGGACACCGTATTCGAGCATCGATACTTACGGCGAGAGCCGAGTACGGTGAGACATGTGCTCGTCTGCCGACGGCGACGAGTCCTCCGTAGTATCATCGAGTATACTCCAAGTGTCTGTGATTGGCGACGAGTCTTTCACAGCAACTAGAGTATGAGTTGAGCCGAGTACGGTGAGACCTGTACTCGAGCTGACGGCTAGTGATTGAGCCGAGTACGGTGAGACCTGTACTCGAGCTGACGGCTAGCAATTGAGCCGCATACGGTGAGATCTGTATCCGCGCTGACGGGTGACGAGCCCTTTGCGATGCCTTCACTATGTTTCTCAAACCATAATATCGTATGAGATTAACTAGGATTGACGACCCTAGAATGGATCATGTTTGGGAATAATACAAGGGAGGTACCTTAGTTTCCCAATACTGCTGGTTGAAATGGACTAATAAAAACTTGGTAATCATGAGCATCATCGCACCGCATGTGCTTTGTAGATGTGGCGCACTGAGGGAGTAAGCATTCGCGAACGTAAGATGATGTCGCTTGAGGGTGGTTTGGCAAGGGCATACAGCATCATGTCATATCATTTTTGCACTTAACAAGAGTAGTTAGAAATGTTTGATTTGTACTGCTTTATCATTCTTGCTTGATTGATTTGATAACATGTTAACCTATGCTTTATTATTCCACTGAGTTAGCTACTCACTCCCACGTTACGGGACGGTGTTTGCAACACCCACCAGACTCTGTCACAGGTGTAGATGGCGCCTTGGTTCAGGAGCCGGGCCCGACTTTGATGAGGATCGGGAGGAGTTCTCCTTTATGCGATATTCGACGGCTTTGCTTAGGCCTACCGCATCGCGGATTTTCGTGGCCTCTCTTGAGGATTGTATTTTGATTTTTGACTTAGAAACAATACATGTATATTGGTACTTTTCGCTAGTACTCATACTCTGGAGTTCATAAAATTTTGTTAATTTACATACTTTGAATATAAAATTTCAGTCTTCCGCTTGCCTTTATACAATTGAACTGGAGTATGATTTACTGTTTTGGTATAATCTCATTCATGTTTATTGCTCTAACTCAGATAACATTTAACCATCATTGTGTATGTTGCATAAGTGATGCGTTGGAACTCGGGAGTTGAGTTCATACTCGACCCCCGAATTTCAGGGCGTTACAATGGTCCTATCAGCATGTTTTCGCATTACTCTGATATCGTATAATTTATGATCTTGTCAGTATTCTGATATTATATGATTATGGGTTTATCAGTATTTCCGCTTACTCTGATTACTCTAATATTGCTTACTTGACACTTACCTTGTGCACACACTTTCACCACCCACTAAGCTTTCTATAAGCTTATACACAATAGATGCGTGCAGGTGGCGTTAGATTGCAGCAGCGTTGAGCTTGGAGCATGCAGCAGACCTCTGGAGTTTTGATTTTGTCATATGTATTTCTCTTTCAGCACTGTATTCAAATGTTTATATTAGTGGATATGTGATGGTGATGTTGCCTTTGTGATTTGGGTAAACTTGTGGTTATGCTTATTACAAGATAAATTTAAGTTGAAATATCCTACTTGTAGGACCCCAGGATCAGAATCTGGCGTATGGACGCCGGGAGCCGAGAATGGGGTACTACAGAGACTATCGGCACTGGATTCGATGATTGAAAATTTCGTGAGCTCGATTTCCGAGTTTGGAGCGTGACATGAGATCTTATGGGCTCATAAAAGTGAATAAACCCATAATAATTTTTCTATCACAATTTTAAGACAACCAGCCTACTATAAAAACACTTAGGGCCTGTTTGGCCAGGTGCATTAGGTGATATTAGATGGGATGGTATTCATAATCCCATCTAATACATCTTGTTGGCATGTTTGGAATGGAGGATGAAAATCATTTTGGGTTTGGTGCCCAAACGCCATGGCTGTGGGCGGGATTTCGCCGTCCCTCGTTAATTCTCCAAATCCCACTCCACGAGTTGTAGGGGAAGGGTTGGGCCTCCACTCGTGGGTCCCAACTTGATGCGTATGTTTCATCCAAGCTGTCCATCCAATTTTCCATTCCATTTTAGCCTTAAAACCCAAAAATCAAGTTGATCCAACCATCAGGTGGACCACACAACAAGTGACGGTGGGTTGGGAAGACCCACTCACGTCACTACTCACCGGGGTGGGGTGGGGTGTCCCACTCGTGACCCCATCTTAATGTATATGATATATCCACGTCGTACACCGGTTTCTCCGGATCATTTTAGGCCATGGGCCGAAAAATGAGGCAGATCCGAGTTTCAAGTGGCTGCACGGAGGGAAATGAATTCCTGATGTTGAAACCTTCGAAGGCCCTCTGTAGGGTCTCTGACATCCAAACCAGTCCAAATGAGGGCCCATAAGACCCACTCGAGCTGACTTACGCGATGAACGAGTCAAATTGTCCAAATGGGGCCCACTTCGATGGCGACACAAAAAATATATAGAAATGATTTATATATTTGCAATCCCATGGTTTGAGTTGAATTCGGTGGGAGTAGATACACTCATTTCAATTCCAAACACGACGTTAGAAAATATGGATAATCTTAAGTCACTGACAATACCTTACACATGTATTTATTACATCTTTTACAATTCTATCCACCTTAATACGAGCTAATACACCTGCCCAAACAGCCCCTTAGGTGGATGATGAACTATAGGTTGTGAAATAGTTTAATGATGAAAATAGATAACGTGATCGACTTGATCTGGCCACCACTTAGGAAGGTTCAAATTTCTCGATCAATTTAACAATTAGAGGCACATGCTGAGAAAAAATCAAGCTTCTTGACAGTCCCATGTTTTCCGGCATTGATCGAGCCATGGATCCTGGGACCAGGCTACCAAGACCACGGTCTCTGAGGGCATGGCTTTCACCCATGCCAAGTATGGGCATGGCTTTCACCCATACCAAGTATATCGAATTTCGAGAGCATCTAATGTGTGAAGGTATAACTACGGCGTTGACACTGGGTTATTTGAATTCCATAATGTAATATATTTGAATATTGATTTTCATCTATTCTTCACCTATTTAAATATGAAAAAGAGGAAGTCTAGTATGCTTTTTATTAATTAACTATCAAGGCTTTAAAGTTAGTTTGGCTTCATCTAAATTTTATTTTATGAAAATTATTGTTTCAAAGATGATTATTTAATCAAATAAAGCCAATGTTTGCCGATGAATATACTATGCTTTGTAGGTTAAGCATGCCAGGCCCTATGTGTGCATAACATTTAATTCATCTTTCATTTCGACCCGGCTAACATATCAAACTCATGCTGATCCAAAATTCTAAGGATTCGGATCTTCTGCTTGCTCTAGACAGAAAATTTCTATTTGTTACAATTGGATTGGGCCACAACATCATAGTTGCATTCAATGCAGTGGTGTTGACAGTTAATATTAATGATGATGTGGACCAATCATGATACAGGGAAACATGAATTTTCTAGTCGTGACAAGCAGATGATTCAAATTCAAGCTCGAAATCATGTGATGTGGCCAACTTGAGTTCTGAAATGGCTTGATTGTGGGCGTCCATTCATTCTGCTCCATCTTCTGAGTGGATTGGTTGACACGTACAAAATATAGTGAGCCCCACATAATCTGAAAGGTTTTAATTAATGATGGGTGGATCTCCATCTCAACTATTCCAAAAGGTGTGGCCCACCTGATTTTTGGATCAGCATGATTTTTTGGCACCAAGGAAAACACGAGGGGGCCACTATGATGGACGGATCGAATGTCATGCACACATCTCAGTGGACAACCCACATCGTGCTATAGTTTAATCTTAATCTACAAAGCTTCGTGGGTGATCCGCCCTACGTTGAAACCTTCCAAAGGGATTTCATTGGCTTTCTCGTACAATGCATCTCGTTCTTTTTTAATGCAAGACAACTTCAAAGCTGGTTTTCTCGTAATATATATTTTATATGGCATTGATTTATCAACTGATGATGGAATAGTTTGTATCGAGAATATGAATATACGAATTCTGATTAAAATAATGCTTGAATAATATGCAAATGGAATATTGGCAGTAAGGTGGACCACATGCTTGAGTCCATCCAGACCATCAAAATTATGATCACCATCATGGAATAGATCTGGCCCAATAGTAGGACTAAATGGATGGTTATAGGAGTTAGATTTTCCCATTGAACTTGAAATTCTGGTTGTTTTTCTTTTACTCTATCCATTTGATGGACTGTAATAAACGGCTAAGATCATCCACACATCACAAAATTTGGGTGGTGCCTAGTTATCTATCATGGGACACATAACTTGGATGGTCTTGATTGATTTGTGCTTTCGTGGCTTTTAAGCCATCCCACTATGCCAGACGATGGTTTTTGTTTTCTGCAGTCTTTTTTAAAGAAAAGTCTAAATAAATGTACCATGTGCGTTCCACCATTTCCTTAAATGGTGGGGACTCGCCCATCACACGGATGGCATGGATGTCTGTCAATCCAGACTGTCCAGATCGTAGCCTCACTTTCCGATGGATCGTAAGCATCCAAACGATATCAATGAAATGGACGGCTGAAAATAAGACTGCCATCTGTCCAAATTCAACTGCGGAGATGAAAATGTAAAGAACTTGCAGACCGTCCAATCACTGTGTTTATTAGACTTGGCCAACAATTTGATCGGTCCGGATTAAACATGTAGACCACCTTCACTGCACTTCTGAGTTCCAGGACTCTCAAGCAATGAAGAAATGGCACGAAAGGCACACGGTACTCAAACCTCGAATGATTTCTCTACGTTGTTTTTTTTTTTTCGTCTGTCTGTTAGCTTGTTAGTACACCCACTGTTCGTTCACACTTCACTGTTAGCCACCCCTGCAAGGGATTTCTCTACTTGCTTGCATGATGATGTGCTCTTACTCCTACCATTTAAAATAAAATAAAATAATTAGTGAGACCATTTCATTTTCGCTGTCATCTCGCCAGGTTGAGTAGCGAGACTGGGAAACGGATTGGCTACTCCCCCAGCCACCAGCCATTGGCTGATGGTCGGTGCTCTGTGGGCCCTACCATGATTTGTGTGTTTCATCCATTCCGTTCATCTATTTTTATAGATCATTTTGTAGAATGAAAGAAAAAATTAGGTATATCTCAATCTCAAGTGGACCACGTTACAGGAAACAGTGTTGAATGACCGTTGACCATTAAAAATATTTTGGGGGCCATAAAAAATAAGGTATATCTCAATCTCAAGCCAATATTTATTGTTTCCCTTCATCTGGGTCTTTACGACCTAATCAACAGATTGGAAGTCAAATAAACAGTACAGTGGGCCTTAGGACGATTTTAATGGTGGATATCCAATCATTATTTTTTCCTGTGGTGTGGTCCACCTAAGATTTTTTATCCCAATAATTTTTTTCATAAACACATAAAATGCTCTGTAAAAATGGATGAATGGAATGGATGAAACACATACATCATGGTGGGGCCCACAGAGCACCGACCATCAGCCACGGGCCTGGTGTCAGGGGCAGTAGCCAATCCGACTCCGCGAGACTGCTACTGAAGTGACGTCACCAAGTTCTGTGGGCCCAACCATGATGTATGTTTTGTATCCACACCGTCCATCCATTTGTAGAGATCATTTTAGGGTAAGATCCAAAGAATGAGTCACATCGAAATCTCCAGTGGATCCCACCACAGAAAACAGTGGGGAGAGTGTCGCCACTACTAAAAACTTCCAAATGCCACAAAAGCTTTCGATCAAGTTGATATCTGTGTTTTACCTTCTTTAATGTCTTTTTTAACTTTTGAATAGGTTGGCTTTCAAAATAATAATAAAAAAAACATCATAGTCGCCCTTAGGAAGGCTTCAACGGTGGGCATCAATCTTCCTGCTATTTTGTTGTGTGGTATACTAAAGCTTTAGATATGCTCATTCTTTGGCTCTATGTATTAAAATAATATCTACAAATGGATGGACGTTGTAAATATAACATATATATCATAATGGGTCCACAGAAATTGGTGACGTCACTTCAGTAGCGAGTTGGCTACTCAACCTGTCAGTATCTAATCCGCGTCCTGACATAAGGATCATGACATGTAACATGGAAACTAGGGTTGTGTCCAAGGGCCTTTGGGCTACACTTGTGACTAGCTACCAGCGGGTGGGTCCAAGGCTCTCTCTCTCTCTCTCCTTCTTTTGAGTTTGAATTTTAAAGGTCGGTCTGAGACGAGGTTTGATCCCCTTATCCTTATCCCATATAACATCATTCAAGCCATCTAAACACTGGCATTCAAATTGGCGGTGGGAAATGAGGTAGTTAATGGTCAGCATTAAGTGCTGGAAGGTATAGGTAAAACATCGCAACTTTTAATGATGACCGCTAATTGGACAGTTTAGATGGATGTATCACCCTACCATGTGTAATGTGAGAGATGACTCTACTGTATTTAAGTTCTCCCATGGAAAAAAAAATCCAGGGGAGAGTGAGCCATTATAGACTGTTCGTTTGCTTAATTCAAGTTATATATTTTATCAGGTGGGCCATTCTAATCATGAATGGAAAGCCGATTGCATCTTGCCTCCACCTATGTTGGGCGTGGAAGCAACCTTAGGTCAAATCAAACAAGCAATAAAATACAAAAGATCCAAACACACATAGAGAACATATGGGATTTTACTTGGAAAATCTTTATGGAAAAAGATTACATTACAAAGCGATGATTAATCCATTGTAATAAGAAGAAAGATTACAAGAGATGAAACAATTTATAGTAGAAACACTAGCTTTTCCTTTCAAAACCCTTTAGTTCTCAAGATCTCCACATTCTTAATGTTTTCAGCCCTCATTGCAATTAGAAGAGTACTTATAGACTCCTGTATAAAATTATGAAATAAAACCTACACTTACATATACTGTTACTCGAACCGATGAGACCTTCGGTTGAACCGAAATGAACTAACTTACAAACCCTCGGTTGAACCGAAAATGTGCAAAATAGAATAGCATGCAATTTGAGAAAAAGACATCGTTCAAATCGAGACACGACTTTTCTGAAATAGATTAAAAGCACTTGATCAACAATCTCCATCATGGCTATAATCCTCTAGTTCCATTGCTCCAAGCTGCTACCACCTTTTATAATCATCTTCAAAGTAATACCATCATCACTTCTCGTGCACACTCCGTCTTCACTTCTTCTTTGCTAAGACTAGAAAAGTTGAATAAAAGAACCTTTTTTGCAAGAATAACCTTCATAAGCATATCCGTTGGATTTTTGTTGGTGTGAATCTTCTTAGGAGTGACATCTTCTTCCTTTAGCATTTGCCAAATAAAATGATGATGAACATAAATGTGTTTAGTTCAGAAGTGATACGCCGATTTCTTCACCAAATTGATTGTGCTCTCGTTGTCACAATGCACATGCATGACTTTTTGAAAAAGTCTA
Organism: Magnolia changhungtana; assembly: GCA_030180095.1. Classification (NCBI taxonomy): domain Eukaryota; kingdom Viridiplantae; phylum Streptophyta; class Magnoliopsida; order Magnoliales; family Magnoliaceae; genus Magnolia; species Magnolia changhungtana. The sequence continues at coordinate 8,455,823 of JASAUF010000447.1, read as the reverse complement.
AACTCATTCATCATCCCTTTCAACTAAACAGCTTCCCTGAATGCTTTCGTAATTGCCATGTATTCAACTTTGGTTGTGGAAAGTGCAACCACCGACTGAAGCTTTGATATCTATTAATACCTTCACCTGCAACATAAACGAGTAATTGAAAGTCAACCTTATATTATTTACATTCCTTGCATAATCTGCATCCACACAGCCTATAAATTTCTCCTCAGAATTTTTGAAAACCAAGACATAGTCCGTCATACCTTGTATGCATTGAAGTAACAATTTTATCACTTCTCAATGTTGCTTGCCGGAGTTTGACATGTATCTGGTCACAATACCAACCACATATGAAATATCCGGTATAATATAGACCATAACATACATAAGATTGTCAACCACGCTTGAGTAAGGCAAACGAGACATATACCACTTTTCTTCATCTAACGTATGACATAACTCCAAAGAAAACCAAAATTGAGCAACGTGGGGAGTGCTAACTGGTTTTGCCTTTTTTATGTCCAAACTTGACTAAGACCTTCTCAAGATATTCATCGTGAGACAACTATAGCTTGCTCCTTTCCCCGTCTCTGTGTATACTGATGTCTAGAATCCTTTTTCGAGCACTTAGATCTTTCATTTCAAATGTCATGGATAACTGAGCCTTTAATATATTGATTTCAGACATGTTATGACTAACGATAACATATAATCAACATACAAACATTAGAATAATAAATTCTCTATCACTCAATGCTCTAAAATAGACATAATATTCAAATTTGCTTTTGATAAACTGCTGACTTAACATGAATGAATCAAATTTCTGATACCACTACTTAGGCAATTGTTTCAGGCTGTACAACGACCACTTTAACCTACAAAATAAATTATTCTTTCCTTGCACTTTGAACCCTTCAGGTTGCTTTATATAGATCTGCTCTTCAAGTTTCCTATGTAGAAATGAAGTCTTCATATCTAACAATTCTAGTTTTAGATTGTATTGGGGCAACCAAAGCTAATATAAATATGATAGATAGTTGCTTTATCACTGGCGTGAATATCTTATTAAAGTCGACACACTTCTTCTGAACATAACCCTTTGCTACTAATCTAGCCTTGTACTTATCCAATTTCTTCTGGTAAATCTATTTGCAACCGATCACTTTCTGCCCAATGGATAGCTCTATCAGCTCTTGCATTTCATTTTTGTATAAAGAATTCATCTTGTCATACATCGCTGCCATCCATCGCTCTGCATCTCTGTCTTCTAGAGCCTCCTAAAAAGTAGATGGATCCCCCTCATCTGTAATGAGAGCAAATGCAATGTTTGAGTTATCCCTGTATCTTAATAGTAACTTGCAATCCCTTTATGGATTTCTCCCGACAGGTGGCTGCTCCACCATTTCATATGCCTTTACCTACAACTCAGGTTCTTCAAGTGTTTCACTTTATTTATTTATTTATTTTAACATCCGTCGCTGATTTTTCCATTTTCGTGTGCTCATCCTTTCGAAACATGAACCTTTGTCAAACTTAACGTCCTGGTTAAATATAATTTTTTCTAAAACTTGGTCATACAATTTGTAACCTTTCACCCTATCATCATAGCTAATAAAAGTACATTTCTTAGCCCTTTTGTTTAGCTCATCTCTCTCAACTAATAGTACATCAGAGCAAGCCTCACAACCAAATATCCACAGCCCCGAGTAATCAACTACATGACCACTCCATACTTCTTATGGAATTTTGCATTCAATAGCTATAGAGGGAGATCGATTTACTAAATAGAAAGTCATTGAGATGACCTTAGCTTAGAGCTTCTTGTCCATTATAGAATTACTCAACATACTGTAAACCCTTTCTAAAAAAGTCCGATTCATATTTTTAGTCACACAATTATGCTTTGTGTGTATGCTTCACTGTTTTGTGCCTCACTATCCTCTTACTCTTGTAGTATTGATTAAATTCCCTTAAAGTAAATACTCCGTAGTTATTGATCTTTAAAATTTTCACTTTCCGCCCTGTCTGATTTTCAATCATTGCCTTCTAAGTCTTAAAAGTGGAGAAAATATCAGATTTATGTTTCATATTATAAATCGAAACCTTCTTATAGAAGTCATCAATGAATGTAAAAAAAAAATGACAACCATCATCCAGAAACAACAAGCGATAACTCTCACATATTTAAATGCACATAGTTCAGCTGACCTTCACTAACATACTTCCCGGTTTTAAAGCTTAACCTTTATTGTTTCCCATATATGAAGTTCTTATACATCTAAATCAAAACTTTAAAAAGTATGAATAAAACAATGATCAATAATATCTTCATATATACCTCGCTCGCTCATGTAGCCTAGGCGCGCATGCTATAAATGTGCCAATGTTGACTTCGTTATAGATGCAGAAACTCTACTCGATATAGTATTCCTAATAAAGTTATAAAGATTTTCGCTCATTTGTGCTTTCATAATTGTGAGTGCCCTTTTTGAAATCTTTAGGACACCTTTATAATCGGCGAACTTGCACCCCAGTGCATTTAGAGCTCTTGAAGAAATCAGATTCTTCTTCAAATTTGGAACACGCCCCACATTGGTCAGAGTATGCTCCACCCCATCAAACATCCTAATGCGAACCAAACCAATTTTGACCATCTTATAGGCATGATAATTGTCTATAAGAACCAAACCACCATCATACTTGCTATATATGGTGAACTAACTCCGATGATGACACATACGATACGATGCCCCTGTATCCAAAATCCACTATTGATAGAAGTAATCGATATTGAACATTGATAACATGTCACAATCATCCAATCCTTCACCAGATTCCGCTGAACTGGCTTCTTTCGATAAATTATCTGATATCTTCTCCTTTTAGGTTTTGGATATTGACAGTCCTTCTTCATATATCCATCCTTTGACAATTCCAACACTTCAACCTGCCTTTGCCTTTCGACTTCGACTTAGATCGTGACTTTTCATTTTCTCACGCAGACGGTCTTCCCCGAGCAAACAATGCATCCTTAGAAGTACATTTGCCTCTGCTCTTCTTTCTTAACCGATTCGATTGAAGGGCTGAGATAACAGTATAGACGTTTAAGGTATCCCTACCATAGTACATAGTATCAATCAGATACGCGTATGATTCCGGGAGAGATGTCAATAAAATTATGATTTTTTCTTCTTCATCGATCATCACCTCCACACATGTCAACTTACAAACCAGCTTGTTGAAGATATTAATGTGCTTAGAGAGATTCAACCATTCCACCATCTTTAGAATATAAAACTGTCTCTTTAAATATAGACGATTGGTGAGCGACTTCATTATGTACATGCTCTCCAACTTCATCCATAAGCCCGTGATAGTCGTCTCAACGATGACATTATAAAGGACTTCATCGGTCAATCATAATTAGATTGTGCTAATTGTACTTTGATCAAATTCATTCCAATACTCTTCCTTCATAGATTATGGACGATATGCTTTCCTGAGGAGTGCGTGTTGCAAACCCTTATTAAACTAGGATGACTTTTATCTTCAACATCCATAATTCAAAAATATTTTTTCAAGTGAACTTCTATATCGAATTTCGCATTCGATCCCCTCGATGTCTTGTTTTCATATTCAAAATAATACTCCAACCTTAATATCTAATACCACTTGTTGGGTACGAAAGCAACATCAGATCAAATCAAACATGCAATAGAGAACAAAAAATCCAAGCACACACAGAGAACACACAAGGTTTTATGTGGAAAACTCTTATAGGAAAAAAGCTATGGTACAAAGTAACAATCAATCCACTATAAAAAAAAGAAGGTTACAAGAGATGAAACAACTTACAGTAGAAATCCTAGCTTTCCCTTTTAAAACCCTTTGGCTCTCAAGCTATCTATGTTCTTAACGTTCTAAGCGCTAATTGCAATTAACACCCAGATCCATAGCTCAAGTGGTAGACTGAGTGAAAGATACCTCGTTTCAACACTGAGGTCTTGGTATCGATTCCCTGGTGGGGGTTGCTAATAGTGAAGTGTGAACTGACAGCAGGTGTACTAACAAGCTAAAAAAAAAAAGGAGCTCTAATTGCAACTAAGAGAGTATTTACACACTCACGTATAGAATTAAAAAATAAAACTTGCGCTTATGAATAAAGTCGATCAGACCGATGGGACCTTTGGTCGAAGTGAAGCAAACCGACTCACAAACCCTCAGTCGAACTAAAAATGTGTAAAACATAACAACGTGCAATTTGAAAATTCATCCCTAATTCGGTCGAACTAAAAAAGACACCGATCGAACTGAGACAGGGCTTCTCTGCACTAGATTAAAGGCACTCGATCAACAACCTTGACAATAATCCTTTCATGTAGGGGCTGTGTGGGGCCCATCGTGATCTATATGTTTTATCCACGACGCCCATCCATCTTTCCATATCATTTTTGGGTATGATCTAAAAATAAGGCGGACCCAATGCTCAAGTGGACCATAATATAGGAAGCCACAATGATAATGACACCCACAGTTGAAATTGTCCTAAGGGCCACCGTGGTTTATTTTCCCTCCAACCTATTCATAAGGTCATATTGGCTTGGATGAAGGGAAAACATAAATACCAGTTTGATCTAAAACTTTCATGGCTCCCAAGAGGGCCTTCAATCCTGATTGTAGGGTCCACTTGAGACTTGAACCTACCTCATTTTTGGGTTGACACCCTAAAATGCTGGAAAAATGGATGGATAGCGTGGATAACACTACCCATACATCACCGTGGGCCTCATAGAGTCCTTCTTGGATGGTCATCCTCACGGGGGCATGACCCAATCTACTTCCCCATGAATCAGAGGAGCATACTTCATCATTTTCCACTCTAGTAGCTAATAAGGCGGGTTGCTAGAAGTAGACCGATCGAGCATATTCGATTTTATCACAAACATTCACAAATCCTGACCATCTAATCCATTCGATCCTATAAGGCTTGAACCTAGAGCTAGATGTGTTGTGGGTAAACTACATGGGAAGTGAAACCAACCACAAGAAAAATGTCTCGAACTCGAGCCGACTAGTAAGTAGTAAGATATAGAGTTTGGAATAAATAGTGACTCTCCCGACGAAGAGATGGGTCCTGAGCCAACCACGAGACGAGTTGCTTAAGGGTAGAGCTCGGGGGCTAAGACGTGCTTAGAGATATTTTCGAAGGTAGATTTCCATCTAAATAAGGACTCTCCAATAAATCTAACAGATTCCAAATGGATATGTAGGTCTTAACACTACCTAAGAACTTTATAAATATATCCATTGTAATCGAAAGGAGGTAAGCGAATAAATTCAAACTCAAGCCTTAAATTTGAAGCTATCAACTTGACTTGGGTATTGAAGAGTCCACAACTTTTGTCAGCTCCCCCTTGTCTACATCTTCTTATTTATGTGCATGTCCACATGTCCAATGGTGGAATCATCAGCATGATTGATTGATTACACGTGTTCCACCAGATTCCGGCAATAACGAGACGGGTAGGTAACAAAGACGCCATGGCTCCATGCCTATAATATCATTTATCCAAACCCAGAAAAGTAGGCACGCATGGACGACCGTCGAATTCCATACAATAGATTAACTCCAAAAATGGAACATACACTAAATAATATACAGTAATAAAGTTAATAAAAGGCTGGCTGGAGTGGTTAGGCTTACATACGTCCATTTGAATGGGACAAGTCAGCGTTGGACAGCATTGTTTGGGCAGAGAGTCAGAAGTTTTGTCCCTACCCATAAATATACGATATCTCGCTTATGTATCAACGTGGGTACTAGTCTGCTGAGTCATTTGTCGAGCTAGGCCCCCACACTCTTGGTTCCATCGTATCTCAGGTGGGTCCAACCGTGCTTCATTTGGAAGGCTTTTAAGATATGGGCCCTACCTATGTCCCCATCGTACCTAAGGTGGGCCCAACCGTGCTTCATTTGGAAGGCTTTTAAGATATGGGCCCTATCTATGTCCCATTGTATCTCAGGTGGGCCCAACCGTGCTTCATTTGGAAGACTTTTTAATATCTGGGCCCTATCTATGTCCCACACTTCAAATTTCAGTGTGATCGTACATGATGACTACGAACGACTGCATTACGTATGCCCTGGCATTGCTTGTGTTTGGCTATAATGTGAGTTTACCTCCATTTTATACCGGCAATATAGTGGCATGCAAACATATTAGTTTAGAGCGTTCGATGTGCGCCCCATGGTGGAGGGATCAAACAGCATAGATTTCGCCCGTTTAATTTGAGCCACTGAACATTTCCTTTCAAGCAGCTATTCGATGGCTACAATTTCGACGGTTAAGATCTTCTGGTCATTCTGGTCCTCAGACCATATCCATCTCAAAATGGGCCCGTCTGGGTCCACTCATCAACCATCATCGATTGCACTTCTTTCCTTTTATTTATTTTTAATTTATTATATTATTTTTATACTCACTGGTCGACAAGTGGCTTAAAAAAAGGTAATTCCAACTCCTCGTGCAATGTGAAGTGGGGCCCACCAGATGTCCAAATCATACCGAGGAACAGGTGGGAAGAACCGGAATACGGAAGAGTTATCATCCACCACACTACATGTGATGTGGCAGGGTGACTTGTCAATCGGAACCGTCCATCATCTCTTCTTGGCTTAAACATGAGCTATCCATGATGGGACCCACTAGATGGACACTCCCGATTGAAAGATGGATTTACCACGTTTCAGTTCTACAGGGAAAATAAAGACCTTTTATTTGAAATTATCTTTTTAGGATAAGATCCCTACGTAACGTGGAAGCCGTTAAAATGCCACTAGATCGTTCGAATCATGACTTACGAGAATTGCTGAGCGTGTATACAAACGGGTGCGCACTTGGAAAATACAGTCGCACGTGTGGAAACAAGGAGTGCGATCTGAACCACTTGTCAGATGATCCTGAAAACGTTAGACAGATACGATGATCATATGGGTCATACGTCCACTTCCAAGTTGGGATACGCGTGTTTCCTGTAACACACGTGTTGCAGTAGCTCCTGTAACCCAAAACTTCAAAATTTGAAATTCTCTCGAGAAATTACAAGGCTATGAAATTGCCAAGAACGAGATTTGCCACTATGCATGTTAGGATGTGAGACCAAAAGTGAGGTAGATCCAAAACTCCATTGGGCCACACATCACATGAAATAGGGTGGATTGAATGCCTACCGTTGAGACCTTCTTGGGCCCACAGAACTTTTGGATCAGGCTAATATTTGTGGATTCCATTAATCATGGTGGGATTCATCTTATGATTGGAGTGGATGGCATATTAACATCACGGTGGGTAGGCTCTTCCTTACCTACTGTTTCCTTGTTATGTGGCATAGGTGAGTGTTGGGTATGTCTCGTTTTCAGGCTCGCATGGTAAAATGAGATTGTGAAGCTGATGGACGGAATGGATTTGATGAGGACATCACAGTGGGCCCACATATCCATGGGTTAGAGACGCTACCAACCAGCACCCCAATTTAAAGACTGTAGCTCAAATTCTCTCAACCGTTCATTTGTTTTGTACATTGATGCGCACGGCACATGTATCATGCGGGCCTGCTTTTTTGAGATACGGCAGCTATGCAGTTCCGATCACTGATGTGTGGCTCTGGCCTTGCACACGTGTCCCTCGTTGCGATTGCACTTTTAAAAAATCACTCGAGCGATTGAATTAGCACCTACCAGCAGAATCACATGAATTCATGAAAGCAGTGGCTAGGATAGGTTATAGCCTATAGATAACCTCATTCCAACGCGTTTTCCAAAAGAAAATACTGTCAAGAGAAATGCGATTTGGGAAGGGCGTTGCCCCACACGAGGCTATAAGAACCTCTTGTCAGGTGGGCCCCACGTTGGAAGTGCTTCATTCAACTTCATTCATCAAGTGGGCCACTCATGCAAGTCGAAAATGCGAACCATTGGTCAATGCCTTTCAGAGTCCTTTTTCCAGTACACTTCTTTGTGGGGTAGGCCATACGACTGGAAGACATTGACAAAAACTTTGATACTCTGTCTGGTATGCAATTATTTAGAAATTGAATACCTCTGAAAAACAAAATAATTGATATTAAACTGTCCAAGTTGTATGTCTCAGTTAAGATGCATCATGAACTAAACAATTACACTTATTACAATCCGATTGGTGGACAATTGTTGGACGGTTCAAAAATGAAAATAAATAAACCAATGGTCCTATTTCAACAAACAAGTGTCCAAGAATCAGAGGTTAAGATTGTTCGAACTATCTGATTTTGGGGTTGTGACTCCATATTTTGTTCGATTTAATTTGAGGTAATGTAAGCCACATGAACAAGTATGAGTGCCTGTGGCTAACATGGAGTGTGTGTACTGACACGGTTGTGTACTAACAACGTAACCCCCAAAAAAAGAAGAAGAAAAAAGTATGAGTGCCTGTGTATCAACATCATAAGAATCCAGAGTATCAAATAACTTCTGCTTTCTCCAATCAAACATGGACTGAGGTTGGTCATTTTCTTATCTTGAAGACTCCTATTAATGGTTGAGATCACCTGATCGATATGATTTTTAGGAGATATCCAATCCACAGGATAATGTGGCCTCATAACTGTGTGGAGGATACGAGTTTCGAATTCTGATAAGTGGAGGGCATGTTTTGATAATCCAAACCATTGTTCTGTTGTGTCCCACCATTGATGGACATGTCCTAGATTTATCCTCAATAGGACAATATCAACCTTTCCATCATGTGTAGCTAACCCTCCATGCACATTTTGATCACAAAGACTAAGGTGGGCCTCATTTTTTTTCCCAAACCATCAGACCCAACATCAGTGACATCAATCAGTTAACCACCAACAAAAGGCGAACCACACACCCGACTTAGGTCACAGAGTTCTTCACTAAAGCCCATTTTCCAGCAGAGACTAACCTACATAGCTTTTAAAAAAAAAATACATATAATTGATTATATGAATGTTGGTTTAATGGACATTTATTGAACAGGTAAAGATGAAAATAAAATAAAATACAACAGCCCTATTTCAACAAATAAATGTCCACAAGTCAAAGGTGCCCGCATATCATGGCTACTTGAGTAATCATAATAACTTGCCTTTTCGTATACAGTGAGATGTCCTGCAAACTTGCCGCGGTTGCACATGAGCTGAACGTAAAGGAGGATAAAGTTGTAGGTGGTCCTAAAAGGCATGCCGTGAAGTGCAAGTTGAAATAATGTTTTCTCCAACAAACCTGACATGTTTGAAATAACACAAGCTACTGCTAGTAACGTAACTCCAGAATACCGGTTCCAGATTCAAGGGGTTCATCTTTCATTTTGGAAGTGGTGATGAGAGTAACATGAAAGAGACTTTGATGGTAGGACTTCCCCCGTTACGAATCCTAGTGAGAGATCAACCCTAGCTTAGTGAACCCTGAAACAGCCAATCTTTTGTTTTCTTGGCATTCTGGACTGTTAAGTGACAAATCCTTTGGAATTCTGTTGTTTGGTTGACAGATTTAGGGCCTTTTTGGGAACTAAGAAAGTATTTGGCTAGACAATGCTACCCAAGAAAATGTCATTTTCTCCTGATTGGGAGTTTACTTTTTGGTGGAAAACTCTCTAAATAATTTCTTGGAAATGAGTCACTTCCAAATAAAATGTCACTCTCCTACACAAGCTTCCGAAATGTAACAAGATTGAGGGGCACTAGAGTGCATCTATGGGAGTCACACTTTTCAAAGAGTTTACTCTTCTTTTTTTTTTTTTTTCCGGGAAAATTTCTGAATTTTGTTATTAAGCAAAGGAAAATAGCGCTTAAGAAATGTGAATCGGATGCAAAGGGAATGAGACCCATCAAAACCAGGAGCCTGTCCACTCCTCAAGCATAACCTAAAGGAGGAAAAAAAGAGGAATAAAAAGGTCTAGACAAAGGCTGAAGATGGCTGCTAAAACATATCACTACCTACTGAATCAAATATGAAATGCAGATAACAATGAGGAATTCTTACAAGATTCTTCATCATGCATGACTGCTTAAAAGGAAAAGGGAGAAGCAGCAAAGCTCACCCCATTTAGTTAAATCTAAAATGCACAGAAAGGATATTTGCTTCCACTGCCAGGAGCTCAGGTATCATCTTGGTTGTCTGGAAGGACGGATATTTCACCGACATTTGGGGGTGAAGATCTACTTTGGTCCCAAAGTCTCAAACAAATGAGAGAACATGGGTCATGTTCATGAAAACTACGACCACACAAAACACAGAAAAACCATTAAAAAAAAAATGTTAGTAGCCAAAATGCATGGTGAAGACATCATTGAATTGCCAATTAAGGTAATTTGAAAGAGCATTGCTCAGTTCTTGATCTGATATGCATGTGAGTAGCATATATTTCTACATGTCAATCTACAACATGTGGTCAAATAACTAAAAATACAACCCTTCTCAACAAGCATTTTTCCCTCGGAGATGCACGGTATTTTCAAGGGATAATTGGAAAAAAAAAGTCTGAAGGCATAGAAATGGGTTGTAGCATACAACGAGGACTAGGCGATCGGACCTCCATCAATAATCCACGTAAGTATAGGTACATGTATCTAGCAGAATTTTTTCAAGAATAAAGGATATGAAGAATCATAAGCCCGCTGGGTCTTTCACAAAGCATTTCATAATTGGACCAATGAAGGAATTCGAGGTATCATTTTTTTTTTTCAGATCAATTTAGGGGCGGTTTGGTAGACACCTAAAAATGAGTTCATTTCAATTGTGTGTGTGCGTGTGCGTGTGTTCCAAAGGATGATCATATTTCTTTTGGTAAGGATTAAAAAAAATCTTGATAACCAACAATCATCATCTCTAATATATAATTATGGTTCACTAAAATGAGATGAACTCATTTTAGACGCCTACCAAAATAAGTGCACCATTCAAACAAACATTGCCAAGAAAAAACACATGGATGTAGGCGTTTTGAAGCATACAGATACATAAGCCTTTTGAGTTTCTTACTATACAAACAAAACCACATAAGTGGATCACTTGGGCATGCTAATGGGTACATAACAAAGGGAATAAAAAGGCATGCAGGAACACCCAACTCGATAGCTGAGCTGGTTAGTGTACCCACTTTCCCGGATTATCACCCCAGGGTTGAGTCTTGCCACGGGTGTTCAGTGAGGCAGCGGCCCCAATGCCCTACCAAAAAATAAATTTAAAGAGAAGCCATGCAGGAATTGTATCCTTCCTCGATCCATGTAGGATGCTGATAGAATCATGAAAGGATTGTGAGAACCAAAGACAGTCTTCTGCCTGAAGAACTCCGAGCAGTTGAATTGATTCTGAAATGCACTACAAAATGATCAAGCGGATAATCTGTCCTGAGAACCGGAACGACTTTGCTGCTTCTCTTAGGCATTTGTTCTTGTCATCCCGAGACCAGTACTGCATAGGCAAAAGTTCAAATATCCAATAGAAATAAAGCGAGAGAAGTTCCACTAATACGTTCAAAACAAGCTAATGCAGCTCATGGCACAAAAGAACACCTGAGATTCCTACCTCTCCAAGCTTATTCAGCTTCTCTCTCATATCTTTCAACAACTCCTGCACATCTCCTTCCCATTTGCAGAACTCCATTTCCCTCCCTTCCAGGAGCCTATCACAAACCTTTAGACAAGGAAAATAAAAGAAACTTGGTATTACATGGTGCCTCAATCGGAAGAAACGTCTTCTTTTGGTTCGACCTAGCAACAGTGTGGGGCCCACATTTCAGTTATCTAAGTCATTGATCTGGTGGGTCATGCCCCAAAATCACCCCTGTGAGATGATCCTAGATATCCAATGCAAATGAACAATGAATACCAATCATCCACATTTATGGGGGCCTGTTTAGGATCATCTAATAAGAGATTTTTCATGCATCTTCCATCCACCATGGGCCTGGCATATGAACAATTTGTATCAACAACAGATAGGCCCTACTTGTGCAGTTTGTTGCGAAAAGCTAATGCATGGTCTAACCTACATGCACACAAACCCATGCTGCTCATGAATTAATGTTTGAGAAAAAAAAGCACAGCGAAGTGTCAGATATTTTGGCAATTTTCAGCATGTTTTGAAATGCTTGACATGAGCAGAGCTGCTAGATTTCTGGGACTGACTCATAAATCCAAAGAAAATACATTCGAACATGAATGCCAAACATGATACCTGTTTCACTATCACTTGACCGCCTGCAATATGTGAGAAATATATGTTATAGAAATGGCATAGGAACACCGGTGCATTTTTTTCTGCAATTTCATTCAAATATTCGGCGTAAGAAATTCCAGGAAGGCTTGGTTGTGGAATCACAATGTCCTGTTGCTTGAACCATTCTAAATCTTTTGAAAGACTTTCTGACCGCTCCAATCCAGTTTTTCTAAAGTAAGCATCTGCATGAGGAATATCAAGGGAAATTTTTAGAATTCTGGAATGCCTCTATTGATGCCTAAAGAAAACTGTATCTCTGACCTACACTCCAGCCACTGTTATAGAATGTTTCAAACCCATCATCACTTTTCCTTTGTCACTGCATTATTTCAAATTTCAATAAGCAATTAAACTATTTCCAATGTCTTCTTCACAGATCTTCTGGACTTCAAAAAACTTACGAAAATGGTAGCTGCATCAAGCAGCTTCTATTTTCCATGTTTAATGCCCCAAATACTTGATGAAACTGTTACAACTATTCTGGCTCAGTCAGAATACACACATGTTCCGGAAGGTTGACTGGGATAGGTGTTGACTCGATTTTGGTCATGTTTTTATTCAATCTGAAACACCTTCCTTAGCCAGAGTACTGCCTCCTCAATTGCAGCGGATAAAAATGCAGAGCAAAGAGAACATCAATCATCTCAAAAACATCATGAATTTCCTCAATGGAATCCAAAAAGCACCATGTTTACTCTCATCCTTCTGAAGTTGATGGGGACATCACGTGCACACGCGCATGCAGGCCACCCCCCCACGCACGTACACAAGGAGACGGAGGGCCCCACTGTCGATTTGGCTCGATGACGACGTCCAGGGAGGGCCTCCTAGTTAGAAGATGGAGTTTTGGTTCATTGGAGTGGGCCCGATAATCAAGTAAAACCCATCATGGGATCTCATGATTGGGGCCCACTAGTCGGATTAAGTTCATAATTTAGGTTTTGCTTATTTATGTTATTTAGAACATCATGAATGCTTTAGATTTCTTTGATTGATTTTTATTTTAGTTTACTTCATCGCCAAGTAGTAGGTTGCGCACATGGCGCAAGTTTTGGGATAAAATTTTTTCTTATAAATAGGGACCCATTGTAGTTTTTTTGATTCATTGAAGTTTAATAAAAATTCCTGCAAGTTTTTTTTTTCTACTCTCTGAGTTTCTGAGTTGTGGAAAAATTCGAGTGGGTGCGAAGCCCTCATTTTTCGAAGGGCTAACTACCGTGGTGCGAAACCACATCTATCCCCATCTGCCCCTATCCTCTTCCATCCACGTATCTCACCTTCTACAGCCATCCTCGCCTCGAATCCATTAGTTTTGCAACGGATCTTCTCCCTACAGCCAATTTCCAAAATTTGGCCTTGCAAGAGAGCTGGAACTTCGGTGGAGTACCGCGCCAACCTGCATCTCGGATTTCCCTGAAACTTTGGGGGTTTGGAGCCCACCGCTGGCCTACCAGGGCCAAGGAATCCGTTTCCGGGTGTGGGACCCGCTCACACGTGCGCTAGGCCCTGGCCCACTGTCCGCTCGCGGGAATTGTCTCTTAGTTCAGGTTCTCTTATTTTCTCATTTTCATACTTATTTTCATAAATCCTAACTCTAGATTGCATTATCCTTAATTTATTTGCCCTTTTTTTCACCTTAGGGTTCCTTGAGTTGAAATTAATAAATCCCTTGGATTAGGGACTGATTACTATGCATGTGTGGATGATTATTTCTTATCTTTGAGTATCGTTTGGTTCATAATTTTTATTGATTTAGCCCTAACATGTGTAGGCTTGGACCCGCACAGATTCCCCTTAATTGAATGTTTGGGCTTTCATGTGGGATATGGAATTTGTGTAATTGTTTCTGAACTAACGTGATCTTAAGCCTGAAATCTCGCACATCATATTTGAATTTCATGTCCTGCATCAAAAGGCTAGTGGGCCACATTGAAGGAATTGACTTGAAGCTTTATGGAAGATGAACCAACATCTTACCAGTGCAACCTCATTGTTGAATACTAATGGGGAGGGCCTTACTTAGGGGTACATTTGGATGTCCCTAGAAAAGGTGGGGCAAGTGGAATGCTTTTCCAACCAAATTAACATACAATATTATTGTTATTATTACTTTTTTTTTTGGGTGGTGGATAACATCCATATCCTGCATTGTGGTTCTGGTCTTCTATGCTACCAAATATATGTTCCAGTAAAGTTTGGGGCATATCCAAAACCATCCGAAACCTCAGGGCCCTGTTTTGTTGCTACCTAAAAATGAATTCATATCATTTTAGTCAATGGTAATTATATATTAGAGAGTTTGGTAAGGATTGAATATGATCTTGGTAGACCCATCATTATATAAACTAAAATCTATAATATGTAGTTTCTGTTAACTAAAATAAGATGAATCATTTTTAAGTGGCAGCAAAACAGGGGCTAAGGCTACTTCTAGAAGTTACTACATTTGCATTGAGCAGAATGGCCATTGTGCTCAATTCGGCTCTGAGGTGCATGGCTCACTTGCCATTTCCAGCCAGTTTAATGGATGTCTCCATTTCACGCAATGCAAAACGGAATCTACGCCTTCCAAACACAATGCCGTCCTTGAATTAAAGTGGGCAGCTTTCAAATTGGACAATACTGCGATCCATGCACTATCAAAAGTTAATTGAACTGCAGTCACTTTAAACAAACGAAAATGATCAAAACGAAATGGCAGTTTGATGTAGGACAAAATCAAGGACAATCCCATTGATGGCCAGGATTGAAAGAAATCAGGCCAAGAAGTTCGAGCCAGGGCATAACGCGCACTACAGCTACCGACAGCCATAACTTTTCGACCAGTTATCTATTTGTGAATACACTACGCTGTTGGAAAGCTGTCAATGAAGTCTATGTCCTGACCAATTCCAAAAGTAGCTGACATGTAGACAGTTTAATAAAATTCAATCATTTTAGGGATCAATTTTGGGTTTTAAGTCAAAACTTACAAATTTTCAAAGTTGTATTTTTGCCATTTCAAAGTTGTGTTTTAAGCTGCTGATGAAGTCTATGTCCAAAGTCTTTGTTTTAGTCATCCCAGAGTTGTTTACGAGTTTGGGTATGGTTCAACGTCTTTTTACTATTTTTGGTAAATTTTCTATTTTGGTAAAGTTTTCCTATTTCACATAAGATAAGGAGTCTATGGCCTCTTTTGCTTACACAAGCCCATCAAGTAGATTGTAAACAGCAGTTCATTCAATAACGTAAGTTTTTATTATCGTTTTAGAGATTCTCTCTCCTAATGGATTCAAGGACTATTCTTGAAAAGAATATGGTAATCTTCTTCCTTTATCCACACGCCACGCCACAGTTCCTTGCATTTGTAATGAGGAAAGACCTCATTTTGCAAAGGTATTCATTTCAGGCTGACATTAAAGCAGCATCATCGCAATTGAAAGTCCAAACGCTCAATATCAATGCCAATGACAGTAACTACAATTTGGCCATTTCACTTCAATTATACTGATAATTGCAATTCAATTTGGTGGCACATCCATAATAGAGAAAAGATGGAAGAATCCACAATCCAAGATTAGCCCAAGCAAATCCCCTAGGATTTTGTTTTAACTGTAAATATCCCTAATCCAATGTATACGAGATATTGAAAGCTGGAGATAGAAGTGACAGGTACATGACCCCAAATGTCTGAATGTACCAAATAAGAGAGAATTATTCACATGTTTAGATAGTTCAAAGTGCAATTGTCTACTTTTACTAAACTAATAGGAAGCATAAATACCATGGATCATTTTATTTTTTTTCTTTTTTGTGTACAATACCGTAGATGGAAGCTCTTGTAGCAGAAGACTTACACCATGTTTCTAGATTGTAAAGATTAAATGTGATCTCCCCTTTGTGTGTGTGTGCGTGTCACACACACACACATGTGCATGCGTGTGTGCCCATGGAAAAAATTCAACATAATAATTATTCTTCTTAGTGAATTGTCCAACGGTTATAAGATATCTCGTCATTCTTGGAGCAACCAAAACATCTTTTAGAGGAAAGGAAGATGAGGGAGTTGATATAGGACGATTACCAGTGTGAGTAATAGACAATCCTGGATTGTTAACAACCATAAGTGCATCAATGCCGTGATATGTGTTAAGCTACAGGACCAAATCCAAATCAGATGTAACATGGTAGGTGGTACCTTTATCCATCAACCGACTGGAATCAAATTGTGGAGTTCTGAGTTCCTTGACACATTCAAAGCCACAAATGATTGGAGAAGCATCTCAGCAGAAGAAGCCATAGTGATAAGAGATGGCAGAATGGCCGACATTGTAACAAATTTGGCAGATGAGCCAAGATCAATGAGTGGTTGTGGTACGATGAGATGGGCAATTAGGAAAGGCCCCTAAGATGCCACCAGCATTGGTAGAAATGGGAGAGTACGAGCCATTTGGGTTATACCTACAGCCAACAAAACATCTACGACCAGAGGGAAAACTGCCACCCCAACCATGACCTTGTCCTCTACAAGAGGCAAGAAAAGCAGTAGACACATGATCCAGAGTTATATTTTTTGAGAGATTCAAGATGGGCTTCCTAATTGAGAAGTATGACACTAAAAACTCATCAAAGTTGGATAAGAGATCTTCAAAGATAATCATGGTTGGAAGGACTTCATTATCTGGTCCTACGTTATCTAAAGCATAGGTGAGAAGATCATACTTGGACTCGTGCAGATCAATAGGATTAGGGCATCAGCAGTTGATTTTAAGTGAGATATACCCACACAATTTTTTTTATTTATTTATTTTTAATCCTGTAGAAGTGTTTTTAAGATCATATAGAAGTTGAAGAGCCCTAACATGAGAATTTTAAGAGAAGATATTTCCAAGAGAGTGCTAGATATCATCCGAAGTAGCCAAGCTAACGACTGTGAATAGGAGGAGAAAGGGAAACATTGAGCTAACTCAAAATCGACTGATAAGTTAAGAACCAAAATTTATAGTTAGGATTAAGTTTTTGTACAGATTTGTAGGAACCATCAGATGTGCTTTTGGTCTAAAAAATATATTGATGAAGGGTTTTGAACCATCTATGTAGTCATTCAACTTTTCGCTATTGAGAATAGGAAGAAATTGATTCTTCCAAAGAAGTTAATTTAATTCCTCAAGTTTAATGGAAATAAGGAAAGGGAGATGGGCGACATTAGAAGAAACAAATAAAGAAGAGAAGGCCACATGAAAGAACAAGAAATAGAGAGAATCTTGATGGCGGTAGAAGCCAAAACAATCAGTGATGGCAGTGGCCGATCCAACGGATGTGATTGGTAGTTAACAAGGGTCAAGGGTGGCTCTGCTCGTTGTTTTATGGGCTTTTTGGCTGGACAGAAACAGTCACTGCTTCCGTAAACAGTCGATTTCAGCTCTCATTCCAGTTTTTGTATTTATGGCTGAGTGGGAGGCTTGATCTTTAGTTTATTTTTAAGGGTTTGGCCTTTGGGGTTTTGTTTGTAAGCTTTTATTTTTGTTCTTGTTTCTTTGGCTTAAGTTTTTCCTTCTTTTAGGTTGTTTTTTTATTCTTTTTTTCTCTGTAGTTTTCTTTTCTTTTGGCCGTTGATGCTAATAAAGTGCTTCATATATTAAAAAAAGGGTCAAGGGTGTTGAGATCAAATGAGAAAGAGAAAGAAGCCAGTTTTAATTTAAAAAGGGGTGATGGGTGTAGAACGTGAGGAGGTTAAAAAAGGAGTGACGGGTGTATGGCTTCTATACCTTCCTCATCTCGAATATTATTTCTTAGAGTGCTAGACTGCAACCCACGGTAGCTTTACTTAAGTGGTGTTGAGGTTGTATATCAATCCATGCTTCTACCACAACAAAATTGATGTGATTTTCTTTTATTCTATGATGGTGTTTATTTTTATCAGCCACCCATACAATTGTGGTTATGTCTGTGCCTTTACATGATTATTAATCTTGTCTTTCATGATCAAACTTGCTTGTTTTTGTCTCACAATCAAGTTGTTGACATCTTTCACCAAGCCACTGCCCCCATGATCTCTTTGGAGATTTATGCTTTCAAACTCGGTCTTTAGTCTACCCCTCATGAGGAAGAGTAATAAAGAAAAGATAGAGGAATCCACGCTCCAAGATTAGCCCAAGCAAATCCCCTAGGATTTTCTTTTTAACCGTAAACATCAAGGTATTCTGTATCGGTAGTAATAGCTAACATGGGAGCGTAACGACTGTTACAACCCCCATAACGGTTCAAAAAAAAAAAAAATCCAGAAAATTCTAGAAAAATATCTAGGAAATTTAGAATAATGAAAGTATTCCAAATCTATACTCTTTTTTTTTTTTTTTTGAACATGTTTATGGTAGTGTAACGGTCCACTCTTTGGTAAGAGTGTTGTATTGGGTTGTCTGATAAATTTATGAACATGGTTATGTGGATCTAATATTAGACATTGCAATCAAGCATTAGAATTAGAAATTGAAAAAAAAAAAAGCATTTATACCACTTTTTTTTTTTTTTTTTTTTTTTTTTTTTTTTGATTTTTTGAAAAATGACCCTCGGAGCTTCTATTCGCCCAAATGCTTCAATTTACTATTTTAATCCTAAAAGCTATAGTACGAGTGGTCGAAATCTACTATAGAATGATGTAAGAAAGTTTTTGGAATAAGAAAAGTGAAAATATGAGGACAAAAATGGATTTACATAGAAAAATGAGGTGGCCGTTTTTCAGCTGTTATGGGAGTAACAGTCGTCATGCCCCATAACGCCCATTACGGCACCTGTAATGGCTGATACGGTACAAAAAAAAAAAACCAACGGCCCTGTTTCACTCCTGTAACACGTAACAGTCATGACCGCTACCTATAAGAATCAGCCTTTACGGCCATATCGTAATGGATGCGGAACACTTTGGTAAATATCTGCTAATCAAATGAATACAACCCACCTATATTTTTGTACTTACCTGTGATATGTATAATACTATAAAATACAATAGCCCTTCAAATCTCTCATTACATTGAGGCCTGATGCAATCATGCCACGTTCCATAAGAAAAGGCCAAGTTCCCCTTTTCAGCTAGATTTTAGTTTCCTTTCTTCATATTTCTATGTTAGGAAAATATCTTTGATTCTTTATGCTTGGAAATAAATATCATTAGATTTAGATTATGCTAGAGATTTTCTCAAGTAGGAAACCTTGTAAACACTCATATAAACAAGGCATAGGCCCCAAGAAATAAGATAATTGAATGATATTTTCTTTGAGCAAGCTCACTTGTTTCTCTACAGTAGTGTGTTGAGGGGGGGTGGTGAACTCTAGTTAGACTATTACGCTTGCTCACAGTCATTGCATCTTTTCTCTTGTGTGATTCCATGTTTCAACCTAGTATCCTGAACTTCATTGCAATCAGTTTCTTCATTGATCTATTTGCATTATAGCTCTTCCTAATCATTCGTGTGAAGTTCTTTAATCCAACCACACTAATCTTGAAACTTAAAGTTCAATCACTGTGAATTGTTGATGTGCCAGTCAATGTCATGGATTACAATTTCCAAGATATGGTTGGTTGGAAACAGGGGAATTTTTTTTATTAAAAAAAGGGGAAGAGAAATAAGGGAAGGATAAGAGATTAGGGCAAAAAGAAAGAAAGAAAGGAGGCTCACAGGCGACGTGGTTGGATTCGTCGACAATGTGATCGAGGGTCTCGAAAACGAGCTTGCTGTCCACCAAGTACTTGAGGAACCCTTCCATGCTCGGCTGCCACGTGTCAGCATCACTGTCACCATCCGCCGCTGGTTCCTCTTCGTCCTGCTTCATCTCCTCTCCTTTCTTGCTGTCGCTGTTGTTGTTTCGGAGTTTCATGGCGATGAAACGCATCTCCTCGACGATGCCCTTGGATTCTCCAGGGTACTGTTTCCTGTATCTCTTCCTTTTCTTTAAAACAGCAGCAGTCGTTGTGGTTGTTGTCGCTATTGCTGCTGTTTCTGTTGCCGTTGTTGTGGGTGTTGAAGGTGAGAGGTTGGATACAGTAATGTCAGCGGGAGAAGAGCAGCAAGAGAAGCGGAAGCTGTTTCGATTTCGAAAGCGGATGCTAGTTTGGAAATTTTTCTCAAGCTTGGTTTTCGGTAATTGGAATAGAGTGGAAGGAAAATGAGAAGAATGTTGTAATCTGTTCGAGAACGGAAGAGATTCTGAGGCTAGCTTGAAAGAGGAAGACGAAGTCATTGGAGAAGACATCATCTTCTCTTGCGCTTCTTCTTCGCGGAATCGAGCTAACAAATCGAACCCATTTAACCAAATGGGTCGGGTTTGGGTTGAACCCGACACACCCCACCTGCCTTTCAGATTTAGGGCTGAAAGTTGGGCGGGTTCAACCCGACCGACCCGTGTGATCGACCCGACATTGGGTTGGGCTCGGCAGGATCATATCTCAATGGGTCCAAATGTCAATGCCCCAATGCAAACTATAAACAAACACCAAGAAATTGTTTAACACGCCATTTCTTCCTCCGTGATAAAACTTGGGTGGGCTAAAATCCCCGATGGAAATGGTTGGGCGGAGTGGATATATAACACATCATCAAGGTTGGCCCATGGCGGGGGCTCAACACCCACTACCGTTGTACCAATAACGCAATCAAACTACACGTCTTGAGTTGCTACTTATACTTTTTTATACTAAGTAAATTCATTGGGCCCATCAGAAAATGTATCGGTTTATCAATCCATCCATCCATTTTTTCATCTAGATGTAGACGATCCAAAGCTCAAGTGGACCATATAATCGTTGAAACCTTTCTAGTAACTCCAACATGTTCATAAATTATAATTGAGTGTGGATCGTTTGTCCACTTGATCTTTGGATATAGCTAATTTTTAGGACATACTAAGTATTAAAATGATTGTCATGTGTCTCATTTGGATTACTCAGCACGTCCCTTCCGTTTCAAAGGACTCAAAACCCTACCGTTTTACCGTTTTAACAAGATATGCGGTAAATTTCTCTCTCTTGCAATAAATTGCATCTTTTCACTACATGACTTTTAAAGAAGTTGTTATATTTTAGCTTGTTTTTTAAAAATCTGAAAAAAGGGAAGTTTCCCACCCCCAAGTTTTTTATAACTGAATAATGATTTTCTCTCCCCAAACACCACCTGTATATAATTAATAAAATCATAGATATCTTGAAAAATAAGTTCAATATTGAAATATAATAATTACAATTTCCAAGATAATGTAATAATGAAAATATTAAAAGAATATACACCGACGTGGTTGGATTCGTCGACTCTCGAAAACGAGCCGCTGTCCACGTTGAGAATTCCTAATCCGAGATTGTGTTGGGCTGTTGCTGGGTAAGAATTGAGATGTATAGGAACCTCTTCCTTTTCTTTAAAACAGCAGCAGGTTGGGTTGCTGTTTCTGTTGCCGTTGTTGTGGGTGTTGAGGTGAGAGGTTGAGCATCAAGAGAAGCGGAAGCTGTTTCCATTTCGAAAGCCCAACCCTCAAGCTTGGTTTTCGGTAATTGGAATAGAGTGACTTTCAGCCCTACTCAGATTGACTTGAGTTGGGTCATGAACCCATTTAACCAAATGGGTCGGGTTTTGGTTGGGCTGACCCAACCTGCCCAGATTGACCAATTAACGTTGGGCCCGACAAGCCCAACCCAATTACAATTAAATGGGTTTGGTAGGGGCCGAGCTTGATTAATTTCAAGTGGGTTGAGTCGGGGCCACGGAATAATGGGTAGTGGGTTGGGTTTTAGCTAGAATTCTGGCTTGTTTGGTGAATGGGTTGGGCTCTGGACAATCCTGGCCCTTTAGTGTGACCCCAACTACGCTACGTGGATTCTTCTAACCGTCCATGTTCTCATGCAAGGCTTGCCCACTGGATTATTGGACAGGGCCTGATTTCTGGATTTAGGAATGTTTACATCAGTCCCATCTGATGAGTGGCCCAGATTTTTTTACAGCATTTTAGGACAACCGTTTATGAAAATCCACTCCCAAAAAGAAGTTGATTCTGTTAGTTCTGAACATGTGCTACGTGTTGATGAGATCTAAACCATCAATTTAGTATTTTCCAAAGGTAAATGGGCCATGGTCCAATAATTTAATTAATTAATTAATTAATTTTTTTTTTTTATCAAACTCTGAAAATTAACTTAACTCTGCTCAAACTCAGTTTCGAACTAAATCGAATCGAGTTTTTTCCAGCAAAGCCGAACGAGTTAACCAAGCAAGCTATACTTTTACTTAATGGTGTCCAAATGAAAACTAAAAAACACAAATCAGCAAGGACAACCATTAGGCATTAAGCAAGGAAAGGTCCACCATTTATTAGGTGGTTCAGAAAATAAAATCAAAGAAAATTTTGGTTAGGTGACAAGCAACATCCGCTGAGGACCTATGATTGGGACTTGTCCACTTGCTCATTTTCCTATAAAAATAAAAAATAAAAAAAATCAGCAATATGGTCCAACCAGGATGGAGGCCCACAGAAAAACCTTCTGCATCACTGAACCGTGAGCCCCACTCCTACCAAAATTAGATATGATCCACCAGCTGAGATTACGCACTATATCATGGATGCGTTAGAGTAGGTTGTCAGCGGGCCTAGGCAAATGCCAACCTGAGGTCTATCCAAAAACAGCCTGAATAGTAAATCCCATGCCGGGCCCGACCTAGGCTTCTAATGACGGTAACAAAACAGACCCAATACTGGCCCAATGATTTTGAACCGCCCAAGTCCATATGGCCTAAGCCCAAGCTCAGCCATTCATTGTTCCGAAAGATCTAGGCTGTTCATTAGGTGTGGCCCATCATACATGATATATGACAAAAATGCCCTTGAAACCCTAAAGAGGCTAAGCTGATGGGATCTGAGACTCATCCCGAGCCCAGCCCAATTCATAACAAGGGTTCTACAATTCGCCCCTGGATGGGTTTTACAAATTAGGTCGGAGTCCATCCCGGGTTTAGGAATCCAGACCATGCCCAGGGACCAAGGTGTGACACGTCCAAAAGCCCGATGGGCAAGGTCGGCCCCTTGAGAGCCCGATTGGGAGTAGCGACTAGCCATGACAGATCTCTTCCCCCACGAGCCTTTGGGCATGTCTGGGAGTAGAGACTAGCGCAGCAGTCGTTCAGTGATCTAAACCGTTCGTACTATGTGACCCGATGTGGATCGCCCACGCACGAAAGAATATCTGGACGGGAAAATAGTAATCCTTCAAACAGTAGCCAGAAAATAGACGGCTGGTAAAGAAACTATAAAAACAGTCCACGTACAAAGAAATGGCCAATTATTCAATGGCTGGGATCTTACATTCTGACATCATAGTCGATGGCGTTTCACGGTATCAGCGATTTGGATCACTGAACAATGGATCCCCACTGCAAAGTTAAATGTACAAGCTGAAAGCCCGGGCCTACCGTACAAGCTCTCGGGTCTGGAAGCGGATTGCCTAATAACTCAGTACCCTTAGCGAACTGAGAAAACTCTTTGGGACCCACCGTCATTCATGCATTTTATCCACTCCGTCCATCCATTTTACCAGATAATTTTAGGGTGTTATAAAAAAAATTGAAGCATATCCAAATCTCAAGTGGACCACACCACCTGAAACAGTGTGAATTAAACTTCTACCGTTGAAAAGTTCACGGGGGCCACAGAAGTTTTAGATCAAGATGATATTTTTGTTTTCACTTCATCCATGTCTGTTGATCTTATTAACAGGTTGGATGACAAATAAACATCACTGGAGGCCTTAGAAAAGTTTCAACGGTGGAAATCAATATTTCCATTGTTTCACGTGGTATGATCCATTTGAGCATTGGATGTGCTTCAATTTTGGGATCAACCACTAAAATGATCTTGAAAAACGGATGGACGGCGTGGATAAACCACGTGCATTCAAGGTGGGCCCAAGAGAGTTTACTCAGTACGATAAGTGCGTACTGAGTAACTGAGTACGCAATCCGATTTCTTCGGGTCTGGGTTCCGACGTTGCATGGCATCGACGGTAGAGAACGGCAAAGACCGTCATTATAGTGGGGTGGGCCTGTTTGGAAGCGTGGATTTGGAACTCCCTAGATTCGCAACCCCCAGGATTGGCGATCCTCTCGGTGTGTTTGGCACCCCGGAGTGTGAATCAACTTTAATTCAAAAATACCATATTTACAGGGGTTTGAATTTAATTACTAAATCAACTTTAATATCTCTAATCAGTGAAATATATAATTTTTGACATTATGGTTGTGATAAGCCCGCTAAAATATATGCTTTGCCTGAAAATGATGAAGTTCCAAGTCTCGGATGGACCGCAAGCACAAGATCATGTCTGAGTGACTAACCAACGATTTTTAATCGTTGATTAATATGAACAATGTTTGGACGGTGCTGGACAATGTTTAGACGGTGCTAATCTACATGAACAATGTTTGGACGGTGCTGATCATCGTTAGTGGGTCATGTGCCCAATAGAATGATAGTGTACAGTGACATACATCCCCCCCCCCCCCCACAGTGACATACATTTACACCTGCAACTATTGAAATGATTTTAAGTGTAATCCAAGCTCTCACCGTGGATTACAAACCCTCACACCATCTAATAAATGTTCACCAATGGGACGCTTGAACAATCAACTTTATTTATTCATCTAAATTGCCACTTATAAGTTTAGATAGTTTAATTTGAATTACTTGTATGTAGAGCTGGGCATCGAGTTGAGTCGGACCGGATTGGGTCCAACTCGACTCGGTTCGAAATTTCTATGGACTGACTTGAACTCGATCCGATCCAGGACCGAGTCCGAGTCATTTGACTCGATCCGATCTGATTTGAGTCCGACTCGGTCAAGGAAACCGATTTGGATCGGATTGGGTACAGTTTAAATCGGTCCTGCTATTTTTTTTTAGAAAATAAAAATAAATAAATTCCAGGTACCTACTCGAGATGAACAACGATGATGGCATAGCATCCGTAAGTGTGATGTAGACCATGGATCTGATGGGCCCGCAGCATGACCCTCATAATTCACCAGGTTGGAAGATCCTATGCATTAAAAATAGAAATTGGTTAAGGATCTTCTAACCTCGTCAATTATCCATCCATCGAGGGGATCATCAAATGAATAGTTTGGATCACCTAGAGATTGATCCACATTTAGGAATGAGGAAGTCAGAGCTTGAGGATATGATGTTGTACATATCCTCAGGCCGAGGATCAAAAAGTCCCATTTGAGGTGAAGAGGCCCGAATTTACTAGTCAAAAGTCCCGAGCAAGCAAAAATATCAGAAAGAAAAATCCGCTATTTTCTATTGCAATCGGCACTCGATCCAAACTGGATTTCTTCAATTGATAAAAGAGAAAAGGATTGAGATTTTTCAATGGTCGGTATCTAATGCCATAAGGAAGAAGCTTGATACCCGTTTCCTAGCCTTATGTTCTCCTTCTTCCTCTCTCTATATATCTGTGTGACACTGCTTGTTCGGGTAGAGAAAGAGAGGGATTATGTTTTCGTTCAGGTTTGGGTGAGGATAGTAAAAAGGTAAAAGTGAAAATAAAAAATGAGTATATATATAGGTACCCGTTTAGATTGGATTGGATCGGTCCAAATCAGATCCAATCGCATCAAATCCCAGATTGGATCGGTCCGAATAGACCACTGATCCGAACTCGATTTGACATACAGTCAGATCTAAATGGGCCTACTTGATCCGACTTGATCCCGGCATTTGGTTCTGTTTGGATCGGATTAAATCCGTCAGATCGGTTCGGATTTTGCCCAGCTCTACTTGTATGCCATGGGCTCTTAAAGTAAATTTGTGATTTTTAGTGACTACGGATCATCCTTTCCATTACACTTCATTAGAGTACGAAAGTTTTCCAAAGTAGAACTAGCATTAGAACTAGTGGCGCTCTTTACATGCCCTTTGCTGCATTCTTTCAGATTTGTAATACAAGACCAGAAATTATCTAGTGCTTTCAAAGCACTGTGAGTTATGGTCATCTCTTATACCACTTTTTAAAGGAAGTAGAAAGAAAAGGATTAGCAATCAATCACTGTAGCTGTGGATATCTATTCTCTTTGTACTGTTGTAACTATCCAACCATTTAGATTACACAGATAGAAATCACTAGTGTTTGATAACAAGGCAACCAAAATTCGATAGAGCTTAAAAAAGTAAATAGATTTTTTTTTTTTTTTTCCAAAAGAAAATCTGAAGAATATGATTTGGCAAGAAATTGAAAACAACTGTTGTACCTACATATTTTTATTTTGGACCGTTTGGGGCCTGCAATGTTTTCTAATGAAAAGAAAACTCCCTTAATTAATATATCATTTTCGTTGTGTATTAAGCATTGATCACTTAATTTAAACAAGAAAACATGTTTATGTCATTTTGGTTGTGCATTAAGCGTTGTCCATTGCCTTTCATTCTCCCATGACTGGTAGATGAGCCCATCTTTTCACATTTGCATTCTCAAATCACAGCTTTTTTGTTTTGTGCAACAACCAACCCAGCTTAATGAACCATGGATCGGGTCAATGTCAGTAGGGCCACGGTCCTTGCGTGCCCTTGCGGTAATTGTGGTAAGTGTGATTTCTTGCATTATAGATGTTCCGACTAGGTCACCATGCCCACATTGCCCTTGGCTAGGCCGTGCACCCTAGGTTTCTAATTTATAATTTCTTTGGTGGAATTGTCCACCTTCTACCAAATAAAATGTCACCATGGCCAAATGCATCGTGTTGCACGTGATCTTCTACAACTCTGTTTAAATTAAGATTGTTAGAGTAGAAAGGCAATTAGAAATAAACCATACTCTTAAACAAAATCATCGACTAGTCTCATTGTTTTACTCCATCAGACTCAGTCCAACTTTCTTTCTTGTAAGTTCTTCCCATAATAATTGAGTAATTCATATTAAACTTCACCTAACGCCTTAGATATTTCTTACCTACAATCCTCACTCCATGAACCTTATAACCTCTCATTAGCTTGGCTTAATTGAAAGAAAGAAGTAGTGGTTGCAATTCGGACCATTTCAACCACAACCACACATATCCCCATCTAAAACATAATCTGTGTTGCTATAGCTTGAATCTGCGTCTTTGAAACTAAGTCATCGAGGATAAGGAGAATGGTGAAACGAATACCTTTTGCTTGCGTTTACTGATGGAAAATTTGAGAGGTTTCCTTTCTCTGACCTAAGCAAGGCTATTAATAATACTCATTCAAACACCAGAATACTCATCATTTGAAGAATCCCTCCTCTTCTCAATCCACTTCCTTTGTGAGTTTTTGTTGCTTCTTCTCTTCTCAATCCACTTCCTTCGTGAGTTTTTGTTGCTTCTTCCCTTCTCAATCTGTCATGGAACGAACACCATCTATCATTAATCAGATCCAACCACCAACCTATGGAACACTAGTCACTATTCTAAGCATTGACGGGGGAGGCATCAGAGGAATTATCCCAGCGACAATCTTAAGCTACTTGGAATCACAACTTCAGGTAGAATAGATTCTTAAGAAAACCCTAATACATGCTCATCAAGCATTAATTATCTAATCATCTCATATTTCCATTACAACAATATGTATCATGTTACTACTTGCATGAAGTCTTTTATTTCCACAGTTTTAATTCCAAAAGAGTGTGTTGTGGAGTAGGAGTTGGATGGTGAGGATGCTAGAATTGCAGACTATTTCGACGTGATTGCTGGGACAAGCACCGGCAGTCTTGTGACCGCTATGTTAACGGCTCCAGACAAAAATAATCGTCCTTTGTTCACTGCCAAAGATATCAAAGCCTTCTACCTTGAGCACGGCCCCAGAATCTTTCCACAGCACCTGTAATAAACTAACTATAGTTACATTACTGATTATAATAACAGTGATATTTTTTTCCCTTTTTTGAATAATGGTATTGAAGAGAAACTGACTAACATTTCTCGACATGCTTCTTGTATATAAAATCAATCACAGGGGTCCATTCGCTTTCATCATAAAGATATTGAAAGCAGTATCAGGGCCGAAATACAATGGGAAGTATCTTCATGGCCTTCTGAGAGAAAAACTAGGAAAGACGCGGTTGAACCAGACTCTTACGAATGTGGTCATCCCAACATTCGATATCAAGAAACTCCAGCCGACCATCTTCTCTACCTATGAGGTTCTTCTTCATTTCTCATTACGAATTGATATCTAACACCCATTTTCCTATAATGTTTTCTGCCATTTCAATTAAAAAAATAAAATAAAAATGGAAAATGGGTGTAAGAAAATCGACTGGGCTGGTTAAATTGCATTCTTCTTATATTCTCCTTCTCATTTTATCTCCTTCATATTTTCTGATTCATAGACTTGAAAATGCTGGGAACTTGAGATTTTAGGCATGATTTTTACATGGTGTGGCTCACCTGGGTTGTAGAGGTCTTTGATTTAGGTAGTATTAGGGAGCCACGTTGTATTAGGGTAGTGGTGAGTGGTACACCATCCAATTCACTTCCTCAAAAATTCTACTCGTCTTTACTTCAAAGATCACATTCAGGCTGTATTAGGGAGCCACGTTGATGCTACAATAATACCAAACTGTATTATTCGATTACCAAAAGTAGGAAAATGGGGTGTAAGTATCCACTACCATGACATATCATACCTTCTTTTTCTCAGATAAAATCCTCACCAGGCTTGAATGCTCTACTCTCCGATATATGCATCGGCTCATCAGCAGCTCCAACATACCTTCCCGCCCATTATTTCCAAAACAAAGATTCTCGAGGGAAAGTGAGAGATTTCCACCTCATCGATGGAGGTGTCGCTGCTAATAATCCAGTAAGCTCATTGGAATCCTTCAACATATATATAAGAAAACCCAAATTAGGGTTTTCTTTTTCAATCTTAACTCTCCATAATATCATGGTTACAGGCATTGGTTGCAATGGGTGAAGTAACAAAGGAGGTCTTTAGAGGGAACCCAGATTTCTTCCCAATCAAACCGATGGATTACGGTAGATTTCTAGTGATCTCAATAGGAACTGGTTCACCAAAAAGAGATGAGAAATACGATGCGGACCAGGCGAGTAGGTGGGGCATTCTAGGTTGGCTGATCAACGGAGGTTCCACTCCATTAGTCGACGTATATACTCAAGCAAGTGAAGATATGGTCGATATCCACATTTCTGTGCTTTTTCAAGCCCTACATTCCAAATCAAAATACCTCCGAATTCAAGTAAGCTTACATTCTTGTTTTTATTGATGCATAACACACAAATCTTTACTCAGTTAATTACAATACGTTTTCATGAAAAATTAGGACGATACACTAAGTGGGAACATATCATCGGTTGATATCGCTACCAAAGAGAACTTAGATAATCTTGTGAAGATTGGCGATGGGTTACTGAAAAAACCAGTCTCAAGGGTGAATTTAGAGACAGGTATATTCGAACAGATCGAAAATGAAGGAACGAATGAAGAAGTTCTCAAAAGGTAAAAAGATAATAAAATCCTTTCCATTCTTCTTATTACTAGTACTGCTAATTTCACTTATACCATGCTAATAATTATTTTATGGTAATCCTTATGCAGGTTTGCTAAGAAACTTTCTGAAGAAAGGAAGCTTCGCGAGGCGACGTCGCCACACACCAAATTTCTCATTAGCAGTCGGTAGTGGTCGAGATGGATTATTAGCCTAATTAATACATTGATGAAGATGTAATTATTTGTGTTTGTAATATTTCACTGTAGTTCTTTGATTTATTCGTTTTATACAAAATACAATTCATGTAATGTTCTAGCTGTGAATTTCTTTGTAAGTACATGCTTCTTGTGAGATATGGAGTTTGAATATCCTTCACAACCTTTTCTTTTTAGAGGTGGGCTAAGGTGGCCATCGACATTAATGGTACTGGTACCGGGCTGTTGTGGGGCCAATGTGATGTGTGCGTAAGATCTGCCCATGGGGCCAAAAATCATCCCTATACGAAACTCAAGTGAGTTGCATCGACCCAATAAAACATTTAGGATGGCTTTGGGGCCACTATGTTGTGTTTATGCCATCCAATCCATTCATCAGATGTGACCCACCGAAAATCATGACTTTATAACAGTCAGGTGGGTCGCACTGCATGAATTTAATTATGGTTTAGGTCATGGTTTGGCGTAGTTTCATATCGTGCGGCCCAACTAATTTTGGGGTTGGCCTGATTTTTAGTTTCTATGATGAACACAGGGACCTAACGCGATGGATGGAGTAGATCTGATGTACACATCATCTGAACCATTACAATAGACTGTCACCGTGTGAGCATATCTTCATTTTAATTGAGAATTTTGCTGACAAATGATAAGGAGACGTGTACAATGAACGGTACGTGTACCTAACATTATCACATTCCATTAGTGGTGAGCGAGAATCCCTTTGCAAGTACTAATGAGAATTGCATACTGAATTGTGCTCAAATTAAAAATAGGATTCGTAGCTCCGGAAGAAAGTTACGAGTTTCAGTACTATCCTTGCAAAGAGTCTGTGTCTGCTCGGGCAGGGTCAAGGACTCAAGGCTGTTTTCTGGCCTGACTGACCATTTTGTGGCCTAAAAAATTAAAAAAAAAAAAAAACAACTGAGCCTGAAATCCAGGTCCAGAATTAGTACATTTGTTAATCTGTGCCGTGACATTCAGGTTAGGACGTGACCCATATCAGTCATAGATGAGCATTAATACCCTTCCCTTTGGGAGCTTCCATTTGGATTGCAAGCATTGGATTCCAATCAAGGTGATGATTTCAAATATTTGATTGTGTTTGACACATCTTGTTGGAATCCAAGAATAGAAATGCATTGAAATTTTGTAGGATATTTATAGATATTTGAATTTGATTGCTAAATCAAGTTTAATATTTCTAATTAGCAGGTGATATGTGATAGAATGATTGTAATAAAATAATTGAAATATATACTTTGATAAAAAAGATGAAATTCCGAGCTTCGAGTGGGCAACAAGTATAGGATAAAAAATGAGCTACGTTTTTTAACCATTGATTTACATGGCCAATGTTTGGACTACTAGAATCATTCTATTGATGTAATTTTAGTGGCATAGCTGATAATTTGATTGTTTTGAGGGTGTACAGCGGATTAGTAGCATAGCAATACCTCTGTTACATGTGCTATTCTCATACCTTTAAAAGGGAGTTAAACAAGCCAAGTGATTCTGAATCACAACAAAGTGATAGATTTCAAAATACAACAAAATAATGTATTTTAAATACCTCCAAATCCACACTACCAATTGACTTTTGGATTTTAAATACACTCAATTCCACTTTGCAAAATGCACCTAAATTGATTTTATGAATTATTATTATTATTATTATTACTAGGGTATGGTACATGTGAACCCTATGGAGTGAGGGGGGTAGGGAGAGAATACGGAGAAATTTTGAAGGCTAGGGAAATAAAAAAAGAAAAGAAAAATAAAATAGAGGTGGAAGGAAAGGTGGGGAATGTATGGGATGACTACTGGAGAGAGATGGGAATAGTACGCAACGCATCTATGCTCCACTTAAGTCCTTGATAATTTTTTTAAATGAGTTAGCAACAAATGTATGGAGTAGATATCAATAATCATCAAGATAGGACACATAGAGTCTTTATCATATGGTCTCCTGATGTAGAGCGGGTTGCGGACAATTACATGGCAAAGATGGATCAGAAAAGGCCCGGTCGGCGACAGAAGTGATCTGGACCATCAGACCTTAAATCAGGTGTATCTCGCAATCCGGGATGAGTTAGCCGACGAAAAATATATGATTTTGGGGTAGAACGAGCTACTTTATCCAACCAACCCCACTATGCCGGGTTGCGACGCTCGGAATTGCGAGAAACATCTGATTTGACGGTCGTTTCCCTGTTTCAATTTCGTTTTTACTATAAATAGTAAGTTTTAGTTTGCTTATAACTCTTCATCCGTCGGGCTTTAGGAGTTGCGCCCAACGTGAAAAGAGCTTAGAATAATTAGGAGAACGGATTGGTGAAGCCAAATAGGACACTTACTATTTTTGGCCGAAAACCTTGTGCACTAGTAGACATCACGACCGTCTATAAATAGTAAGTTTACTATTTATAGTAAGTCGCAAATTCTACGAGTCGTAGTTGTAGTTTGATTCTGATTTCTTTCCCATTGCTTAGTACCGTTATTTAAAGGGTTGTGAACTCGTTTTTATTCATTCATTAATTTATTTCGAATTTATTTAGAATTTATTTCTATTTTCTGCTCTCTTTTCTCGTGGATTCGAGAAAGTCATTGTGAGGAGTCCAGAGAAGTTCCGTGGATTTGGAATAGTTATCCTCTTGAGGAAGACGGTGCTCGACCTCACGTCCTCCCCTGCGTCATCTCCCTAATTAAATAGTCATTCCGTGCGTGCTATATTTAAAGGAGGAGAAATGAATATGGGCTGCATGTATTAAAAGATGTTAATTAGGAAGTTGATTTCTCTAAGCTGTTCACGGTGCATTGTGTGGTAAAATTTGAACCGTCGGTCGCCAAACACAAATAGTTTTTATAGTAGTTTTACCTCTTAATAAATAAAATTTCTAAGATTAATTGTGGGCAAAATTTTAGTTAATTATGTCCACAAATGCAGATGTTGCTATTTACTCATCCTAACCATCTATTCGCATGCCCAAAACTAAATGGTTGCAATTTTTACATGGAGAAGGCTTTTGGGCCATGATCCATCAGAGGTGAGGAACAACGAATCAAAGGTACGGATCAGTTAACTATGAACCTCGTTCGTACAGATTTTAAATCAGAGGACTCAGCACATGCTCCTCTGGTCGAGGATAATTCATCACGTATCCATTGACTTAATATTTGTTGGACGTAGGTTTCCTGCAACACCTGTTCCAGGGTGTTCCTGCGGCATAATTCCTGGGGTTACCACAAATCTGTGTAAAATGCACTCCATCCATCAGTTTTGAAAGCTCATATTGAGATGAGAGCCCAAAATTGATCCGTTTTCAAGTACCAAGTGGGCCCACGCAACAGAAAATATTAAGAAGGAAACGGCCACCATTGAAACCTTAGTGGGTCAGAAAAGTTTCAGATCAGGTTGATATATGTGTTTTTTAATTCATCTTGGTCGAAGTCACCTTATGAACGGGTTGGATGGCATGTAAGTATCACGGCGAGCCCCAGAAAGATTCAATGGTGGGTGTTTCCAGCCCCACAGTTTCTTGTGATGTGTCCATCTTGGGTCTCGGATCTTTCTAATTTTTGGTCTTTCATATTAAAACGAACTGGATAAACTGATGGACGGAGCGGATTTTACATAAACACTGTGGTGGGCCTCACAGAACATAGTGTTGCATGGACTACCTGTAACAGGTATTACCGGATACTCGCGTCCGTAAATATGGCATAAAGGACACATCGAAGATGAAAATTTGTACACGAGTTGCCATCCATGAGAAACTAATAGATCATGATCCATTCCAAGAAGAATTATATATTCTTGCAGACTTGGACATGTGGGTACATACAGGATATATACTCGGTCTTCAATGATCCAGATCATTAGCTATTGGGCCCCACCGTAGATGGACCATGGCTAATCTTTCATTCATGGGTCTGTAAATAGATGGTAAAGAACAGACACGTCCCAAAAGATTGGTGGCCAGAATCCTTAACTCGGGTAGAAATTTGGTGCATGCATGGTCCATCCACGCATGCTAGAAATCAACAGGCAGATGGTCTGGAATCTAGATGAGTGAACCATGGGTCCCACTTGCACAAATTGAAAACTTTAGTATACTGTGCTTATCCTCATATGAGAACCATTCGTGTTGTTCTTATCCGTTCATGACGATCAGAACCGTCATGTTCTTCTCGTGGCCCATTTACCACATTTGGATAAGAGATGGAGGACTCGTGGCAAGATCAATAATCCGTTTGGGTAAGAGATGGAGGACTCGTGGCCAGATCAATAATCCGTGGAATCGAGAAGGCTGTCATGTTCTTCTCGTGGCCCATTTACCATATTTGGATAAGATATGGAGGACTCGTGGCAAGACCAATACCAAATGCAACTAAAATACCAGTTTGGGAACTCCCCAACATTGAATTGATTTATGCTGGGAAAGAAGGACAGAAGCAACTTCACCCAAAGAATTCAAAGTCGCAATTAATATGAAAACCACGAGGCGTACGTTTAACGACTAGCGATTATGATGGGCTCGGTGGTTGGCCCATTGGGCTACTCTGCCTAGCCCGTAAATATGAAAACCAAACAAGGAATGAGCTGGGCTTGGGCTGATCTTGGCTCGTCAGGTTGATAACCCTAGCTAGCTAGTGATAGACGCTACAGATCATCATCCCACATCGTGATGGGTTAATCACAGAAACACAGAACACTGCACTTCCATTTATATACATGCTTCCTGCAGGTGCCAATCTGGAACGCGTGTGTAACATCTAACGGCTCGATAGGTAGGAACCCATGTGTACAAGCTCTAAGTAAAAGACAGGACCAACGTTTAACTTTAATGTGACACTGCCTCAGGTTGGCATTGGGCCCATATTTTTTTGTTTTTTTTGTAGACATTAATATATATATATATATATATATATATATATATATATATATATATATATATATATATATATATATATATATATATATATATATATATTATGGATACTTTAGAGCAAAAAAGATTTAAAATTAGTTAGGCTAAATTAGAATATATGGAGTGCAATCTTAATAATAATGAAGTGAAAACAAAGAATTAATTAAGAATGTTGACCAAATTATTTTATAAAATGACCACTTTCAATTGGGTTAATAATTCATAAGAGTATAGAGAAATTGAAAAGGATGTCGGCAGGAGAATTCAAGCTGGGTGGAAGAAGTAGAAATATGCCTCTAGAGTCTTATATCATAGTATTGTATCACTCAAACTAAAAGGACAAAATTTAAAAATAAATGTAAGAGTAATCATACTTTATTGGATAGAATGTTTGGTGAGTGCTTGAATGGTTGTATTAATTTTTCCCATCGATAAAATTATTAGTGAGAAAAAAAAAGTCTAACCCTACTTAATTGGAATAAGGTTTAGATAATGATAACAACAACGATGTTTCTTTTTTTTTTTTTACATATAACATGGGTAATTTTTTAGCCAAGAAATTAGAACAGTGGGGCCCACCTAATAATTGGCTTGGATCTTAATTATTCAATATATATATATATATATATATATATATATATATATATATATATATATATATATATATATATATATATATATATATATATATATAGGGAGATGGTCACCTGCGCACCTGTTCACGTGAGCACCAATGAGCACCTTTGCACACGTGTCATGTGCACAGAATCTGAACGGTCCAAGTGATGCCGTACCCCTTGAAATATGATAGGCCTAATTTTCAGCCTGATATAAAACTCTGGTGGGCCATGGCAAAAGGAAACAGTTTCCTCCCTTGATTTGCATTTCTCTTTGCTATGGCTCACCAGAGTCATGGATCAGACTGAAAATTGGGCCTCCAGTATTTCAAGGGGTGCAGCATCACTTGGACCGTTCAGATTCTGTGCACATGACACATGTGCAAAGGTGCTCATTGGTGCTCACGTAAAAAGGTGCCAGGTGACCATCTCCCACATACATACATACATACATACATACATACATACATACATACATACATACATACATACATACATATATATATATATATATATATATATATATATATATATATATATGTACATGATGATGAGGGAGCTGACGTTAGTACAAGTCCTCGTTTGGTAAACAAAGATTAAGAAAACTAAAAGAAAACAAAGCGAAAGGATGAAGTCAAAGATGCTCTAACACTCAATGTGAAATATGTGAAACTTCTCTTCCAAGAGGGTTCCCAGGAGCAATTCAAATTCACATGCATGTAAAACTTATTTATATGTTTTGAGTTTACATGCATGTAAAACTTATATGTTTTGGATTGTTGTCCATTATTTTTACGGTGTGGCCCACTTGATGATAGGATCAACTTAATTTTTGAGGTGCCCCGTCTTCATGGCGGGGTGACCATGATTTGGATGTCATGCCATGGTTGAGCCAACACACGGCCAATTGCATGAACTTCTCATCTATAACAGTTTTAGAGGAATGGCCATCAATTTATTTTACGTATATATAAAACTTATCTCATATATATGCTTTAGTTATGCTTATATATTATGAACATGCTTGAGTAATCCTTTTATATTTTTAGAAGAAATTTGCTCGAATTCATTATGACATATTACCATATTGGGATGTAGGCCGGATCATATTCCATTGATCCAAACAGTTTATAGGACAAGTGACGCAGGGGAGGACGTGAGGTCGAGCACCGTCTTCCTCAAGAGGATAACTATTCCGAATCCACGGAACTTCTCTAGACTCCTCACAGAGACTTTCTTGAATCCACGAGAAAATAGAGCAGAAAATAGAAATAAATTTTAATAAATTTGAAATAGATTAATGAATGCATAAAAACGAGTTCACAACCCTTTAAATAAGGGTACTAAGCAATGGGAAAGAAATCATAATCAAACTACAACTAAAACTCCTAGAATTCGCGACTTACTATAAATAGTAAACTTACTATTTATAGACGGTCGTGATGTCTACTAGTGCTGCAGGTTTTCGGCCAAAAATAGTAAGTGTCCTATTTGGCTTCACCAAACCGTTCCCCTAATTATTCTAAGCTCTTTTCACGTTGGGCACAACTCCTAAAGCCCGACAGATGAAGAGTTATAGTCAAACTAAAACTTACTATTTATAGTAAAAACGAAATTGAAACAGGGAAACGACCATTGAATCAGGGGTTTCTCGCAATTTCGAGCGTCGTAACCCGGCATAGCGGGGTATGCGGGGTTGGTTGGCTAAAGTAGCTCGTTCTACCCCAAAATCATATATTTTACGTCAGCTAACTCATCCCGAATTGCGAGATATGCCTGATTGAAGGTCTGATGGTCCAGATCACTTCTGTCGCCGACCGGGCCTTTTCTGATCCATCTTTGCCATGTAATTGTCCGCGACCCGCTCTACATCAGTCTCCTCCACTTCAAAAGAACTCGTCTTTGAGTTATCATTATGCACTGGTTCATGATACTCGGTCAGGTCCGCGACATTGAAAGTCCGTGAGATCGCCATATCATCTGGAAGATCAACAACATAAGCGTTGTCATTGATCTTTTGGATGATTGGTACCGGTCCAATCTTTTTATTCTTCAACTTGTTGTACGTTTCGGTCAGAAATCTTTCTTTGCGAAGATGGACCATTACTTGGTTGCCCACCTCGAACACTTTCTGTCGCCGATGCTTGTCCGCTTGCTCTTTGTACTTTTCGTTCGAGGCATGTAGCTTGTTCTGTACCTCCGCATGAATGCCCATGATTTTGTTTGCCATATGTTCTGCTACAATGCTCATGCCTGGGAGCTTGGGCAGAGGAACCAAGTCTAGTGTGTGGCGAGGTACTCGTCCATAAATAACCTGGAACGGAGATTTTCCTGTTGAGCGGTTCACCATATTGTTGAATGCAAACTCCGCTTGAGACAAGGCCAAATCCCACTGCTTCGATTTTTCTCCTGAAATACATCGAAGGAGGTTTCGCAACGTGCGATTCACAACCTCAGTTTGACCGTCAATCTGTGGGTGGTATGCGCTGCTGAACTGAAGGCGTGTATCGAATCGAGTCCACAAAGTTTGCCAAAAGTGGCTTATGAACTTCGTGTCACGGCCGAAAGTAATAGTCTTGAGAACCCCGTGTAGCAGCACAATTTCTCTGAAGAATAGATTCGCCACGTGTGTTGCATCAAGAGTCTTCTTGCACGGAATAAAGTGCGCCATCTTGAAAAAACGATCTACTACCACGAACACCGAATCCATGCTGCGTTGTGTTCGTGGGAGACCAAGCACAAAGTCCATAGATAAATCCTTCCAAGGGCCGTCAGGCACGGGTAACGGGGTGTAGAGGCCTGTATTATGAAATTGCCCCTTGGAAGTCTGACAAATATAACAGTGTTGAACTGCCTTTTCCACATCACGTACCAATTGCGGCCAGTAATACCGTTCTTGCACAAGAGCTCACGTCTTGTCTCGCCCAAGGTGTCCACTGAGGCCACCTCCATGTAGATCTTGGATTATCTGTTCCCTTAGTGAACTCTTTGGGATACATAGTCGATTTCTCTTAAAAAGGAACCCGTCTTGTATATGTAAGTCACCGGGGTGACCTTCCTGACATCTAACCCATGCGTCCTTGAAGTCGTCGTCGTCGGCATATATGTCTTTGAGGCGATCGAACCCGACAACTTCATTGCTCATAGTGACTAACAAAGTTGCACGGTGACTCAGCGCATCGGTTACTTTGTTCTGTTGCCCTAACTTATGCTTTAGCACGAATGTGAATTCCTGCAAAAACGAGATCCATCTAGCATGCACACGATTAATGTTAGCTTGACTATTAATAAATTTGAGGGCTTGATGGTCCGTGTAAAGTATGAATTCCCTTTGAATCAAATAATGTCGCCGGTGTTGCAGTGCCTGGACCACCGCGTACAACTCAATCTCATATGTAGACCACTTCTTACGTGCATCACTAAGTTTCTCACTGTAGAAGGCTACCGGCCTACCTTCTTGAGACAAAACTCCCCCAATCTCGACATATGAGGCATCACATTCGACTTCAAACAGTTTGTCAAAATTGGGAAGTACAAGAATCGGGGTCGTGGATAATCTGCGCTTGATTTCGGCAAAGCTCCTGTCGGCTTCGTCGGTCCACTGAAACTGCCCTTTCTTTATGCAATCTGTGATTGGTGACACAATGGTACTGAAATTTTTCATGAACCGACGATAGAATGTAGCTAGTCCATGGAAACTTCGCACTTCGTGAATATTTTTGGGAATCGGCCATTCTCTGATTGTCTTCACCTTTTCCTTACCCACTCGAATGCCCGTGGATGTAACCACAAAACCCAGAAATAATAGGCTATCAGTTATGAAGCTACACTTTTTTAAATTGAGGTACAGTTTATTTTCAGTGAGCACTTGAAGGTCCTTCTTGAGGTGCTCCATATGGGTGGTTTTATCTTGATTATATATCAAAATATCATCAAAATAAACCACAACGAACCTCCCAATAAAAGGTTTCAGAACTTGGTTCATCAACCTCATGAATATGCTAGGCGCATTAGAAAGACCGAAAGACATGACCATCCATTCGTACAATCCTTCCTTGGTCTTAAAGGCTGTTTTCCACTCATCACCCGGCCATATTCGAATCTGATTGTAGCCGCTCCTTAAGTCCAATTTAGAGAATATTTTTGTGCCCTCTAGCATATCCAACATATCATCTAACCATGGTATAGGAAACCTGTATTTTATGGTGATCTTGTTGATGGCCCGGCTGTCGACACACATGCGTCAACTCCCATCTTTCTTTGGAGTTAGCAAAGCTGGTACAGCATATGGGCTCATGCTTTCTCGAATAAGACCATTACGGATCAGTTCCTCCACTTGTCCCTGCAGAATCTCGCACTCATTCGGGCTCATTCGATAATGAGGACGATTAGGTAAACTGGACTCAGGGACAAAGTCGATATGGTGTTGGATATCTCGCATAGAGGGTAACCCATCGGGAAGGTCCTCGGGCCAAATTTCTTAGAATTCATGTAATAAGGGCCTTAGTCTTTCAGGGATGATGGTAGGCTCGAGTTCTCCCCCTTTCATAATTAATGCATAAGTATGTCCTGTTTCTTTGGATTCTTCCACGAAGTCCCGAATGGTTAAGAGAAAACGACCCTCTACTTTAGAAGTTTCAGGTGGTCCTTCTGGATCCATAGGGGCCAATATGGTCTTCCGGCCGTCCTTGACAAAGATATATATGTTATCTCGCCCTTTATGAGTGGCGTCACGGTCAGATTGCCAGGGTCCACCGAGTAGTATATGGCATGCTTCCATATCAACCATATCGCATACTACTTCATCCTTATAATGTTTGCCAATTGAAAAAGATATGGTGCACCGTTCAGTTACCTTTGTTTCGTTGACCTTCGTGATCCAACCGATTGTATATGGAGAGGGATGACGCTCTGTTTTCAATTACAATTTTTCCACCATGCCCCTGGAGACGATGTTCTCGTTGCTTCCACTGTCAATGATCACATCACAAACCTTTCGATTAACTGTACACCTAGTGCGGAAGATGTTATGCCGCTGTGGATGCACTTCTTTTCTTGATGCATAAAATAGCCGCCTCACGACGAGCAACTTGCCGTGATCTTGCTGAACCCAATCTGAATCATCTACCTCGTCCTCGGCGGTATGCTCCTGTTCTTTAATATTTGGATCTTCATAAGCGTTATCAGCACTACCATCATTAATGGCGAGGTTTGCCACTTTTCGCTGGGAACAAGTATTTGACAGGTGGCCTGGCTGGCCACATCGATAGTAGCTGTCGGGCCTTGGCCGAGCATAAGGGTTCGGAATTCTACTTGGACCAGCAGTAGTGGAGATGCCCCTTTGGGGTCTAGCTTGCCCGCTTCCCTGATCTCGGTTCTCAGACGTAGGAGGTTGAGTGCGTGCTCCTACGGGCTCCCTCCCCTTAGGCTGTGGAGCTCCCTGAGGTGGACCTGCCGCACTAATCCATGCATTAAGATAGGTCCGTGTATTAGGACGTTCAAGTTGCGCTTCTGCCTGAGTAGCCAACTTGATCGCATCATTCATCGTCTAGACGGACTGCATCTGGACCCGATCCTGAATCGTCATACGCAATCCACCGTTGAATCGGGCGACTTGCTGCGATTCAGTCTCGACCAAATCGTTACGCGCCGCCAGGCGGTAAAATTCTTCTGCGTACTCTCTTACCGACCAACTACCTTGTCGACAATTTTGGTATTGTTAGAATAATACTTGATCGTAATCGCTAGGGAGAAATCGGGCGCGTAGTAGCTGCTTCATCCGCTGCCATGTGTGGATTGGTGCTTTCATCTGCCTGGTTCATGTGAGTTGCAGTTGTTCCCACCAAGCTGACGCTCCTCCTTTCAACTTGTAGGCCACCAGCTTGACCTTCTTTTCTTCAGGGATGTCCATATAGTTAAAAAATAACTCAACTTCAGAAAGCCAATCGAGGAAATCCTCAATGTGCAGTTGGCCATTGAAGTTAGGAATATCAACTCATATCTTGAATTCTCGATTTACTCGTCGCCGCCTGGTCTAGGGTGTTGGAAGATTATGTCATCGATCTCCTCCTCACTGGAGCCCTCGTCCTCAGGCATGACCCTTGGATGCACTGCCGGTATTATCTTGCGATCAGGCCAATTACGAGTCTCAGTAATTGGCGGTGGAGGATTACCACCAGGAACACAAAGTTGCCCTAGGGTTTCTGCCAAGAGATTCGCTATGCGGTCCATGGAAGCCTGCAGCCCTTACATGACTTGCCGATTCTCTTGCTGCGTTGCTTGGAAAGTTGCCGCCATTAAAGGCAAATTCCCTGTAGCACCGCCTATGGGATTGTTGCTCGACCCGTCGTTAGAAGTCATCGATCCGAGGAGAAACCTGGCTTTGATACCAAACTGACGCAGGGGAGGACGTGAGGTCGAGCACCGTCTTCCTCAAGATGATAACTATTCCGAATCCACGGAACTTCTCTAGACTCCTCACAGAGACTTTCTCGAATCCACGAGAAAATAGAGCAGAAAATAGAAATAAATTCTAATAAATTCGAAATAGATTAATGAGTGCATAAAAACGAGTTCACAACCCTTTAAATAAGGGTACTAAACAATGGGAAAGAAATCATAATCAAACTACAACTAAAACTCCTAGAATTCGCGACTTACTATAAATAGTAAACTTACTATTTATAGACGGTCATGATGTCTACTAGTGCGCAAGGTTTTTGGCCAAAAATAGTAAGTGTCCTATTTGGCTTCACCAAATCGTTCCCCTAATTATTCTAAGCTCTTTTCACGTTGGGCGCAACTCCTAAAGCCCGACGGATGAAGAGTTATAGTCAAACTAAAACTTACTATTTATAGTAAAAACGACCATCGAATCAGGGGTTTCTCGCAATTCCGAGCGTCGCAACCCGGCATAATAGGGTTGGTTGGCTAAAGTAGCTCGTTCTACCCCAAAATCATATATTTTACGTCAGCTAACTCATCCCGGATTGCGAGATATGCCTGAGTGAAGGTCTAATGGTCCATATCACTTTTGTCGCTGACCGGGCCTTTTCTGATCCATCTTTGCCATGTAATTGTCCACGACCCGCTCTACATCAACAAGTCCTACTTTGGAAAGACAACGAATAAAGCACTCAATCAGATGATTTCAACCCTTTGATAATTTAGCTTATTTCCTTTGAACAATCACCGTATCTTTTCAATAATAACAGTTGGAAATATTCAATCTTTGAGGTTTATCGGTATCTCCCATATCCAAGAGAAGCCTTGTCAAATAAACCGGTAGCAATATCATTTAGAAAAGCTCAAATCATGGCTAGAGTCCCTACGTATCTTGTTGTACTACGTGGGATTGTATCCGAGCACTTATCTTCCTAGAAATATATAAAATAGAAATTTTTTTAAAAGAAAAAACTACTCTATTAATATAAAATTTACATTCCAGTGCCTTCAGGAAAAAAAAAAACTTTCAAAAAGATACCTTGTTGCTCCCATATAATTATCATTGCACTACCTCTTTTACATTTCTTTAATGGCAACTTGGGCGGCCACGATCCCAGCAAATGGGTCTACTGCTTGGGTGAGCCCTACCATGGTGCTTGTGTAAAATCCACCCCAACTAAAAGATGCAATATCTCATGTTAGGTCAAGGGCAAAAAAAATACCTCCATCCTTGGTTCATGTGGACCACATGTTTGAAACAACATATATGGCAATAATCACCCTCTAAACGCTTTCAAATGGTATTGCCCACCTGAATCACGGGCCGGTGGGCCTAATTTTAAGCCTCAAGCCTAAATTTTCGTATGGAATATAATATATAGTTGGAGTGTATTTTATATAATCATCATGGTGGGCCTGGTAAAAATTAAGGATGAATGTCTCTTTCTCAACTTTTTTCTTTGGTGTGGCCCACTTGGCACTGGACCTAAACTAGGATTATGCATCTAATGATTGGAGTGGATTTAATATACACAT
Organism: Magnolia changhungtana; assembly: GCA_030180095.1. Classification (NCBI taxonomy): domain Eukaryota; kingdom Viridiplantae; phylum Streptophyta; class Magnoliopsida; order Magnoliales; family Magnoliaceae; genus Magnolia; species Magnolia changhungtana. The sequence continues at coordinate 8,412,318 of JASAUF010000447.1, read as the reverse complement.
CATTGTGGACCCCACTAAAAATCAAGTCCTGGCCTCCTTGTTCAACTGAGTAGAGACATTATTTAGGAAAAAAAATATTGGATGCAACCGGCCCCTCTTAATTTTAGCGAAAAAAATGTTGGATGCAAACGTCCTTGTTCATCCATTAGATGTTTAGTCCCATATTAGGCCTAAAGATGAAAAAAAAAAATATCAAGTTGAGTTGTTATTTTAGTGGCCACATCAAAGAAAATAGCTGGGAAAGAGAAATCCACCCTTAATTTTTATTGAGTCTACTATGAGAATTAAGTAAAATCTACTCCAATCATTAGATTCCATGCAAAAATGTAAGTCTATTGTAAAAAAATATTATATCTATCCATGATTTAGTGGGCCACACTAATAGAAAATTTTAGAGGGTGAGTGTTGCCCTTTACACTATTCCTAATCATGTGGTCCACTTGAATCATGGATAGAGCTGAGTTTTGGGCCATTGGCCTAGCATGGGGTGACATACATAGTGGTTGTGGTGGATTTGGCATAAAAAATCATGATGTGCCCACTTGAACTAACAACCCGGGCCCACAATGATGGTGGGACGTAAGGCAGCAGAATGATAATTATAAAAGTTGAGTCAGCCTTTTGAATTTTTTAAAAATTTATATTAATAAGGTATATTTGTATAAAATTTCTTATAAAATATGATGCTGGGGCATGACTCCTCTATAAGTCCTTAGAAGAATAAATTATCCTACAAGGAATATACATGGGGCTACATGGTGTGTGTATGGCATCCAACCTGTCGAGCAAGTTCACCCATCATGAAAGCTGGACGTCCCAAAAATCAGCCCAATCTAACCATCAGGTGAGCCATGACTTGAGTTTGGAGGTTTTTAACTAGTTGTCAATTGTTTTTTTTTGTTTTTCTATGGTGTAGCTCACCTAATAATCAGGTGGGTTCGATTTTTGCAGCATTCCATCATCATGTCAGGGCACACTTAACACTCTAGATGGGATATATATACACAGCAAGGTGAACCCTACAGTGGTAATAGTGCACAAACAAGAAGGTGAATGGGCGGGTGACGAACTTTCACATACACACCCTGATCCATAGCTCAAGTGGTAAACTGATGAGTGAAAGATACCTCGTTTCAGCGCTAGCTCTTGGTATCGATTCCCCACGCGGGGGTAGCTAACCGTGAAGTGTGAACACTCCTAACCAAAAAAAAAAAACTGTGACGTTACTAAGTTCTGTGAGTCTCATCATTAGGTATGTGTTATATCCAAACCATCTTTTCAATTGGAGAGCTCGTCTTAAACCTTGAGCTGAAAAATAATATATATCCAAATATTAATTGGACCACACTACAAAAAGTAGGATCATAGAAGTTTCAAATTAATATGATATTTGTTTTTCCTTTTCATCCATGTCTGTGTGACCTTATGAACAGATCAGATGGAAAATAAACGTTACGTGGCGCTATGATTGTTTTAACGGTGAGAATCGTTGTCATTTCTATTTGTTGTGTGGTCCACTTGAATTTTGGATATGACTCATTTTTGTTCTTATGCTCTAAAATGATCTCTTCAAATTCATGAACGGTTTGGATATAGTAAGTATATCATTGTGGGGCAGATATAAATTTGATCTCCTTGAACCATTCGTACAACTTGGAACTAGAGGGCATCGGCGCTCGTCTTTGCACGACACGTACCCACATCAGCCAGATCGGTGTTGTGTGGTACACCAGGCAATCCGCTTCCGTAGGAACCGGCCTCAACCTATGACAATAATAGTTAAGAAAATCAAATAACTCTTACAGGCTACAGATATGGATAAACCCATGAAACGCGGTAACGTGCCTCGCGCTAGGTACCGACCGGTTACTTCCGAAATGTGAGCCACTTAGGTGAAGCTTTCTTGAAATCCACTCCGTCCATCAGGTACGTAATCTCATGTTGACCATTGAATCCTCAGGTAGTCCACAACATAGGAAATGGTTGGGATGGAACGCTTACCATTTGTTCAATGTAGGGTCTACCACGGTGTTTTATATGCCAAAACTATCTATCCATCTGATGTGGCTCATCAGGACGAATGAAAGACCATAAAATGACAGTATTTCAAACCTCAGGTGGGCCATACCACTTGAATTTAGTGGCTTTAGGTATAATTTTTTTGAGTGGCCCATTTGAATGTTGAATCAGCCTATTTTCCAAACAAGACCAAAGATGGGATGATGAACCTGATGGACGGCCTTGATTTTTGTGCATGTTAAGTCGTTTGCCCCAATGTTGTACATCGAGGTACAAGGCCATTTTTCAACATCTATAATAAAATTCAAGAAAATGGCTTAATTAAGTATTCAGGGTCCCTCATCTATTTTAAACATTGAACAAGTGGAGATTTGTAACATTTGGGTTGAAAATAGCACACCGGTTCGCTTACAAGTCCTTGTTGAATATGTTGGGGGTCTTGCACAAAACCTTAGGATCTAGTCCTCCAGAACAAACTAGAATTGTGGAATAACAAAGCAATGAAATAAATTAAAGCATCAACCACACACCATACAAGAGATTTTTACGTGGAAAATCCTCAAAGAGGTAAAAACCACGGGACCTCGTCCAGATCAATAATCCACTATGAAGTAAATCGTTACAACCTTCTTCACTCACGCAGGAGTAGATAAACAATAAGATAAACAAGGAAAACAGAGAGATCTCACTGATTACGAGGAACATAGAAGCGCTGAGATATATATTGCGCAATAGATAACCTCTACGAGCATAATCTCCCTTCTATAAGCTTCCTTTCTCTCTTTTCCTCTTTCTCTCTCTCTCACCTTTGATAGCCCTAAACTCTTTAGCAAATTCCTTGTAAAGCTTTAGGAAACCCTTTTGTCGTACCTAGAAAACCCTAGGCACCTCCTATTTAAAGTTTTAGAAAACTCATTTCCGCATCCCAGTTGTGAAATGACTTGCGACACGAAATCCGGGCAAAATCATGGAACGAATCTTCGTAACTACGACTGGTCGTGTCGAGTCCACGACCGGTCAAGCACACACACGACCGGTCGAGCACCTCCTTCGATCGGTCGAGCAACCCGGAGAAAAATAGTCCAAACTCGCTGGACTTTGAGTCGTGTCACGGCTCAACTTCCATGACTGGTCGTGCACCATCCCTCGACCGGTCGAGCGAGGCTCATGATCGGTCGACCACGAGATAAAAAATCTCATCAAATCTCCCCCTTTTTGACCCAGGAGGGGTTCACCTTCTTCAAGCCAGCCAGGTTTCTACAAACCTCAAACTCACCATTGAGCAAAGCCTTGGTCATCATGTCTGACCCATTATCGTCCGTGTGGACCTTCTCAAGCTTCTGTTCCAAAGTATCTCTAACCAGTGATACCGAATCTCTATGTGCTTCGACTTGGAATGTTGACTTGGATTCTTGCTCAAGTGTATAACACTCTGGCTATCGCAATAGACCACGTGCTTCTCCTGCTTCAGGCTAAGTTCCTGTAGGAACCTTTTCATCTAAAGCATCTCTTTACAAGCTTCTGTGACTGTAATGTACTCTGCCTTTATCGTCGACAATGCTACGACCTTCTGTAGCTTGCTCTGCCAAGAAATCGCTCCCCCTGTAAACGTGAACATGAACCCCGATGTAGACTTCTTGAAGTCTATGTCACCTGTCATATATGCATCTGTGTAGCCCTCTAACATAGGTTTACTGTCACCATAGCATAGGCTCAACCTGGATGAGCCTCTTAGATACCGTAGTATCCATTTCACCGCTGCCCAATGCTTTTTGCCAAGATTGACAAGACACCGGCTGACAATACCAACCACATATGTTATGTCTAGGCGTGTACATGTTGAGGGTCAAATATTGTATATCAGACCCTGGTTATTGTCTGGATTTACGAACTTATACTGTTTAATGGACCCATTTAATCGTGTTTGTGATGCAGGATGTATTTAGGAGCTTGAATTGAAAATGGGTATTAGAAGCATAGTTTTAGCGCTCAAGATTCACCAAGGCAAGGAACGGACTCCATGTGATCAAAATCAGCGGAATTATACGCCAGAGACCCGAGAAAATCACGCCCCGAAGCTCGAAGTGGCACGAAAGTCGACGAATGCAAGAACACAGGGTTTCCACCATCCGTTCAGTCCGAAACTTCATACACGGCCTGAGGATCTTATATTAACCGTACACGTAAAATTTCAGCTGGTGGATCCCCCTGGAAGTGGCCCAACGGACAGATCAGCCCATATTTTGTCAAACTGGGGCCCACCTGATCACTAGATATGCTCCAGTTTTGGATTTAACGTCTTAAAGTAAATGAGGAAAGGAATGGGCGGATTTGATGTTGCATATACATCAAGTTGGGGCCCACCTCATGCATGCGAAGTGCACATACATGGTGCACTCGCGGTGCACCGAATAAAGCTAGTCGGTCAGCGCAACGCTGACCGACGATTTCCTTCAAAGACGAAAGACGATTAACAGCGTCTTCCCTCCCCAGCGCCGGACGGTGCTTGTGGACCCCACACATCACATGATCTGTAGATCCGGGCCGTCTATTAGGTCTCCAAGGGACGCATGATCCAAGCCTAGGTGGAGATTTTTCAAATTGAGCATCGAAGATTGGTTTTTAACCGTCCAGAGGAAGATGGACGGTGGAGTAGATGATCTCGTGGGCCGCACCTATTTCACTTGAAAAATACCCTTCCCCGGACGGTTTTTCGACGTCGATCCAATGGACGGCTTGGATTTCTTCAAAATACATCATGTGGAGCCCACCAGCGTCGTCAGCAACTCTGCTTCGCAGCGTCCGTGAAAACCGGACGCTGATTCAGATTGTGGGCCCCATACATTGTCGATTTGGACAATCCAAACCGTCCATGAGATTCACGAGGTCCATATCACTCATGCATAGGTGGAAAGTTTTCAAAGGATACCGGAGATCTGTTTCTGATCATCCAAAAGTAAGATTAACGGTGGAAGGATTTGGTACAATGGGCCACGTTCAAACCAATGAAAAACGGTTATTTCCAACCGGTTTCTCAAAATAAAGCTGGTGAACGGCGTGGATGGCTCAAACATCAAAGAAATCCGGGCCCCACAGTATTTACGCAACCTGCTTTACGCAGGGACTCTGCGACCGCGAATTCCGGACATTCCGGGCCGTTCTGTGATCTTGGCTGGGATCGGACCGTCGATCATAGCTGTCCAAATCATTCCCATGGGACGACCGACCAATCCCAAGAATCTTGTCCGGATCAGATTCTCGTAATTGGGTCTCTGATTTCTACTTTTGCTGATGAGGAGCGAGGAGGTTCTAGAGTGCTGCTGTGTAAGCTTCCGCAGCCGACTCCCAGTCGGTCACTTCCCGGGCTGCCGTTATAAAAAGGAAAGAGGAGAAGGAGAGAGGATATTCAGATCCGGGAGACGTGAAGCATCAGGGAGAGAGAAGAGTTAGAGTTTTTTTTGTTTTATTTATTTATTTATTTATTATTTTTTGTCTAAGGGATTGGGCCCACTCATGTGTGGCTAAACCTCTTAGCTAGGGCTAAGAGGTGAAGCTTGTAGCGTGATGGGATGCCTCTTCGCTTGTGCCTTTTGTTTAGACTGATCTGATTTTGATTTAATTTTATTAAGGGAATGTTTTCAGTCTTTAATGGTCTGTTGTGACTGAAATTATAATGGGTCTGCAATGGCTTTGAGCATGTTCTTTTTCTCTTATGTTTATGACGTCAGGAAGCCCTGTTGTTCACCATCGTCTCCTGGGCATGGTTGGATGTCGGTACTCTTCCTAACCTTCATACATTGATTGGTTGGTAATTAGTTTAATTCATTGTTTGCTTTGTCTCCGGGCATGGTTTGGTGATGGAATCCATTCTAATTCATATACCTTTCATCTTCTCAAAATTACATTAAAGGCGATTCAGTTAATTCTCCTAAATTGTAATACAGGCATAAGATCTCCCTGATCTCTACAAGTGGATCCTCTGAATCCCTAGTTTTTCCACTTCTGAATTCTCTTAAATTTTAGTTTAATTATTTCACATTATTCCTCAAATTATAATTGGTTTAGATTTCATCTTAGTCTAGTTCTATTTCTACTTATTTTCAGATAACGTACAGGTTTCAGTCCCTGTGGATTCGACCTCGGTCTTACCGAGTTATTACTACATCACAACCCTATACTTGGGGAGTGAACAGTACACAGCATAACATACATCAAACTTCCTACAACTGACGCGTAGGGTATTTGCTACATCTCATCCACCTCTGCCTTCGTCTTGGGACACTGTTTGTCACTCAATCTGAAGTGACCATCCAGTGGAGTACTAACTGGCTTTGCTGCATTCATATTAAACCGCTCTAGGACTTTCTTAATATACCGCTCTTGTGACAGCCAAAGCTTCCTACTGCTTCTGCCACGGGTTATCTCCATCCCTAGGATCTGTTTAGGCGGGCCCAAATCTTTCATTGCAAAAGACTTGCCCAACTCCTGTTTCAGCTTGTCAATCTTCTTGATGTCTTTTCCCATGATGAGCATGTCATCAACGTATATTAGTAGAACTAAGAAATCACCATCTGAGAACTTACGCGTGAACACACAGTGGTCTAACTCCGTTCTATCATATTCATGCTTCAACATAAATGAGTCGAACTTCTTATACCATTGTCGTGGAACTTGTTTCAGCCCGTATAAGCTCTTCATCAGCTTACACACCATATGCTCTTTTCCTTCGACTTCAAACCCCTCTGGTTGGTGCATGTAGATCTCTTCTTCTAAGTCACCATGGAGGAAGGCCGTTTCTACATCTAATTGCTCTATCTCCAGATCTATGCTGGTCACCAACCCAAGCAACATCCGTATAGATGTCATCTTCACCACTGGTGAGAATATCTCCTCGAAGTCTATGCCTTTCCTCTGACCAAACCCTTTCACCACAAGTCTGGCTTTGAACCTCGTTTGTGAATTCTTCTGCTCAACCTTCTTTCTGAACACCCACTTATTGCTCAAAGCTTTCTTGCGCTTAGGCAGTTTTACCATGTCATAGGTGTGGTTCTTATGCAAGAATTTCATCTCTCTTGTATAGCTTTCAACCACTCCTTATACTCATCGGCTAGGGCCTCAGAATAATCTTCTGGCTCTCCCCCATCAGTCAGTATAATGTACTCATGCGGCGAGTACCTCTTGGACGGTTGTTTGTCCCTAGATGACTTCTCACTTGTGGCTCTACAGGTTGATCAAGTGGGGGCTGCTCCCTTAGTTCATCTTCTGAAGAACTCCCTCGTCCTCTGCACCTTGTTGTACTCCCCCATCATTAGGCACCACGGGAGGAGTAACCAGATCCATGTCCTCTAACTTGCCTGAACTAGGCTGGTTCTTCTCTAGCTTACTATATATTTTATACACTGATCTTCAAAGAAATCACATCTCTGCTCCTGACGAGCTTTCTCTCGGTCTGATCCCACAATCCGTAACCGAATTTTTTATCACCGTACCCTCAGAACACACACTACCTGATCTTCATATCGAGCTTGGACATTTCGTCCTTTGGTACGTGAACGGATGCCCTGCATCCAAACACCCTGAGATGACTGTACGATGGATCTTGTCCAGTCCACACCTTCTCAGGTACTTCTCTATTTAACGGGGCTGATGAGACTTGTTTATCAAATACACCACCGTGTGCATTGTTTCTCCCCAGAATGTCTTAGGCAACTTTGCATGTGATAACATGCATCTGATTCTCTCTGCAATGGTGCGATTCATTCGCTCATCCACACCATTATGCTGGGAGGTCTTGGGAATCGTCTGTTCATACCGTATACCCAGGGACTTACAATACTCGTGAAAGTCACCAATGTATTCACCACCATTGTCAGTGCGGATGCACTTCAATGATCTACCCGTCTCTCTCTCGACCATAGCATGAAACAATTTAAACACACCAAAGACCTTGTCCTGGGATTTCAAAGCATAAACTTAAACCCTCCTAGATGCATCATCTATAAAAGTAACAAAATACAATGCCCCACCCAAGGTTTTTGTCCTCATAGGACCACAAACATCAGAATAAACCAAATCTAATGCATGTACTTTATTAACATGAGAAGCAAATTTAATAAATGAAACTCTATGTTATTTCCCTGATAAACAATCAAGGCAGGTTTTGAGAGGTGTACTTGTCACGTCTGGAAGGAGCCGCTTCTTGCTAGTACCTGAAGCCCTTTTTCACTCATGTGGCCTAGATGCCTGTACCACATGTCAATAGCTGAATCTTTCGTTGTATTCAACCCACCTTTGCATATACCGACACTTGCCTTATAAAGGATGCAACACTTCTTTCCTCTGGCCACGATCAACGAACCTTTGATGAACTTCCATCGCCCACTAACAAACCGGCTTTCATAGCCATCATCATCCAACCTTTCCATTGACATCAAGTTGAGGCGAAGGTTTGTGATATGCCTCACATCCCTGAGAACCAATGTGCAGCCCACATCAGTCTTCACACAAATATCACCGACTCCTATGATCTTCGATACGCTAGAATTTTCTAACTTCACAGTCCCATAGTCACCTGACTTATAGCTTGTGAAGAAGTCCCTGCGTGGAGTCGCATGAAAAGAAGCTCCCGAGTCTATCACCCAGTCGGTGTCCTAACTCGTAGCCGTGAGACATACATCGTGATCTGCTGAAAGAATAACTACAACGTCGCCATCTGAAGTAACTACAGTGGAATCTGATTTATCTTCCTTCCCTTTTTCTTTCTTGTCGTTCTTCTTACCACGATATTCATACTTGTAGTGGCCCTCCTTGCCACAATTCCAACAATCAATATCCTTTCTGTTACTCGACTTGCCTTTTGATTTATCTCGGACCTTTCCTCCCTTCCTGTTCTTTCCTCTCCCCCGTTCCTATATCACAAGGGCTTCTTGCTGAGTAGACCCCTGAGACTTCCTCCTTGTCTCCTCATTGAAGAGACAACTGGTTACCCGTTCCATGAAAATCTTTCCGTCTGACGCAGAGTTACTTAGAGACACTACCAATGTCTCCCAACTGTCAGACAGTGAACTAAGCAATAACAAAGCCTGCAATTCATCATCCAGGACCATCTTCATAGAGGATAGTTGGTTCACTATATTACTGACCTCATTCATGTGCTCAGCCACAGAACCACCATCCTTGAACTTGAGATTCACAAGTCGCCTTATCAGAAAATTTTTATTACCGGCTGTCTTCCTCTCATACAACTCTTCTAATTTCAGTCATAGGCTAGCGGCTGAGGTTTCCGTAGACATATGGTGGAACACGGAATCATCCAACCATTGTCTAATAAACCCCACCGCCTTCCGGTCCATCTTCTTCCAATCATCATCAGACATATCCTTGAATTTTGCTGATATGTTTAAAATTGGAGAATATAGGTCCTTACAATAAAGCAAGTCCTCCATCTTAGCCTTCTATATGGTCCAGTTAGAACCATTGAGGCTGATCATCCTTGATGAGCCACTGTCACGCCCCGAACTCGGAAACCGGGCTCACAAAATTCCCGATCGCCGAATCCGGCGCCGACAGCCTCCGTAGAACCCCATTCTCGGCTCCTAGCGCCCATACGCCAGGTTCCGATCCTGGGATGCTACAAGGAGGATTTCTAATAATCTGAGCACAACCACAAGCATAACCCACGAACAATAACCACAAGAACACCATCACAAAATCCACTATGAACAAAAACTTTGAGTACAAGGTGCATAAAAAGGAAATACAAGATAGTGCTAATAACAAAACTCCGAAGCTCGGCTGCACACTCCAACTGCGGCGAGGCTACTACTGTCTGGCGTCACTCATGACGCATCAATCGTGCATAAGCTTATGAAAGCTTAGAGGGTGGTGTAAGTGTGTGCGCAATATGAGCGTGCTCAGAATGCAAGGTCAGAGCAATGCGGAATCGTGCCAATGAGTACATGAATGCAGTCAGCCGTACCAAGGCTATGCAGTACAAGATATGAGTGCAATCGGCCTTACCAAGACCATGCGATGCAAGATGCAGCTCAAGCATGCCAATCCTCATGTCAATATAGTTATCAGTCTGGATAATCACCGGGGTCTAGTACACTCTACGCCAGCTTGCCGTCCCTATCCGGACGCACAACTGGAAGAGCGAAAGAGACCTCACTATCCGCCTGCCAATATCGGGCCCGGCTCGTCGATAGTGGACCGATTCCTCAAGCTGGTCAAACTCAACCTAGAAATTGTCCCCTCACTCAGGCAGGTAAGGTCACACCCCTTTCCAACCGACCACGACACAGTGGGAGACGCGACCTCCTGGTATTCGGCCCTCATGCGCTCGTACATCCACTCGGTCTCGACGTTGGAGTCATCCTCTGGTACCATCGGGTTTAGGGATTTTCACCCAGGGACATCTATGGCGCCCATATGCTAGAACCAAATATTTCCCAGATATCAATCCAAACACCCACGATGTGTCCAGTGGAGGCTATGGCCCCGATGTCGCTAGGGCATACAAGAACTACAATCACACAATGCAAGTGCATGAGTCACACTACTACCATGCAACGAGTCCCGTAAACCATGCGCTCATGCAGACAACTCCGCCTATCGTGGAGCCCAGTAATAGCTGCCCAAGGCATATGCTATGATCACACCCTCATCTCAAGCATGCATATGATGCGTATGATCATGAATCATGGGGTAGTACTATACTTATGGTATGATAATGGGCGTTACTCAAAGTGAGGATGGGCCTAAACAGACTGCAGAGTACAAGTATGGGCCTATCAGCGTGGCCTAGGGAGATTTATAATGCGGACATTAAACCAACATTATTCTTACAATGTGGACGTCAAACCAACATTGCTTCCAAGGCATGACCTGTCATCAAACATTATTACACACACTATGGAGGAATCCCTCATTGTAATGGACCCTAAGGACACCCTGTTGGGCCTCGACCCATAGGCCTTATATTCATCAAATGGGCCGCATCATATGGGCCTTTTATAAATCAAGTGAGCCACATCAAGGGGGCCTTATGTACATTGCAATGGGCCATATCCCACGGGCCTTTGAATACATCACAAAGAGCCTTGTAACATGGGCCTTAAATACATTGAATGGGCCCCATCACATGGGCCTTATAAATATCAAGGTGGGCCTCAACAACGGTCACAATTACTCATCCAGGTGGGCCTCAGTAACGGCCACAAATACACATCCAGGTGGGCCTCAACAACGGCCATATGGTTGAACAACTTGGATGCAACACATGCATCATGGTGGGGCCCATAGAGGCCCACCATCATATATATATATATTATATAATGTAATATATAATTTATATATATATAAATATATACAATATTATATATAATAATAATATAATATTATATATATATATATATGTATATCCACACACACTCACACACACACGTGCACACACACCCACATGCATACACACGTGCACACACATGCACACACGTGCACACATGCACACACGTGCACATACACACGCAGGGGGGGGGTCCCACCGTCCAGGGAGGACGGTGCGGACGTGCACATACATCAAGTAGGCCCCACCGTCCGTCTGGACGGGGGGCATAAAACACATACATCACTGTGGGTCCCATGTGGGGCCCACCATAACATTTACTTTCCATCCAACCCGTTCAAAGGGTCACACAGACCCAGATGAAGGGTGAAAACAAATTTCAGCTTGATCTGAAACTCCCGTGGCCCCAAAAAGGATTTCAATGGCAGAGTTCAATCACTGCTGCTTCCTACGGTGTGGGCCACCTGAGCCATGGATGTTGCTGAAACTTGGAGGGGGCCCACGTCAAGGGGTGGCCCACCTTATGAACGGCGTGAATACAAAATATACATCATGGTGGGGCCCACGGCTGGAGGCCTGGGTCTCTTGTCCGTCCGCCCGCCCCGCCCAGTGCAGAGCAAGCCTTTGCCCTCTGTCAGCCTTGGCCAGCTGCAAATGCCGCCCCGCCCCGTTTTCTTTTCTTTTCTTTTTTTTTTTTTGTTCTTCTTGTGAAAAATATATGTGGGGCCCACCATCCGAGAATCCACTCCGACCAACGTGTTCTAGGGCTCGAACTACACAAAATGAGTCCAAAATACAGTGTATTTGAGGTGCAGATACAGCAAGGTGGCTCAAAAGGTTTGAACCATATGAAACACAGTTTCTATGGTATGGCCCACCTGATGATTGGATGGACCTCATTTTTCGGCTCAACGCCTAAAATGAGTCGACAAATGAAATGGACGGCGTGGATCAAGTTCATACATCAGAGTGAACCCTATATGTGAGGTCCACCCAAAAGCTTGAACCAAGCTTATATCTTTGTTAAAAAAAAAACGTCCAGAGGCTATACGTTTTCTGGCTCAATGAAAACTTCAACGTGGCCCCACCTAGGTGGGCCACTACACGTCGACAGTGTGGAACATTCATACATATCAAGTGGGCCCCACCTACAAATGGGTTAGATCCAAAAGATGCTTTATGGTGGGGTCCAACAGGGTAGGCCACATGGCCATTTCATCACACAAAAGGAAGAAGAAAAGAGGGAGAGAGAGAAAGAGAGATCGGTGAGGATGGAGGGACCCCGCCACTATGGGTCCCTCTTGCATTCAACATACATCAAGGTGGGTCCCACTACATGTGGGTCCATTAAATCACAATCCAACGGTGGAGATTCCTTCTCCAATAAAATAGACGGTCTAGATGACCCTTATCAACTAGAAAGTAAACATCATGATGGGATCCATGGAGATTGGCCCCATCATGGAATGATCATGATGATCAAAGTGGGCCATCGGCCACATTTTAGGGTCCCAAGTGAGATCCAAACCATTGATCGGTTGGCCTCACTTGGCCCATCTTAAAAGAAATGAAAACTACTCTATTAGAGCACCCACCGGTTGATCTCTTCGGTCCGTTGGAACGCCACCCTCCTTGTGCTCCTCTTTGATGGTGGAGATGGGAAATGATGGTTAGGATGATGGGTTTTGGAATGGGAAAGGTGGGCCACCAAAAATCATTTTTCTCTCTCACATGGAGAAGCTTGGACGTGGGTTTCTTGCTTGGGTTTGGGATGGTTGGGAAATGTGAAGGGAAAGAGAGGGAGAGAGAGAGATTGTAAGGAGAGGGAGTGATGGGTGTGATGGGAGTGATGTGAGGTGAGTGATGGGTGAGGGGATGGATTGTTTGACTTTTGGGTTTGCTTAACTTGTGGAAAAAGAAAGCATGGGTGCTTTGTACTTGACATTGAAGTGATTGATTGATTGATGTGATTGATTGATTGATGGGATGGGTCGTAGAGATTCTCTTGGGATCGAGAAAGCGCGGCGTTTCTTCGAAATAAACGCCGACTCACATCTTCTGGTCAGGGTATCGGATCGGTGCGTGAGTCGCGGCGTTGGAACCGCGGCGACGGTGCGGTCGCAATGATACAGGTCTCGGATTAAACCGACTCGAATCTAAAGAATACGAATTACGATCGTGCGCAACGTCGATTATTAGTCGCGGATTGCCGGACTTCGACGGAAATGATCATAGGATTCATCGGAACAGTGCGAACTAGGATACGGGTCTTACAGCTCTCCCCACCTAATAAAAATTTCATCCTCAAAATTTATACTACCATCGCAACTAAACGTAACTCATATGAGGATAGGGAACATAACATTATGTATGATCAAAACACAGTACAACATACATCAAACATCAAAAGACGGGGATGACGCACATGAATCTCAAGCTCTAACTTTCAAGACGCATCATCCATAAGCAATCTTGCAAGATGGTGTAGGGGTCAATTCACATGAATCATCGACGACTGCTCCTGATGACTGAGGGTCCTGCTGAACGGCATAAAATCTGCCCTGAGCCCGCTGGGGAGGTGCAGGTCCCCTCTGAGGCCTCTGCTGCTGCGGGGGAGGTCCTGGAGGCTGGTGTTGCTGCTTGAGGGGCCTCGGTGGTGGAACCTGCTGTCGCTGCTGCTGCGGAGGCTGCTGTGGTGCTCTCGGCTGCTGTAGAGGCTGCTGAGGTGCTCTCGGCTGCTGCTGCTGAGGTCGGGGACACTCCCACCTACGGTGTCCTATCCCACCACAACCATAGCAAGTGTCAGGAAGCTGTCTCTGAGGTGGTGCCGCTGGGGGTGCCGTCGGTGCTACTGGTGCTCCGGCAGATGGGTGACTCCTAAACCTCTGCGGTCGTCGATCTGCTGTGAGCTACCGGAGGGGCCCGCCTCTTCTGACCCCTCCTCTGATCTCGGTCGCTCTGTCCGCCGGCCCACTCGGCCTCATAGATCTGAGCCCTCCGCACTACCGCCTGGAAGGTCGGGAGCTCATGTCCAATAACACGGCCTCGAAGACCGTAACGTAAGCCGTTCTCGAAACGGCGGGCCTTTCGCCCCTCATCATCAATCATGTATGGCGCAAACCTCGATAGCGCTACAAAACGAGCCGCGTACTGCGCCACGGTCATGTCCCCCTGCACCAGAGTCTCAAACTCCAGTGCTCTCTGACGTCGAATGTGGTCAGGGAAGTATTGCTCCTCGAATCTGTCGATAAAGTCATCCCATGTCCAAACGTAATCAGGTCCTGCAACACGGGTAACGGAGGTCCACCAATGCTCTGCCTCACCCTGGAAAAGGAATACCGCTAACCGAACTCGATGCTGGGACGTGCATGACATAGTATCGAAGATCTTCTCCACATCGGAGCGCCATCTTTCTGCCGCAGTCGGATCTGGCTCACCCTGGAAACGTGGAGGATCAAGCCGTCTAAACTCACGTAGAAGAGCACTCGCACGCTCCTGCTCTGCCTGCTCTGGTGAAACAACTGGGCGTCTGCCCTGCCCCTGAAGCGCAGCAGTCACAGCCTGCAACATCTGCTGTAACTGCGAGGCACTCACAGATACGGTCGGATCCGCACCGACATCAGGTGGAGGAACATCATCCTCAGGAAAGGGAGTAGGGATCTCTGGCGGTGGAATGGGAGGCACAGGTGGTAAGGCTGGAGCCTCGGGATCCTCAGGTGGTGGGACGGGAGTCGATCGGGTCACTCGCCTACGCGGCATGTCCTATAGAAGGGATAAGGACGCTGATCAACTTCGAGAATCGTACGTTAGGGAAGTCAATCGGAAGGTTTCGCACTCGGAACCTAATCACATTAAACTCATAGTAAACATGTGATGCTGTTCTCGGTTATTCCCAAGTTATGCTCTGATACCAACTTCTGTCACGCCCCGAACTCGGAAACCGGGCTCACAAAATTCCCGATCGCCGAATCCGGCGCCGACAGCCTCCGTAGAACCCCATTCTCGGCTCCTAGCGCCCATACGCCAGGTTCCGATCCTGGGATGCTACAAGGAGGATTTCTAATAATCTGAGCACAACCACAAGCATAACCCACGAACAATAACCACAAGAACACCATCACAAAATCCACTATGAACAAAAACTTTGAGTACAAGGTGCATAAAAAGGAAATACAAGATAGTGCTAATAACAAAACTCCAGAAGCTCGGCTGCACACTCCAACTGCGGCGAGGCTACGGCTGCGTCCTGGCGTCACCTGCACGCATCAATCGTGCATAAGCTTATAGAAAGCTTAGAGGGTGGTGTAAGTGTGTGCGCAATATGAGCGTGCTCAGAATGCAGGGTCAGAGTAATGCGGAATCGTGCCAATGAGTACATGAATGCAGTCAGCCGTACCAAGGCTATGCAGTACAAGATATGAGTGCAATCGGCCTTACCAAGACCATGCGATGCAAGATGCAGCTCAAGCATGCCAATCCTCATGTCAATATAGTTATCAGTCTGGATAATCACCGGGTCTAGTACACTCTACGCCGCGCTTGCCGTCCCTATCCGGATGCACAACCGGAAGAGCGAAAGAGACCTCACTATCCGCACCGCCAATATCGGGCCCGGCTCGTCGATAGCGGACCGATTCCTCAAGCCGGGTCAAACTCAACCTAGAAATTGCCCCCTCACTCAGGCGGTAAGGTCACACCCCTTTCCAACCGACCACGACACAGTGGGAGACGCGACCTCCTGGTATTCGGCCCTCATGCGCTCGTACATCCACTCGGTCTCGACGTTGGAGTCATCCTCTGGTACCATCGGGTTTAGGGATTTTCACCCAGGGACATCTATGGCGCCCATATGCTTGAACCAAATATTTTCGGTATCCAATCCAGCCACCCACGATGTGTCTGTGGAGGCTATGGCCCTGATGTCGCTAGGGCATACAGTAACTACAATCACACAATGCAAGTGCATGAGTCACACTACCAGTCATGCAACATTCCTGCGTAAACCATGCGCTCATGCGGACAACTCCGCCTATCAGGGAGCCCGTAATAGTCGCCCGAAGGCATATGCTATGATCACACCCTCATCTCAAGCATGCATATGATGCGTATGATCATGAATCATGGGGTAGTACTATACTTATGGTATGATAATGGGCGTTACTCAAAGTGAGGATGGGCCTAAACAGACTGCAGAGTACAAGTATGGGCCTATCAGGAGGCCTAGGGAGATTTATAATGCGGACATTAAACCAACATTATTCTTACAATGTGGACGTCAAACCAACATTGCTTCCAAGGCATGACCTGTCATCAAACATTATTACACACACTATGGAGGAATCCCTCATTGTAATGGACCCTAAGGACACCCTGTTGGGCCTCGACCCATAGGCCTTATATTCATCAAATGGGCCGCATCATATGGGCCTTTATAAATCAAGTGAGCCACATCAAGGGGGCCTTATGTACATTGCAATGGGCCATATCCCACGGGCCTTTGAATACATCACAAAGAGCCTTGTAACATGGGCCTTAAATACATTGAATGGGCCCCATCACATGGGCCTTATAAATATCAAGGTGGGCCTCAACAACGGTCACAATTACTCATCCAGGTGGGCCTCAGTAACGGCCACAAATACACATCCAGGTGGGCCTCAACAACGGCCATATGGTTGAACAACTTGGATGCAACACATGCATCATGGTGGGGCCCATAGAGGCCCACCATCATATATATATATATATATTATATAATGTAATATATAATTTATATATATATAAATATATACAATATTATATATAATAATAATATAATATTATATATATATATATATATGTATATCCACACACACTCACACACACACGTGCACACACACCCACATGCATACACACGTGCACACACATGCACACACGTGCACACATGCACACACGTGCACATACACACGCAGGGGGGGGGTCCCACCGTCCAGGGAGGACGGTGCGGACGTGCACATACATCAAGTAGGCCCCACCGTCCGTCTGGACGGTGGGCATAAAACACATACATCACTGTGGGTCCCATGTGGGGCCCACCATAACATTTACTTTCCATCCAACCCGTTCAAAGGGTCACACAGACCCAGATGAAGGGTGAAAACAAATTTCAGCTTGATCTGAAACTCCCGTGGCCCCAAAAAGGATTTCAATGGCAGAGTTCAATCACTGCTGCTTCCTACGGTGTGGGCCACCTGAGCCATGGATGTTGCTGAAACTTGGAGGGGGCCCACGTCAAGGGGTGGCCCACCTTATGAACGGCGTGAATACAAAATATACATCATGGTGGGGCCCACGGTGGAGGCGTGTGGTACTTCTTGTCCGCCCGCCCGTCATCCCGCCCGCGAGCAGGCGCCGCCCTCTGTCGGCGCTTGCCGCTAGCTGTGCCGCCCCTTTGCCCCGTTTTCTTTTCTTTTCTTTTTTTTTTTTTTGTTCTTCTTGTGAAAAATATATGTGGGGCCCACCATCCGAGAATCCACTCCGACCAACGTGTTCTAGGGCTCGAACTACACAAAATGAGTCCAAAATACAGTGTATTTGAGGTGCAGATACAGCAAGGTGGCTCAAAAAGGTTTGAACCATATGAAACACAGTTTCTTATGGTATGGCCCACCTGATGATTGGATGGACCTCATTTTTCGGCTCAACGCCTAAAATGAGTCGACAAATGAAATGGACTGGCGGGATCAAGTTCATACATCAGAGTGAACCCTATATGTGAGGTCCACCCAAAAGCTTGAACCAAGCTTATATCTTTGTTAAAAAAAAACGTCCAGAGGCTATACGTTTTCTGGCTCAATGAAAACTTCAACGTGGCCCCACCTAGGTGGGCCACTACACGTCGACAGTGTGGAACATTCATACATATCAAGTGGGCCCCACCTACAAATGGGTTAGATCCAAAAGATGCTTTATGGTGGGGTCCAACAGGGTAGGCCACATGGCCATTTCATCACACAAAAGGAAGAAGAAAAGAGGGAGAGAGAGAAAGAGAGATCGGTGAGGATGGAGGGACCCCGCCACTATGGGTCCCTCTTGCATTCAACATACATCAAGGTGGGTCCCACTACATGTGGGTCCATTAAATCACAATCCAACGGTGGAGATTCCTTCTCCAATAAAATAGACGGTCTAGATGACCCTTATCAACTAGAAAGTAAACATCATGATGGGATCCATGGAGATTGGCCCCATCATGGAATGATCATGATGATCAAAGTGGGCCATCGGCCACATTTTAGGGTCCCAAGTGAGATCCAAACCATTGATCGGTTGGCCTCACTTGGCCCATCTTAAAAGAAATGAAAACTACTCTATTAGAGCACCCACCGGTTGATCTCTTCGGTCCGTTGGAACGCCACCCTCCGTGCTCCTCTTTGATGGTGGAGATGGGAAATGGATGGTTAGGATGATGGGTTTTGGAATGGGAAAGGTGGGCCACCAAAAATCATTTTTCTCTCTCACATGGAGAAGCTTGGACGTGGGTTTCTTGCTTGGGTTTGGGATGGTTGGGAAATGTGAAGGGAAAGAGAGGGAGAGAGAGAGATTGTAAGGAGAGGGAGTGATGGGTGTGATGGGAGTGATGTGAGGTGAGTGATGGGTGAGGGGATGGATTGTTTGACTTTTGGGTTTGCTTAACTTGTGGAAAAAGAAAGCATGGGTGCTTTGTACTTGACATTGAAGTGATTGATTGATTGATGTGATTGATTGATTGATGGGATGGGTCGTAGAGATTCTCTTGGGATCGAGAAAGCGCGGCGTTTCTTCGAAATAAACGCCGACTCACATCTTCTGGTCAGGGTATCGGATCGGTGCGTGAGTCGCGGCGTTGGAACCGCGGCGACGGTGCGGTTGCAATGATACAGGTCTCGGATTAAACCAACTCGAATCTAAAGAATACGAATTACGATCGTGCGCAACGTCGATTATTAGTCGCGGATTGCCGGACTTCGACGGAAATGATCATAGGATTCATCGGAACAGTGCGAACTAGGATACGGGTCTTACAGCCACCTTCCATAATTCAAAACCGATCCTACCCGTTCAATGAACTTAGCTCTGATACCCCTTTGTTGGGGGCCTTGCACAAAACCTTGGGATCTAGCCCTCAAGAACAAACCAGAATTATGGAATAACAAAGCAATGAAATAAATCAAAGCATCAACCACACACCACACAATAGATTTTTACGTGGAAAACCCTCAAAGAGGTAAAAACCACGGGACCTCGTCTAAATGAACAATCCACTATGAAGTAAATCGTTACAACCTTCTTCATTCACGCAGGAGTGGATAAACAATAAGAGAAATAAGGAAAATGGAGAGATCTCATCGATTATAAGGACATAGAAGCGCTGAGATATAGATTGCGTATTAGATAACCTCCACGAGCATAATCTCCCTTCTATAAGCTTCCTCTCTCTCTCTCTTTTCCTCTCTCTCTCTCTCTCACCTTTTATAGCCCTAAACCCTTTAGCAAATTCCTTGTAAAGCTTTAGGAAACTCTCTTGTCATACCTAGAAAGCCTTAGGCACCTCCTATTTAAAGTTTTAGGAAACTCATTTCCGTATCCCAGTTGCGAAAGGACTTGCGACACGAAATTCGTGCAAAATCACGGAACGAATCTGCGTAACTACGACTGGTCGTGTCGAGTCCACGACCGGTCGAGCACCTCCTTCGATCGGTCGAGCACCCTGGAGAAAAATAGTCTAAACTCGCTGGACTTTGAGTCGTGTCACGACTCGACTTCCACGACTGGTCGTGCACCAGCCCTCGACCGGTCGAGCGAGGCTCATGACCAGTCGACCACGGGACAAAAAATCCCATCAGAATACACCCTGATCCATAGTATACTAAGTGAAGATACCCTGAGGTCTTGGTAGTTATTCCCTAGTGGGGTGGGTGGCTAACACTGAAGTGTGTACTAAACAGTGGGGTGTGTACTAACAAGCTAACCCAAAAAAAAATAAAAAAATAAAAATAAGTCCTTATTGAATAAGCTATTCAATAAGGTTTTGCATGCATAGCCTGCTAAGGTATGTGAATAACATCTAACCTGTCCGGCAACCTAACCGTGAAAGTTAAAAACCATAAATAAGGCCAATCTAAGTAAGCTATCATGTGTATTTGGGAGTTTGGTAATTTCTTTCCATGGTGTGGCCCACCTAATCAAAGGATAGGTACAATATCATGGTGAGGTTCATTTATAGGTTGACTAGCATAAACACAATAGATTGAGCCTCATCCATGAATAACAACACCTAAAAATAAGGCCAACCTAAATTCTTATAGACCACCATTTGAATTTGAAGGCTTTTGGGTGGTTGGTAATGGTTTTACATGGTGTGGTCTGCTTGGAGGTATCTCAACATGAGAGTGGGGTTCACTTAATACACAAATTAGATGGTGGAAACACAACATGTTGAGCCCCACATGGGGAATAGTGTATAAGGGGTTAGTTTTTCTTGATAAGCTTGGCCTTGGGTCGATTCGCACAGTCACTTAGCTCCTGTTGTTTCGTGGCTGTGTAGTTTTCGTTTTTCGTTGTTGGGAGTCTCATCCTCGCCTTCGGGCTAGTCCGATCTTGGGTGTGTTGTTCATTTGTAAAAAGGTTAGTCAAGTACACGATAGGAGTGGTTCGTAGTCTTTTTGTTGTGACCCTCTCGAATGGCTGTAAATCTTTCTATTAAATGAATTTCAGTGGCAGAAGTCCACTTTCCTTTTTTAAAAAAAAGCCCCACATGGGGAATAGTGTATAAACAGTGCTTATTCATTTCAATGGTAAGTTAAAAACTTTTACATACATGAATATAACGTTTTACATGTTGGTGAATAACTTATTCTAAGGATCGGACTCCAACTGGGCGATTAGCTGTTTGCGAGGAAATTTTGCGTTCTCCTGGAAATGGACCAACTGGGTATCCAGAGTCAGGGCTCTTGCTGCTGGCCGCTCTGTTTGGTTCACTCACGTCAATCGAGAAGCTAACAGGCCGGCTGATAGTCTAGCTAAGATGGGTAGCAATCATCAGGCTCATTGCTTCTTCTCAGATGTCTCCTCCCTCCCCCGTCTCATCCGGGGTCAGATCATGCTAGACAAATCTGGGATAGGGACAGTCAGAATTCGCCCCTCCTCCCATCTCCCCCAGCCTTAGTGATCCTTTTGCTAGGTAGTTTCTGTCTCTTTCTTTGTATAGTTTATGATAGGCGGAGCAGATTTTTTTCTCTGTTCTCCGCCCGAATGGGCTTCCTGTAATGTTCTTAAACTTGAATGAAATGCCTTAAAAAAAAAAAAATAAAAAATAAAAAATCCTTATTCTAAGGAACCTTTAGGGGTCGTTTGGCACCATGGATTGGAGGGGGTTTCAAATCCCATTGGTTATTTGGTAGCATAAAGTAACCGGGGATTGCCAATCGAGGGGGTTTCCAATCCTCTCTTTGAGGGGTTTGTAATCCATGGTCAATGCATGGATTACACCTAAAATCATTTCAATAGTTGCAAGTGTAACATGTATGTCACTGTACACTATCATTCTATTGGGCACATGGCCCGCTAATGATGATCGGCACCATCCAAACATTCTTCATGTAAATCAGCACCGTCCAAATATTGTCCAGCATCGTCCAAACATTGTCCATATTAATCAATGATTAAAAATCGTTGGTTAGTCACTCAAACATGATCTTGTGCTTGCGGTCCATCCGAGACTTGGAATTTCATCATTTTCTGGCAAAGCATATATTTCAGCGGGCTTATCACAACTATAGTGTCAAAAATTATATATCTCACTAATTAGGGATATTAAAGTTAATTTAGTAAATAAATTCAAAACCTTGTAAATATATCATGCACAGGTATTTTTGAATTAAAGTTGATTCACACTCCACGGTGCCAAACACATCGGGAGGATTGCCAATCTAGGGAGTTTCCAATCCTAGGGGTTGTGAATCTAGGGGGTTCCAAATCCATGCTCCCAAACAGGCCTTTAGAGTAACCGGCCTTCAAAAATGAAAGGAAATATATAAAAATCTGAAGTGAAGTTTAGATATTGTAATATATGAAAATGAAATTGCAAAGCTTTCATAAAATTTAAGTAGACTTAGCGATAAAAACATGTTAGAAAAATTAACTAAAGAATTAAAAATTAGGGTTTGAAACTTACATGTTCAAAGCTAATAGAAAATATCATGGTCGAATAAAAAATATATCTTAACCAAATGCCATCGGCGTGTCGTATTGTGCTATCTTAGCTTGCAATGTTCATGGATATTCATAGTGGAATTAAATAAAGAAGAAAAAAAATAGTGAGCACTATGTGGGACGTGCGCGTGGGCGGCAGGAATTTGCACATCCTCGTTGAATCTATGCACCTCGAATGGTAGGTAAATCTGCCCACCGGATGAACGGGCTGGGTGGTCCACGTAAATGATGATCTACCGCTTGTTGTATCTATCTATTTACTTTATGTGCTCAAGGCTGCGACACGTGTTGTTAGTTAAGGCGACGTACATGCACAGCTGTACATACATATCCTACGCTCCAACACTGCTTGTCACATATGCAATATCACATAGCCTCACATATTCTTCTATTTGATACATGCACGAAGGCTCTCCATGGCACGTCACTTGCTAATCATCTCACGTGAGGTTAACAAAGAAATGATTTGTCTTCTTAGAATGGATTGGTGTGATAACCCAATTAATATTTTTTTATTGATTAGCCATATGTTTATCAATCCCATCCGCCATCGGCCACTAGTTTTCAAGTTAAAGAATCAGTACTGTCACGCAACTTGCTTGGTCCACTAGGTGGGTCAGTAAAATTATTACTTTTATTATATTTTTTTTCATAAGACAATAATAATAATAATAATAATAATAATAATAATAATAATAATAATAATAAGGTTGAGTCTTATGTTTGTAACGAATTATGAACTTCCTTATATGGTTTAAGTTTGTACTTCCTTATATGGTTTAAGCTTGTACATATTAATGGGGTTGTGCCTTAAAAATCAATGTTATTAGCCTTCAGTTAATAATATGATGGATTTTTTGAGTTGATTCTTAAAAAGGTACATATTTATTGGGTTTGAGAGGTATCATATCTAATACTTTTGGGCACTTAAGATTGGACACAACCACTTGGTAACTAGAGGTTTTTTTTTTTTTTTTGGGTTAGCTTGTTAGCACACACCCATGTCAGCACACACACTCCACTGTTAGCCACCCCCACCAGGGATCGATACCAAGACCTCAAGTGTTGAAACGAGGTATCTCCACTCAATCAACCGATTGAGCTATGGATCAGGGTGTAACTAAAGCAGAGTTGTGTTCATGGATTTCATTGTCCTACAGATGACCATATAAGTTCCTAAGCCAACCTATAATATGATTGGAACCATTTTATGTGAAAGGATTAGCTTAGTGTGTCATGATAGATAGTCTCCGCTCATTGGGGCCAACTTGATATTGGTTTGCTTTCTTTCTTACCCCATGTAAGGGTGTAAGCGTGTCATGGACATGGTTTCTTGTGTATGGCTTTTGGTCATTTGTATTTGTCGAAACTACTTATGAATATCAAGCCTAGGAAACTCATAATGCCCAGATGTAAATACGCGTACGATTGCACTAGCTCCATTAAATCCCCATGACCAAATGATGTATAAATGAATAAGCTATGGTAAACATGCTTTGGCTCTACTTATGACATTACAACATCCCCATTGAAAGTGGGTGTCTTTATTAAATTCCTCCATGTAGGCACACGATTCAACATGGGATCTACTTAGTCTACTAAGACATGAATAGGTGATTGATCTTAAGGTTTGGGCCATCCATCAAATGTTTAAAAGGTTGGTCTACACCTTTAAGGTTTCTAATTGGTTAACCATAGTTTTTCAATCGTTGATTTGTTTCAAATCATGCTTGATGGACATTCAATGGTTGATATCTAAGTTGATTCATGCCCTAGATGGTATGAAAATTGTCCAAAGATGATAACCATGAATAGTGGAGGAATTTTGATAGTTGGGTGCTTGGATTAAAAAGATAAATGAACATCCTTTACATTAGGATACACAAATTTTGGTCGTATGGCTGAGCACCATATGATGTGCTCTCCCTAAAACCCTAGCATCTCCTTGTAAGATCCTATATGAAAGGAAAAGAGGGAGAGCTTGGGTGTCCACACCTTCCCCCTTATTAAGGTCACCATATATATATATATATATATATATATATATATATATATATATATAGAGAGAGAGAGAGAGAGAGAGAGAGAGAGAGAGAGAGAGAGAGAGAGAGAGAGATCACACCACATGCCTTTTGGTCCACATGATTCATGTGTGTCAGTGTAGGATCTGCCACGGACGACTCCAATCTCACTTGGCTCTCATCAAAATACAAACAGAAGCTCTTATCTCTCCTTATGTGGATAGATTTGGGAGAGACTTATTATGTTGAAAGATAGGTAGATGAATGATCAATGACCTACTTTAGGTATGATTTGAAAGTATAATTTTATTTTTCCTTTGAGAATATGGATTGACCTAGATGGGGATCTTGTAAGAATTAACAATTGAATTTTTTTGAAAAACATTAAATTTCATTGCATTTTACAATAAAATCCATCACATATATATGGCCTATAATTGGTTTACAAGCCATTGTTCTAGTGGCCCTCATCATCCATGAAGCATGCCCAAAAAATCTCCTCAATTGATCAACTCTAAACTTTACATATTTCCAAATACATAGATAAAAAGAAAAGCACCATTAGGCAACATTTAGAATGGGGGCCTTTATTTTTAGAGACCTGGGGGGATGGTCCATCCATAAAGGGGGCCTTTGGATCAATGGCTTGGATAAACCTAATACAGGCCCCACATATGCAAAGTCAGTGCACAACATGTAAGTTTTTGAGTATTGAAAGAAGTCCCTGCCCCCTAAAAGCAAACATAAAGGGTAGGTTTCCACCCCAGGTTACATCTTAGATGATGATTTGGACTATTCATATTCTCATTACTATCATATGGAGGCTATGATCTTAAAAGCATGCTTCATTGATGATCCTAACGTTTGACTCTTGGATTTGAATATGAGCCATTAAAACAAAATCACATTTCAATGTTCCAAATTCATCCTTCACACAAATCATCTGTTTACAAATGTTTCTCATGATGGCATGTCTAGCAATCCAAAAATGAAGAGTCTGATCATCAACTAAGATGTAATTCGAGCTAGGGATATGGAAACCGGCCCCATACCGTAGCTTTGGTAAGAGGCATCGCATCCTAGCTATTAAAATCACAAGTAAAGATAAACCGTACGTTCAACTCATGACGTTACCCAACTTTCTATCTAATGATTGAATGCAACCTAAGAGTAGGTTTTATATAACTGTTTGGTACGAATTTCACGTGGTATACCTAAATTTTTGGGTAATACTCACCTTATGCTTTCAAACAAGCTATGTTTAACAATATCAGCTAATTTAAAGGACTTCCTATGTAGAATGACCAACTCCAATGGCGTGATGACCAAGCCATCTACGTGTGAGTTGTCAAGGTCTACTCTAAAAAAATAAAATAGAGGTGGATAATATCCGTTTGCGTATGTTCTGGGTTTTACGATTCTAAATGAATAATCTGATGGATTCGAGCCTCAAGCCATTCCTATTTATATATAGCGCTTCTAATTGACATCAACAGAGTCATACCATTTAGAAATTCGCTCTTTGTTACTTTGTTCTCCCCCCATTTCATTTCTCTCACTGTGACCTACCATGGAAGGAGCGACATCAGCCGTCGATCAGATCCAGCCTCCAACTTTTGGAAACTGGGTAACTGTTCTTAGCATCGATGGTGGAGGAATTAGAGGAATCATCCCCGCTGTTTTGCTTGAGTTCCTAGAGTCACAGCTTCAGGTATTACATATACGTGATTAAGGAAAGGGAGCCATTGTTGGATGATGCACGTATCAGATCCGGGCCGTTCATCAGGTATTGTATGCTGTGAAAGGGTCCAATTGTCCAAATTCAATGTATATTTGTGGCTCATCTGATGAGTTTACTACCCTGATTTTGGCATACATGATACTCATCGTCCACATTACATAATGAATGGTCTAGATTGATCACATTCATGCCAACTGATGGTGAGAATCAGGCTCCACATGATACTTCCATCCAACTTTTGCACCCAATGATCCAATTTCAAACTACCATAACATAATACTTAATTAGTTGATTTTTATTTTAAGTATTTATTTTCTTTTTCATTTTCACTTCCAAATTGCGTCTCTGCCTGTTGCGTGACAGGCTCTCGATGGTGAGAATGCGCGAATCGCAGACTACTTTGATGTGATCGCAGGAACAAGCACAGGCGGTCTTGTGGCAGCCATGTTAACTGCACCCAATGAGAAGAATCGCCCCATCTTCGCAGCCAAAGACATCAAAGACTTTTACATTGAGCACGGCCCAAAAATCTTCCCACAATCCAGGTGCCGATAAATACTGTGATAGGAAATTAGATGGATTTTTTTTAATCCCTCATGAAAAAACTGAATATTTGTCACTTCTTTTTTAAAATTTCACAATGCAAGTATTGTGCCTTTCTAAGGCATATCAAATATATAGATACTGTGTTATTAGATTCTAATTACAGATTTGAGGGTGCGACCATGAAAATGTATGCATACTTTCCGAGTTCACACGACAGTGAGAATGGTTCAAATTATCCTATTTTGTATCTACACCGAGTGACCATTCATACATGATATGATATGCATCGTATTGCTGATACAACTGATTTATCGGGCCTAATGGTGTGAAATGATATTGTACATATATACTTGTTTTTTCAATTAAAAATCTTTCTATGCATTCATGATGACATTAATATTTTGTTTAGGCAATAAGAAAATCACAAAATATGTGTATTCTTTATTTTATTTTATTTTTTTCCTCACGATTTTTCTTGCATACACTCCAAATATCAAGTTATAATTTTGGTCAGAGCCGATACAAGATAGATATCCGGCTGATATTTAAAACCATGATAGTGAATGACTAACAATTTTTTTATTTTTTTTTTGGGTGGTGTAATTCCATTCATTACAGTGGCCTATTGGGTTCAGCTAAGAAGACATTGAAAGCAGCATTGGGACCCAGATACAATGGCAAGTATCTTCATAATATTATCAGGCAAACATTAGGAGAAACGCGTTTGCACCAGACCTTAACTAATGCTGTTATTCCGACATTTGATATCAAGCAGCTTCAGCCCACCATCTTCTCCACTTATGAGGTTCTTCCTCTCTTTTCCAAGACATTTTTTTTTATTTTATTTTCCAAGACATACATTTTCTCTATTTCTTTTAACCTTTCGATAATGTGGCATGTCATAAGCTTAATGTGTCACCTATGAAAAATTACTGGTATTTTCCTTAAGATTAGCTATTATCACACAGAAACAACTAACTACACTTGCCCACCCACGCACACACGCACGCACGCACACAGAGTCACTATGATTTCTTTAAAAATGGACTATATATCGGCATTGAGGTAATCACGATATGGTGGGATGGCCGTATCAGTCTGCAATGTGGCCCTTATAAATTCTGATAATATATTTATTAATAAAGTTTAATAAAATTTATTCTAAGTTTATTTAAGTGAATAAGCTTTTTTCAACTTTTTGACTATATTTACCTATTTAACTAATAAGAACATGGCACAAGACATTAATCAATAGGAATAAACCTAACTCTTTACTAACCATGATAAGAACTAATTTCTTTAATCAATCTTTCCTCAAAACCAACAATCAATCAAAACTCACCTAAGTAAAAGAACTTGTGGAAATTTCCAAATCTTCTCGGAGTAAGCATGTGGGAGAATAGATTATGGACGACTGGAGATATCCATTTCCAATTCTCCTTTCAACTCCCCGTAGATATATCAGCACATGATCCAATGGTGTCTGAGGTGATGGGGCCCACCATGGAACCATCAACCTTGTTCGTGGTGGTAATGGGCCAGGTCGGGCGGGCTCAACATTTAAGACCTAAGGTCCGACTGCGTGAGCCAGAAAATAATTTTTTTGGGCTTGGGCTGACCTGCCCTTGCCTGAAAATTGATAAAATCCATATTTCTTGCTTGAATTTTATTGGATCTATCCATTGATCATGTGAGTTACACGTGCACAAAGAAATATAGACATTCTAGTAATGAAACCAGCGGTCTACACTTAAGATGCCATCTGCGGAGGATTGGAATGGCATATTTGTAGGATTTAGCACATGTAAACGTACGGCTTATTTGATTTTCAATTTACATAATAAATAAAGTTATGATTTGGGAATTTACTTTTGGATATGGCTTCCAAAAACATGATATATAGGCGCTGAAATCGGACTCAATATGTGATTGTAGAATTTGTAGGGCCCACCATAATGTATGCATTTGATCCACACCAACCATTTATTTTACGTGTTTATTTTGGAGTATGAACCTAAAAATGAGGCAAAATACAAAGCACAAGTAGACCACATTACAGAAACAAGGTGAATTGAATGCTGGTCGTTGAAAGTTAAAACTAGAACATGGCTCACAAGAATATATACCTGTCATCGAACCGTTCACAGCGTCACATAGACATGGATGAAGAGAAAACACAAATATCAGCTTGATCCAAAACTTCTATAACTCTAAAGAAGATTTAAATGGTTAGCATTCAAATCCTCTTATTTTCTTTGGTGTGGTCCACTTGAGCTATGGATTTATTCACTTTTGGGCTTATAATTTTGAAATGAGTGAGAAAAATGGATGGACAGTGCGGATCGGACATACATGCCAATGGGCCTCACAAATTTTAGTGTCGTGCGTACAACTTTTGGAACTAAGCCTTTCTCTCAACGTCAAACCACCGTCACGTTTCTGCTGTTCCATCTTCCATGTAAATACATAATAATAATTCATTTACAGCCTAATGATAATGTAAATTAGAAAACAAATAGGCTTGTAAATCAGGTTGGCTCGGAATCAGAGGACTCATCTTGTTGAGAATGGTTGGCCCAGACATTCTAGTATACTATTTCATGATCAACGGTGGAGAATGGTTTGGCCCAGTAGTAGACCATCGATGGTGGGCGGGAATGAAAAGTTGTTGGATTTCCTCCGTCTTTAAATTAAACGGTGAGAAGAGATGATTATTGACCGACTCCCGTTGAACCCTCCGTGCATTGGAGTGGAGAGCACACCGCTCTTTGTGATCCCCGTCTGCGTTGACCTCATTTTTATTCTTTTTCGCCTGCGTTGGCCTCGATTTCAATGATTAAAGCGTGGAAAGAGGATCTATTCATATCATAATAATAGTTAGGAAGCATCCAACATCTGTATATGCTGCACAAGACGGAAGCAGCCGATTGCATGGTGTGCTACGTACACACCATCAACTTCGGTGGTGTGTCGACGTCACAAAGTTATGTGCGCCCACCATGGTACATGCGTTACATCCACACCTAGGGGTGTACACTAACCGTGGTGGCTTGGTTAGATCGACTCGACTCCACTTAAAAAAGCTCAATTCAAAGCTGAGTTCGAGCTGAGTGCAGTTGATTTTTGAGCTCGAAAATGAGTTGGAGCTGAGTTGATCTGATTTTGTGAGCTTGAAAATGAGTTCGAGCCAAGTTCAAGGTGACTTAAGCTCGACTTGGCTCAGATTGAACCCAACTCGAATCAAACTCAGATCAAACCAATTCGGTCACTTAGCTACTTTGATATTGATGTTCCATTTCTTTCTGTGATGTGGTCTCATTTTCAGCTCAAGCCCTAAAATGATTTCACCAAATGAACAAATGGTGTGGATATAACACATCATAGTATAGTGTGGCCAGAGAACTTGTTGACGTCAGCACACTACGCAATCTGCTTCCAATACAAGGCAAGTTCCTGAACATTCATCTACTGGACCCTGTCATAGATGAGGTGTACCCCAGAAATTACACCAGTAGGATAATCCTAGCCACTGATTACAGGACTCTTGATGATTACAAGTACTACTGGGTGATACTGTCCAACCAATGGTTGATTCTCATTGAGCAAAAATCTTGCAGTAGATGGCTAGGATCATCCGACTGGTATAATTTTTTTTTGGGGGTATGGCCAACCTACAGAAGGGTAGATAGATGAACAGTCGGATATCATACACGTATGCCACGTTTATATAGATTGAGATCTTTTCTAACATTGGTTCCTCCCTCTGTTGATTTAGGTTTTTTTTTTTTTTTTTTCCTGTTGATTTAGGTTAAAATCAGTAACTAAACTTTTAATAATAATAATTACAGTGATCATGTAATAGAGATCTTGATCTCTCGTACGCGATAAGTTCATGCATGTATGTATTAGAAATCAAGATCTCGAATACATTATTACTATTAATTAAAATAAGATGAACTTGTGAAATTATTGCCTATAAATTTTCCACAAGTCCCACCGGACAATCCTAATCCTTCAATGGATGGCCTGCAAGTAGATAGGTAAGAATAATACAACAATAGTTTCTGCTCACAGGAAGAGGGCAAAGATCGATCTTTGAGAGGTGATCCATTGACAGCAGGGCCCATTGGATGAATGGTGTGGATCACCAATCCGACAACTGCAGTGTGCCCAGACATAGGGCCCATTGACACTCTACATAAGAGCAAACAACAATGTGTTATAGATATTACACCCAATCTTACTAGCCGTTGTTCTGGTGCAGATAAAATCCAACCCTTCTTTGGATGCTCTACTCTCAGACATATGCATCGCCACATCAGCAGCCCCAACTTACCTTCCTGCGTATTACTTCGAAAACAAAGACTCTCAAGGGAATGTTAGGGAATTCAATCTCATCGATGGAGGTGTGGCTGCTAACAATCCGGTAAACGAATCCCCACCATACCCTTCAACATGCCAACTGTAAAGAATAGGGCGCATGTGTACTACTAGAGAGCCTGTGCAATTATAATAAGCTTTGCGGGGTTCATCATGATGTATTTGTGACATCCATCCTGTCTATCATTAGCCCCAAAGCATGTTAGGACATTAGCACAAAAATAAGGCTAATTCAAAACTCAAGTGGGCCACACTACAAGAAAAAGTAGGAATGGAGAGGTCTTCCATCAGAAACTCCTTTGGGCCTATTGAAATTTTTGATTAGCCTATATTTGGTTTTTCCCCCATCTTGGTTGGACTAAAATTATGACTGGGGTGGATGGCATATAAATATCGTGTTGGGACCTAATTAAGAGGGTTTCAGTGCTGGGTATCTCCATCCCTACTGTTTACCTGTGGTGTGGTTCACTTGAGTTTTGGATCAGCATGATTTCCGGGATCACGTTCTAACATGAGCTGGCCCAAATGATGGACGGTGTGTGTCCACACACATCAAGGTAGGCCTCAGAGAGCTTTATGATGCGTTGTCCTTGAAGCATACAAATAAACTCACTATTTCACTAAAGCTGCGTTTGGATCTTTCGACTCTCAATCAATCTGAATTGCAATAATCGAATTCAATATAGAGGTACCACTGCAAGCAAACCCTCCTAAATGAAATTCCATACATTTCAAGGTAAACATGAGGTGATGGTGTCCCTAACCGTGAATGAAGTAGGGCTTGCCCCACCTGGGTCATATCTAGTCCATCCATTTGAATCATTGCAATTCAAATTTGATTAAGCATCCAAACTCAGAATAAAAGACCAAAACCAAAAACCCAAACCTAGTTTTCTAATGAATTTCTCCACCCTATTGTTTCAGACATTGGTTGCACTAAGCGAAGTGACCACGGAGATTTTCAATGGTAACCCAGATTTCTTCCCGACGAAACCGATGGATTATGGTAGATTTTTGGTGATCTCATTAGGGACCGGTTCACATAAGAAGGAACTGAAGTACGAGGCAAAGGCTGCAGCAAAGTGGGGAATTTTAGGTTGGCTACTTAACGGCGGTTCCACTCCATTAGTGGATGTGTTTACTCAAGCCAGCGTCGATATGGTTGACATCCACATTTCTGTAGTTTTTCAAGCCCTTCATTCAGAAAGTAAATACTTAAGAATTGAGGTAAGCAAGTAAGGTTTGTGGACAGGCCATACTTGTGTGATTGATCCAAGATGCTCATCACACGGACACGTTGCAGATGCGACCATATAAAGATATTGGGCTGATCAAACAGTCATGAATCTCAAATTTGAGCATTGCATAACTGTCCGTCTTCTTCATGGACTGACCTGATTTTTGGACACTGGCATCCATGATGGTTCCCGTCCAATGAGCAGATTGGATCTCTCACACATGTGCTTCATATAAGGATGTGAGGATGAGATTGACATTCTTTTCTCTCAAATCGAAATCTAGGATGACAAATTAACTGGAAATGTATCATCAGTCGACATTGCTACGAAGAAAAATTTAGAAGATCTTGTGAAGACAGGTGAAGCATTGTTGAAAAAACCGGTTTCCAGGGTGAATTTGGAGACTGGAATCTATCAAAGCTTGGGAAACGAAGGGAGCAACGAAGAAGCTCTCACAAGGTGAATCCTCATGTCTTCTTACTCTCATATTATGTCATCACTATTGCATTGTTTTTATTTTAATTTGTAGCACTAATTATTTTTTTCGGCCATTAATCACAGGTTTGCTAAACTACTCTCTGAAGAACGGAAGCTTCGTGAATCCAAATCTCCAAACCCCAAATCTTCCACATCCAATTGATAGTATATTAGCCAAACTAGGAGGTTTCACCTTCCTCATGCTAGATTAGTAAAGAGCGGCGAATCCAGTTGGTCTCGATGTATCAATACCATATTTTAACATGTAAAGACATTATTTGTATATGTTAGATTATAAATGGTTGTAAATTTGACAGAATTCAATATGTATTATTCTTGATTGTATTTTACTTAGATCCCTACAAATATCAGGTCGGAAATAAGACCAGGAAAAAAAATTACATTTAAATTTTATTCCTAACAAAATTTAAAGTTAAAATTTGTGAAATAATTTTCTGATCTACAATAATTTCTGACTAATTTGGAAAAATAATTTGTTATTCTATAATTGAAATTAAGTACCAATTATAGAATAACAAATTATAGTTAATTTTCTTATTATTGTTTTATGATCCATTCCAAAGTAGGGCACACAATTCGCACATTTTAATTTGGAGTACTCACATGTTTGCTGGGTGTGGTTATGGATAAACAATCAATATGTGCAAACTCAATCATCCTTATAATCATAATAGTTTATCGAACATCATCACTATAGTTATTCTTGAGGTGGCTGTTATCATCGTTTGGGTGCTCAGTGGGCCAGGGCTTAATTAGCTTGGGCAAGGACTGTTCAAGCACTCGTAAAACCCAGGCCTAAGTGTGGCCCTGGGCTTTAATCTCGCCTAAGATGAGACTCAAAACCTTGATAAAGACAACAAGATTCCATAAGCAAAGACTCATAAATGTAATAATGATGATGATAATGATGATGGATTGAATAATGATGATGATGATTGTTGATGCAGTTTTCTGGCAGACCCCCTACGGTGCACCTCCTTGAACTTGCACAGACGAAGGTGAGAGACAAAGGAGGCCCTGGTTTATTTAAGGGACTCTCTGATGCCTAAGTTAGGCTCGTGGTCTTGGAAGTAGGATCGCCAGAAAAGAGATCAGTCAGGTATTAGGGTTTTTTGTGAACGTACCTCTAATGGTGGGAGAAACTCATCTATTTATAGGGAAGAGAGGATCCCATTATGGAGGGGGATCTCGCCTAATGTCTTGGAGATTTGATGCGATCCAGGATCTCCCTGAGATTGCAGAATCCCAAGGTCATCGGGATTTGCTCTTATCTCTCGAAGATCTCGAGGGGGAGATCTTTGATATTCGATGAGGACTCTTTAAGCCCATAGCTTGGCTTTAGGTCGAGTCCCAAAGCGGTCACAGAGTTGGAGCTAAGCCGAAAGGTACTACCCTGATTGATAGATTGGCATTTATTTTTGTTCATCAAGTAAATCAGAAGGACAATGTTTCCTTCGTTCGGGTGCTGAGATTTCTTGACCTTGTCAAGGGCGTCGTTTAGTTTATGGCGATCTATAACCGGGCTATGGCTGGTTTGTGATCGTCCTGCAACTGATCTATGATCGATCTATGGTTTATCTATATATAACCGAGTTATGGCTAGTATATAACTGAGTTATGGCCGGTCTGTGATCGTCCTGTGACTAATCTATAGTCGATCTATGACTGAACTATGGGCAGTTTGTAATCGATCTGTGACCGAGCTATGGTCTATCCGTAATAGACATATGGCTAGTTTATAGGCGATTCGTAACCATCCTTTAGTCGACCTATGAATTAGATCTCGGTCTCTCAACCATTTGTGTGAGCTTAGAAGCTCTTCAAGTGTCCTTGCATTTGCATTATCCTTCTTGAAGGTCAGCCTGCTTTTGGATGTAGAAGCCTTACTAGGCTCAGGTTTTCATAGGCTCTGGGCTCAAGCTGGTTCAGTAGAGTTGGTCCATTTCATAAGCCGATTTTTAGACTTGTAGATTTTTCCCCAACAATGATGATGAATGATTGACGGTCTTTTCAAGGGAGCATGTGGACCATTTCAGTGGAAGAGATGTGATAAGCTTCAGCCACGTATGGCAATTCCATTTCCACGAGTGAAGTTATCTATGCCCACTTTTCTAGTGATGTTGTGCTATTGCTAGGGACGTGGATTTCCTGGGAAGTGCAAGGATACTGGGTGGAGTTCATCGAGATGTTTGTAAGAAATCCACCCCGTTCATCTGCTTTGAGAGGTCATTTTAGGATCTGTGACAAAAACTGATGAGTATCCAAAACTTAAGTAGGTCACATGAGAGGAAATAGTCAGTATTTAGTGTGAATCATTGAAACATTCTCGGGGACAAAAAAAAAAAAATTTGTCTTGCAACTATTGTGGTATTTTCAGTTCATCCCAGTGGTAATGACCTTATAAACGGTTTGGATGTCATATAAACATAAGGCGAAGCCTAGGAAGGTTTCAACTAGAAATTTCTTTCCCCAATTTTCCGAGCCTAAGAAGGTTTCAACTAGCAATTTCTTTCCCCAAATTTTCCTCTCATGTGAGTAACTTGGGTTTTGGATCACCTCATTTTAGGTTACATTTCCTAGAACGAGCTTTCAAAATAGATGGACAAGGCAGATTTCTTACAAGCATCTTGATTAGCTCACTCAGCATCCTTGCTCCAAAAGGCTTACACAGGAAATCGGCGTCCATGGCTCAACCCCAACAATGTACGGTATGGATGTTACATAGTAGTCATGATGGGGTACTCTCGTATCAAGCTTGCCATGCGGGCTACAAACAATGAAGAAGGGAAGTGAGAGTGAGCTATTCCCATTAGAGGTAAAATTATCTTTGATAGGTCAGCCGTACCTAAAAACTATTTGTTAATGCGGATGATTGACCTTTGATAGCTCAGCCGCACCTAAAAACTACTTATTAATGTGGCTAATTACAGGGACAAAATTTTTCAAAAACTTGCTTATGATTGAACATGTAAAGCATATAAAATAATGAATTTTAATCCTAGTTCTAGTGATTTCAAGTATTTATAATAGAAAAAATAAATTAAAATTGAAAATTTTCTTAACATTTAAACAAAAGCAAAAACGTAGGTTGAAATTATCTAAAGAATGGATTAAAAACAAACGATTTGAGGAAAAATGAATTTCTTAAGTTTCTTGAACATGAATTCTTCATGAGGGAACTAAGAGTAACGTGTAACAAAGGTCTGGTTGGCTACACAAGTGAATTGAATTGTGAAAATACAATCTGATTTTTTCTTTTTAAAAAAATTAAAACCAAAACGTGGGATCACACCACTTTCAATCTAACCAAAAAAGAGTAGACAACAGAAATTAATGAATATTTGAAGTACACGCAGTGGTAGCCACCTTTCTTCAAGAAATTCAGATCTTGCTTGTCACAAACAAAAAATTTCAATTTGTTGCAGTAGTGTATACAATATTCATTGCATTGACGTAGACCAAGCACGATGCAGGAAAACAAGCACTTTTTGTTTACGCAAGCAGAGGATCCAAATTCTTCTTCAACTCCTTATTGAAACTAACCCAATTGCAATTTAGAACCAACACCCCAATGGGATTGCTAGGCATAAGTTGCAATTCTATTCCATATGACATCCAAACGTACCATGTATTATTTTTCCCAAATACGCCACACATAAGAAGAGCTAACATGTCCAAAGTCAATGAAAAAGAAGAAGAAGAAACCAGCACCATCAGTGATGGAGAAAAGCAGCCAAACGCTTCATCAGCACAACAGCCTTCTCAGAACTAGGCTTAAGAACATGGAAAACGTGGTCCTCCCCTTCCGTCTCGAACGTTTCTACCGTTCCTTCCCATCCGCTCGAAGTCAACGTATGATGGTAAAGCCATCCTCGATCCCTCAACGCATCTATACCTGCGACACACACAAACACTCGTTTGCACCCTAACCCTTTAAGGCTTGGCGCTCCAACAGCCGTCGGATTAATAAGTGGATCATCAAGGCCAGTCGTAGATGGACACACAAACATCCATAGCCTCTCCATCATAGCCTGAGTAGCTGGATACTTCATCTCGTTGCCGATCGCCTCCGTTCCCCAAAAGAACGGATGGACCAGAATCGCACCGTAGATCTTCACTCCATGATCCAATTCATGACTTCCAGCACGCATCGCTATGTGATGGGCAATGTTACCGCCAGCACTTTCGCCAGAAACAACGAGTCGGGTAAAGTCCCCATGGTCTTTGAGCCAGGATTCAGGACCGCCGTTGGCATGAGAAGCGGTCCATTGTAGAGCGGCCCACGAGTCATCATAAGCGGTAGGGAGAGGGTTTTCCGGAGCTCTTCTGTAGTGGACCGACACGACGATGACGTTAGCCTCGCCGACCAATGCATTGAGGTAGTTGTGGAGTGAGGGCGAGAAGGGGGTCTCGATGAGAAAGCCGCCGCCGTGGTAGTGAATGAGAATTGGAAGCTTTTGAGTCGGGTTGGTGAATTTAGGGAGGAAGAGACGGGCTGACACACCTGATTCAGGTAGAATAGAGACGTCTTTGGAGGAGACGCCGGTCTTTGGATCGATGGATGGAGGCACGATGTCGGTGCCTCTTAGGCGCTCTACGCGCCCGTCTTTGTACACACGAAGGAAAGGTGAGAAATCAACGGCAATTTCATCACTTGAAGACATTACGGAAACGGATATCTTGCGCTGCAGCGCAGCGATTCTTCGTATTTTTAGAGAAGAGACGCGTGCTCTTACTACACTTGTCGGGACGTGCGATTCTTCCTATTTTAATAGAATAGGCGTGCTCTTACTACACTTGTCAGAACGTTAATGATTCCGTGTTGCAAATTATACCGATATATATTATTTCTGTACAACGTGGAAATCGAAAATTAAAAAAAATTATTTAAACTATGTAGAGGCTGTAGCACATCTCAGACGCTGTCATTATTAAAGCGTTATTTGTCTCTACTGGAAAGATTGAGTATGCTGATAGATCTATCAGGCAAACCACTTCTAGGAAATGATGAGTCCGATGTGGGTCTGCATTCAGCAAACACGAGGGCCCACTAATGGAACTCTTTTACAATGTCTGGTAGAAATACAATAAAAGAAAAATCTCATAAGAAAGAAAGAAAAAAAAAATGTGATTTAGATTACTGCACTAGTCAATTCTTCAGCCACTGGTTCAGTTGAACCGTTCTATACCACACTAATGGTCTGTTCTTCTTGCAAAGGTTTAATCCTTGCTGTCTTGTCTTGCTGGAACTACTGGAGTAGAAGAGAGGAGTAGTGGGCTGTCTCAATTTGTATGGTAGTTCTGGATTGGGTTGTGAGATAGTTTGGAAACCCATCCAGACCCTCCTTTTATAGGCTATGGTGGATGGGAGTTATGGTCCAGGGAAATAAATCCCATGACCGTTTTCTGACTGCTGAAGAAAACTAGTCGTTTTATGGCCGTTTTCTGACTGTTGTGCATGGGCCATTAATCTGCTGCATGCTGACTGTTGTGAGACAACAACTAGCCGTTTTCTAGCTGTTGTGCTAGCCATGCAGAAGTTTCAGCTGGACCCTGCACTTATGGCACAACTGTTATAGATTTTCTGCAACAGCCCTTTTTTCAGCCCTCTATATATTCTGGAGGACTCTCATTCAGTCCTCTAGTCTCTCCTTCACCTAACCATTTGCCTTAGCCACTTAATTGCATCGCGAATCGCACACGTCTCGCTCCAGTTCGCGAAGGGAGAGACCCTCTGCGACACGTGCGAAGTACAAAGTGCGCCACTAGCACCTCTACAGTCCCACTGCCTCACGTGCCCACGCCCTTGCACCGAGCCCGTGACCAAGACCGAGATCGAGACGGAGCCCAAGCCCGAGCCCGAGCCCAAGCACGAGCGCATGCACGTGAGCAATGTTCCAGTGCGTAGCACTGGAACACATAAGTCCCATGGTCTATGGACTATGTAGGCAAATAATAAGTGCAAAGTGCGCCACTAGCGCCTCTACAACCATACTGCCTCACATGCCCACGCCCTCACACTGAGCCTGTGACCGAGACCGAGACCGAGATGGTGCCCAAGCTAGAGCGCGAGCGCGTGTGCGTGCGCGGTGTTCCAGTGTTATTCCAGTGCATAGCACTGGAACACGCAAGTCCCATGGTCCATGGACTATATGGGCAAATAATAAGGTACTCCACTGTTTTCATTTAAACCACAAAAACTTTTCTTCCCTTTCCCATGTGGGACTATTCTTAAAAACCCACAAAAAGGTGTTTTTCAAACCTTTTATATATTATATTATATTTATTTTAAAATATATATTTTTTATAAAATCAATATTTTTCAACAATCTCCTACTTGATTTTTATAAAAATATATTTTCTCGGTTAAACATTTCTGCCAGAATAATCAACTTATATGCATAAAGAAAGATATCTTTCGATTTTAAGCTTCCCTTAGTGTAAGTATCTCAAAACTCTGTCGAAATGACTAATAGTCGTAGCGTTGAACCAGTTATTCCTAGATTACAGAATCGGAGAAATCACACACATATTCGCTATGTGTTGTTAGAGTTCCCACAATCTTGCTCAGCACAATTAATGGTCATGTGCTTATCCTAATTCGTGAACAATCCCGAGAGAAAACTCCTAACTCTCATGAGAGACGGCATCATCTCTACGTTTATATAGGTGAAATCCTTCCACTGTCTCCGTTACTATAAGACACTTGTTCTTTAA
Source organism: Magnolia changhungtana (assembly GCA_030180095.1). Taxonomy (NCBI): domain Eukaryota; kingdom Viridiplantae; phylum Streptophyta; class Magnoliopsida; order Magnoliales; family Magnoliaceae; genus Magnolia; species Magnolia changhungtana. Next base: position 8,372,583 of record JASAUF010000447.1, on the reverse strand, counting down.
ATTGGATTTCATTAAGAGTTCTAAGACTCAACTCTTTATCGTAACGCTCAGCACTTATCTATTATGGATGAGGTTTTATAATTTAGTCACTACCAAAAAACTGGGCAAAGCCGACGGACTTGGGGTGGTTTCTGCTACGGCTAAAATCCGTCGGAAATACCGACGAATAAAATCCGTAGCTAAATTACATTAATCCGTAGCCAAATGGTATATTTTAACGGTGGATGTCCAAACAATACTTTAATCCTCTGGTGTGGTTCAACCGAGATTTATTTAGATCTAATATTTTGGTATCATTCTTAAAATAATATTTAGAAATGTATTTACGACGTGGATGAAGTAAAAACATCATGGTGGGGCCCATAGAGCCCTACCAGATCCATGGTACAAGGTATCATTTTTTTTAACCGTAAATGTTTTTGAGTTTTGCATTTTTGTAAAAATGTGGTAACTCATTTATATCAATATTGATAATGATATAGGGTTATCCAGGCCAACCAAATAATGGGTCTATTTGTAAATGGGTAATTTGTATATATGTTATTATATAAAACTATCGTAACCATCCAGTAAATGGTTCATTACATGTACGGATGATAATATGGTGTATGTTATAAATGATGGCAAACACACAAATAACGGATTTGAAAGCATCTCTTCATTTATGAGGGATTTCCAAACGCACGGTTGTTCCTCTTTCGAACGGGCGATCTTCCTTGCATCTCCTCTCATTCGAACGACGCAATCTTCCTCGCCAGAGTTCTGAATCCTTGAAGATTCATCTCAAATAGGTGAGCTTTCCTCGAAATTCCTTATTTTCCTCGCCGATTGTTCTTCTTCTTGCTATTTTTATTCCAGAATCCCTTCCATCTGTCATTGCTTTTTCTCTTTTCTTCTTGTGATGTTGCAAGCACATAAACGTTTGTGTTTAGGTTGATGAAAGCATAGATCAGTATAAGCCTCATGCTACGTGGATCAGCTTGAATGCTTTGGGTTATAGAAGGTTTGGAATGTCTTGGGCTGTTCTTGGCTACAGTGGTGTTTGGAGGTAGGATTGTGGCTTCTTGCTTGGGCAGCTCATGTTGAAAGGCATGGTTACTTACTGGCTTGCAATGTAGAGGCTTGGTGGTTTATTTTTTTCTGATTTGTTTAGGTTCGTAATTTGGGTTGTTTTGGTTTGGGAAATGTACAAGTTGGATATGACAGGTGGGGGCCTTTTTTTGTCAACCCCTACCTGAATGTGTAAATTCCTGATTTAAGTTTATCAATACAACAGGAGTTTTCCAAAAAAAAAAAAAAAAGAGGTTCGAGTTTGCCAAAGGCCTGTCGAGACGGGTGGATTTCTCACAAACTCCAACATGGGCAACTTTTGCCATGTGATATTTTACAGTATCTAATCCTATACCAAAAATTGTAATTTTGAAATATTATTGATAAAAGTGTTGGGATGCCTTGCACAAACCTTAGGATCTAGCCTCCCGAAACAAACCAGAATTATGGATAATAAAGCAATGAAATAAATCAAAGCATCAACCACACACCACACAAGAGATTTTTACGTGGAAAACCCTTAAAGAGGTAAAAACCACAGGACCTCGTCCAGATCAACAATCCACTATGAAGTAGAACGTTACAATCTTCTTCACTCACGCAGGAGTGGATAAACAATAAGAGAAATAGAGAAAACGGAGAGATCTAACCGATTACGAGGACATAGAAGCGCTGAGATATAGATTACACAGTAGAAAACCTCCACGAGCAGAACCTCCCTTCTATAAGCTTCCTCTCTCTCTTTCTCCCTCTCTCTCACCTTTGATAGCCCTAAACCCTTTAGCAAATCTCTTGTAAAGCTTTAGGAAACCCTCTTGCTATACTTAGAAAAACCCTAGGCAACCCCTTTTATAGTTTAGGAAACTCCTTTCCGCATCCCTGTTGCGAAAGGACTCAAATCCGCAGTTTCGCACAAAATCGCGGAACAAAATGCGTAACCTTCGACTAGTCGTAGGTTCCCTTCGACTAGTCGAACATTCCTTCGACCAGTCCTAGCTACAGTAAAAAACAGCAAACATATTCGCTGGACTTTGAGTCGAAGTCCTCGACTCGAACCTTCGACTGGTCGACCACCAGCCTTTGACCAGTCGAGCAGGGCTCTCAACCGCTAGAAGATGGGTCAAAATAACCCATCAAATCTCCCCCTTTTTGACCCAGGAGGGACCCACCTTCTTCAAGCCAGCCAGGTTTCTACAAACCTCGAACTTACCCTTGAGCAAAGCCTTGGTCATCATGTCTGACCCATTATCGTCCGTGTGGATTTTCTCAAGTCAGTAACACCTTCTGTTCCAAAGTATCCCTGATCCAGTGATACCGAATCTCTATGTGCTTCGACTTGGAATGCTGACTTGGATTCTTGCTCAAGTGTATAGCACTCTGACTATCGCAATAGACCACGTGCTCCTCCTGCTTTAGGCTAAGTTCCTGTAGGAACCTTTTCATCCAAAGCATCTCTTTACATGCTTCTGTGACTGCAATGTATTCGGCCTCTGTCGTTGACAATGCTACGACCTTCTGTAGCTTGCTCTACAAAGAAATCGCTCCCCCTGCAAATGTGAACATGAACCCCGATGTAGACTTCCTGGAGTCTATGTCACCTGCCATATCTGCATCTGTGTAGCCCTCTAACATAGGTTTTCCGTCACCATAGCATAGGCTCAACCTAGATGAGCCTCTTAGGTACTGTAGTATCCATTTCACCACTGCCCAATGCTCTTTGCCAGGATTGGCAAGGTACCGGTAGACAACACCAACCGCATATGCTATGTCTGAGCGTGTACATACCATAGCATACATCAAACTTCTTACAGCTGACGCGTAAGGTATTTCCTGCATCTCTTCTACCTCTGCCTTCATCTTGGGACACTGTCTGTCGCTCAATCTAAAGTGACCATCTAGTGGAGTACTTCGCTGCATTCATATTGAACCGCTCTAGGACTTTCTCAATATCACCGCTCTTGTGATGCCCAAAACTTCAGCTGTTATACATCACGGGTTATCTCCATTCCTAGGATCTGTCTTGCCAGGCCCAAGTTTTTTATCGCAAAAGACTTGCCCAACTCCTGTTTCAGCCTGTCAATCTTCTTGATGTTTTTTCCCATGATGAGCATGTCATCATACATATACAGAACTTTTCAAAAGAATCACCATCCAGAGAACTTGCAACCGCGTGAACACACGGTGGTCCGACTCCGTTCTGTCATACCCATGTTTCAACATAAACGAGTCGAACTTCTTATACCATTGTCGTGGAGCTTGTTTCAGCCCATACAAGCTCTTCCTCAGCCTACACAACATATGCTCCTTACCCTTGACTTCGAACCCCTCTGGTTGGTGCATGTAGATCTCTTTTCCAGGTCACCATGGAGAAAGGCAATTTTAACATCTAACTACTCTATCTCCAGATCCATGCTAACCGCCAACCCAAGCAACACCCATATGAATGTCATCTTCACCACTGGTGAGAATATCTCTTCGAAGTCTATACCTTTCCTCTGACCAAACCCTTTTACCACAAGTTTGTCCTTGAACCTCGTCTGTGAATTCTTCTGCTCAATCTTCTTTCTGAACACCCACTTGTTGCTCAAAGCTTTCTTGCCCTTAGGCAGTTTCACCATATCATAGGTGTGGTTCTTATGCAAAGATTTCATCTCCTCTTACATAGCTTTCAACCACTCCCCCTTATGCTCGTTAGCTAGGGCCTCAGAATAATCTTCTGGCTCTCCCCCATCAGTTAGCATAATGTACTCATATGGCGAGTACCTCTTGGACAGTTGTCTGTCCCTAGATGACCTCCTCACCTGTGGCTCAACAGGTGGATCAAATGGGGGCTACTCCTCTGGTCCATCTTCTGAAGGAACTCTCTCATCCTCTGCACCTTGCTGTACTCCCCAGTCATCAGGCACCACGGGAGGAATAACCGGATCCATGTCTTCTAGCTCACCCGAACTAGGCTGATTCTTCTCTGGCTTACCAAAGTCTTCTATACATTGATCTTCAAAGAAAACCACATCTCTGCTCCTGACGAGCTTCTTCTCGGTCGGATCTCATAACCTGTAACCGAATTTTTCATCACTGTACCCTAAGAACACACACTGCCTAATCTTCATATCGAGCTTGGACCTTTCGTCCTTTGGTTCGTGAACGGATGCCCTACATCCAAACACCCTGATATGACTATACGATGGATCATGTCCAGTCCACACCTTCTCAGGTACTTCTCCATTCAATGGGGCTGATGGAAACCTATTTATCAAATACACCGCCGTGCGCATTGCTTCTCCCCAGAACGTCTTGGGCAACTTTGCATGGGATAACATGCATCTGATTCTCTCAACAATGGTGCAATTCATTCTCTCAGCTACACCATTATGCTGGGGGGTCTTGGGAACCGTCTATTCATATCGTATACCCAGGGACTTGCAGTACTCATGAAAGTCGCCAATGTATTCACCACCATTGTCAATGCGAATGCACTTCAATGATCTACCTGTATCTCTCTTGATCATAGCATAAAACAATTTAAACACACCAAAGACCCCGTCCTTGGATTTCAAGGCATAAACCCAAACCCTCCTAGATGCATCATCTATAAAAGTGACAAAATATAATGCCCCACCCAAGATTTTTGTCCTCATAGGACCACAAACATCAGAATAAATCAAATCTAATGCATGCAATTTATTAACATAAGAAGCAGTTTTAACAAATGAAACTCTATGCTGTTTCCCTGATAAATAATCAAGATAGGTTTTGAGAGGTATACCTATCACGTCTGGAAGGAGCTGCTTCTCGCTAGTAGCTGAAGCCCTTTTTCACTCAGTGGCCTAGACGCCTGTGCCACACGTCAATAGCTGAATCTTCCGCTGCATTTAACCCACCCTTGCACATACCGACACTTATCTTATATAGGGTGCAACACTTCTTTCCTCTAGCCACGATCAATGAACCCTTGATGAGCTTCCATCGCCCACCAGCAAACTGGCTTTCATAGCCATCGTCATCCAACCTTCTCATCGACATCAAGTTGAGGCGAAGGTCTGGGATATGCCTCACATCCCTGAGAACCAATGTGCAGCCCACATCGATCTTCACACAAATATCATCGACTCCCACGATTTTTGATACGCCAGAATTTTCCATCTTCACAGTCCCATAGTCACCTGACTTGTAGCTTGTGAAGAAGTCCCTGCGTAGAGTCGCATGAAAAGAAGCTCCCAAGTCAACCACCCAGTCGGTGTCCTGACTCGTAGCCGTGAGACATACATCATGATCTGCTGAAAGAATAACTACCATGTCGCCATCTGAAGTGATCGCAGTGGAATCTGATTCATCTTCCTTCCCTTTTTCTTTCTTGTCATTTTTCTTACCATGACATTCATGCTTGTAGTGACCCTTCCTGCCACAATTTCAGCAATCAACATCTTTTCTGTTACTCGACTTGCCTCTTGATTTATCTCGGGCCTTCCCGCCCTTCCTGTTCTTTCCTCTCTCCCGTTCCTGCATCACAAGAGCCTCTTGCTGAGTAGACCCCTGAGACTTCCTCCTTGTCTCTTTATTGAAGAGACAGCTAGTTACATGTTCCATGGATATCTTTCCGTCTAGCGCGGAGTTACTTAGAGACACCACCAATGTCTCCCAACTGTCGGGCAATGAACTAAGCAATAGTAAAGCCTGCAATTCATCATCCAGGACCATCTTCATAGAGGTGAGTTGGTTCACTATCTTTTGTAACCTTATTCATGTGCTCAAACCACGCAGAACCACCATCCTTGAACTTGAGATTCTGAGTCGCCTTATCGAAATATCTTATTACCGGCTGTCTTCCTCTCATACAGCCCTTGTAATTTTAGCCATAGGCTTGCGGCTGAGGTTTCCGTAGACACATGGTGGAACACAGAATCATCCAACCAGTGTCTAATAAACCCCACCGCCTTTCGGTCCGTCTTCTTCCAATCATCATCAGTCATATCCTTGGATTTTGCTGATATGCCTAAGATTGGAGAATATAGGTCCTTACAATAAAGCAAGTCCTCCATCTTAGCCTTTCATATGGTCCAGTTAGAACCATTGAGGCTGATCATTCTTGAGCCACCTTCCATAATTCAAAACCGATCCTACCCGTTCAATGAACTTTGCTCTAATACCACTTTGTTGGGATGCCTTGCACAAACCTTAGGATCTAGCCTCCCGAAATAAACTAGAATTATGGATAATAAAGCAATGAAATAAATCAAAGCATCAATCACACACCACACAAGAGATTTTTACGTGGAAAACCCTCAAAGAGGTAAAAACCACGGGACCTCATCCAGATCAACAATTCACTATGAAGTAGTAGGATGAGAAGATTGTTTTCTTAGGATGTAGAAGGTGAAATCGACTATCATCACATGTCAAATTGTACTTGAGGGATAGCTGTCGTATCTTTAGGGCGAGCTACTCACTCAATTAAGCATGAAGGGCGCATGCATAAATGTTAGTAGAATAATATTTTATCAATAAAAAGCAGACCACTGTTCTATTGGAACTGGGATGCATGCACATAATCAAATGTGGGATGTGCTTGAATTGTCTTTTTATATTTTGGTCAAGAAATTGATAGATATAGTCAATATATCAAGATTTTTATTTTTATTTTATTTTTTATGAATTTCAATTTTAACCAGTGGCTTAAGTCGCCCTTATCTCCATCTCTTGGTGTATGTTTTATTTGTGTAGCTGATACTATTTTAACCGTATCTTCTAAAGATTGTAAGACTGAAAAAAATAATCTTTTACTGAGTTCAATGTGTAGCCTTCAATGTAAGACTATTTTAACTGAGTTCAGAGGCAATTCACATAGGCTCATAAGTTGCTGAAATGTAAAGGGGGGGAAAAAAAGATAAATAGGACTTTTGCCAGTTATGGTTGGATGAAAAAAATAAAACTATATACTAATTATTCTTGCTCTTTGTTCATACTAGTTTGAATCTCCAGATTAGATGTAGTAGAACAGAGTGAAGTTATATCACGGTATTTGGTGATTATTCAACAACCTATGTTTTAAAGAAATGTTGTTTTTTAGTATGCTTTCTTTCATGATATGGATACCCTTATTTTCTAATGTTCTTGTTTGATGCAAATATTTGCCACTAGGGAATGCAGTGGGCATTTTTAGTCTCATATTGATACGCATCTCTTAAACGGACCACCAGCTGTTACAAATGGCCCCACAAACGGGAGTGAAGCTTTGGATGTTATTTCCTTGGGTTCTCCTGAGTAGGTTGTGTACTTGATTTAGTCCTTTTAGATTCTTCTTTTTTCTTTCCAATATTCATCTTTTGTTGCATGAGAAAATATTTATATTAGCTAGGCCTTTTCATGTGAAGAATTTGAACACAATTTCTTCCTATTTTTATTTGGTGCAGTCAGTGGAAGGCATGAAAGTTGTTTGTCATGAGCTGACCACTACTGATCCTGAGAGCAGTGCGATGGATGATCTTGGCAAGGGTGCAGGTAGGCTAGTTGCATGTCTTGTAAGCAAGGTAAATAAATATCTTCTATTCTCATCATTGGTATCCAAAGTTAAAAATATTGTCAAAAAATGGTACGTATTGTGTGATACATACCGGTTTCAATACGAGGAGATGTTTTCGATACTATACTCTTTTCTAATTATTTTCTTTTAAAGGTGGCCAATACCTGCCGCAAATTCAAATGTTCATATGTATTAGCCAATTCAGTAAACAATTAACCAAATCATGCTATTTTAAAAACCCATTCTCAAATTCTGCTAAAATTTTGAAATTTTTTTTTCCTTTATATTCTCTGTTAGGTGTTCATTGAATGGAATATACCAAAACACCATTAATTTTTTATGAAACATTTACACGTGATATTGAATTCTCTTTCTTTCACTGCTCTAATTTGAGTAAATACCAATGACTTCTAGGAAATATTTACACAATTTTTTATGTTTGGAATTTGGATGATGTATCTGATTTTGATTTCCTTCTCTTTTTTGTAGACTTATCTTCTCAAATAGGTTGGTTGGTTTAGCGCCTCGGAGAAATGGGTATATCTAGTTTTGGATATGTGTTGATTAGGCAATTAATTATTATTATTATTATTATTTTTAATTTATGAGAAATGCCGACGGCTTTTCACCGTCGACAATGCGGACGATTTTTTCCATCATCCACAACCATTGAAAACGCCAACGGATAGAACTGTTGTCCTCAGCCGTCGGAAACGCCAACGGCTAAAATCCGTCGGCGAGCAACACCCATGCCCCTTTTCCCGACGGACCGTCCGACGGCTAATAGCCGTCGGGAAAGGTCAATGTCGATGGCTTTTAGCCGTCAGCATTGCCCTGTTTTTTGGTAGTGAGTGCTGAAAAATTTTGACATATCAGTGACTTGTTCTTACCCATTAAACCTAAAATTAAAGATTTTCTGACTTTAGGTTGGGTTACCATCACGTGGAACTTTAGTTGAAGAGTTTCAACCTCATCCCTCTAGATGTAGCATTTACTACCTCTCTCAGTAGAGGTTTAGTGAAAGGATCTGCTAGGTTATTGCTGAATTTCATATAAAAAATAGCAATAATTCCATCTCGAATAAATTGTCTGACATAATCATGTCGAAGACTGATATGTCTAGACTTACCATTATATGTGCTGTTATAAACTCTAGCTAATGTGGCTTCACTATCACAATATAGTGACACAGCCGATATAGGCTTTACACAGAAAGGAATTTCTAATAGAAGATCTCTTAGCCACTCAGCCTCTTTACCTGTTGCAGTCAAGGCTATGAATTCAGACTCCATAGTCGAGTGCGTTATGCAAGTCTGTTTCTTGGATCCCCAAGATACAGCTGCACCTCCTAAGGTGAATACCTACCCTGTAGTAGACTTGTTGTCCCCTGCACTCGATATCTAGCTCGCATCGGTATATCCTTCCAATACGGCAGAAAATTCTGAATAAAATAGTTTTAAGTCTTTGGTTGCTTTTAAGTAACCAAGGACTTTACTAATTGTATTCCAGTGTTCAGTACTGAGGTTACTAGTAAACCTATTAAGTTTACTCACAACATATGCGATATCAGGTCTAGTGCATTACATAGCATACATAAGACTCCCTATAGCACTCGCATATTCTAATTATGCAATTGTTCTTCTAGTATTTTCTTTTAGCTTGATACTTGGATCAAATGAGGTTTTTTCTTTCTTTATATTTAAATGGTTAAACTTTTTTAGTCTCTTCTCAATATAATGAAATTGACACAAAGCATAACCCCTATAATATTTTTTAACTTTGATACCTAAGATGGTATCAACTTGTCCAAAATTCTTCATTTTTAATATGGAAGATAGAAACCTTTTTGTTTCAGTCACGCCTTCCATTTTATTACTTATTATTAACACGTCATCAACATACAGACAAATAATAATGATATAACTACCATCTACTTTAGAATATATGTATTTGTCAGCTACATTATGCATGAAACCATGAGATAGTATTTTTGAATCAAACTTCTCATGCCACTATTTTGGTGCTTGTTTTAATCCATACAAAGATTTGACTAATCTACATACTTTATTTTCATTTCTTAGTAGAACGAATCCTTCAGGTTGTTCCATATATACCTCTTCATTGAGGTCACCATTTGGGAATGTAGTCTTTACATCCATTTGGTTGATGTGAAGATGATGTATGGAAGCTAGCGCAAATAATATCCTAATGGAAGTTATTCTAGCTACAGGAGAGTATGTGTTAAAGTAATCTATTCCTTCTTTTTGTCTAAAACCCTTAGCTACTGATTGAGCTTTGAAGGTTTGGATAGTCTCATCAGTGTGATATTTCTTCCTAAATACCCACTTACAACCTATGGGTATAGAACTTGGAGGTAAGTTTACTAGTTTTCATGTTTGATTTGATAGTATGGATTCCATTTCATCGTTTATAGCTTCTTTCCAGAAAGCTGAGTCTCTAGAGGATACAACCTCTTTATATGTTTTAGGATCATCTTCTATAATCATCATTATAAGTATTTTTTTAATAACATTTTCTCTATCTCCTTCTACAAGATGGAAAATGACACGTTATGAGTCTATGCAGTCATCTCTTAGACTCTTCTCTATTCTTGTTTTTTGACTCCTGTGAGGTTCAATAGGAGCTTCCACTGGTTGTGGAAATATGCTATCTGGTTCTCTATTAGGAATTTGGATTTCATTATTCTTTGACCCCAAGAATAGTAAGTTCTCAAAGAAATCAACGTCTCTTGATTCTATTATTTATTAGACTCTATGTCTAGAAGTCCATAAGTTTTACTATTTTGTACATACCCTACAAAAGCGCACTTAATAGCTCTTAGTCTTAACTTAGTTCTTTTTGGATCAGAAGTTCTGCAGTATGTAAGGCACCCCCATCATTTTAGATATCCTAAGTTAGGTTTTATACCTCTCCATATTTCATATAGAGATATTTTAGATTTTTTAGATGAAATTCTGTTTAGTATATGGCATGCTGCAAGCAGTGCCTTACTGCATAGATTTAGTGGCAACTTTGCTCTTATCAGTATTGAGTTGATCATTTCTACTAATGTTCTATTCTTCCTTTCAGTTATTCTGTTTTGTTAAGGTGTGTATGGTATTGTACATTGATGTATTAGTCCATGTTCTTCACAGAAGTTATCGAATTCATTGGAGAAATATTCTCCTCCTCTATCGCTACGGAGAATTTTTATCTTCTTATTAAGTTGATTCTCTACTTCTGCTTTATATATTTTAAACATGTTCAATGCTTCATCTTTGCTCTTTAATAGGTACACATACACATATCTAGAGCAATCATCTATAAAGGTTATGAAGTACTATTTACCTCCACGAGTAAGAATGTCGTTTAACTCACAGATGTCACTGTGCACAAGATCCAATACTTAAGACGATCTTTCAACATTTGGAAAAAGGTTTCTTCGTCATTTTGGATCATATGCACACTTCACATTTTTCAGTTTCATTATCTGTGTATGAGTTTAAACCATTCTTAGCCATGAACTTCAAGGTACTATAACCTGTATGGGCTAGTCTATCATAATACAGTCCAGCGGATTCAACCATATACGCAGAAGTGCTACTTTCATTCAGAGAAAACTTAACCATCCCGTTACAAGCATATCCCATTCCGACAAAATTTCCATTTTTAAACAGAATCAGTTTACCTGACTCGTACACCACCCTTATGCCTGGTTTTCCCAGAAGATCCCCAGAAATTAAGTTTCACCTCATGTTTGGGACGTGCAGTACATTAGTCAGAATCACTTTCTTTCCAAAACTGAATATCAGTTCGATAGTTCCTTTGCCGACGACCTTCGATCGAACTTCATTACCCATTTAGACTTCTTGACTATCGGTCAATTCCTCATAGGTTTTGAAGGCTGATTTGTCGTAGCACACATGTATTTTAGCAGCAGTATCATACTACCAATGTGGAACTTTGCCTTGGATGGTATTCACCTCAATGATCATAGCCACAATATCACCTTCTTCTACTGCACTTGCCTCTTTTTTAGACTTGCGATATCGGCATACTCGATCATAGTGCCCGGTTTTCCGACAAACGTGGCATGGGCCTTTGAACTTTCCGTTCTTTTTTTTGGCATTTTTCTTGAATTTTCCTTTATTGGATTTCAGGGAATCATCCTTCTCGAGATTTTTATTGTTAATGTTCTCTATTGCATGTACCTTGGACGAGGCATTTCCGTTATCATTCTTTCTATCACGGTTACGGGATTCTTCCTCAATTCTAAGGTGTTTCTGAATTCATTTTAGTGTGCAGTCATCAGTTTTATGCAGCAACTTCTTTCTATAGTATTTCTACATCGGTGGCAATTTAGCGATTATAGCTCCGACTTGGAATGATTCAAGAAGATCAATTTTGATGGCTTTGATTTTGTTTACTATTAGCTGCAGTTCTTGGATTTGGGGCAGCAGCGGTTTGTTATCTACCATGTTGAAGTCAAAATACCCGGCGATGAGAAATTTGTTGGTTCCTTCTTCTTCAGCCTTATATTTGAACTCCAGAACGACCCAGATCTCCTTTGCTGATGACGTCTGTTGGTACAGATCATGTATGCGATCGGAGAGTGCATTCAGAATGTGTCCTTGACATAAGAGTTCATCTTCGGCTCATTCAGCGCTGACATCCACCACTTCAAGCGTGTTTATGTTAGATGCTTCAGGTAGCGCTTGTAGATTTGGATCTAATATATAATAGATCTTCAACGCCGTCAGAAGAAATTTCAGCTTGTCTTGCCACCTCGTAAAGTTAGTTCCATCGAACTGATCAAGACGTATCAAGTTCTGATTCATCAGCTTGATGGATGAAACACTGTTGGCTTCCATTACAAAATAACACTTTAAGATTGTTGAAAATTATACAGATTTATATTATTTCTGTATAATGTGGAAACCGAAAATTATATATATATATATATATATATATATAAATCTGAACATATATATATATATATATATATATATATATATATATATATATAAATCTGAACTAAGGACAGGCTGAACAAGTCTAAGACGCTGTCCTTAAAGCGTTATTTGTCCCTACTCAAAAGATTGAGTGTACGGATAGGTTACAGGCAAACCACTTCTAAGATACGACGAGCCTGATGTGGGTCTGTGTTCAGTAAACATGAAGGCCCACTAATGGAGCTCTTTTACACAGTCTGGTAGAAATACAATAAAAGAAAATTTCCAAAAGAAAGAAAGAGAAGAAAATGTGATTTAGACCACTGCATTGGTCAATTCTTCAGCCACTGGTTCAGTTGAACCGTTCTAGACCACACTAATGGTCTGTTCTTCTTGCAAAGGTTTAATCCTTGCTGTCTTGCCTTGCTGGAACTATTGGAGTAGAAGAGAGGAGTAGTGGGCTGTCTCAATTCGTATGGTAGTTCTGGATTAGGTTATGAGATGGTTTGGAAATCCATCCAGACCCTCCTTTTATAGGCTATGGTGGCTAGGAGTTATGGTCCAGAGAAATAAATCTCATGACCATTTTCTAGCTGTTGGAGAAAATTAGCCGTTTTATGGCCGTTTTCTGACTATTGTGCATGGGCCATTAATTTGCTGCATGATGACTGTTATGAGACAACAGCTAGCCGTTTTCTAGCTGTTGGGCTAGCCATGTAGCAGTTTTAGCTGGACCCTGTACTTATGGCACAGCTATTACAGATTTTCTACAACAGCTCTTTTTTCAGCCCTTTATATATTCTGGAGGACTCTTATTTAGTCCTCTAGTCTCTCTTTCACCCAGCCATCTGCCTTAGCCACTTAGTCGCATACGTCTCGCTCCAATTCGCGAAGGGAGCGACCCTCTGCGACACGTACGAAGTGCAAAGTGCGCCACTAGCACCTCTACAGTCACACTGCCTCACATGCCCACACTCGTACACCGAGCCCAAGACCCTGACCCTGCCCATGCCCGAGCGCGAATGCATGAGCGGTGTTCCAGTGCTACGCACTAGAACACGCAAGTCCCATGGTCCGTGGACTATGTGGGCAAATAATAATATACTCCACTATTTTCATTTAAACCACAAAAACTTTTCTTCCCTTTCTCATGTGGGACTATTCTTAAAAACGTACAAAAATGTGTTTTTCAAACCTTTTATATATTATATTTTATTTATTTTAAAATATATATTTTTGATAAAATCAATATTTTTCAACATTCCGAACCCAAATGCAACCGCATGTAATGCAACAGTACTGACACCGTCAGTGCTAACGTGGATAATAAAATAGAAAGCAGAGGATCCGTATTAGAAGCAGATAGCGTACTAAGTAACACCGTAGGCATACTGAGTAACACATTCTAGTTAAGGAGATATGCTTATTAAATACATTCTAGTTAGGGCGTCTTTGATTTTCAGTGGTGGGGTAAATATATGTGAAAATAGGTAATAATTACTTCCTCCCTATTTACCTCCCATTTTCCGATGTTTGATGCCACGATATGCATTTTCAACACAAAAACCAATAACATCATGATATATTTGTGGGTCCCATCGTGATGTGTATCACTTATCCACACTGTTAATTTCTTAGGCCTGATGAATTTATGGCATGAGCAAAAAAAAAAAGGGCATATCAAAAGCTTAAGTGGACCATGCCACAAGAAAAAAGAAATCAAACACTTACCATTAAAAACCTCTCAGGCCCACTATTTCTTTTGGTGTGGGCCATTTAAGTATTCAATCTGCCTCATTGTTTGGGTCATGCCTTAGAATATTATGTTAAAAGGACTGTACAGAATGGATTTATCATATACATCACATTGGGGTTCACAAATTTAAAATAATTCTTTTAAACCGATTTTCGAGGTGAAAAGTGCGGTGAATTTTCAAAAGAAATTCAAACGGGTGAAATGGTAATAATTACCAATTTCACGGATATTTACACCATTACTGAAAATCAAACACGCCTGTTTTCAAAAGAAAAGGTGAGGCGTACAGTAGGAAAAAACTCTGGAAACTATGGGAAATGGATTGGCTACTCCCCCTGCCATCAGTCCGGTGGCTGATGGTCGGTGCTATTTGGGCCCCACCATGATGTATGTTTTTCATCCATCCCGTTCATCCATTTTTACAGAATATTTTAGAGTTTTATTCAGAAAATGAGAGGGATATAAATCTCAGGTGGACCACACAACAGGAAAATGATAGTGATTGGATATCCACCATTAAAATCCTCCTAGGGCCCACTGTACTGTTTATTTGACATCAAACCTGTTTATTAAGTCATACGGACCCAAATGAAGGGAAAAAACAAAGATCAGCTTGATCCAAAACTTTTATGTGCCCCAGAAAATTTTTAATGGTCTGACCTTCATTCAACACTGTTTCCTTTAATGTGGTCCACTTGAGATTGTGATATACCTCAATTTTTGTCTTATAACATAAAATGATCTAGAAAAACAGATGGACGGCATGGATGAAACACATACATCATGGTGGGGCCCACATAGCACCGACCCCCAGCCATTGGCCGGTGGCAGGGGGAGTAGTCAATCCGTTTCCGAAACAATGGTCCTCCCCTTCCAGTCTCAAACATCTCCACTGCTCCTTCCCATCCTCTCTCAGTGGCAAGGTGTGATAGTAAAGCCAACCTCGATTTCTCAATGCATCTTTTCCCATGACACACAAACACTTTCTAATCTAGGGTGAATTAAGAATATTGATTACCTGATGAATGGTCCAGATCTCTCTAACAAGTGTACTGTCCGACGCTGGCAACCACGCCCTGCATTCTATCAAAACCCTGACTATCTATAAAATGGCCCTTTGAAAATCTACGCCAACTTTGTTTTGGTGAGTGAGAAGGGCATGACATTTGTGTTCAAGCAGGTATATTGAGCCACCAGTGGCCAACCTGCGAAAGATCAAGCGTCCTATCAGGCGGATCGCTACACCTGGATTCACCTAAAAATGACCTCATTATCACATGGGGTATAAATGAAACGAAATGTTTAAAGGCAAATTGACAATGGCCCACATCCAATTTACACATCTGATGATCAGATCAACCAGATTTTTTTAAAAGAAGAAAACTATAAGGTGTGATCCACTGACCGAATTTGTTGCTATTGTGGATCCAAAAATTGAATGGTTGGAGTTGTTTTAACATTGGTGTGAGAATAAGATTTTTCCTCCTGACCAATTTTTATATAGGATATGATACTTGACCGGCACCTTACTCGAGATATTCTGATCGTCTTGTGGACCACGGAAATACATTGAACGAGGGCTGGTGAAATTTTCTTGAACTGTCCCTTCTTGATTACGGTGTAGCCTGATATCAGTATTATTATATTAAAAAATGACATCTACAGATATGATCCTGCCTCATCTGGCGAAGGCGGGCATCTCAAAGCGCGTGCGTTTTCTACGGATGTAACAGACCTTGAACACCGTGATGTAGACTGGAAACGTATTGGCTAGTGTACCACACATCATGAGTTATTTGTTATGTTCAAACTGTCCGTCGATCTGGCCAGATCGTCTTAAGGCTTGAACCGAAGAATAAGACATTTCAAAATTGGTTAGCCTAAACTTCATAATGATGTTTGCATTTATTCTTAACATCGCGTGATCTCGTGAAAGGTCATAAGTACTCTCTCATTGTAGGTTGAATCAGGGTGATCTTGGGCTTTTTGGAAAAATAATTTTACAAGCTTTCAAATAAAATTAAAACTCCCTTGTTTGGACATAATTTAACCTTTAAAAAATATGCTCAAAATTTAGTTTGTAAATATTTTTTGAAAAAATCTTACCATCTAAAAGTGAAAATTTTATAATATTTTTTTCTCATTCTCTCCTCAAATAAGCTTAGAATCATATTTTCTGATGTGGTTGGCCTAAAGTTCATAATCACATTCGTGTTCATTTCCAACATCAAGTGATTAAGACGGTCATAACTCTCTTGCTACAAGTTGAATTTGAGTGATCTTTAGTTTGTCGGAAAGATAATTTAACAAGCTTTCAAATTAAACTGCAACTATCTCATTTGGACACAATTTGAACTTTTTAAATTAGGCCCAAAGTTTAGCTCACAAACATTTTTTGAAGAGAAAAAAAGAAACTATATATTTTCTAAAATCAATATTTTTTTCTCTCATTTTCTTCTTAAACAAGCTTAATATCAATTTTTCTAAGGCGCAAGTTTCTACGGAAGAAAATAATCAGAGAGCACAAAGATTTGTGACGGAATAATCAAAAGGCACAAAAGAATGCCAAAATATAATGGTAAAAAATAAATAAATAAATAAAAATAGAGGAGTGATAAAAGAAAGTCTAAATGTAGAACATTTTATTCCAATAAATTCCCTCGAAGGTGTCAGATGCGGAAAAAGAAAAAGATATTTTTAAGTGATTATTTAGGTAAGATATTTTTAAGTGATTATTTAGGTACTCTACTTTACTGTATATATGTGGGAAAAAAATAATTCTCTTTCCAATCATGTTCAAATCACATGACTTTGTCTCTGCTGTATCATCACATGAGCTCACTCATCACGTAAGCATGGAAGAACAGTTCTCTTTGTTGTATTAATCACTCGTCAAGTTAGCACAGTTTGAATGTAGATTTCTGAGCATCTGCTTCTTCGGACCTGACTTTCAATAACTCAGGTGTTAAAGAAACCACTTCTAGGCCCAACCTTATATCCATATATAAGTAAACATATATTTCATCATGAACTAGATTGACGGGTTTCATTGAATGGAACTAGAAACCAAGTGTCAGTGATGTTGAGTGGGTCTTGGACAGTTTCATGGCCAAGATAGATCAGAAAAGGCCCGGTTGATGACAGAAGTGATCCGGACTGTCAGACCTTAAATCGAGTGTATGTTACATTCCGAAATGAGTTATCGAACGTAAAATATAAGATTTTAAGATAGAACAAGCTACTTTAGCTACCTAACCTCCATATGTCAGGTTGTGCAAGCCGGATTTGTAAAATACCATCAGATCGATGGTCATTTTCCTATTTTAATTACGTTTTTACTATAAATAGTAAATTTTAATTTGATTATAACTCTTCATCCGTTGGGCTTTAAGAGTTGCACCCAAGGTGAAAAGTGCTTATAGTAATTAGGAGAACATCACCGTGAAGTCGAACAGGACACTAACTATTTTAGGCCGAAAACCTTGAATACTAGTAGACATCATGGCTGTCTATAAATAGTAAGTTGCAATTTCAGAGAGTTTTAGTTGTGGTTGATTATGAAATTTCTCCCATAGCTTAGAATTGTTTATTTCATTCATCAATTAAATTACAAATATTATACAACTTATTTCAATTTTTCCTTACTTTTTTCTCCTGGATTCCAGGAGGCTACGAGAGGAGTCGAGAAAAGCTTCATCGTGGTTCATCCCTGCGTCAGTCAGGCCTTTCAATGGATCGGGCCTAGCCTTCTTCAGAGAAGCTTGGGTTGGAATATCAAGCATCTGAAAGGTCAGACACTGTGCAAATGAGATTATAATGCATTTCGGATAACAATCATTAATAAGGGCGAAGCCTGTTTGGTTATCGTCAAAAGTCCAGACGGGCCCATTACAGCCTTAAAAGTAACCCAATTGCAAATTGAAGCTCGGACACTCATTGCCATTGCTGAGTAAAATACGATTTATTTAAAGTTAACTATACGAGACTTACAATCCGCAATCCTCTTCCATATGCCATCCAAATTCACCAGAGATGTATTCGTTTTCCCCCAAAACACTTTCTCCTTAGAGCTAACAACATCAACGTCTAAAAGATAGAAAAACAACAAGAACGATACAACAAAACAGGACCATCAGCGATTGAGAAATGCAGCGAAACGCTTCAGCATCTCCCCAGCTTTCTCACTTCCAGGGTTGAACAAATGGAAAACATGATCCTCTCCTTCCGTCTCTAAAATCTCCACCGTCCCTTCCCATCCACTCGAAGCCAACGTATGATAATAAACCCATCCTCTGTCCTTCAAAGCATCTTTCTCCGCCACACAAACAATCACTCTTCCGCAACCTATCCTTGAAAGGCTCGGTGCCATGCCAGAGATCGGATTGATAAGTGGATCATCAAGGCCCACCGTAGAAGGACACACATACCTCCATATCGCATCTATCATACCCTTCGCAGCTAGATTCTTCATCTCATTTCCAATCGCCTCTTCTCCCCAGAAAAACGGATGAATCAAAATCGCACCGTAGATCTTCACACCATGGCCCAATTCACAACTCCCAGCACGCATCACCATATCATGGACGATGTTACCCCCAGCGCTATCACCAGCAACAAAAACTCGTGTGAAGTCACCATGGTCTCTGAGCCAGGCTTCCGGACCGCCATCGGCATGAGAGACGGTCCACTGGAGCGCGGCCCATGAGTCATCGTAGGCTGCAGGGAGAAAATGCTCAGGTGCTCTTCTGTAGTGAACCGACACGGCGATGACGTTAGCCTCGGCGACTAATGAATTGAGATAATTGTGGTATGTGGGCGAGAAGGGAGTCTCGATTATAAAGCCCCCGCCGTGGTAGTAAACGAGAACAGGAAGTTTTGTACTTGTCGTGGTGAGTTTGGGAAGATAGAGGCGTACCGACACACCCAATTCTGGAATGATGTCTATGTCTTTGGACGAGACGCCGGTTGTTGGATCGAGAGATGGGGGAACGACGTCGGTGCCGGTTAGACGCTCTATGCGGCCATCTTTGTACACGCGCATGAAATTTGGGAAATCAAGTGCAATTTCATCAGTTGAAGCCATTGTATCTATTGCAAATGAAGGGGAGATGAGGTAAGGGTCTTAAAAGGAAGATGAGAAAGAAGAGGAAGAGGTGTGCTTGTCTGGCAGTTAGTGAGTGTTGACTTGATATGCGGTTGTGATTGGCCGTCTTCTATTGATACTTTGGTAAAAGGAGTATGCAGAAGAGACGAGTGCTTTTGTCCAGCGTGTGATAATTTTGAAAATGGGACGTGGATTGGGTACTATAGTGTATTCAGTATACTCTGTGGGGCGTACTTTTATGTTTTTATTTTATCCATGCCGTTAATCCATTTTAGTAGATCATTTTAGTATATGAAAAAAAAAAATTGAAGTATATCCAAAGCTATGGTAGAATACGACATAGGAAAGAATGGAAATAATGACGATTTATCGTTGAAAACTTAGTAGGGCCCACAGTGATGTTTATTAGTCATCCAAACTGTTCATAAGGTCATAGAGAGATAGATGAAGAGAAAAAATAAATATAATATTTATCCAAAGCTTCTGTGGCCCACAAGAATTTTTCAACGGTAGGTTTTCAATTCCCACTGTTTCCTATGGTGTGGTCTAATTTAGCTTTGGATATGCTTCAATTATGGTCTCATGCCATAAAATGATCAGAAAAAATGATGAACTGCGTGGATAATATACATACTTCACGGTGGACCCCACAGAGTTTCTTCAGTACGCTTTCTCAGTACGCAATCTACGTACTAGAAATTGGTGGTGATTCGTCCTATGTTGGTTTTGCACAATTTAATAAATTATTGTGACTCATCATCCTCACATGTGTCACCGATGTACAGATATCCAGACCATCCAAACTGTGGGTCCCATTTTGGGTGAAATGTCTGTCTAAAATCAAAATGATCAAGTGACAGAAAACCATATAATTGATGGTTATCAAATGTATGGTTAAAAGTAATATAGCGAGTGGTCTAAATTCAATAAATAAATAAATAAATAAAATCAGATGGCTAATATTAGCTTCTCCGTCGATTTACCGTTACACTCCATCATCGAAAGTTATGCAGAGTCTAGATTGCTATTGCATGTGTATGGTTGAAGGTCTCAAAATTTTAAACTATGGAGAACTAACACACGACTCTACGCTGCTAATATAATATAAAATTAACCTTTCAAAATCAATGTTGAGGTGGGTGCTGATAAACAAAGATCAGTTATTTGATACTCCGGCAGTGAGATGGATGATATGCAGGCGATTGTATGTGAACACATGCCATATATTAACTCAAATTAAACGGTTCAAATCATGGTAGGCACCGTAAGTAGGTTATGGACCTAAAATGATACTGATTGGATGATTGCAATATCTGATATATGAAATTTTTTGTGTCCAATTGGAACTGTTGATTATTTTTCATCTCTATCAGCCATTTAATATCGACAAACTCATCTGTATAATTAGTTTTATAAACCATTTAAATCAGGATCTACAATTTGCATGGTTTAATTTCAGCTAGACCCATGGCACGTGTTTAATTTCAAAGTGCATGTGTATCACCAGCACACTTTGCCAGAGTATCAAACATTTTTTTCTCTCGAAAATAACTTCCTGACTTTTATGTTCAAAACACAAAGTTCAAACATGGACCCGGACCCGGCCGGTCTGCCGTGTGGGAAAAGTAGCTGGACACATGTAGTTCACCTGTACCAGATCCAAACGTCTGATCAGACGGGTCCGTGCAAGTAGATGCCTCCCCTCAAAATTAAAAGGATCTGCTTATCAAGTGGTGACACGATATATGTGATATGGACGGTTTGAGAGAAATTGATCAAGGGTCTGCATTCGATCACACATATGGGTTGTCAGATGATCAGATCAACCTGATTTTTTAAGCCTGCACCACGGGATTCTGATTTCTTGATCCCAAAAGGGGAATGGTTGGATATGCTTAAACAAGCAAAGGGAATTGTACTCACGCTTTCACTTCTTATAACTTAATTAATAGTCAAGCCCATGGTTCACCGGTCCTGATTTCAGGACACTGATCTGTTGCATCCAAGCGTGCAGGGACCAATGCAACTAAAATCTATGCTACAATTCTTGGGATTTCTGCTTCAGTTGAATATGAACAGTTGCGTTATTTCTATTTTTAGTTGTCTATTTGTTGGATATGAGTAGAAAGGTTATGATTGTACCTTTCAGGCAATTTTTGGGAATCATCCATCCATAGTCACAACATACCATGTTAGGGGACCGCATAAGCACATGAAAATGAATTAAGTAGAGTAATCTAATCGCATCAAGCATGCACAATGATTTTAACATGAAAAAATCCTTGTGGGAAAAAATCACGGCACAAAGCAACAATAAACATTATGAAAATATAAAACTACAAGAGATAGAGAGAATATACAATTCGAACAAGCCTTGAATCACCCTAATTACATGCCCTTGAAACCCTAAAAACAAATTAAAAAGCTTTAAATACCTCTCAATTATAGTTACACTCAAATATATAGCTTTTGGAAGAATCTCAATCAAAATCGAAATCAAATCTCACAAATTCACAAATCTATGTAATTCCGCATTATGCTCAGTGACGCATTTGATGAGACTTCGATGGCATCGAACTAAACATTCGATGTCATCGAACCCACTTCGATGTCATCAGAATAACACCAAAACATTCCAGCGACTAAATATGAAAATTTAAATTTTACCGATGACATCAACCAGACCTTTAATAACATCGAGCAACTTTCAATAACATCGAACGACCTTCGATGGCATCAGAAAAGGGCACCTAAAGTGTCTAGTAATCAATTCAATTTATTTCAAAAAATCTCAATGGCCTAGAGCCGACTTCGATGGCATTGAAGCCTGTCATCGACATACTGTTGAATTTACTTATTTAAGACATCTACCAATGTACTAATAGATTAGGATGTAGAAATTGGTAAACTATATACTTTTTGCATATGTATAAATTAATGAGATTAACAATATAGAAAAATTAATAGATGTTAATCATTTTTAATTCAAATAAGCAAAACACTAAATATATAGATATAAGGGATATTAAGATTTTTTTTATATGGAAAATCTTCTAATATAAAAGAAAAAAATCATGGAATCTAATCCGGCACAAATCCATTTTAATAAAAATAATAGATGTACAGTCATCAAAATACTTCTCTTGAATATCCCAACTACATCACTTAAAGGTTGATTATAAATTATATGAAATAAATTATTTTCTCATCAAGTAATGATTGTAAAAACTCCCAACACAATCTTTGGAGAAGACAATACAAAAAAAACAGACATGGTACACGGACCTTCATGAACCCAGATGCCAACATTTTGATGATAATAGCTCTTAGCCTTCCTCTTCTACAAATAACTTTTCTCTTCTTCTCTTTCCTTTTTTTCTCCTCAAAAAAAAAAAAAAAAAAAAAAAAAAAAAAAAGAAAAAAACTTTTTTATTGCTAAAACTCACTTTAAGCAAAAAAACGCTTTTTTCTCTCATTTTAGCTTTGAATTAGTTGAAGGACCAGATTACTTTGTAAAACTAAAAAGCTACTTAAGACTATATAGATGTGGGTCCCACTTCCACATGAGGAGGGACCCCAGCAGTAAATACTAAATAGAGCCCACATGACAAAGCGAATAATGGGAGTTATCTGTCCAAAGCACCTGGCCTAGGTTCCAAGATACCCTGCGCACAACCACAGGCACACACTCCAACAAGCAAAATAATAATAATAATAATAATAATAATAATAATAATAATAATAATAATAAACTGAGTGGATGATCCCAACATAATCATAACCATCAAGTAAATGGTTGAAAGGAGAATGACCAGTTGCCCAAATTCAACAGGTGAATTCGATGGATAATATTGGGCCCACAATTGGATGGTCAGTCTTGCTCTGTACAAGATAAAGAAATGGTGTACCAAGTTAGTAAGCTTCAACAAACACATGCAATGTCACCCATCTGTCTTGTTACAGCTTTTCAACCTTTGAGATTTTTCCTCTGTTGAGTAGATCAAGTAATGCCAACTAGTCGTAAATAGACAAAAAACCACATATTTGTTGGGGACCTTGCACAAAACTTTAGGATCTAGCCCTCCAGAATAAACCAGAATTATGGATAATAAAGCAATGAAATAAATCAAAGCATCAATCACACACCACACAAGAGATTTTTTCGTGGAAAACCCTCAAAGAAGTAAAAACCACGGGACCTCGTCCAGATCAACAATCCACTATGAAGTAGAACGTTACAACCTTCTTCACCCACGCAAGAGTGGATAAACAATAAAAGAAATAGAGAAAACGAAGAGATCTCACTGATTATGAGGACATAGAAGCGCTGAGATATAGGTTACACTGTAGATAACCTCCACGAGCATAATCTCCCTTCTATAAACTTCCTCTCTCTCTTTTCTCTCTCTCTCGTTACCTTTGATAGCCCTAAACCTTTTAGCAAATCTCTTGTAAAGCTTTAGAAAACCCTTTTGTTGTACCTAGAAAGCCCTACGAACTCCTATTTAAAGTTTTAGGAAACTCCTTTCCACATCCCAGTTGCGAAAGGACTTGCAACACGAAATCAGCACAAAATCGCGAAATGAATTTGCGTAACCTCGACTGGTCGAATCGAGTCTATGACCGGTCGAGAGCCACCTTCGACCTGTCGAGCACCTCCTTCGACTGGTCGAGCACCCCGGAGAAAAATAGTCCAAACTCGCTAGACTTTGAGTCGTGTCACAGCTCGACTCCCACGACTGGTCAAAACCAGCCTTCGACCGGTCAAGTAGGGCTCACGATCGGTCGATGACGGGTCGAAAAAACCCATCAATGTTGTCGTGTGGGCCCCGCTATGGTGTTTCTATGACATTTTGTCTGTTCAGTAAAATTGTCTCACCATGAAAATAGGATGCTCTTGAAAGCTAAATTAATCAGGCACACCATAGAAAACAAACCATGAACAATCATCCAAAAAACTTCACATTAAGGTGAAGCATCTCCATGTGATGGTTGAAATCGTCTGACTTTTGGGGCATCTCATATTCACGGTGGGACAACCTTGCTAAATGGACAGGAGAAACATCGTCCAAAGACAATTTAGTGAGCCCCACATGCTAATTAATTAGATGTACAAATAATTTAAGTAAATGCTAATAAATACAAGAGAAAAATAACCTATTTTATAACTTGGAAATAACATCCCAAATGCTTCCATATTTCATCTATGGTTTGCATTTATTTCATGATTTGTGAGTCCCACTGCTAGACACGTCATCTTACAAAAAAAAAAAAAAAAAGAGTTTGGTTGAAAAATCTCAGCATCTGATTCATGCATACTTGTTCCAATATTTAGCAATATGATCATGTTAACCATCCAATTAATGTTGACCAATCTACTATCATGACCAAGTTACTGCATTTTTTTTTCATTGTCCATCTAAAGTGAATCTCATTAATTAGACCGTTTAATTTGAGCTACTTTTATGCCATGTCTATATTTCATGATGCCTGCTTATCAACTTGTACCATCTACAAGAGTATTGAAGTTTTTTCTTGTAACTTTGGCTGCATATGACACTTGATGGGGAGGGACTTGAAATGGTACACAAGGAATAGATTAACTCAATCTATATCGAAAAAATTGTGTAACCCACTGTATATGTAACATCCAGCCCATTCATCCGGTTCTATCCTTGATTCTAGACTTAAGAAAAAAAAAATTCAATGGCATCCACAGCTCAGGTGGGGCACACCACCGGAAATTGTGGGGATGAGATTCCAAACATAGATTAATTTGTTTGTGAGACCACCATGGTGTGCATCTTTCATCAAGCCTGTTTATCAAGTGTAACCACCAAGATGAAGTGAATAGAACAAATCCAGCCAGATTCAGAATTCAGGTGGGCCAATCAGTTAGATCATACACCGGTCCAAACAGTTTAAATTTTATTAATTTGAATCAAGACTAATAAATATAAGGGTGAAAGGAGTAATTTCATGAATTGGAAATAACATATATATATATACTTGTATTTATTTTAATTATGCTTTGCAAACAGTAATTGTAAAGAGAGAACTAATGCTCTCCCTCATCTCTCATCTTCTCGATCCATCTCTCTTCAAAAGAGCCATCCATCTCTATTGTACACCTGCCGCTTTGACCATCATGTTATATATGTAACATGGCTCTTTCCACTTAGTTCTATCCTTTCCCTTGGAAAAATAAAAATAAAAAAATCAATGATATCCCACAGCTCAGGTAGGCCACACCACTATGGGGATGAGATTCCAAACATAGGTTTGTTTGTGAGACCACCCTAGTGTGTATCTTTCATTAAACTCTTTAATAAAGTCTGACCTGCTAAAATGAAGTGAATATTACAAAATAACCCAAATCCAAAATTCAGGCCGGCCGCACCACGCGGTTAGAGGATTTAGAAGCAATTTTGTATTTTATTTTTTTTCCATTGTAGTTTAAATAAGAGTTCTCATCTGATGGATGAAGTAGGTAATTTGTGTATAAGAGGTGGCAGGCCCACAAAGATTGGGTGCTTTATGCGCCTCATATGTGACATTTTCAATCCAGGAATGTTACAAGTACAATAAATGCTATCATTTAAAAAATCAGCTTTTCTTTCTAGGTGGCAGATTGTGTACTCCCTCGCACCTAGATAATAATCCATGCATCCAAGCAGGGTCTGTGGAGTCTAATAGGTTTTACCCAGGCCTATCATAGGTTTTTTTTTTTTCCAGATCATTTTAGGCTTTGAACAGGAAAAATGAGGAGATTGAAAGCTCAAATGGACCACACAACGAAAAGAAGCGGTGATAATGGCACCCATACTTTGAAACCTTCTTATTGTCCACCATGACATTTATTTGCCATCCAACATATTCCTCTGTTCATGCAGACTTGGATACAGGGAAAATACAAATATCATCTTCGTTCACAACTTTTGTGTCTCCGAAGAAGTTTTTAACGGTGAGACTTCAATCCCTACTTTGCGATCAACTCGAGCCTTGGATTTGCTTATTTAGGGCTCATAGCTTAAAATGATTGGAAAAATGGATGGACAATGCGGATAAAACCCATACATCATGATGGCCCCACAGAGCCCTGTAAGGATTATCATTCCGGCGGATTGCGTCAAACTCCTGTAACCATAATCGAACCGACCAGGGGTACCCGAAACAGATGCGCTGCACTACCCAACGTGTAACCTTATCTCCCCTACCCCTCTTCTGGTTGTGCCATTACCAATCGTGGGTAATCACGTAAAATCGGATTGCGTAATGAGTCACTCAGTAAGCTCTTATTCTACTGAGTAGACTCTGTTGGGCCCACCATAAATGTATGTGGTTTATCCACGCCGTCCATCCACTTTCCCAGCTCATTTAAGGGGTTGAAACTAAAATTGAAGCACATACAAAGCTCGGGTGGATCATAGCACAGGAAACAGTGGGAATAATGATTTCCACCATTGAAACCTTGCTAGGGCCTGCAGTGATGTTTATTTATCATCCAACCTGTTCATAAGATCCAAAAAAACATGGATGAAGGGAAAACACAAATATAAGATTAATCCAAAACTTAAGTAGCCCTCAAGAATTTTTCAACAGTAGATGTTCAATTCACACTGTTTCCCATGGTGTGGTTCATTTGACTTTTGGATATACTTCATTTTTGGGCTCAAGCCATAAAATTATCTATTAATAGGATGGAAGGAGTGGATAAAATATATAAATCACGGTGGATCCTACAAAGTTTACTCAATTCGCTTACCATACTGAGTTACTCGCTACGCAATCCAAAGGGGTTGTTGAAAAAGGAGGTTATTCATGCCATATTGCTGGATCCACACTAGCAGCGCTCCTCCGGGGGGAGAGGGAACACACACCTATCTTTGCTTTCCACTCCTCTTCTACCATTGGTTTCGCTTTTTCCCCCTGCCCCTGCATGGCATTATCATGACTCACCTGCCTCAATATCGATTGAAAGCATGCGCTGGAGATGGGAGTGAATCGAAATCGGGTCGTAACAATCACTTCTAAGTAGTGGAGACTACAAAAGATGTTCTCCTAGTCTTTGGGCTGTTGAACAGAATCCAACCACACCGTCTTTGGACTGTTGAACAGAATCCAACCACACCGAATGGATGGTACAAGGTCCTCCAGCTTTTAATTCTTTTGGAGAACCACCAATAACGGACGTTCAACTGGTATCAAGTCATAACGGGGGACATACCTAAGCATCCGTGGCAGAACCAGAGGTTCTAAAACTGAGACCCCCTTTTTACTGAAACAGATTGGCTACTCCCCTGCCACCATCCAATGGCTGGTGGTCGGTGCTCCGTGGGCCCACCGTAATGTATGTGTTTTATCCATGCCGTCCATCTATTTTTCTAGATCATTTTAGGATATGAGATAAGAAATGAGGTATATTCCAATATCAAGTGGGCCACGTTACAGAAACAGTGTTGAATGAGTGTCGACCATTAAAAACTTTTTTGGGGCCTATAAAAGTTTTGGATCAAGTTGATCTTTGTTTTTTGCCTTCATCTAAGTTTGTATGTTCTAATCAACATATTGGATGTCAAATAAACAGTACAGTGGGCCTTAGGAGGATTTTGATGGTGGATATCCAATCACTATTGTTTTCGTATGGTGTGGTCCATTTGAAATTTATATCCCACTCATTTTTGGAATCAAGCCCTAAAATGATCTTTAAAAATGGATGAAACAAATACATCATGGTGGGTCCCACAGAACTCTGACCATCAGCCAACGGGCTAGTGGCAGGGGGAGTGGCCAATCCGTTTCATGCGCAAACGCTGTTTGTTTCCCCAGTTTCTTTTTCCATTAGTTTTGGGAGGTGATGGGCCGTCCATGCAGCTGTGAAGGATTCTTTTTTTTAAGGAAGGATGCTTAAGGAAATTAACGCAACTTTAATTGTCGATACAGGATTTCCGGTAACCACGGCGACGCGGATTAGATACTGACAGGCTGAGTAGCAAGACTCCTGCTGAAGTGACGTCACCGAGTTTTGTGGGGCCACCATTATGTCTGTATTATATCCACACTATCCATCCAATTGGAGAGATCATTTTAAGGCATAAGGCAAAGAATGCGTCGGATCCAAATCTAGAGTGTACCCACCACAGAAAACAGTGGAAGAGTGACGGCCACCATTGAAACCTTCCTAAGGTCCACTATGATGTTGCTCATAAGTTCAGACAGCTATGAAAGAATGGAAAACAAAAATTTCAGCTTGATCGAAAACTTTTGTGGCCCTTACAAATTTTTAATGGTGGGAGTCACTCTCTTCACTGTTTTTTGTGGTGGGGTCCATTTGAGCTTTAGATCTGATTAATTCTTTGGCTCATACCCTAAATTGATATCTCCAACTGGATGGACAGTGTGGATAACAAACACATACATCATGGTGGGTCCCACAGAACTTGGTGACATCACTTCGGCAGGACTCTCGCTACTCAACCAGTGAGTAGCTAATCCGCGCGCGTCCTAACCCAGTGACTGTTGTTGAGTTTCTCAATCCCGCACAACGAGCTACGCAGATCTGCCATTTTTTTGCCTTCACTTGAGATTCTCTCCTTGGCCTATCATGATGTATCTGTCCATCCATTTTCTCATATCATTTTAATCATTGAGCCTAAAAATGAGGCAAATCCAATGCTTAATTAGACCACACCAAATAGTGAGCTTAGGTTACATTAAATGTAAGAGTCATCTCTGATGTGGTCAATTTAAGCCCCTGTACTTGCCTTATTTTTGAGTTCATACCTTATAAAAATGTTTTGAGAAAATAGATGTACGGTGTGGATAAACAGATACATCGCGGTGGCCCATCAAGAGACCCTGGTAGGTGGCCACGACCTGCTTCCCTATTCGTAACCATGTGCTTCTTGAACCATAATTGCAATAAATTCAAGAATCCATCATGAAATAACTCATCATCATTTCTCTTTTATATTTATTTGAAACTTAATTGTAAGTCCTTTTTCAAATCCACAGCATTTAAGCTATTTGGAGTTGAGATATGCTCCAACGACCACCAATCAATTGCCTAAGTTAATGTTATTGGAGATGAGTTATTTCCTGAGAAAAAGAGTTAGTGGCTTGGGTGGGCCCCACCGTAGTGTTCTTATGAAGTCCACCCAACCATCGAGGGTGTCACCACATGTTGACCCGGTGACCAAAATTCAGCCCCATCCGTTGGTTAAGGTAGATCACATAATTGGATACATCATCAGGGTAAAAGCTTACCCTCTAAACAATTTTCCTTTGTGTGCCCGTTTAAATCTCGCATGAATTTGCTTTTGGACTTTAAGCATAGATTTGTGTATGGCATATAATAATCGGAGTGGATTTCACATACTCATCACAATGGGCCCTATAAAAATCAAGGGTGGACCTCTCTCTCCAACAAAAATTCATTTGGGTGGCTTACTTGAATCACCACTCAACCTGATTTTTTAGATATGGGCACACCATAAGATTATACATCTAATGGTTAGAGTGGATCTCACATATGCTTCCCACTAGCCCCATCACAAGTCAACGGTAGACCTAGGCATTTTAGATCCGATCTGGTGGATCCGACCCAATTCGAACAGAACCGATGGTCTGGATCAGTCAGGATCGAGTAGCCCCATCCAGATCCGAAACATTTTCGGATTGAGTACGGATAGCGCTTGTTCGGAACCGACCCGATCTGTAATCCGATCCAATTGGATCCGATTCGGACCGATCCAATCCGCACCGTCCGACGTGGAATATGTAATTATCAGTTTGAAATTGAAGTGGTTGCTTTTCAAAGTTTCAACAGCAAGAAGACAGTTAAGCTCTCCTTCTCCGATATTGCTTTCCCTCCTTTCATCTCTCTCTACTTCATATTTATAGAGACCTTCTACCCATCAACATACCACACCTCCTCAATACAATCTCTCTCTCTCTCTCTCTCTCTCTCTCTCTCTCTCTCTCTCTCTCTCTCTCTCTCTCTCTCTCTCTCTCTCTGAAAAAATGGATTCTTCTTCTTCTTCCTTCTCTTGCACTGCCAAAATAATGCTGGTAATGTTGGTATTATCAACCTCATCAATGACAGCCTCTGCAAATAACTTCCAACAAGACTTCGATATCACGTGGGGTGACAGCTGTGCTAAGATTCTCGACAATGGGAATCGTCTAATCTTATCTCTCGACAAAACCTCCGGCTCCAGCTTCCTATCCAAGCATTCCTATCTCTTCAGTGAGATCACCATGCAATTGAAGCTCATCCTCAGCAACTCCGCTGGCACCGTCACCGCCTTCTACGTGAGTTTCTCCACTTCTTCACACATCTAGACTGTAGACTGGTGGGGGCTACCGTTTAGACGATGGTCAGCTCATCATACCTTATAACAACCCATCTGTTTTTTAACGGTGGGAACTATATCCCATTTTTTTTTATTTTGGTGTGGCCCACTTAAACCTTGAATCTACCTAATTTCTTGGGCTATGTCCTAACATCATCTAGCAAAACTGATGAACGGTGTGGATTTGTCACATCATTCTTGTAGGGCCCACTCTAAAATTAAAATTTAACAAAAAAAAAAAAAAAACAAAACAAAACTCCTCTCACCGTAACCAACCCCATCCCTCACTCCTTTCACCGCACGACCTAACCTCTCTCCCCAATTTCCTCTCCCATTCAAACTCTCCTCTTTCTTCTTCCACCATTCTTCATCGGCGGAACCCACCAAATAATTCAGGCCGCTCACCATCAACCCAAGAAGATTTTAACGGCAAGCGTTCAACCTCCACTCAACACACCAGGTAGGTAATTTTTTCGATTGAAAAGACTACATTATTATATATTTTCATTTCATTAATTATTTATTTCGTATTTCTGATTTAAGTCATTTGATTTTGGTTTTACGTGATGTAGAATGCATTTATTTGATTTGTAATATGTGAAATAAATTCATTTGATTATTGTTAAATATTTTTAATTATATTATGGGTGCTCTGCCCTAAAAGGACCATTATATTATTTTTATGGGTGCTCTGCCCAGGGTCATTCCCAAAAGGATCAGCACGGTACGGGTGCTCTGCCCAGGGTCATACCCGAAAGGATCAGCACGGGTGCTCTGCCCTGAGCAATTCCCTAAAAGGATCAACACATACGGGTGCTCTGCCCTGGGTATTTATGTAAGAACTCTATTTAGTGGGCCTCACTGATCAACTGTCTGAATTGTCATACAGTTGGACTGTTTGAATGAGTTAATCAGTGGACCCCACTTAAGGTGATACGCTGCGCAATCTATTTGCGTAGCACTACGTATTTGGGGTGGAATGCTATAGCCTTACGCAAGGCAATTTGAGTCAAACTAGGACACAGTAATTTGGAGCGTGGGAGAGAGAGTTTTAATGGGTTTTAAACTCTCTCTCCACAGTCTCTATAAAAGAGAGCTGGGTCCCCGATCCTACACCACAGCAAAATTCGAATCCCATCTGAAATCTGTATGATCAAATCAGATGACTCACCTGTTAATGCACTGCGATTTCCTTATTTTGGTACCTATTTGCGACCAAAATTTTAGTTCAGATCTGAGCCATCTGTTTATTTATTCACGATAAGCATGTGATCTGGCTTATTCACTAGAGCAGCTATAAAGACAGTAACTTTTCATCAAGAGGATATTAAAAATGTGATCCAAATTGTTCAACTCATGGACATTAATGCGTGGATCTGATCATCGAAATGAATTGTTGCATTAACAGCCATCTATGATGTAAATATTAACGGCAAACTTATAATGCTTATTAATGAAGTACAAATCATATAAGAGTACCGATTCGATCGGCCCTACCCTTGGCCCATCACCCATCCTTAAAAGTTGATATGGCCCATTGGGATATATGGTGTGAAACCTATCCGTATGTTTCACTTTAAGGTTCCTATATGTTTCAATGATCCATACCGACCATCTTGTGGGCCTCATCGAACTAATTAATAAATAATCCGTTAAGGCAGGATTATAATAGCAATCCTAAAGTCTATATTTGTAGTTTTGGATTCGATTGTGTTAGCCACCATAGTGACCTCAATCGATGAAAACTTTACAAGTACAGACTTAACATTAGGATCAAGAGGATTACATACAGTTGCGTTCACGTTTTCCTGCGCACGGTAACGAAAACAAAGATGATTACCGTTTGGCAGACACATAAACGGGTGAAGTAAATGGTGTTGGTAATATAAAATTGAAAGACTCATCTCACCCACAGGTGTTGAGTGTCTTAGATTTACATGACTTACATCACTTAGCTTCATGTTCAGGAGGATCACTAACATGTTGTTATTACCACCCACAGGAGGAATGATAATGATGTAACAGATTCTCACCAGGATGAGATGGTTGGGCCCATCATCATCTTGGATGATTCAGTTGATGCCTCCCTTAGCAACTGAATTGATTCATTTAGCCTGATATTTTGTTTACATTCACGAAATTAATTTGTAAAATCATCAACTAATGTGAGTATATATGTATCTCTTCTATTTCAGTCTCAATTCCAACTAATACGCTTCAAGTCCCTGCCCTTAATGGATCTAATTACCCTCAATGGAAGAACGCCATTGAAGTTGTACCGGGCTGTCTTCCATTAGATCTTGCCCTGATAACACCAGAACCGCCAGAACCATCTGATGATGCCACTGAAGCTGAATATAATCGATGGGTTGCATGGTTTAAATCAAATGATATATGCCTGAAAGTAATTAAGTATTCGATTTTCGAATCCATGAAGGGCGCCATACCCAATACAGACAATGCCAAAACCTTCCTGACTGAAATGGGAAAACGGTTCAAGAAATCTGATAAATTTGAAGTAGGCATCCTTCTGAATAAATTGACTCGCTCGTCCTACGATGGAAAAGGCAACATCCGTGAATACATTGTAGAGCAGATCGAAGTTGTTTCTAAGATCCGTGCTCTAAGGCTTGTACTCACTGATGATCAACTGGTTCATTTCATCATGAATAACTTACCTCCCCAATTCGGCACGTTTCTTGTGAACTATAACACTCTGAAGGACATATGGACATTGGATAAACTCATCACTCAGTGTGTCCAAGAAGAAGACAGGATCAGGCAGGTAGTTAAAGTTCAAAATGTTAATATGGTGACTTTAGGTCATAGGCATGGGCAAGGGAATAAAGGTAAGAAGAAGAGGAAACAAGGTTCTAATAATGGATTCTCTGGTCCTCCATCTGGAAACCATGAGAATCAATCTGGAAATGGATCTAAACGCAAACGGGTTAAAGGCAAACCGTGCTTCTTTTACAATAAGGCGGGTCATTTCAAGAAAGACTGCGAAGGTTTTAAGAATTGGCTCATAAAGAGGTAATCATTCTGTTCTTGTTTATTTTAAATCTTATCTAACTGATGTGTCAGCAGATTCCTGGTGGATAGATTTAGGAATTACTATTCACATATGCACTTCTATGCAGGAATTACTACAAGCCAGGCCACCAACTGATGCGGAGCGCTCAGTATACATAGGCAATGGTGTCAAGGTAGACGTGGAGGCAATAGGAGTCTATAAGCTTAAGTTAAAGTCTAGTCATTTTTTGGATTTAGTAGATACATTCTATGTGTCATCTATAAGGCGCAATTTAGTTTCAATTTCCTGTTTGGATAAGTTAGGATATTCATTCCACTTTGAAAATAAAAGTTTTGGTATTTACTTTAATTCAATTAAAGTTGAAACCGGCTCTATAGTAAACAACTTATACCAGTTAGACTTGATTGCCTCTCACGTCTATAATATTAATACATTGCATGGAAATGTAGTAGGATCCAAGCGAAGACTAGACTATGAGAATTCCTCCATGTTGTGGCATAGGCGGCTATGCCATATATCTCATGAGAGATTAGACAGGCTTGTGCGAGAAGGAATTTTGCATTCTCTAGACTTCTCTGACTATAAAGTATGCATGGATTGCATAAAAGGGAAACAGACTAGAACGAGAAAGAAAGGTGCAACTAGGAGTGTAGGTCTATTAGAGGTTATACATACAGATATCTGTGGACCATTCCCTACAGCCTCATGGAGTGGCCATAAATATTTTATTACCTTTATAGATGACTATTCTCGCTTCGGGTACCTATACCTTATCAGTGAGAAATCAAATGCCCTGGATGCTTTTAAAATCTACAAGACCGAAGTTGAAAATCAACTCGATAAGAGAATTAAAGTTGTCAGATCTGACCGTGGTGGTGAATACTGTGGCAGATATGACGAATCAGGACACAATCCAGGGTCATTCGCTAGATACTTGCAGGATTGTGGTATTGTCGCTCAATACATTATGTTGGCACTCTGGAGTAGAATGGAGTGGCTGAGAGATGCAATCGCACCCTTCTGGATATGGTGCGAAGCATGGTCTGCAATTCGACATTGCCAGAATCTCTGTGGGGTGATGCGATCAAAACCGCAGTTCATATACTAAACCGAGTTCCCAGCAAAGCAGTTAACAAAACTCCTTTTGAGTTGTGGAATGGGAGAAAACCAATCTCCAATATCTACATGTTTGGGGTTGTCCCGCTGAGGCCAAAGTTTATAACCCGCATGAAAAGAAGCTTGATCCTAGAACCGTAAGTTGTTTTTTCATTGGATATCCAGAAAGATCAAAAGGCTATCGATTCTATTGTCCTTCCCACTCTATTAGGATTTGTTGAGGGTCAAATATTGCATATCAGACCCTAGTTACTGCTTGGATTTACGAACATAATACTGTTTAACGGCCGGTTTTAATTGTGTTCTGTTGCAGGATTCAATCAGGAGCGTTGACTGAAAACTGATAGTAAAAGCATGAATTTGGCACTCCAAAGTCACCAGAGCAAGGGACAGACCCCAGTGAACCAAGATCAACGCCCGAGATCCGAGAAAATCGAGAAACTGAAGCTCAAGCGGCCGGAAGGACGTCCAGAATGCAATATCATGGGGTTCCCACAATCCGTTCGGCCCGAAACTTCATACATGGCCTGAGGACCATAAATCAACCGTACACGTCAAAAATCAGCTATTGGATCTCTGTAGAAGTGGCTCAACAAGCAGATCAGTCCCTTAAATCCTTAAGTGGGGCCCACCTGATGTCTGGATACACTTCATCTTCGGTCCGTACGGCTAGAATGATATGACAGAATGAATGGTCGGATCGGATTTCTATTAAACATCACGGTAGACCCCACTAGTGGGGTGCGTGTACAGATGCATGCATTCCCGCACCGCACCAGAGACATCTAAAGTCGGTCGTCTGGCCGGCAACCGACGTTTAAAAACGAGAAGACGCCCGGCGTCTTTCTCGGCCGATCCATTGCTCTTTCGCCTTTGGGGTCCACCCTTCATCCAAATCGACGATCTGATCCGTCCATATGATCCATGGGGGCCATAACCAACGCCTAGGTGGCGGTTTTACCCCATGCAAGATTATCAGAGATCCTGGCCGTTGAACATAATATGGACGGCGGAATGAAAGAGTCAGTGGGCCACGCGAATCCAATCTGAAACCACCAATTCTTCTTCGGTTTTTCGCTAAATTTCAATGGACGGCTTGGATTTTACAAGTAACATCTTCCCGAGGCCCACCGATCTTCACGCAGCGTGACGCGAAGCTCTGCTTTCGCGTCGATGGTCGCGGAGGGTTCCCGTGGGCCACCATGGTCGATGATCTAAACGATCCGGACCGTCCATTGGATTCCCAAGGTCCATATCACCAAGACCTGAGAGGCAAAATTGCAAAATACAAGTAAGGATTGGTTTTTACCCGCTCAAAAGCAAAGTTGGACGACCGAAAACAAACAGGTGGACCGCATCAAAATCTGTCTAAAAAGAAGTCGTTTCGACCTATTTTTTTAGAAATACATTGAACAGTTGGATTTCTCCAAAATACATCAAAGTGGACCCTACCAAAGAATAAACAAGCATGTGTCGCGATCTCTGTTCGCAGGCGCGTCGCAAAACCGTATTGTGGCCCCGGTGTGTTCATGAGCATCGTCGGATCGATGATCCAAACCGTCCATCGTGTTGCTGGTCCAAAAACGTCCCAGGAGACGTTGAGTTTACAGACATAATGCAAGGAACATGGGACGTGGGAGGCGCCGATTTTTGTTGCGCAAGAGCTATACACGAATCCGATTTTATTTTTACAGAGGCTCCACCGATTCTAGTAGATATAAAAGGCGATCCACAATCGAGAGCAGGGGGGCTGGAAGGCTGGAAGCCTGGCTTGGACGTGAGGGCAGGCAGGGAGAGGGAGTAGATTTATTTTGTTTTTCTTTTATTTTTATTTTTATTTTTATTTTTTTATTTTATTTAAGAGGTTCCAAATTTCACTCATGTGTGGCTAAATCCTCTTAGCTAGGCTAAGAGGTGAAGCTTGTAGCGTGATGGGAGGCCTCTTTGCTTGTGCTTTTGTATGGACGATCGATATTGATTTGGGTTTAATTAAGGGAATGTTTTCAGTCTTTAATGGTCTGTTGTGACTGAAATTACAATGGGTCTGCAATGGCTTTGAGCATGTTCTTTTCCTCTTTATGTTTATGACGTCAGGAAGCCCTGTTGCATGTTCACCATCGTCTCCTGGGCATGGTGGGATGTCGGTACCCTTCCTAACCTTCATGGCATGTTGATTGGTTTGTAATTAGATTAATTCTGTTGTTTGCTTTGTCTCCTGGGCATAGTTTGGTGATGGAATCCATTCTAATTCATACACTTTTCATCTCTTGAAATCTATATCAATGGCAGTTCAGTTAATTTTCCTGATTTGTAATACAGGCATAATATCTCCCTGATCTCTACAAGTGGATCCTCTGAATCCCTAGTTTCCCTTCTTTGATTTTTCCTAAAGTTTTAGATTAATATTTCATCATTATTCTTCAAATTATAATTGATTTAGATTTCATCTCATCCTAGTTCTATTTCTACTTATTTTCAGATAACGTACAGGTTTCAGTCCCTGTGGATTCGACCTCGGTCTTACCGAGTTATTACTACATCACAACCCTATACTTGGGGAGTGAACAGGATTGTTGAGACTGGGAATGCCAGATTCATTGAGGACACTGAAAACAGTGGGAGCACGAACATAAGAAATTTTGTATTTGAGGAACAAAGGACTATGACTCCAGTCATAGTAAATCCAGACCGCGTGAACATTAATGGTGCAGTCGATTCTGCAGTCACTGCAGAACACCACATAGAACCTCAAATACAAACCACTGATGAGGAAAATTAAGATCAGACCCAGCAAGCTGAACCATTAAGAAGATCTGAAAGAGAGAGAAGGCCTATAAATCGAGATGATTACATTGTATACTTACAGGAGTACGACTTTGACATAGGGGTGGACAAGGATCCTAAATCATTTACACAAGTCAAACAAAGTGCTGATCCTTTTCGTTGGTTTGATGTCATGAAAGATGAGTTGAAATCCATGCAGGACAATAAAGTATGGGATCTTGTAGAGTTACCTACTCGAATAAAGCCGATTGGTTCTAAATGGATATTTAAAACCAATAGGAACTCCAGAGGTAATGTCGAAAGGTATAAAGCCCGACTTGTTGCCAAGGGTTTTAACCAACGTGAGGGCATTGACTTTAAGGAGACTTTTTTTCAGTATCTAAGAAAGACTCATTCAGGATCATAATGGCTCTTGTAGCTCTTATGGATTTAGAGTTACATCAGATGGATGTAAAGACTGCATTTCTCAATGGGGATCTAAATGAGAATGTATACATGTTGCAACCCGAAGGTTTTGTAGCTACTGGCTCAGAACATTTGGTTTACAAACTTAAGAAGTCCATTTATGGGTTGAAAGAGGCATCGCGACAGTGGTACCTTAAGTTTCATGAAGTAATTTCCTCATATGGTTTTGTAGAAAACACTGCAGATGAATACATCTACATTAAAACCAGTGGGAGTAAGTTCGTTATAATGATTTTGTATGTTGATGACATTCTGTTAGCTAGCAGTGATACCAGGATGTTGAGTGACACTAAGAAATTCTTATCTCAAAGATTTGAAATGAAAGATCTTGGTGAAGCTTCTTACGTCATCGGCATTGAGATTCGCCGTGACAAAACACTTGGACTGCTCAGCCTGTCACAGAGGGCCTACATTAGTAGGGTACTCGAGAGGTATGGCATGCAAAATTACGCTCTAGGAAAGTCGCCTATTGTAAAGGACGACAAATTTGGTTTATTTCAGTGTCCAAAGAATAATTTGGAAAAGAATCGAATGAAAGAGCTTCCGTACGCATCAGTAGTAGGGAGCATCATGTATGCTCAAGTATGTACACGACCGGACATTGCCTTTGTCACTGGAATGTTGGGAAGATATCTATCTAATCCAGAAATGCAACATTGGATAACTGCGAAGAAAGTCTTAAGGTATCTTCAGAGAACGAAAGACTTCGGACTCACATACAGAAGGTCTGATCAGTTGGAGTTGATCGGATATTCAGACGCAGACTTCGCAGGCTGCGTTGATACTAAGAAGTCTACTTCATGATACATCTTCATGATGGTGGGAGGAGCTGTGTCATGGAAAAGCGTGAAACAGTCTACCACAGCCTCATCCACTATGAAAGCTGAATTTATTGTCTGCCATGAGGCATCTAATCAGGCACTATGGTTACAAAGTTTCTTCTCAGGTTTGTGGGTACTGGAGTATATCTCGAAACCATTGAGAATATTTTGCGATAATTCGGCTGTTATTTCCTTCTCTAGTAACAACAAGCATTCGTTAAGGTCGAGGCATATCGACATCAAGTACCTTGTTGTAAAGGAAAGGGTTCAGAATCATCAAGTGTCCGTGGAATTCATCGGCACTAAGCAGATGATTGCAGATTCACTCACTAAAGGGCTCCCTATCACGCCATTTCAAGAGCATGTAACATCCATGGGAGTCATTGATCCCACAGGTGTTTTCAGTTAGTGGGAGTTGAGCGTATTTTGATTTTCACAGACACTTAGAGATCTCATTTTATACAGTTTGTTTTGATGATTTTGATATAAAGATTTATTTCTGCTTCTCTATATACATGCGCAAATTTTGAGTAAGTAAAACTACAGCCGTGTCTCGTTGGAGACATATAAAAACTTTAGGACCCCTTAAGGATAGGCAGATTTCATCACACTAAAGTGTGTAATCCTTATACCACATTTCCTAGTTCGTAGTCTATGTCGTTAAGTATGAAAGTACTTGTGATCGCGCTTAGTCTCACTTCGCCTAAATTAAATGTTGTGACGACTACCGCGTTTCGATACGGACAGTCTTGATGGACCAGATTGAATAGCATTACTCATACTGTCCAACTATTTCATTGGTTAACCATTTGGATATTTTCTTAAAAGATCAAAACTTGTTTTCAAAATAATTATGTTTGACTTTCATTGATGTTGCTCAATGAGGCTCAAGTGGGAGAATGTAAGAACTCTATTTAGTGGGCCTCACTGATCAATAGTTTGGATTGTCATACAGTTGGACTGTTTGTGTCACGTCCCAAACTCAGAAATCGGATTCACAGGAATCCCGATCGCCAAATCTGATGCCGACAGCCTCCGTAGTATCCTGTTCTCGGCTCCTAGCATCCATACGCCAGATTCCAATCCTGGGATCCTACAAGGATGATTTTTTTGTATATTTAACTCGTAATAAGCATAACTACAAGATTACCCAATTCACAAAGGCAACATCATCATCACATATTCACTATATAATCATTTGAGTACAATACTAAAAAGGAAATACATAAATAAATAAATAAAATAAGCTCTACGAGGCCGCTGCATGCTCCAAGCTCAACG
The DNA here is from genome assembly GCA_030180095.1 of Magnolia changhungtana. NCBI lineage: Eukaryota > Viridiplantae > Streptophyta > Magnoliopsida > Magnoliales > Magnoliaceae > Magnolia > Magnolia changhungtana. The sequence continues at coordinate 8,332,346 of JASAUF010000447.1, read as the reverse complement.
CTGCTGCAACCTAACGCCACCTGCATGCATCTATCATGCATAAGCTTATAGAAAGTTTAGTGAGTGGTGAAAGTGTGTGCATAAGGTAAGTGTCAAGTGTCCAATACAATGCCATCATCATACGATCTGAAAATACTGGTAATCCATAAATAGTACAATATCGAAATAAATAGAATCACTAACAAGATCATGAATTACCAGAGTAAGCAGAAGTACTGACAAAAGCAGGAATTATCAGAGTAAACAAAAATACTTGCAAGATCATAAATTATACGATAACAGAGTAAGCAGAAACACGGACAAGTCCATGAGTCAATCAATATCAGAATACGTAATATAGAACAGCTATATAAATGAGGAGTCATAAAGGGCCAATTATCAAATGTTGAGGATGCGATACAGTATGCAGATCTCGATGAGTCCATGAATAACATCAACCGTATCTAGACCATATATATGTATAAACATAGTAACCCAAGATACAATATGCTGCAGATGTAATGCAATATGCGATGCGAATGGAATGACCATGCTGGAGTGTGAAGTCGGGATGATAGTACGTAGTATCGCAGGCTACGAGGTTCACCACAAGGGACTTCTATCCAAACCAGTCTCATACCTAAATTTGGATAATCAGACTCAACGTGGTAAACTCTTGATCTCAGGTTAGTCGCACGCCCAACCGAAATCCTTACCATAACGAAGGTACACAATAATTAGTTGCGCACCACTAGCCCGAGTGGATAGTGAATGAATGAATGAACGAGCATGCAACTCCTACTCAATAAGTCCACGTATCAGTATGGTTCCTCTCTGGAAAATCACCAGGGTCTATTACACTCCAAACTAGATTGTCACCCCATCGCGCGCAATAAGGTGAGTGGAAGAGACCTCACTATCCGCCTGCCATTATCGGGCCCGGCTCGTCGATAGCAGACCCATTCCTTGAGCTGGTCAGACTCAGCCTAGCATTGCCTCCTCCTCTCGGGCAGGTAAGGCCACACCCCCTTCCAACCGACCACAACACAGTGGGAGACACGGCCTAATGGTATATGGCCCTCATGCGCTCATGCATCCACTCGGCCTAGACGTTGGAGCAACCTCTGGAACCAAGAGGGTTTAGGGACTTTCACCCAGGGATATCTATAGCACCCTATGTAGAACAGATTTTCGGTGTCCCATCTGGTCATCCACGAAATACCTGTGGAGGCTACGACCCTGATGTCACTAGGGCGTACAGTAATCATAACACACAATGCAAGATGCATGAGTCAAACAATCCAGTCATGCATCAATCCTGTGCATGTCATGCTCTAATATGAGACAACTCCGCCTATCAGGGAGCCCTATGAACAACCTGGCCTATGGCATATGCAATGGTCAATTATATCTCATAACAAACATGCAGATGATGCATATGGACATATATTATGATGTTATGCTGTCACATACTCATAATCGGTATCAATAACTGGCATCAACCATCGGCCTCAACAATGTGGGCATTTAACCAACATTGTCCCCAAGGAATGGCCACATAGAGCCAAACATATAATGGGCCCATGACCTCACACAAAGGCCTGATATACAACACGATGGTTCTTACTCAAGGGCCACATATCACAACAGGTGGACCCTGCTCATGGGCCTAATACATATCACAATGGGCCTTGCCCCATAGGCCATATATGAATATGTCATAATGAGCCTTGCCCATGGGCCATGAACACATCACAATGGGCTTTACCCACGGGCCTCAAATATATGACATGTGGGCCCTACACATGGGTCTCGAATACATCAAATGTGTCATGCATCATGGGCCTACTACGTGTCATAATGGGCCTCAACTACGGGTCGCATGTACATCATATAGGTCACGACAATTGGCCTTAGCAACCGAAATCGGCCTCGACAATCGAATCGACATTCAGCCACGGTAATCGAAATCGATCGATAATCAGAATCGGCAAATCGGTTACAACCATCGGAATAGATCAATAATCAGAATTGGCAAATCGGTCACGTCGATCGAAGTCGGCAATCGGTCACGACAATCGAAATCGATCAATAATCGAAATCGGCAAATCGATCACAACCATCGGGATAGATCAATAATAGAAATCGGCAAATCGGTCACATCGATCGAAGTCGGCAATCGGTCACGACAATCGAAATCGATCGATAATCGGAATCAACAAATCAGTCACAACCATTAGGATAGATCAATAATCAGAATCGGCAAATCGGTCACGTCAATCAAAGTCGACAATTGGTCACGTCGATCGAAGTCGGCAATCGGTCACGACAATTGAAATCGATCAATAATCAGAATCGGTAAATCGGTCACCGATCGGAGTCGGTAATCGGTCACGACAATTGGGATAGGTGAGAATGGGCCTAACATGGCCTAATGGAAGGTCACAATGTGGACATTCAACCATCATTGCCCATCAATGTAGACATTTAACCAATATTGCTCCCAAGGAGTGGCCCACATAAACATCATTACATATATCATGACAAAATCACATATATCAACGGGCCTTGAATATACAACAGGTGGGCCCTGCACTTGGGCTTCAAATACATCACATTGGCCCTTCATCGCATGAGCCTCAAATACACAACAGGTGGGCCCTGCACCAGGGCCTATATTCATCACAGGTGGGCCTTGCACATGTGCCTCATATGCATTAATGGGCCACGCGACATGGGCCTAATACATACCCCACTGGACCACACGATATGGGCCTAATACACATCGGGTGGGCCTCATCACATGGGCCTATTATACATAGCAAGTGGGCCCCGTATACATAGCAAATGGGCCTTAAATTCGTCACAGGTGGGCCTAAACATTGCCCGTGAAGATTAGCACCGTGCAAACATTGTCCAACGCCGTCCTAAACTGCTGGACGGCGTGGATGAAATACATACAACATCGTGAGGCTCATAGCACTACCCAAACATTGTCCAACACAGTCTAAACACATGGACGATGTGGGTCAAAATACATACATAAAGGCAGGGCCCCACAGCATTGTCCAAACGATTCCTGTACCGTCCAGCACTGTCTGAACGGTGTGGATATAGCACATACCTCATGCGTCGAGTCCACACAGATGGATGGTCAGAATAAAACTCATACACCCTGGATGGTGTATAAAATTCACATATAATTCAGGGTGGGCCCGTGATCTGACAAAACAAATGGACGCTTTGGATATAGCACATGCCCCATGATCAAACCCAACAAAGCTTGCTGGCGTCATCTGCATCAGCTGAAGCTGCCGGCATCCAGCAGATGGACGGCTGAGTACAAGGTACGTACATCATGGTGGAGCGCCCTGCACCGTCCAAACGGGTCCAGAAGGTGTGGATGAAAATATCACGGTGGGTCTCACATCCCTAAACAAATGGGCGTTATGGTTACAACACATGCATTATGGTGGGGTCCAAAAGCATGGATAGAATACTTAGATCATGGTGGATCCCACATCCTCAGATGGACGGTGCGGATGCCACACGTGAGTGCCAGGGCCCACCGCCTTGAATGGCAGGTATAAAACACATACATCATGAAAAATCCCACCGTGGACGGTGAGGATATAACATATATATACCATGGTGGGTCCACGTGGTGTGGCCCACACATACAATGCAGATATGTATGTATTTATATTATATTATATTATATTATATTATATATATAACATAATATATACATATTATATTATGTAATACAATACACCTGACTAGGACAGAAACGTCCAGCGTCCAGGGCTTCCTAATCCGGACGGACGGAGAGTATCTAGGACATACATCAAGGTGGGGTCCACACACGTGGCAGATGAATGCCACACGTGCATCACAACGCCCCCACATAAAAGGACGGTCTGGATTTCAGACACGCAACATGATGGGGCCATGACACTTGCAGATGTGGCAAAGCAGCTATGCTGCACGTTCATCACACAGCAAAGGTGGGTCCATGGTTAATGGACGATGTGGATCAAACCACACGTGCGGCTACTGAGCTACTAGAAGGATGGACGGCGTGGATGCAAATATACATCACGGTGGACTCCACCTTTCCAGCTTACTGGAAGGCGTGGGTACAATCATACATCAGTGGGTCCCATGTGGGGCCCACCATAATGTTTATTTTTCATCCAACCCGTTGATATGGTCACACGGATCTGGGTGAAGAGTGTAAACAAATTTCATAGTGATCCAAAGCTCCTGTGACACCCAAAAAGGGCTTCAATGGCAGATGTTCAATTCAACTATTTCTTGTGATGTGAGCCACCTGAGTTCTTTATACCGTTGATTTTTGGGGGGCCCACTGTCCCAAGGGGGACCTACCAAATGCACAGTGTACATGTGCAACATACATAGTAGTGGAGCCTGTGGTGGGGCCCTTCATTTCACCCTTAAAGAAGCAGCGAGGACGCTGCTTGCTGCAGCGTCCAGAAGACACTGACAGCAACAGCGTCCCATGCATTACTTTTTTTTTTTTTTTTTTTTTTTTTTTATATACAACGAAATTTCATAGGTGGGGCCCATATCAGGGTAATCCACTCCATTTACTGGATTCTAGGGCTCATGGTACACCCAACGAGTCCAATGTTGGATATTTTCAACAAACAGAAACATCACAGCAGGTCCTAATAAATTTTAACTGTTAAAATAATGTTCTAGTCGGTGTGGCCTACCAGAGTCTTGGATCAGCTTCATTCTTTGGCTCAACGCCTAAAATGAAATGGAAGATAGGGTGGACGGTGTGGATTAAATACAAGCATCATGAGTGGGGCATGTTGTGGGTCCACACTCCCCTCTCTACTTAAAGCAAACTGAACGTTGCCTGCTGCAGCGTTCTCAAGGCGCTGGCAGCAGCGTCCACCACACACGCCACCACACTCACGCTGTAGTGGGATTTCACCATCGGTGTGGGCCCATTTGGTGGATGGCCGGGATAGGATACATATATCACGGTGGGGTTCCTTGGGGTGGGCCACAAGGCCTCATCTTCGCCATGAAATAAAGGAGAGGGAGAGAGATAAAGATGCATGAAGGGGAGGGACCCCGCCACTATGGGCCATCCCTACACCCAATACAAAGCATACATTAAGTAGGTCCCACCATAAGTGGGCCCTACAACCAAATCACGATCTAAGGTTAAGAACACCCACCTTTCGATCTTCTTGGCCCGATGAAATCCCTAGCTCCTCGGTTTCAACTTTGACGGAGGATGATGAGGTTTAGAGGGTTAGGATGAAAGATGTGGGGGTAGGAAGATGGGCCACACCAAGGTTTTCTCATGGAGAGCTTGTACGTTGGGTTCTCCTTGGTTGCTTGGAAGAGAAGGGAGAATTAAGAGAGAGAGAGAGAGGAGATGGGATGGAGTGATGGATGGGAGAGAGAGAGAGAGAGAGAGAGAAGATGTGATGGAAATGTTAACTTTTGGGGTTGTTGTGTAAGAGAAGTATGGGTTGTGATGGGGTGAGTGATGTGTTGGGTGATGGGTTGATTGATGTATTGTACTTGACATTGATGGGATTGATGGGACATGATTTGAAATCTCTCTTGGGTTTTACAACGTGCGGCGTTTTCCTCGAACTGAACGCGGGCCTATATCTCTTGGCCTGAGTATCGCCTTGGCGCGTGAGACGCGGCATCAGAACCGCGATGACGGCGCGGTCACTAGGGTACAAGTCTTGGGTCGAGCCGACTCTGGAATACGACGCGCGACTCAGGATCATGCGCAAATGCCTGTGACAGATCACGAGTCACCGAAATTCACCTGGAGGACCATAGAGGCCTACGGAATGGTACGGCTAGGATACGGGTCTTACAGTTTGAATGAGTTAATCAGTGGACCCCACTTAAGGTGATACGCTGCGCAATATATTTGCACAGCACTGCGTATTTGGGGTAAATGCTATAGCCTTACGCAAGGCAATTTGAGTCAAACTAGGACACAGTAATGTGGAGCGTGGGAGAGAGAGTTTTGATGGGTTTCGAACTCTCTCTCCACAGTCTTTATAAAAGAGAGCTGGGTCCCCGATCCTACACCACAGCAAAATTCGAGTCCCATCTACTGTATTGCAGAAAGAGTGTGAAGGAGAGGAAGATCCTAAGCTCTATAGGAATTCTGGTATTCTTATCCGGCTTCCATGGCGGTGTCTCAGCTAGGTAAGCTATCTGAACCCCTGATCACCATGTCCCTTGCACAGACAGATCCATGGGCCTATTCCGCATATAGATTAAGTCCCACAATTTATCCTAAAAGTTTATTCACCAGGTGCTCTGCCGAGGGTCATTCCCTAAAAGGATCAACACCGGTGCTCTGCTGAGGGTCATTCCCTAAAAGGATCAACACACACGGGTATTCTACCCTGAATTGAACCAAAAATTATTTTAGATAACGGCATTGTCTTATTTTATTATTACGAAAAATATATTATTATTATTGTCATGTACTCGTAATTAGTCATATTTGTATTATTGAGTTTTATTTGTGTTAATGTATAATTTTCAATTTTGGGAAGGATGTGACCTTACGAGCCGTCGCGCTCACACCCATATAGACTGTTTTGCAGGGTTGGTATACGAAGAACCGGTTGGACAAGATTGAAGACTTTTATATTTTATATTTTTTTATTTAGAAATTAATTAAAATTTAATGTATGTTGTTATTATTTATTTATTTATATCAATGTAATTAAAGATTTAAGGATTGATTAGTGGACAATATTTAATCACAATTATTAGTATCCTTTTAGTTGCTCTGATTGCCTTGAAAATGCATGAAATAATGTGGGTTACGATGTATATTTATTTAAATACAACTCACGGTCCTAAAATTCGAGTTGGGGCCTGGCTAACTCGGGTTCTGATTTTCGGGGCATGACATACCTTTTTTTCTTTTGTCAAGGAAGAAGTAGCAGGCAAGCAATGGATCTCAATCTCACCTTATCGTTGCCAGCAAATCCACTAATGTCAAGTTCGTCTATATATGCATTTGCCTGTATAAATTGATGGATAGGAATTCCCTGTACCATGTGTGGGCAGCCTTGTGTGTCAAGGTGAAACCACAAAATAGGAGTGGCAATGGTAGATTGAAATTGGACGCAAAATAGCCATTTTCAGACGATCCTGACCTTTAAAATAAGGACGTCCAAAGTTGATGGCCATACCATTGTTACTTTAACCGTCCATTTAGTATGCCCATGATTGAGTGGCTTTTTAGTTATACATTCATGTTTATTTTTGGACCATGTTCCTATTAACGATGTAAAAATCCTATCCAACGGTTGTTGTTATTCATATGTGGGCCCACATATGAATTTGCACTTACATAAAGGTGAGGAACTCTCCTAGAGCCTGTCACGGGAAGTTCCTGATACAAGAAGCTAGGTGTGGCCCACCTGATGGGAGCGTCAGTGCTCGTACAACTCGGAGCTCGAGGAACATCAGTGCTCGTCTTCGCACGACACGTTCCTAGAGCTGCTATATAGCTGGTGTCAGCTAGCTACAGATAGCATACTGTCAGTGTTGAGGGTTAAATATTACATATTAGACTCCAGTTATTACCTGAATTTACGAACATGATACTGTTTAATGGGTTATTTTAATCATGTTTGTGATGCAAGGTGAATCTAGGAGCGTGGATTGGAAAGGATGCTAAAAGCATAGATTTAATGCTCTGGCATCACCAAGGCATTGGATGGGACTCCATGGGACCAACATCAAGGATTTACACATCAGAGATCAGAGAAATTTCAGCCACTCACTTCAAATAGGCCTAAAAAACGTCTATAATGCAAGATCACAGGGTTCCCACCATCTAATCGGCTCAAAACTTCATATATAACCTAAAAACCATTAATTAACCGTACATGTCAAATTTTAGCCATTAGATCCCTATGAAAGTGGTCCAATAGATGGATTAGCCCATGAATCTATGATTTGAGGCCCACCAGAGATTTGGATACGCTTCAAAGTTGGTCTCACCCTATTTTAGGAGGTGAAAAAACAGATGGTCAGATTGGATTTCTCATAAAAATCACAACAGACCCCACCTGAGTTGGGTGTGTACGGTGCGCAAGTGCACCAGATGTGCACCGTTTCCATATTTCCTTCAAAAAACAACCAGGTCCCGTGTTTCTTTCAAAAATGGCAATTTCCATTTTTCTTGCGCAGAGGCTTTTTGCGGAAGCCGGTGGGCCACCATCATGGCCCACATGGTCGATCCACACCGTCCATCATGGAGCCCGAACAAATCTATCCTAGTTCCGACCTATTCCACGTGAGAACGTACTCCAAGGTGGACGAGATTTCTAGCTGAAAGGAGCCCTCTGTACTACGTTACAAACTGAAGACCGTCCGTTGGAGGAGGTTGTGGCCCCTTGTGATCATCTGATGCGACGATCCAAACCGTCCTTAAAACAGAGGGTCTACCAAAGATTAAAACCTTGCAAGAATCACACATTGGGGTGCACGTATGAACACACAGTTCTCAGCTGAAGGAGGGCCTCTGCAAGTGGATTTCCGAACAAACCACACCGTCCATCTGCTTGGCCACCCAGAACCGACCAAAGGGACGATTTTCCTTTTTGGCATTACAACGTTAAACACGCAGCAAGCTAGGAATTCCCTTATGTCCGGTTTCGCAGGACATTCAGGTTACGCAGCTAGCGAATGAGCTGGCAGCGAATGTGGCTGGCTGCATAGCTGGCATCGCACGTATGGGTGCTGTATGGAGATCTCAGTGAGCCAAGAATCAGTGACCAACAATCCAAACCGTTCGAAAGAACAGATTGAATGCAAAAAGTGTTGGGAACCAAATTGTGTTTAAAAAAAAAAAAAAAAATCGACTGTTGATTGAAGATCGACTATTGGGACTATTAAGGAAGAAAAGATGACCCATTAAGGGATCATCCTACAGCCAACAATTTGGATGATTCGGATGGAGGACGTGCTCCAAGAAATCCAGGCCAAGATCATCTCAACCGGAACGTGAAAACAAGGTCGGTTTTGCTCTGAAGAAAGAGTTTGCAGGCAGTTTCTAAAAATAACTCCTCCAGCTGTCTACGCACAGCCCCTTGTGCGGAAGCCCCAACCGACCTCCCTACAACATGTCTATAAAGGAAAGAAGAGATGAGATAGATGGGGTAGCTTGGCTTGGGTTGGAGGTGAGAGCAAGAGAGAGTTTTTCTTTAGTTTTTCTATTTTAGTTTTTCTTTCTTTCTTTTGAGAATTAGTTGATCATGCTTGTAGTTAGCTAACCTCTTAGCTAGGGCTAATTAAGAGGTGAAGCTTGTGGAGTGACAGGATTGATTTTACGGCTTTGATTTATATTATGAACTGATTTTAATTATGGTTTAATTTTAAGGAATGCCTTTAGTTTTTAATGGTTTATTGTGACTGAAATTACAATAGATGTGCGATGACTTTGAGTATTTCCTTTCCCTTATTATGATTATGAAATCAGAAAGTCCTGTTGTTCCCCATCACCCCTTGGACATGGTGGAATGACGGAACTCTTCCTGACATTCATACATCACTCAGATTGGTTGTGAATTGGTTTAATTCTGTTGTTTGTTTTGTTTCATGGGCATGGTTTTGTGATGGAATCCATTCTAATTTACACCCGTCTGATCACTTGAAAACTAAATTAAATAAAGTTCAGAGTTGATTTTCAGGTTATATCTTCCAACTGGACGAAGATAGGACACGAAGTCCAGTTGAGTTCATGAATCGACCGTAGATCTACCTGATCTGTACAAGTGGATCCTCTGAATCCCTAGTTTCCTACCTCTGAATTCCTTAAGTTTTAGATTAGTATTTCACCATTATTCACTCTTATTCACTCGGTTTAGATTTTATCTTATTCTAATTCTAGTTCTGGTTATTTTTAGACTACGTAGAAGTTTCAGTCCCTGTGGATTCGACCTCGGTCTTACCGAATTTATTACTACATCACAACCCTATACTTGGAGAGTGAACAGTCAGCAATACTTGAAGCTTCTTTAGGGAGCTATAAGCTGGTGTGAGCTTTCAACAAGTAGTACTTTCTCCTACTGAGTAAACTATGTGGGGCCCATCTTGAATTTTTTTGATTTATCCACACCGTCCATCAATTTTTCCAGATCATTTTAGGGGTTGATACTAAATTTTAAGTATATCCAATAATCAAGTAGATCGCACCATAGGAAACAATGAAAGTAATGATTTCCACATCGTTGAAAAAAATGAACGATCCGAACCTTGCCCAATCTGATTCGACTTGGGTTTTCTGACCGAGTCAAACTTGGATCGGTTCAAGCCAGCAGGGGTTTGGATCAGTTCGAGTTAGATGGCCAGAACTCGTGTCGAATCGGATCGAGTTCGGGTCAGGCCCTGCAAATTTCAAACCAAGTCGAGTTGGACCCAATCTGATCCGACTCGGTCCGATGCCCAGCTCTAGTCAAGGGTGGGTATTCGTCTGGCACTGTTTTGAGAAAAGTGATTCTTTTTCTTTTTTCTTTTTTTTGTTGGAATGAATCACTTTTTCTCGGAAGGGTCCTTACTCTTGGTTGTAAAGTACAAATGATTGGACCACAGAAAGCCACAGTCAACCATATGGTAACTTCCAAGGATTGAATGCATGTGAAATCTAACCATTTTGACAGGTTGGCTCCACCGCAAGGATCACTTAATCAATGGTCAATATTTAATATCATGATCCATAGAACAAGTGGTCTTTACCATATAAGAAAACGTTAAGAAAATAGCAAAACATAAGTCTGATGGCTAACCTATTAGACAAATTGGTAGTCATATACATGTGCGAGGTTGGATGTTAACTGCCGGTTGTTACCTTAACCTATAGCCCAGCCGGTTGGACTTAAGAACTCTTTTAGAAAGAGGGGTGTCATTCGGTCAGGGCGGCCGAATTCGATCGGTTCATGATCATGGGGCCCACCTTGATGGATCTGTTGTATATCCACTTCCTCCATTCATTTTGCAAGTTCAATTTAGAGCATTGCCTAAAAAATGAAGCTGAATGAAATCTCAGGTGAACCACATCACGGGAAACAATGGTGATCGAATGCCTCCCTTAAAAACTTCATAAGGCCCAGTAATTTTTATTTACCATCCAACCTGTTGATAACGTCAAACAGATATGGATGAAGACAAAATAGAAATATCAGCTTGATCCAATGTGACCCATGAGAAGTCTTTAATGATCAATCACCACTGCTGCCTATGGTGTGGTCCAACGGAGAATTGAATCAGCTTCGTTTTATATCTTATGAATTAAAATGAGCTAGAAAAATGGGTGGACAGTAGGGATATACAAAATATACATCAAGGTGGGCCCCACGGTACCTGACGGAACTTGGTCAGGTTGGGAACTGGTTCAAATATCTGCGCCCCAAAAAGAGTTTTAGGACGCAGCCCTTGATTTTTAGGGGCCTACTGTGATGTTTATCTGAGATCCAGTCTGATCATTAGATGTGTAATCTCATATTGGGCTCAGATTAAAAAAATACAGCTGACCCGTAATTCGGGTCGGCCACACTTAGGAAAAAAGTTGGAAGAGAGATGTCCACCTTTGATTTTTGTAAGGCCCGCTGTGATGTTTATATGAAATCCACTCCAACCATTAGATGCCACACCAAAAGTTAAGTCAAAAGTCTGAAAGCCCAGACCCATCCGTAGTTCAAGTGGACTCATTTAAGGCCTTGGGTCTAACATGGGGTGACACACCTAATGGTCGGGTAGACTTAACATTAAGAACACAGTGGGCCCACCCTAGTAGGCATCCCTTTTACAAAATCATGTTAAATAATGTCACCTACTCACATTAAAGCTCTCTGGACATTTATTAACATTAATTAATAGCTAAACATATGAGCTAATGGACATACAACTGTCTCTCTCTTACACACACACACATATATATAGGAAAGCTCACCTGCACACCTTCTTACACCCCATAATCTCTCTCTCTCTCTCTCTCACCTCTCTTACACCCCATCTCTCTCTCTCTCTCTCTCTCTCTCTCTCTCTCTATATCTATCTATATATATATATATATATATATATATAAGGGCTTACATCCTTTAACATGATTTTATTTATTTTATAAAATCCCAAAAACACTCGATCACTAATAAGCCTTCTAATCTCTTCTCCCCATTCTTACTGAAAATTTAGTACTGAGACATCATAACCGTCTGATTCCCTCGATACCATGACCAAGACTCCGATGGAGAGAGCGGCAAAGGCGGCAGCATCATCATCTTCCGATAGAGACCGAAAGGCCAGCCTTCCAAGTAACAGAACTCTTCCAACACCGACCGGCTTTGAACATGCTTGCACTCAACTCCACTCGCACTTGAAGAATGAGAAAAACAACTCCTCACAGAGAAGAAGGCTTCATCTTCATCCTCTTCCTCATATTCTTCATCTTTTCCACCCTTTGGAGCTATAAACAGTTCTCCTGTTGCAGGAGATAAGACCCAACACAGGTTTTCCATCGTCAGGCTATCCTTACGACGAAGCTTTGCTTTCATTGCTCGACTTCGAACAGCTAAGATGATCACCTGTAAAAGAAGAAGAAAAAAAAAAAAAACAAAGGCCGCAGATGAAGGTTGTCCACATAAATTACATTACAAGGTTCAAATATACCGTGTGATTTTACATCATTACTACTATTCTCTGAGTTCACTCATCTGTCTATTTATGATTGCCTGGTATGCATGGCTTATGTCTATGGCAATTGAAGTTGTTAATTTTGTGGGCCACCTCAGGAATGGTCCATAGCTCGAGAATCACAGTGTTGGTGAATCCTGACCATCTAATTTTTGTGAGTACAACCTGTTTAATGTGGACAGACAATTGCTCAATTTTTCCTCATCTATATATTGTCTATTCACATCCAGTAATCAGTGACCTCTATGAACTAATCACATCAATTTCTTGGATGCACCGATCCACACGATGGCCCATCAAATTGATAGTCCTAATCACCAAGTACCCACATTAAAAAATAAAATAAAATAAAAAATAAAAGAAAGAAAGAAAGAAAGACAAGGTATACTGCTTGATCATCTTCGATGTCGCTGGTGGGATTCTCATCTTCCAAACTCAAAGGGGACCGCCTTCCAATAGGGAAAACATGGCACTGAGCAAAAGCATCCTTCAAAGCAGAAAGGAAGAATTTACAAGGGATGGAAGGAGACTTAGTCGGCTCTTCCCAAGGAACAAAGGCCATGATTGGTGCAAAAACTCAAGAGAAGATAGAAGACAAAAGAAAGAAGATGGGGCTTTTTCTATGGTGTTTGTCGATATGGATGTTTATCATTCTTATATGTAATGAAAAGTATACACCATCAAGTTGAAAAATAAGGAGAGAAATGTCGTTTACGTGATAGTGGCCTCACATCTTATTTCAAATCAGGCTTTCTAACTCTTTGGGGTGAAGACAACGTTAGGATAGGTATGAAATTGAAATATACCATTTGTACATTGATGCCCTCACCTTTCGACTGAAGATTGTGAAAGGGCAGAGGGGCAGTATGGTCTTTCAACGCTTTGAAAAGCGAAAACTCGGCGGTATTTTCCAATGTAGAGGATATCCATTCGAGTTTTGGTGGTTTTACATAGTTTTCACTTTTCACTTTAAGCAAACGTTAACCGGAGACATGTTACCAACTTACAAAGAGGAATTGCCGAAACTGCCCCTTTCTTCCCTCCCTGGGACTGAGACCATCAGTTTTAGGCCTGATAACTCATTGGGTTAGCCAAACCTTGAATCTAGGGCTGTCAACGGGCTGGGCGTGGACCGGACCTAGGTTTGTCCCCCTGACCCAAAAAGTAAAACCTAGGCCCGGGCCTGGTCTATGATGATTATAGGCCACCCAAACTCGAGCCTGGCCACCCACTTTTGTACAAGATTTGGGTTGTCCGTTGATGTGCCCCATCTTGCATGATAGGACAAAAATGTATTTGAAATCCTAAACAGGTTAACGGGCCCATCCCTAACGGGTCAGGCCCAAAGGTCCAACGAGACAGTCCAACTTGAATCTGTCCAAATGATTGACAAGTAAGTAGGGCCAGAGCAATCCATATGTGCACGTATTTTCGGGTTGGCCCAACCAAACATATATAACATTGGTGTGGGTATTGAGCCTGATTCCTTAACACATGGTCTTGGATAGGCCTGCCTTATATATGGTGCAGCCCAGCCCCTTTGACACCAAATTCATCTCATTTTTTAGTTGACACTAAAAATGAGATGACTAAAATTAGTTCATCTCATTTTAGTTAACAGTAAAAATATATTAGTCCTTCATCTCTAAACATAATTACTGTTAACTGGAAGTCGATATGTGTTAGAGATGAAAAGCTCTAATACATAATTACTTCTAAGTAAAATGAGATGAACACATTTTTAAGCTTCCACCAAACAAGGCCTTAATTGTATTATGGAAAGTGTTGAGGATCATGTATTTCATTGCAATCAGATACACCACTAAGAGGGAGGATCCTGTAATTCATTGCATTCAGATACACCACTGAGAACAATTTCAGGGTAATGGCCCAAGAAACTAGTTTAACCACTGACTTCTAACTACAAACCATCAAGTTCCAATTCATAGACAGACTATGAGAAGGCGACCCCACCAGTAGATGTCACCCTTTAAATGTTTGGGCCTATTTGGATACCACCAAATAAGTTACGTTTTAACTTATTTTAAGTCATTAAGTTACTTTTTATACTTAAGTTAGTTTGATAAGCATTATAATAGAAGTAACTTAATGCTGAAAGCTCTCTCTCTCTCTCTCTCTCTCTCTCTCTCTCTCTCTCTCTCTCTCTCTCTCTCTCTCTCTCTATATATATATATATATATATATATATATATATATATATAGGGGTGCACATCGAACCGGTACAACCATGGAACTGGACCAGACCAACTAAACGGTCCGGTTTGGTCTGGTTCTAGAGTGCACGATTGTTTCCATATTTGACTCTTGATTTATGCTTAACAATGCATCATTTGATTGTTTTCATAAATGTATTTTTACACACCTTATACAATATCAAAACCCTTAATCAAATGGATCACAACACAAATGTACATGGGCTAGATTATAAAATAAAACATGTAATTGAGCTGGATTATAAAAAGCCCAAAACCGTGGAACCAATCCAAAACCAAATTTTAACGGTCCGGTTTTGGTTCGGTTCTAGGGTGCTAACGGTCCGATTTCAATTCTGAATATCTTAGAACTGTTAGGAACCGTTCGGTTCTGGTTTCACCCAAGAACCGAACCGAACCGACCCAGTGTGCACTATATATATATATATATATATATATATATATATATATATATATATATATATATATATATATATATATATATATATATATATATCTATATTGAGGTATTACTTTCCTCTCTCTCTCTCAAATCCATGTCAAAGGAGACTCTCACAATCCTTAGCAAGGAGGCCCCGAGAGATGAACCATCCCCATCAAAGGTGAGGCCCACATGATAGACAATCCATGCCAAAAGTGAGCCCCATATGATGGATGACCCCATATTAATTTGGGCCCACATAATAGATGGTCCACATTAATGGACCCACATTAATAAATAGCCCACATCAAAAGTGGACTTGTATAATAGACAACCCACTTCAAATGTGGGGCCTATATGATGGACGATCAACATCAAAGGTGGGCTCCGCATGATGGGTAGTGGATATAAGCGGGGCCCCACATGATAGATGAGCCACATAAGGTAGGCCCCAAATGATGGACGGTCCACATTGAAGGTCGGCTCTTAATGATGAATGACTTGCATCCAAGGCGAGCCCCACATGATGGATGACCCACGCATGATGGATGACCCACATTGAAGGTGGGGTCCATATGATGGATGGTCCACATCAAAGATAGGATGGGTGTCCCACATCAAGGTGAGCCCCACATGATGGACGGTCCACATCAAAGGTCAGACCTAATGATGAGTGGCCCGCATCCAAGCTGGGCCTTTCATGATGGGCAGTCCATGTCAAAGGTGGGGCCCACATGATGGATGGTCCACATCAAAGGTGGGCTCCACATGATGGGCGATGGATGTTAAAGGTGGGCCTCACATGATGGACGACCAATATTAAAGTTGGGCCCTACATATTCAATGGTGCCATTAAAGTCGGCCCCAACAGTGAATGGCTCACATCCAAGGTGGGCCCGGCATGATGGACAACCCACATCAAAAGTAGGGCCCACAATGAACAGTCCACATCAAAGGTTGTCCCGGGTGGACCAAACAAACATGAGGAACAAATACTTTTATGTGATGTTGGAGACAGGCTTTTCTACCTTGTAGCCCACAAGTACATTGTTTACCAAATAAGCTTATTTACTTAATAAGTAGAAACCAAGTTAAGCTACTTGAGGCATAAGTAACTTACAATCCAAATGCACCGTTAATAGCCTACAGTCAGCCCAGTCAATTAGTTTATTTGATTGCACCCTATTATCAATTAGCAACTTCAGGGCAGAAAGGGCCAATGGACCCTGGTGAGTCTGGACGTATCGACAAGAACGCATTAACATTCTACTAGAACTAGAGGTTCATTTGGATCCCTAGAAAACTCTTTATGGCATAGAGTCAATTAGTTTAATTGATTGCAACCAGTTGTTAATTGTTTGACCATGCAGAAACATTTGAATGGAACTAGAGGCTCACTTGGTTCCTTCCCATTCCAATCCAGTTATTCTTAAGTGAGATTTCCAAGGATCCAAACAAGGCCCAAGAGCTACAACTGACAGGGTCTACAGCCATTGAGACAGATAATTGTAACCACAACTCACTATGATTGTGCATCCAAACAGACGTTAAGACCTTTTCTCTCCTTAATGACGTCATATCGCCTCTTCCTGAACACTTGTTTGATGCTTCCCAAGACGCCTGATCATACTATTAAAAAAAAAAAAAAAAAAAAAAAACACCACCATCACAACCACAACCCAACCTTGTTATAAGGAATGAAAGAACAAGAGACCAAAGGAGAAGCTTGCACAATTAATCTTCAACCATGAAATCTCTTCGTAAACATGACCTTCCATAATATGAAATGGTTCAAGCTGATCTTTGCTTCCTAGGAGATTCTGGCGGGCATAGTCCTCACAAAGTGAGGCACACTCCAGGACCGCTCAAGAAGGCTAGCGCACACACTTTCCCAAATAAAAATTGAGCTAATCATGTCTCCCGCCCATTTTCATCTCACTTTAGATGTAGGCAGAAACCAGGCAAATCAAGCATCTGAATACACGTACTTCAAACATAACATTAAAGGATTGTTTAAAATCTTCAGCTACAACAAGCTGCACACTTTCAAAAACCATACAGATATCGATAAGCAGCAAACTTAAGAATGATTGGTGGCCCGTTTAATTAATTAGAAATAGTGAATACATTACATCTACCAAAATTCGTAGCTCACAATGTTTGCAAAAAACCTGCCGGCAGTGTGAGATTCCTCAATTTAAGCCCAATAAATCAACATGGGGCTCTTGCTGAAAATTACAAGGACGGATAAACATCAGAATGGAAACTAGGAATGACATGGAGAGGTTGAAAGGGTGAGATTTTCAGCAACCTTGCGCAGACATCAGCAGTTTATATGACACAGTAGCATGGCAGAATCCGTGGCCCAGGTCACATTTTGTAACAGGCCACACTCAAGGCAAGATGTGAAGAAGAACAAATTCATTAATCAACGATACCAGACATCCAAGGAACAATTACTGGAGCTTTTGGGTGAGAGTTTCTGTAAGATTCGGAATACCTGTCTTTGAAGTTCAATCTTGGTTTTGCTGCCTGCATTCATAAATAAAAGCATGAGATTTAGCGAAGGTGTGTTGAAACTTAAGGCTGCTTAAACAACTGGTGTCGCAATATTGGGAGTGCAAGATTAAAAAGGAGTCCACAAAAGGAAGCATACAGTGGGTCATTTTCTTTTTTCCACTGAGAAATGTGAAAGCTACTTGTTAGAGTGGCAATTTGACACCGTAATCTCCACATGGAGAAGATCTGGGTAGGTTGTCCTTCTGGTGGGCCGCACGGTCCACATGCCATGAATCCAAAATATGGCTGGTCTGGTCATTAGGTGGGCCAAACATGTATGGACAAAAATGAACAGTCAGAGAAAACACTATCCACATTCAACATATGTGGCCCATTTGACAACCGACTGGCTTGGGGCCCTCCAGACTAACAGCCAGTCGGAGTAGAAAGTGGTAGTCATTAAACCTTATCAGTGGTACAATAAAGGTAATCCACCTCCCTCAGTAGAACAAGTCCTTGATTTAAGAATTCAAAGCAATATTCTTTGTTCTTTTTTTTTTTTTTTTTTAAAAAAAAAAATCTCATTTGTTGAGGTGACTCATGTTTCTGCTTCCTTAAGAATCATTCCATAACAAGAAGCTTTGTGGCGAACACCTCCAAAGAGAATATGGGCTAAACATTTTGCCTCTATATCAACATGGGAAATGAAAATGTTAAACCTAGAAGCTATGTCACAAATCTCATTGAACTCAAATTTTGCTGATGATTAATTGCACAATTTTGGTGCAACACATACATACATCTCGAGTACAAACTCATTATGCAACTTATTACCAAAAGAATCCATATATGTGCCAGGAAGATGTAAAGATGTATGAACAAAATAATTCACCGAGAAAACTCAAAGGGATAGTATTGATACCCAAATTCTTCACAAAACTCAGATACTAGGATAAGGATGCAGCTCAATTGTATCCATTTTTATTATTTTCTAAATTTTTGTTTCAGAAATCCCTCCCCCCAAAGACAAGATCGAGACTCAATTTTAGAGCGAATCATATCAGCTGGGCTACAAGCCGAAGTTGTAAATATCTTTTTTTAATAAATAGACATTTAACAACAGCGCTGTTGAGGAACTACTTCAGAAAATACCAATGAATTATCATCACACATGCCAGACCTTTGTCAGATACTCGGCACGTAGTCTAAGAATTTGGGGGTTAAAGGACAATACCAATGAATTATCATCACACATACCAGATCTTTGTCAGCGACTTGGCACATATTCTAAGAATTTGGGGATTAAAGGATGCCCAATAACTGATCCTTGTCATACTCAGTATCTGTGTCCGGGTAACATTGAAGGGTTTTTGTACCTCCTCAATTTGACCAGTTAAAGCATTTAGTGATGTAGGCAATGAAATGAGACTATTTTATTCCTCACCAAGGACAATCGAAAAGAAAGGAAAATCGTGTCATCCCACTAGAGATGAAGAAGAAACAACATAACCATCACCATCCCATCACGTTCATAATGTTGCCAACCTCCAAGATAAAATTTCTACAACAGAGACAAAACCTGATCTCTATCATCCAACTCTCTTAAGTAAAAACATTAAAGACCATAATGTATCTTTTATGAGCTTTGCTAAGCCCACAAATGTGTACAAGGCAGGTCCTATACATGCCATCGCATGTGTCAGCATGGCTGATGAGTGGAATATCCAAGTCATCTATCAAGTAGGTCTGATCTTTCTAGTGTTCTTGCCCAAAAATAAATTCACTCCATTCAGCAGGTCTGCCATGACGTTAGAAACAGTATGATGGGTGCGAAAAATTCAGAAGTTTTTGTACATTTGTTTCGTAAATTGTGGCCCACCTAACAAGTGGACAGACCTGATTCTTGGGTGAGAGCATCTAATAGTGATGCCCCTCAGATGAATGGATTGGATCTTGTGACAACGTGCCAATGGCACATGTGGCATGTACATGACCTACCTTGTACACAAGTGTGGGCTTAGTAAAGATCATTTGTTTTAACTCATATATTCCCCTATATACCATCAAAATTCAAGAGAGATATTTGAGAAAACATTTGTAACTTAGAAAGGCATTTCCAACAGTTAGAACTTCCCAAAAAAGGAAGCTTTTCATTGGGCACGCATCTGAACATGGAAAAGATAATGGCTTGGGCTCACCAAACAACCAGGCTCTTCATATTAGTTGTTCGTAATAAAAATGAAGTTTTTTTCTTAATTTCTTGTATACAAAAACACTGCTTGCTCAAGTGATAATATCTTGTATACAAAAACACCGCTTGCTCAAGTAATAATATTGTGACAACAACAACAACAGCAACAAAATGAAAACAACAAAGCATTATGGAAAATACACCAGGGACGATTGTTTGTAAAAGGAGGAATCAGTGATTCAACATTTAATCCACCCCCTTTTCTCTCAGGGAGTGGAATCCCATCCTTTGATGCATGAATCAGTAGAGAAACTTTTGGAAGCATGAAATATTGGCTTCAAATCAGATAGAAGGAGAATTTATGGCAGCTGGCTCTCCCTTCAGTTCAGTGGTCTATCTGAAAGGAGAGGAACAATCAGGCCTTAAGAGATAAGTGTCAAATTGTTCCTTAGGTGGTTGAAAGGGAAAGAGAAAGGATCATATCATGCATCATTGTCTTGAAGGAGTTCAAAGGTGTCTCTAGAGACGACCTTTGAAGAGGTTGGTAGGAGGTCATTGAGGATGGCTGCAGCCAGTCTGATATTCATTGGGTTCGGTCTCCACCACCCAGTTAAATGTGGAAGCTCAATTTCAACGGCAGCTCCATTGGTAACCCAAGTCCAGGTGGGGTTGAGGATGTCATTAGAGACAATCAGGGAGGGATTCTTCATATATTTGCTGGCCCTATCATGACGGCTGATTCCAATGAGATGAGGTGCAGGATCTTTGATAGGGATTGCAAGCAGTGTTTTAAGTATCGACGAAATTGGCCGATATACCCTATGATATATCTCGCATCCCACATGTGCAATACAAAATGCACAAGTAGTGGGATGTATCCCATACATTCAATCCGGCGAGCATTTTCAATTTTCGATCTTTTTTTTCTGTAAATCATGTTAAATCGGTGTCAAATTGTTACAAATCTATGACATGGATTGTGAGCTTCGATTTCGACATTTGGAGGAGATGAGCTGAGTTGCGGAAAATTGAAAAAAAAAATCCCCAATTTCTCACAAAGTGATTGCAATCTTTGTGTCCAAACATAAAATCAAACATGTATATAACCTAATCTAGTGATTCTTCTTTTGCTTTTGAACGTATTGCTTGTGTTTCCACATGTCTTCTTACATTTATAAATTATATGAAGATACTCTGAATATACTTGCATCAATTTAGTTAAACCGTGCATAGATTAGGACCCCATACAAAGAAAACCTATTATGTGCACTTTCTTTTTGTAATGTTTTGATTTATAAGTGTGTATTGATGTCATTTTTAACAATCACTGAAGTTTCACTGAAAATTTCGACCAATTTCCCAAGGTTTCCCCATGTTTCCAACAACAGTGGTACATTACACAATACAACCGATATATCCCATGCGATAACTGATACGTATCCGTATCCCAAGGGTGCGATATGTAATGCGATACCGATATTTCGAACACTGATTGCAAGAACTAATTCGTCCACAAGCTCCTCCAATTTTCAAAGGCAACCCTGCAAATATCGTCAGATGGGCTGATTCATTGGATGAATATCCTTGGCACTGTTCTCAGTGGATGGACAAAATCAGGGAGATGAAGGAGACTATCGCACTACCCTTCACTTATGCTAGCAGGGAAGAAACAATGATGCAGCAGATGATTTGGCAAGAGAAGGTTGTAGTCTCCAAAGCCTGTTAGTTAGGGACTCCCTCTTTCACATTCTCCTTTTTTATGAATAAATCATTATCACTCTTCAAGAAAATCACCACTACAGCAAAAAGTAAATGAGATTTATGGAAAACTCTATGCACACTGCACTCAGTGAAAACATATGCACCTAATACCAGGATGACTTGCAGTTATCCTCAAAATATAAAAAGGAGCTTGCAACTTTCTCAAATAAACAGCCCGTATGATACTCTGATGGAGTTTTCTAACAATAAGAAGCTTGCTGCTAGCATAAAGAATTAAAAAGCTAACAACATTCGCTGAAGAGCATACTTATCAGCATAACATTGAAAATAAATTTTATTATTATTATTGATAACATTGACAATGAATTTTGTGACGGATATTATTGTCAATAAATATAAATTAAAATATTCATTAGAGGTTCTTGAGCATTACCTGTTTCAGCCAGCACTCCTGATGTTTGTGTACATAAATATCCGGTGAATAGCACCCATTCTCAACAGGGCAATAAACCCATACGTTACACTTCATTTCACCCGGCTTTGCACGTTTAGCCTGGTCCAAGCAAGCCTGACAACAGTCAGCAGCACTTTCCTTATGGTGGGTGAGACCCCATCTGACAGCTGCCCCATCATAATCTGTATGTGCCTCAGCATGGCATTCAGGTGGAAGTGGTCGACCAGCCACGATTTCATCTGTATAAAAAAATAAAAAAATAAAGTCATACCATGAAAACAAAAAATATATGTATATCATTCTAGCAAATACATATGGACACAGAATAACAATGAAGAGTCTACAATACTAATGAGTCAATCTTAAAATAGTATCGTGAGAGGGGAGTGGGTGGGGCTGGCTAAGAGGGAAAAGGGATCCCCTCCCCAGATACTTGAAATTCTGATCTAATGGGATATTGAACTCTAGAGTTTCAGTTATTTATAGTGAGATGAACCAATTGGGCAAACAACTCGTGATATTATTAAGTATTTCAACAGAACTGTACTCACAAGCAGTAACCAATCCTCTTTTCATTTTCTTTTTTTCAAATAATGAAATCAAGAACTCTGCCTGGTAGTGATTCCACGAGCCATTACTCAGCCTGGGTGGATGACAGTTGATGGCAGGTAAGCAGCCGATCATCATTTTCTCCAAGAAATCATGAGAAAAAAGCTGGGCCAAATAGAGGGCAGAGGATGCCAAACAAACATGATATCTCAAAAGCAACTGATACAGCTAATGAATCGGCAAGATCAGTGGCCATCTGAATAAGCACAAACGTAGCATCTAGATTAGTAAGAAGATCATGAATTTCTCAAACAAAAAAGTTCATTGCCATGGTTCCTTACTTGCCCATGAAATAAAATCCGCTTATTCTCCTTCTAGGATGAAACTTTCTTTGAAGTTCTCTTTTCTAATCTGAAAGCCCAAAAGAAGAGCTCTAGCTTCTGCTTCGATGGAGTCCTTAATCCATATCGGACCGGGAAAACAGAACTACCTTTGCCCATTTTGTTACTTAGAACACACCCAATACCTGCTAGCCCTAGGTTACCAAAGGAACTCCCATGATCCCATTAACATTCAGTTTCACCAAACATGCCAAGGAGGCCTTCACCAGCTTTTTCATATCTCCTTGCTGCCTGTATCTATATCCTGATAATTTGGAATTAAGGATCCACCAAAACTTCCCTTGTTGTACTCAACATCTATATGCGAACTTGGATAACATATATAAACATACCATCCTCAAATCTTGAGTAGCAGTGGGGCCCGTGGTTAGGTTATCCAGACAGTTGATCTGACGTGACCGAATAAGGATGGACCCAGCCCCAAAAATCTCCTTGGTGAGATAATCATCCAATCTTTGGCCTTTTTCCACTGAATGTGAACTGTTGCTGTATTTTTCTTAGCTTTCTATCTGCAGCCACTAAAGAGTTCCCATTGAAGCATTTTGGGTAATGGTTAATACACGGTGAAGCACGTGGATCAGTCAATGATCTGGAATGCCAAACCATTGGCCCACCATCATCCTTCTCTTTTTGGTGGAATGATGACAACTTTCATTCAGCGCCCAAAAAGAGATACAACTCTGGCATCCCTGGGGAAAGGTGACCCTTCATCACCAATGGGAGCAAGAGTGAAGAAACAACTTTAAAAAAACAGCCAAACAGGGGGGGAAGGCACCAATGCTGCTCGGGGAAGAAGGGATTACATAAAGACAAAAGAACCCCAATCCCTCACTACAGACTATACCAAACCATTGGTCCCACCATCACCATGCAACCCTGAGCAGATCACACATAATCTCATATTATATATGCAAAAACTTTCTTAACAAAGTATAAAAGATTTATCATTGTTTTCACAATCAGGATTGCAAATAAAAATCCATCCATGTAAGAAAAATCTGTTTAAAACATCGGGTTCTTGAATCATGATTTTGGTTGATGGAAACTCAGCTGAAGCCCAAGAACATAGGATGTCTGATGAAGTACCAGAAATGAAAGTGACAATCCACAATCAGCATGGAGAAAACTTTTCATACCAAGCTCTTCCTCATTCTCAAGTGTGTCATTGCTTTCCTTGTGAATAATTTCTGCTGGCATCCAGACACCAATGTCTTCCAGCAGCAAGAACCAGTCAGACTCCAAGACTCTTTCAAGAATCTCTGTGAAAAGAAGGTATTCTTAGTATATATACAAAACACTATGGATCCTTTAAATGCATCACAGAAAGAGCAAATGAACAATCAGAAATATCATTTATTATTTTTTCCACTCAAAGGGAAGAATACATACTAGCTTCTTCTGCCAGGATAGTTGAATTTGATGTTGCATTCCCAAGCACAAACTGTCTAGCTTTTTCAAGCTTTTCCTTGCGCCATATTTCCAGGGATTCTGCTCATTGAAAACAGAGTTATTGGGATAATTTGGGAACATGGTTGATCATCATATTAATGCCAAATTGCAGTTCATTAACAGGCACGTGCTTTGGATTAGCATGTGATTCACGATTTTACACATCTCGAAAAAATATATCAGGCAAGGCAAGCGCAGATCATGCCTGTTCTAAAGTAAACCCAAGAGTAGCATGTGGAGATGTACATAAGAAAAAACAAAAAAAAATGATAATGAATTTTGTTTAAGAAGACCCAAAGGGGAAGAAATAGGGCTGTCAACAGCCCGTATCCGGGCAGGGTCTTGGTGTACCCACATAGGGACCCACCTATGGGGATACAGTTCAAGTCCTATCTAGTTTGGGCCCGGATATCATACTTGAGGACCCAGACCCGGATCCAATCTGGTTCAGCAGCCCACCAGGTCTGGACCTTGATTTTGGGTCTGGTCCAGCTTGAATTAGGACATCTAATCTCTCACACACGTGTTGTGTTAACAGGCTCTCTTACACATGTGTGGCCTTAGCAAACCTTATTTGATCACTGGAATAATAAATAAATATTTCATACATATATAATAATAATAATAATAACCAACCAAACCTGAACCTAACCCGACCCAATTTTAACTGGGTCTATGATAGTGGACCCAACTCAAATATGACCCAATGTTAAACTGGGTCCAAAATGGTGGACCTAAACCCGACTGATTTTATAAATGGGCCAAAATACTAGACACAAACTCGTTCAATTATGGTTGGGTACCCGTTGACGACCCCAGGAAGTATGCAACATATTAGGGCACCACACCTCAGACTACTTCACAAAGGAGCCCTTCCCAAAGCAGACCAAACATCATCAGAATTACAATCTGCAAAATCTTTTAATGGTTCTGCCCAAAAGGCTTCTTGGTTTAAGATCCTGGCAATGACTATGGCAGTCAATTCCACACAGTTGTTAAAGGCCCTGTTGTTCTTCCCCCTCCATAAGATGGATGTGATAGTCAATTCCACACAGTTGTTAAAGGCTCTGTTGTTCTTCCCCCTGCATAAGATGGATGTGATAGATCCAAGGCCCATAACTTTCCTCCTCTCACTCTAAGTTGGCTGCCCTTCCATGACTCCAACATTGCCATCTAAGCCAGCATGATC
This sequence comes from Magnolia changhungtana, assembly GCA_030180095.1. Classification (NCBI taxonomy): domain Eukaryota; kingdom Viridiplantae; phylum Streptophyta; class Magnoliopsida; order Magnoliales; family Magnoliaceae; genus Magnolia; species Magnolia changhungtana. The sequence goes on along the minus strand of JASAUF010000447.1, from coordinate 8,306,529 downwards.
CACCTCATACCAAACTGATGGAGAAGGCATTCCCAAATGACAGATGCAAAAGAGTAGTGAATGAATAAATTATCAATCATCTCCTCATCCTTTATGGACAAGCAGCAACCTTTGATGATGATTTCCCCGCACTTGAGCAGGTTATCTAGGGTAAAAACCTTATTTATGCCCCCTGACCAACCAAAATCAATCACTCTGGCAGCACCTTAACAACCCAAATCCAACATGTCAGAACCCCTCCACCTCTTCTCCTCCACCCTCCATCAGCAAGTAAACCATAGAAGGATTTGACAGAAAATCTTCCATTCTTTGCCCATTTCCAGACCCTCTTGTCTATCCCTTCCGGACAAAAGCTTACACCTTCCAAGCAAGCTAAAAGCCCAATAAGGTCTGCCTCCTCCTCTGAGTCCTCTTCCTCCCTTCAGTTTCTCATGGACAAGATCAAGCACACAATTTGCTCACCAACACTTTTGAAGACTTCCTTTTCTTTAAGATGTACACAAGGTAGTTATCAAAATAATATGCTAATCATCCTCTTTACCATATTGAAGTCAATGTTAATCATTGTCAGAAGAGTTAAAAATATCATTTATGGCTTATCAGTACCATGACGTACAAGCTCTGCCTGCACTGAAAGACCCATTAACTATTTCAGCATATTTATGAAGTTTTCTATTTCAGTAGTTGATAGAATGAATCATACTTTTACTGCTAAACTACCCACAACGATACAATTATTATATGCAAATGGAACATTTCTCCAACAAGGACATGAGACTCCAAGACAGAAAGATTGAAAATTTTCATGCTTACATGTTCTGATGGGGGCACTCATTGGGGGAAATCATGGGGGGTCTTAGAAGAAGGCTCATTTAAATAACAAGTTACATTACATCTTCTTCTTCTTTTCCACAAGGGGTATTATTAAGACCAGAGGATGTAGAAAGAGACATAAAAATGCCATCTGAGCCTCTAGCTCTCTTTTAGTCTGTTTGGTAGACACTGTATGCAAAGCAAAATTTGAAAAAGCTAGTTTAGAAGTTTTATTTGTATAGAAATGATGTTTGGATGACACTGCCTATTGTATTCATTTTCATAGCCATTGATTATTAGGATTTTCCAATCAAAACACTTTTTCAGTGTAGCCCATCTTAATTTTGGATCCATTTGATTTATGTGTCTTTCGTTCATTTGGTGATTTAAACATCCTGAATGGTTTTGATGAACAAGAAAACCTATGGCTGGTGTCCCATCCCATTGCTCCTAGCGTGAGATTGTTGATGTAGAGCAGGACGCAGACACTTTCATGTCCAAGATGGACCAGAGAAGGCCCGATTGGAGGCGGAAGTGATCCGGACCGTCAAAACCTTAAAACAAGCATATCTCGCAAACCAAAATGAGTTATTCAACGTACCATATATGATTTTAGGGTAGGATAAGCTACTTTAGCCACCCAACCCCGCTATGCCAGGTTGTCCACGCCGAATTTGCGAGATTCCAACAGATTGACGGTCAAAAATCCACTTTATTTTTGTTTTTACTATTTATAGTAAGTTTTAGTTTGATTATAACTCTTCATCCTTTGAGCTTTAGGAGTTGTGTCCACCATGAAAAGTACTTAGAATAAATTAGGAGAATAACATGGTTAAGCCAAATAGGACACTATTTTTGGCCGAAAACCATGAGGTCTAGTGGAAATCATGACCGTCTATAAATAGTAAGTTCACTATTTATAGTAAGTCACGAATTTTAGGGAGTTTGTGTTGGAGTTTGATTTTGAAACTTCTTCCAAGGTTTGGTATCATTATTTAAAGGGTTGTAAATTCATTTTTATCATCAATCAATTTATTTCGGATTTTATTAGAATTTATTTCTATTTTCTATCTCTCCTCGTGGATTCTAGGAATCTCTATGAGGAGTCCAGAGAAGCTCCATGGATTCGGAATAACTATCCCCTGAGGAATACGGTGCTTGACCTCATCACGCCCATCCCTGCGTCAATTGTCATGTATGATTTTGAGTCAGTTGATGATGTTCATCGGAAAGTTCGACGAGTTAAACAACAACTACAACGGCATGCTCTCTAACACTTTAGTTCTCCAATTGGGAAACCTTCTGTAAGAAAGGGTTCAGATCCACATCTAAACCAGACTCCACCACAGGACTATCGACTACCTCCCCACCCTTTTCAGTCATGTCCATAGATGCAGGCTCTTCTTACAAGGCAGCCTCAACCTTTGCAACACCCTCTGCCACAAAATTCATACCAAAAGCAACCAGTGGTGCGAGGACATGACACTAGAGGGCGATGTCTTAATCTTAATCATTCCCTCAAAAGAAAATGGCGAAGTGTTGATTGTTACTGTCGCGAATAGGTAGGACACTTTTCTAATGAGTGTCCGCAGGCTAGGAACCTCCATTACTATGGTAATGAGGACCCCTACTACTTGGATTGCCATGAGTATTATGATGTGCACATCGATATGGCACAACCCTATATAAAACCCGCATCACATTCAGAGGACCCTCCTACTGAAACTGCAGTAGAAGCTGAGGATGAAGGCGCAATTCTTATCATACGTCGCCTCCTTACCACCACTGAGGAGGAAGATGAAGACTGGTGACAGACCACTGTTTTCCATATGCGGGTAAAATGCCGAAGGAGGTTATGTAACATGATCATTGACGGCAACAGTGTAATGAGGATAGTATCTCAAAAAGTGATTAATAAGCTCAAATTGCCAACTGAAAGGCATCCAAAACCATATAAGATTGTGTAGGTCAGCAGCGTTGCCATCCTCGTGACTTGAAGGTAATTGGTATCATTTAAAATCAACATATATGAGGATGATATTTGGTGTGACATAATTCCGATAAATGTCACCCACATCCTCTCGGTCGATCCTGGCTCTTTAACCGAAAGGTACAAAGCAATGGCGAAGCTAACACGCATACCTTCCTATGGTCGGGTCATCGTATCCTTCTTCACCTGTTGAAACCTACATTAATCCTTCATTGTCGACATCGGCTACTCTTTCAAACTCTCGTGTTCTCACCATGCGGAAGTTCGAAGAAGAGAGTAAGGAGAAAGGTGTAATATTCGCTCTAGTCACAAAACAGGTGCAGAAGCCTATTATTGACCAAGATGAGCCTATTCCTGATGAAGTCAAATCACTGTTACATGACTTTCAAGATTTAGTCCCCAATGATTTTCCTAAGAAGTTGCCCCCGCTGCAGGATATTCAGTATGCTATAGATTTGGTTCCTGGAGCATCCTTCCCCAACCTACCAGCATACCAGATGAGTCCCGCCAAGCATGACAAGTTGAAGCGTCAAGTTGATGAGTTGCTTAAAAAGGACTACATCCAAGAAAGCCTAAGCCCATATGTGGTGCTAGCCCTCCTTACTCCCAAGAAGGATGAAAGTTAGCGCATGTGTATAGACAGCTGAGCTATTGATAAAATCATAGTGAAGTGTTGTTCCCTCATTCCTCGGTTTAATGATATGCTGGACTTTATGCCAGGTGCTAACGTCTTCTCCAAGATTAATCTTCACAATGGATACCACCAGATTCGACCTGGAAATGAATGGAGGATGGCATTTAAGATGAAAGACAGCCTCTACGAGTGGCTAGTTATGTCATTCGATCTCACAAACGCACCTAGCACTTTCATGCACGTCATGGCCTAGTTGTTGCATCCTTTTATTGGTAAGTTTGTCATTGTCTATTTTGATGACATCCTTATCTGCAATAAGTCATAAAAGGAGCATCTCAATCACCTAAGTATTATCTTCAGACTTCGTCGCGAGTGCTTTTACATTAACTTTAAAAAGTATACCTCTATGAGTACATCAGTGGTCTTCTTAGGGTACACTGTCTAGTCCCAAGGCATAGTGGTGGACCCTGCCAAGGTAAAAGCCATTGTTGATCAGCCAACACCTACCACTATCTTTGAAGTTCGCAGTTTTCATGACCTCGCCACATTTTACAGGCGTTTTGTGTGAAACTTCAGCAACATCACGACTCCAATTACATATTGTATAAAAGTGAGAGAGTTTTGAAGGGCAAGTGCAGCAACAGGAGCATTTGTTAGGATCAAACATAAAATGACCAAAGCTCCAATTTTGTGCCTTCAGACTTTGAGAAGGTGAGATGAGTTGTGATGCTGTAAAACATCAGCATTGGTGGAGTTCTCAGTCAAAAGGGTCATCTAATAGCTTTCTTCAGCGAAAAGCTCTGTGATGCGAAATAGCAGTACTCCACTTATGACTTGGAATTTTATGTCGTTGTGTAGACCCTACAGCATTGCATCACTATTTGGTTGGCAAGGAGTTAGTCCCATATTCTGGTCATGAAGCACTCACATATTTAAACTCCTAGCAAGAGATAAATGCTCATTGTGTCAAGTGGTGCGCATACCTTCAGGAGTTTTCTTTTGTCATTCGCCAAAAGGTGGGCAAGGACAATTAGGTTGTTGATGCATTAAGCCATCGCATGCATCTATTGTCTTCGATGGCAGTCATTATTCCGAAATTCGAAGAGATACAATGTGAGTATGCTGACAACAAGGAGTTCAGGCGTATTTATACTGCCATTCTTAGGAGAGCATGCGAGACACCCACATTTCAGCATTCATGATGGTTACTTGTTCTGGAGAACGCAACTTTGCTTACACAATACATCAATCCGCGAGTATGTTATGGGGGAGTTACATGCCAGTGGGTGTAGTGGACACTTGGGTTGTGATAAGACCCTAACTCTCAATGGAGATAGATACTTTTGGCCTCATATATAATCAGATGTTACCAAGATTTGCCAGTTCTGCAGGGTTTGCCCACTTGCTAAGGGTCAAAAGAAAAATGGTGGATTATATCAACCATTATCTATCCCACATGCTTCGTGGGAAGACCTCATCATGGACTTCGTCCTCAGTTTGCCAAAGACCGCTCATAAAGTTGATTTAATATTTGTGGTGGTTGATCAATTTTCAAAGATGGCTCATTTCATACCATGCTCGAATACAGTAGACACTCTCGAGATTGCTCGAGATTGCTTAATTATTCTTTCAATATGTTGTTCGTCTTCATGTGTTTCCGAAGTCAATTGTGTTTGGTCGTGATACCAAGTTCACGAGTTATTTTTGAAAAACTCTCTAGGCAACAATGAAAACCAAGCTTCAGTTCTCTAGTGCCTACCACCCTTAGACCGATGGTCTAACGGAAGTGGTCAATTGTAGCTTAGGCAAGTTATTACAGTGTCTTAACTGTGACATATAGCTACGTTGGACCTAGTAATACCCATGGCTGAATTTGTTTATAATAACACAGTTAGCAAGTCCACTAGGATGTCACCTTTTGAAGCAATAACTGGTATACGACCACGTCTTCCGATCAATTTGGTTCCTCTACCTGTAGAGTTGAGACCAAGTGGAGAAGTTGATGACTTCATCCGCCATATGCGGCAAGTGCATGACAAAGTTCGATGCAATATTGCCACAAGTAATGAAAGTTATAAGCAACATGCAAACACAAGATGTCGCTTTATTGAATTTACAGAAGGTGAAATGGTCATGGCCCGTATTCGTCTTAAACGGTTGCCCCCCGATACCTCGAAGAAGCTCCATCCTCACAATGTAGGACCGTTCAAAATCATAAAGAAGATTAGTATCAATGCTTATATTTTAGATCTCCCATCAGATTTAACAATCAGTACTACTTTCAATGTGGAAGATCTTTCCATCTATCGTGGGCACCATACTGACGATGGTATCGAAGAACAAGCCATCACACTTCCGACTATTTTACCACCTACAAACACAATCATTAATGTTCTCAATGACCAAATCGTCTCCATGTGCCAATGTGGTTACTAGAAGTTTCTCGTCCATTAGCAAGGATGACCTCTCTACGATGCTACATGAATCACAACTACAAACTTCCAACGTCTAATCCTGACCTCTATGAGCATTATCAAGCTATTAATTTGCCAGAGCCAAGTTCTTTCAAGCGAGGGAGGATTGATGCAGGCTAAACTGGGCCCATGATCCATGGCCAAGCTCATTAAGCCCAAACCCAATAGTTGACCCATCAATAAGAGGGCTCAAGCCTCCTATTTAGGTAGCTGGCCTATTTAGGTAGTTAACTAGCAAAATCAATCGGCTAGCTATGAATAACCATTAGTCGAATTAGTTTCATTTATTTTTCATATTTGTAATAAGTCATTGGTTGTCAATGACATTATGAATTTTCCTTATATGTACGTTTTAAAGTTTATATAAGGGCCTGAGATGAGTAGCATCAAGGCACCTTTGGATTGAATGAGAAAATCTAGCTTATTTCTTTCTACTTTGTGTGCTTCTCATGCTTAGATTGAAGGTGCCCACGCTTGAGCGGATCCTTCCCATTCGCCAGATGCGCCATTATCACACTCTAGATTCCCAACCAAATACCTTTAAAAAGGATTGAGAAAAAAAGGGTATGTTTGGTAACCAAAAAAGTAATGTTCGAATAAGCTTATCCAAACAAGTGATTGAGAACCTCCACCCTCTTTAGCACAAGATTTTGAGCTTTGCACATCTAGCATTTTCACATTCAGGGCATCTTGAAAGTGAATCACATTCCATGAAGATAGTATAAATCTAAGTGTGATATATGGAATATATGACAATGGTAGAGTTTTGGAGCATTTCTATCGATCAATCATGTCATATAAGGCCAAGCCATACATAAATTTGCCTCATTAAAATGCCTATCCATGGTTTGTTTAGTAGACAATGATAGAATAACAATAAAATTGATGATGAGACTATAAAAGACCATTACCTTGTAAAGCTAATCTGGACCAAAAAAAAAAACTTCTAAGCCTATCCTCTATAGGGTGTACAATGTGTTGCTCATGTGCCACATGTGAGACCATCCATCTTCAAGCACCCTCACATGTGCCACATTCGTCCTTCAAGCACCCCACATGTGTGATATTTACCAATGTGCCCACGTGTACATATGCCACATGTGCCACCACACATTTTCAAGCACCCCACATGTGTCACATGCATCAATGTGCCCACAGGTACATACACCGCATGTGCCACCACAAATTTTCAAGCACCCCACGTGCCAAATGTGTCATTGTAAATCTTCTAGTGACGCACATGTTCCAACATGTGTCACTATTAATCACAATTCCTGCACGTTCAAGTGTGCCAATGTGCCCAATGTGTACAATCACCACATGTTTGTCCATCCATCTCTATTCTAGGGTGTTTGACAAGTAGCAGTCAAAATGGCAAATAGCCTATCTATATAGGCCTTAGCTGCACAAACTTGTCCAAAATAACTTTTCTGGGCAAAACTTTTAAGGGTACCAAATGGGCCCAAGCTGTTGATTCTCAATTTCCTCCAATGTGACATAAACAAGTTGGGAAAAAAAGCTGACAAATTTCCCACAACCTCTAACAACTCAGCAAAAAACTTATATGATCTAATCCACTAGATCTTATTTAATCTCATTATTCTCCACCATTGTTTTAAATAGCTATGCTATGTGGCGAGTAGTTTACACTACGTAGCGTAGCTTAGCCTTAGTTACGTGGTTAATGAAAATAGCTTAAGTCGCGTGTAGCCTACGCTACATGATAATTTGTGTACGCTATATGATAATTTTCATACATTACATGCTACGTAAACTACACTATATGCTACGTAGATCGCACTACAAGTTATTTTTCACTACAACATCAAAATCAATTAATGTTTTCAATGATTTGTTACATTTTTCTATCAATAAAAATTAGTTACCTTTTCAATGCTTTTAGTAAAATAATATAAGTAACAATATTAAATCAGTTTCATTTCTTTCTCTTTACCTTTAGACTTAATCATTGCCCTCTCCTATTAATTTAGGTTGTGTTTGACTGACCCAAATATCATAAAAAATTTTGTTAAATTTCATTATTAATAAGCCTAATTTGGTGCAAAATATCATGAAATTGGTGCAACCAAGTGCGACCTTGATTAAAAATATAGTAGTGTGCAGCTTACGCCTCACACTTCAGAGGGGTGAATATTATCCTACATGCTATTCGCTATTTAGAACATTGTTCTCCACATTAGCAATACAGTAGGAAGCCTGAGAAATCCAATCACATTTAACCACTTGACTATTGATTTCTACAGTGGGAAGCCTCGCATTATTTTAAGAATCCTTTGTCAAAGACACCTTTCTTTTTATCCTTCAAAAGATAAAAATAAAAAAGACACCTTTCTATCCTTTTCCACAAACAATAACATTCGCATTTCCTCCTTCCCATAATTACAATCTCTCTCAAACAGCACGCTCAGCTATAGCTTTTGCAATGTCACTAAGTCTTCTTGAACACAATGGACGAAGACTCTCATCAACTCACCAAGGTACCAGATCTCTTCCAAAAAATCTACACATATCCATGCGTTTGGCCCCTCACTAGTCACCCCACGAATTGCACTGAAATAACTGCCTCCAAAGTTAACTGTGCAAAGGACTATAACAAGATTATAAAGCCCAGTAGCAAAGCTCGTTACCCAACTTCATTGGAGTCCTTAATATTAAGCAGAACCACATAAGCCAGACCCACCTCACTGCCAGTGATCTTGAAACAGCAATTGACCAGAGCACCTTGGATTACTAATAGTCTGATAAACCACTCATACTATAAATTGAACATGTTTATGGTTTCCATTTTTAAAGCCAAAGGTGAATATAACAATGAAACTTCTTTTTCTTTTAAGGTACAACATTGAAACTTCAGCCCATGCTATGAGAAGAGCTCTTTGTGCAAACCCAACTCAAGCCACAACTGGTCCCTTAGCCCCAAAATACCCTAGTTCAAGAAAATATTGTGCAAGGTGCTTGCCCACATTTCAAGATGGATATGAAATCCAAACCAACTAAAGCAATTAAACTATATAAGGAGGAACAATTGCAACTATCTGCGAAACAACACAAAATCAAAGTGCACCCACCTTTTTGTTCACTCACATTCGCATTAGCTTTCAGCCCTTTCAATTGTTGAAGAACCTCATCAGCTATCAACCGCTTCATGGACCGTGATAGACTCGACAATTTCTCCTCTTTAGAGAATTGTTCTTTGATTCCCTTCACCTTTTCAACAACAAACAACAGCTACCGTTACACCACAGGAAAGAACGACATCTAAAATAAAACAAAATATTCATAAGAAAAGATTTTTTATTTTTATTTTTTTTTAAATCCTATATGGAAAATCTGGGACTTACTAATCTAACAAGTTCAGTGGGTTCCGATGCTTGCCGGAGCCGAATCGATTCTTGCATTTTCCTAATTTGGTCTTCGTTATATTTAACAGCTGCGGAAGAAAAACACCAAAAATCAACAAAATCCAAACATGGGTTCTTCTTTTAAAAAATAAAATAAAAATCACCCAAAAGAAACAAAATCAAACAAAACCCAAAAATGAATTCTTGAATGCAAACAAGTCAGGGAAGAAAAAAAGATCAAAAGAAATCACAATCTGGGTATTAGATTCCATGTGATCTCCGTACCACCGAAAAAAGCAGGAGATGCATCGCTGGAGCTGGAGAGTATGAAGAAAGAAGTGTAGAGAGAGTGCAGAACGTAGAGAGCAGCGACGGCATTGACAGAGCAGATGACGACAGTCGTTCTCTTGTAAGAGCAGAACTTCCCATTTCGCCCCTGGTTTGCCCATTCTAACCTCGCCATCTCTCTATCCTCTTCTTGCCCTTCATCAGCATCCCATCATCTTCATCATCATCATCATCATCATCATCGTCTTAGATGGGCCATCTGTTTCTTCGGAAAATGAGGAAATATGGTTAGATTCTTGAGAAAGAGAGAATGGAAAAATCAATTCTATAGAAAGTTTCTTCTTTAAATGCATCGATTGTGATTTTTTCACTCTTTCACAAAGCAAGAGGATATGAAGCGGGTGGGTGCTATTTTGCGCTTTGGGTGATGAGCGGGCTTAACATTAACTCTCTTCGGAGAAATAGATGCGACAGGAACGTCGGCAGAATGCGGGTTCCATACATCCATGGTCAAGCGCCAAAGACAAATGCGCCAATCCGGCCGACGTGGAACATGTTTGGGATTACGGATACGGAGTCCCCACCGTGCAGATATCCAATCCTGAAAAGAAGGTTGGCCATCTGATCAGATAAGAAACGCGTCGACGTTGAATGTGGATCGTTGAAGGTATAGCTCCTCTTCATCAATGGTCTAGTCGATTGAGGGTTGTATTCGTTGAGACGGGAAGCGGATTGCGTGGTGACCCCACCACGAATATACCAATGGCAGGAGTTTGTGGGGCCCACCGTGATATGTATATCTTATCCACTCCGTCAATCCGTTTTTCCAGCTCATTTTAGGGCATGAGAACAAAATTGAATCAGACCCAAAGCTCAAGTGGACTACAGAGGAATATCGGGGATCGAACCGTTGAAAACTTCTTGGGGACCGCATAAGTTTTGGATCAATCTGCCATTTCTGTTTTCCCTTCATCCAGTTGTTTGTGACCTTATGAACGGGTTGGATGGAAAATAAACATCATGGCAGGCCCTAGGAAGGTTTCAATGATGGACTTCACTAACCCCACTGTTTCCTGTGTTGTGGTCCACTTCACCTTTGGATGTCCTTCAATTTTTGTCTCATTCACTAAATTGTGCTGGTAAAACGGATGGACGGCATGGATAAAACACAGAAATCACAGTGACCCAACAGAGTCCTGTCACCAGGGATACACTGGTGTTGGGTCCATCACGCAATCGGCTTAAGATGCTCCTGTACATGTGGAGCCATGATCGTCGGTCGACTCCGTGATAGGAAGGTTTCCATCCTCCAGCCCTCAGACTAAAACCGTTCGCCAAGCACACGTGTGCAAGAATCAGATCATTCACTGGATTGGGCGCTGCTATCAGAAGATACTAACTTTCCGAATTAGTAACTAAAATGAGCATGTTTGAAATCATGGATCACAGAGAAATTTGGATCTATCCCTATTCCTCACGAGGCCCACTTGATGAGTGGTCTGGGACACGTGGATGGATTTGATTAGTTGACAACAACGATTTTACATCCCTTAAAAGAAGTTGGAAAATCCATTCCAGTGAACAAATTAGGTATGACGTCCAAAGTCGAATTTAGTAAGAAAACGCTTTCGTACCTGGACCACCTAACATGGAAAATGACTTAACATGAATGAAATCCACACCGTCCATCCGGTACGCCACCCCCTTTTTTAATCTTGATCCTAAAAACCAGGTTGATGCAACACTTAGATGGGCCATCCCACCTGAGTTTTGGAATACTGTTATTTTTCTCTCTTATCCTGGCAAGGCACGTCAGAGGATCATGGAGTGGATGGCATATAAACACCACGTTATGACCTACATAAAACTAATGGTGGTTGTCCCATCCCTATGTTTTCCTATTTTGTGGCCCATTGACTGTTAGATCATCATAATTTTTAGGTTTAATGGTTAGGATGAAAGAAGGTACCTGATGGATGGAGTGGATCTTATGAACCCAGTAACCCAGCGCGGCTCATTAGTAAACTCCTGCCATTGGGGAAGATGGTGGGACCCACCTGAAAAGGTCGGCAAATAGATCTGGCCAGCCCATAAGGCAAGAAGCTCAACCCAGGCCCAACCTACCAGCCAGAAAAAGGAATTGCTCTCAGTGGCAAATGGGCTGGGCTAGACCGATACAGGTTTGGGCTGCTCTAGAGGCCCGTGTTCTGGAGTTGGCCCGAGTTTTAAGCATAAAAGACCCGACCTGTAGGCCCACTCCAGCCTGACTTTTCAGAATTAGGGGGGCTGATCGTTTGATGGTGGGTTCAGCACTGCTCAAGCTGACCCGAGCCCAAATCGGTCTGAGCTGGGCTAGATCTAGGTTATCATCCCATGGGCTGGATTAGACATGCTCCTGCCCAGCCCTGCCTCTGGCCCATTTTGCCGTAGGCTCAATGTCGGTCAGGCGGTCAGGACGTCAGGCCACAGCCCAATACTCTGACAGCCAATGTTAAGTTGGGATGGTCTATCGGTTCTAGTGAAACCCGTCCGTCGCATCATCGAGCCAAATTCGGGCCTGGTTCTTAACCCTTGGGCAGCAGTCTCGGCAGTGCCAACCAGACCCATTTCTCTCGCACTCACACACCCCTCACCATAGTTGCACACGTGGTCAAATCCAGATTACTCATCATGCATGTGAATTCCCTTGCTAAAAAATCAGACAGATCCCCTGGGGACAATTTCTTCACCTTACATTCCTTTGGCAAGTGTAAGGCCCATTTGACGATTTTCGGGTCATGGCATGGCATCTACACGTGATGAGCGGCTCGGATCTGTCACAACATACGAGAATGGCACGACACACCCCTTTTACCTTGTCGAAATGCTCCTTATAAATGGGTCGGGGCCTTTTACCCGAATGATTACGATTACAGGGATCCGATGTTGCATCAGGGTCTGAACGCGAGACCCCATGAAAATTCTGCTTCTAAAAGACCAAACGCAATAAAGATAAATGATTACATACAAGCGCTGTACCTGAACTTTCACACTAGCAGAATATCCTATTCGTGATAGATGTGTGCTGCACCATGACAATCACCTGGCACAAAAATCAGGCCTGGACAATTGTCCAATAAGGCAGTGCATCAAAATCATTGTACAGCAGATGTATGATTCTATGGACTGGTGGGCCAACCTAATAATCAAATCGGCTTGATTTCTATATCAGATGATCGTTGTGGTGTGGCCCAGTATATTATACGCCTGTGATGCATACAATCCCTAGCTAGCGCACTAAATTAAAATCATTTGCCGCGCCCATAGAAAGTATGTAGCCGTCACAAAAATCCAAACGATTGAAATCTTGGATCGCACTCTAGGTGGGGCTTTGTACCTACCGAATTGAATTTAGAGTGTGTTATAGTTTTCAACCGTTCATCTGGTGGTCACCATTTGGATGGTTAGAATTGTTTGGTCACAAATATGAACCCACTTTTTATGGTCCAGATTCACGTGCATGCATGCCACACGTATGGTGTTTGAATTCCCACCATTTAATAGCATGTTGCATGCGTTTTTATTTTAACCTTTTAATTAATACCGTGGTGGCTTTTTAGCCCATCATAATAAGTTTCTTTTAAATAAAGCTAGGGAAAGTGGTACTTTGCGTGCGGGGGCAACTCATCTGCATGATCCCATGTGCCAACGTGGCAAAAGTGATTGAGATCCAGGCCATCCACATGGTGGGTCCCAATTTGAATACGTAGATGCAATGCTTTAAAATCAAGCAATCCACTAGAGGAGGAAAAAACAAAACATTATGTTTGAAAACACAAAAAATAATGATAATAAAAAGCTTAGAAAAGATTGTATTAAACTTTTATTTATTATTATTTTATTTTATTTTTACTATCCATGTTATTTTATGAATTGTAGCTCTACTATCACTGGGCAAGCTATATTTAGTTCAATGGCATGTGATGTTGGACTGGATGGCTAGGATCTCTCACATGTGCTCATTTAACACATAAGTGGCATGTAGATGGGCTATCTCGTGACTTTCACACATCTTGGCTTAGCTAGCAAAGCTCATTAAAAATGCTGACAACGACATTCCATTCATGTATTGCGTTAAAATTGTAAAATAAATGAAGTTCTTAAGTCCAACCCATTGGATTATAAAATACGGTCCACCCAACATGGATCAAATATTAAATTAATGAACGTGACATCCAACCTTTCTAATAAGTTGGCCTTAATATGAGGATCACCTTGTGCATAACTCAACCAATTTACTCATCAGGTGTGCCACATCATATAAAATAAATTTTAACCATTGATAAATAACAAAAATATAATCTTGATCTACTTAAGGAGTGTACATATAGATTTTTGTGTAAAGTAACTATCATGAAGAGGTCATTCTATTAGATGGATTAGATGTCTTATGTACTTTATATGTTAAATGTTATCCAATGGATGGATCATAACTTATAATCTAACTAGCTAGACCTTCTCATAAGCAAAACGAGACACACGTGAAAAGAGTTGAATTGGTTCCAAGAAGTGAGGTAGAGGGAGGAGAAGATGTTGTAAAAGGGCAGTTATTTAATAGTTAGGTCTCATATATATGGAATTAGTCAAAGATTTGAGGAAAGTCATTTTGAAACTACATATACACGAGCACTTATAAATGGTACACATGACATATAGTAATCCAAATTAAATTTCCTAATTTGTTAACCCACCTTCATCAAGCTACAATTAATATAAAAATCAGGTTGGTTGAACAATCCTAACATTTGTTGGTGGACGCTTTTTAAAATAAGACTATTTGGTGTGTTTTTCATTTTCTATCATCTAATAAATGTCCAACAATCTAATATTTTAATAACTAAATCAGATTAATTTTATTTAATGATATGTGTAAACCAATTCCCTTAATTTGGATAGTTTAATTTGAATGAGATTTCTATGCCATGTAAGTAACATCTGAGTAATTTCTAAATACTTGCTTATCATCCCTCACACTCTCAGAGCATTTCTCATAGAGTAAAACACGTGCAACTTCTGTGGGGACTACCTTGCTGGTTGTGGGACATCCAATGGCATAAAAACAAGATGGCCCAAAAATCACACTAATCTTATATTATTATGTGGGCCACATGCTTGAAAAATAAATAAATTAAGAAGCACCTAAAAACCTTAAATTCATGTAGTGGCCCACAAATGATTTGATCAGCATGACACAAATACACCACGGTGGCCCTACGCCCCAGCTAGTTGCATTTACAATATTAGCTGTAGGTGAGACTTTCCTTTTTGATATTCTAGTAGAGTGATGATTGGTACCTGCACACTTCAAAATTGTACACGTGGCATACACTATTAATGCAATTAAACCGTCCAAGTCATGGGACCCATTTAAAAGGTCACTATTGAAAATTCAGATTGATTTAACAATCCTATGGATTTTGGACCTTCGACTGTTTCAATTTGACCATCCATTAAATGTCCATCAATCAACCAATTGGTGAACTAAATCAGTGTAATTTTTTACCCGAGACTTATTTTGTGTTAATTACATGCTACGTTGTATTATTCATATGCTTGTCTATCAGCCAGCATACTTTGCCGGAGTATTTATGGCGATAAATTGGAGTTATCTATTATGGGAAACCTCCAATGGGACAGATCGCTCCAGCTTGTAAATTATCTAAGTGCACTTTATTTTGGCTTAAAAATTCTTTTTAAAATGAATAATGTACACTGATTGCTTGCAATTTTTACTCCACGTGGAACGATTATGGCCTAAATTCCGATTTACCGTTACTTTTGGAGGTAGAAATGGGTGCATTGCCCCTTCCTATCTAAGCCTTTTCAGTTGTCCATTTGTGGGCCACTAGTATGATTAAGATAGTTCATGACCACAACTTTTGAGCTATGGTGGGCCATGGCCCATTCGATAATTGCTCAAATCTCCATATATATATATATATATATATATATATATATATATATATATATATATATATATATATATATATATATATATATGGAAAAGGTAATATGCGCTAGAGCGTAAAGCGGTCGTCCGTGAGGTCGAGCTGGGGTGGGCCCCACCGTAATTCCTTTCGAAGATCCACACCGTCCACCAGATGCACCGCTCCAAGTGTGACCCACACGGTTGGAAATCTACCGTCCACGGAACTCAAGTGGGCCATACCTTCTGAAAACATAAGTATACACATGGAAACATGTAAAAGCACTTGGTGGGCCCCACCTAAGATGTGGATACCACCTGAAAAGTAGTCTAAAATTACATTCAAGTGGGACACACATGATGGACGGTTTTGATCATGAAAAAACCTCTCGAAAGGCCCCCAAAACTGGTTTTGAATGTTTCAATAGTACACGGCCCGTCTCCACTTCTGTACGTGGTGTGGCCCACAAAAGTCATGGATTGAGGTGATTTTCAGCCATGTGGGCCCTTCTAGGGATGGTGCATCTGACTGAGGGGGTAGATGTTCAAACGGCATCACGGTGGGGCCCACCCCAGCTCGACCTAATGGAGACCACTTTACGCTCGAGCGCATAGTACATTTTCCCATATATATATATATATATATATATATATATATATAGAGAGAGAGAGAGAGAGAGAGAGAGAGAGAGAGATGCTCACACACAATTAGTTGGACAAATCAAATTAGTCCAAATAGCCATGTATTTAATAGCAAAAAATTACTTTTCTATCTCAAGTAATTTACCACATGTGAGGATCCATGATATCAAGTTTTACATAAGTATGATAGAAATTAAATGTCAAAGATCTAGCCAGTCCATTAAATAGGGCCTACTAATTATATTTTATATGTTAAAATTTAATAAACGATCATCACTAAAGCCACACATACAAGTTAAATATGTACGGCTAAAATGAATTTCTAATAGCCCCATTTTCTTGTAAGTAAATATCATACCATTAATCATTAAAAATAATAATTTATGTCCTTCAAATATTTAAAAGAAATCCTACCTAATTAATGGACCAAATTTCATATACATTTATTGCACCGCACAAATGCATCACATGTGTACAACTTCCTAATTCATCCCATTTTCTCATTCTCTTGAAATCCATTGCCTAAGGACTCGGATTAGATACTGACAAGATCAGTAGCCAAATTGCTACTAAAGTGACTTCACCAAGATCTATGGACTCCACCATGATGCATGTGTTGTATTCATACCGCCCAATCATTTGTAGATACCGTTCTATTGCATTATAAAAAGAATGAGATAGATATAAAGTTAAGTGGACCCACCACATAAAATTGTGGGATCAGTCACACCCACCGTTGAAACATTTATAAGGCCCACCGTGATTTATTTTTTAGATCCAACCTATTCATAAGTTAACATAGAGATAAATGAAGTGAAAACAAAAATATAAGCTTGATCAGAAACTTCAATGGCGCCTAAGAAGTTTTGAACGGTAGATGTCACTGTCCCCACTGTTTTCTATGGTGGGGTCCACTTGAACTTTAGATCTATCTAATTATTTTTTCTCATACATAAAACAATCTCTACAAATGGATGTACGACATGAATACAACACATGCATCATGGTGGGTCCACAGAGCTTGATAACGTCACTTCAATAGCAATTTGGCTACTGACCTCGTCAGTATCGAATCCACGCCCATTGTGTAATTTACATATCAACTAATGTTAATAAATACTCACGTGCGAAGAGAAGCTGGTCCAGGTTACTTTACAAAAGGAGTACCCAGCTTGGGTGGGCCTCATTGTAGTGTTAAATTGAAATCCACCCCAACCATCAGGTGAGTCACCCCCTGTTTGACCCAGGGCCAAAAAATCTGCCCATCCTTATTTCAGTTGAGCCACACTTATCGAAAATTTTTTATCGAAAAATCTGACCCTCTACACTGTTCCCTAAATGTGACCCACTTGAATCACATTTGAGCTTGATTTTTTAGCCTTTAAGCTAATCTTTTCATTTCGCATCTAATGGGTGTAATGGATTTTACATGCACATTATAGTGGGCCCTGTAAAAATCGAGGGTGGACGTCTCTCTCCCAATTATTTTCCTTTGTGTGCCTCAAATTAATAACGTATCATCATGTTGTTTTTGCTTGTAGCCTATCATGAGATTACACATCTAATGATCGAATTTGATTACACATATAATAGTCGGATTTGATATCACATACACATCAACGTATGGCCCTATAAAATATGCTAGAGTCTCTCCCGCATCGGTTCCAGAAAATGGCCTAGTTCCAAGGAAAGATCAGTATCTTCCGGAACGGACTTAGATTGTGTAGCGTACCACACGGCATGAGTGTATATAAATGGCAATGATGTGTGTGCCTCACCATGGTGTATTTGTTTTATCCACGTGGTCCATCCATTTTCTCATATTACCTGAAGGCATGGCCCCAAAACTGAGGCTGATCCAAAGCTCAAGTAAACCCCACCAAAAAAAAACAGTGGGAACAATGATGCTCGGTGTTGACATTTTCCTAGGTCCCACCATAATGTTTATTTGCCATCCAACCTATTCATATAGTCATATAGACTTGGATGAAGAAGGGATAGAAAAAAATACACCTAGATCCATAGCTCAACTGGCAGACTGAGTGGAGATACTGTCACGCCCCAAACTCGGAAACCGGGCTCACAAAATTCCCGATCGCCGAATCCTGCGCTGACAGCCTCCGTAGTATTCCATTCTCGGCTTCCAGCGCCCATACGCCAGATTCCGATCCTGGGATCCTACAAGGAGGATTTTCAGTATGAATTTTTTTTTTTTTTGTGTAATGGAGCATAACCAAAAGCATAACCAAGTCACAAAACAACATCACCACATATCCACTATATCAAAAACTTTTAAGTACAATGCAGAAAGGGAAATACAGGGTGATCAAAAAGCTCCAAAATAGTCTGGTACGCGCTCCCGCTTTCGGTGGCTAGCGCTTTGTCAACGCTACTGCACTTGCACGCGGTCGTGCATAAGCTTACAAAAGCTTAGAGGGTGGTGTAAGTGTGTGTCAAGGCAAACGCCAAGTATACAATATCAGAGTAATGCGGAAGTATGCGGTAAGTCCATGAATACTATCAGCTGTACTAAAGCTATGCAATGCAAGATATGAATGCTATCGGCCATACCAAGGCCATGCGATGCGAGGCCTATGTAGCCAAATGTCATATGCGATATGCCATACAAGCGTGCCAGTACTCATCAAGTATACATATCAGTGCAGATTCCTCTCTGGATATCACCGGGGTCTAATACACTCTCACACTTGTTGCCTCCTCCCTAGGCGCACATCAAGCAAGTGGAAGAGACCACACTATCCGCCCGACTAGTAGTACGCGCAATACCTACCCCGGCTCGTCGATAGCGGACACATTTGCGAGCCGGTCAAACTCGGCCTGCTTATAGCCCCCTCACTCGGGCGGATAAGGCCACACCCCATTCCAACCGACCACGACACGGTGGGAGACACGGCCATGCGGTATTCGGCACTCGGCGCTCGTGTATCCACTCGGTCAGACGTTGGAGCATCTCCCTGGTACCAAAAGGTTCTGGGACTCTCACCCAAGGACATCCTAAGTGCCCACAAGGTGCTAGAACAAAGTATTTCCCAGGTGTCCGATACGGCCATCCACGATGTGCTGTGGAGCCACGGCCCGATGTCGCTAGGGCGTGCGGTGATCAAGTCACACATATGCGAGATGCATGATTCACACCGTACAATCATGCGGAATCTCACGCGTACCACGCGATCATGTGGGGCACTCCGTCTCATAAGGAGTCCCGTAAATGTCTCGATCAACGGCTTATGCTATGATCAAACATTCCTCATATCAAGCATACAAATGATGCGTATGGGTATGAATTATGGAGCTATACTAAGCATGTTATAAAGTGGTGGACTATCAACAAGTATGGGCTTACTAATGGGCCCTAAGGCGAGTTATAATGCAGACATTTAACCAACATTATTCTTACAATGTGGACGTCAAACCAACATTGCTCTCAAGGCATGACCTGTCATCAAACATTATTATACACACTATGGAGGAATCGCTCATTGTAATGGACCGTAAGGACTCCCTGTTGGGCCTCGACCCATGGGTCTTATATTCATTAAGTGGGCCGCATCATATGGGCCTTTTATAAATCAAGTGGGCCACATTAAAGGGGCCTTATGTACATTGCAATGGGCCATGTCCCATGAGCCTTTGAATACATCACAATGGGCCTTGTAACATGGGCCTTATATACATTAAGGTGGGCCACATCAATGGGCCGCACCAATATAAGTGGTGATAATGAATTCCACCATTAAAATCCCTAGGGCCCACTATAACATTTATTTCTCATACAATCTGTTCATAGAGTCACCAAGAACTTGGTGGCCCAAGGGTCTAATGGTGGACGTTCAATCGTCACTGTATAGTGTGGTCCACATGATAAATAGATCTATATTTTTATTTTTTTTATTTTTTTTATATTTTTTTTTGGCCCTAAGCCTTAATACAAGCTTGCCAAATGGTGGACTGTTTAGATGCAACACAAGTATCATGGTGGGGCCCACATGAAGGCCCACCATCCCTTATAATATAAATAATATAACATATAATTTATATAATATATATATATATATATATATATATCTATATACACACACGTATACACATGCACCCACATACACTCACACACACACGTATGCACACACACGTGCACACTCACACACGCACGCACACACTCACACGGGGCCCCACCGTCCACTGGACGGTGGCTTACAACACATGCATCAGGGTAGGATCCCACCGTCCGCCTGGACGGTGGGAATAAAGCACATGCACCACTGTGGGCTCCACGTGGGGCCCACTGTAATTTTTACTTACCATCCAACCCGTTCATGAGGTCACACAGACCTGGAAATGAAGGGGAAAAATAAATTTCAGATTGATCCAAAACTTCAGTGGGCCCAGGGAAGGTTCCGATGGTGGAATTCAATCACTGCTGTTTCTTGTGGTGTGGGCTACCTGAGCCATGGATCGGCCTGATTTTTTTTGGGGGGTGGCCCACCGTCCTGAGGTCCCACCATATGGACGGATTGGATGACAAATAAACATCAAGGTGGGGCCCACGGCTGGAGCCGTGGGATCCTGCCCGTTTCACGCTGGCGCAGGCAGCGGGCTGCTGTGTGTCAGCGGCAGCAGACGCTGCCTCCCTTTTTTTTTTTTTTTTTTTTTGTTAAAACCCATGTTTTTGGGGTTTTTCACGTGTGGGGCCCGGTTCGGCCAAATCCATCCCAACCACTGGATTCCACAGCCCGGTACCATTCCATCAAGACCAATTTAGGGTATTTTTCGGTGTGTAGGAAGATTTAGATGATTTTAAACGGTGAACATCACTGTTTGCTAAGGTATGGCCCACCAGATTCTCCGATCAACCTCATTTTTCGGCTCAACGCCTAAAATGAGTTGGTAGATAGGATAGACGGCGTGGATTGAATACAATCATCAAGATGGATCCTCTACGAGTGGTCCCTCCTTCAAGGCTTGAGAACCAAGCCAACACTTGTGTTTTCCTTTTCACGTCAGAGTCCCTGGACTCTTCCTTCTTCTTTTTTTTTGTTGGGCATCTAATGCCTCTAGGGTGGGCCCTTTGTAATGGGCCACCACATGGTGAGGTGGTGTGGTCACCGTACTTATGTAAAGTGGGTCCCACCTTTAGATGGTTTGGATTCCAATGCATGCTCCTTTGTGGGGTCCATCCAAGTGGGCCACACAACTATATCATCATAAGGAAAGAAAAATGTAAAGAGAGAGGGAGAGAGAAAAAGAGTGGGACACACGTGTGATGGAGGGACCCCGACACTATGGGTCCTCCCTTGCATCCAATCATACATAAGAAAATTAATCAAAGTGGGCCATTGGCCACATCTTAGGGTCTCAAGTGAGATCCATACCATCGATCGGTAGGCCTCACTTGGCCCGTCATAAAAACATAAATGCTAGCCTATAGGAGCACCCACCGGTCGATCTTCTTGGTCCGTTGGGAAGCCAACCTCCTTGTGCTTCACTTCGACGGTGGAGATGAGAAATCAAGGGCTAGGATGAGAGGTTTTGGGAAGGGAAAGGTGGGCCACACAAGGTCATTTTTTTTTCCATGGAAGGCTTGGACGTGGGAGCTCTCTTTGCTCTTGGTGTTGCTTGGAAAATAGTGTAGAGAAAGAGAGAGATAAGGAGAGAGAGTGATGTGAGGTGAGTGATAGATGTGAGTGATGGGTGAAGGGATGGATTGCTTGACTTTTGGTGGTGGCTTTACTTGTGGAAAAAGAAAGCATGGGTGCTTTGTACTTGACATGAAGTGATGGATTGATTGATGTGATTGATTGATTGATGGGATTGATTTGATTGATTGGATTGATTTGACATGTTGTAGAGATTCTCTCGGGATTGTAAAAGCGCGGCGTTTCTTCGAAATAAACGCCGGCTCATATCTTCTAGTCAGGGTATCGGATCGGTGCGTGAGTTGCGGCGTTAGAACCGCGGCGACGGTGCGGTCGCAACGATACAGGTCTTGGATTAAATCGACTTGAATTTAAAGAAAATGACATACGGTCGTGCGCAACGTCGGTTATCAGTCGCGAATTGTCGGACTTCGACGGAAAGGATCGCGGTAGTTGACGGAACAGTACGGACCAGGACACGGGTCTTACAGATACCTCGTTTCAACACTTGATGTCTGGGTATCGATCCCTAGTGGGGGTGGCTAACATGGAGTGTGTGCACTGACATGGGTATGTACTAACAAGCTAACTCAAAAAAAAAATAAAAAAAAAATAAAAAAATAAAAAATAAAAAGGGAAAATACAAATATCAACTTAAGAAGTTTTTGAAGGTAGGCCTTCAATCTCTACTTTTTCTTGTGGTGTGGTCCACTTGAACGTTGAATCAGCCTCATTTTTTGGATCATACCTTAAAATGATTTGAACATATGTATGGATGGCGTGGATAAAATGTATAAATCACGTTGGGACTGATCTTAAGTCTCTTGATCTAACATTGGGTGATCCACTTGGCGGTGGAAGTGGATTTCAAATTAACACCATAGCAGGCCCATCTGAATGACCAACCTTTGTGACGTGAAATCACTCATCTCTATTCTCTAATGGTATTCATCTATGTAATCGAGTGGTGCCGTGGCACAGACAACCACCCTCCTATTTTTACAGGCCCACTATAATGTATAAGTAAAATTCACTCCAATCATTAGATGCCTAATCCCATTATGAGTTTAGAGCCAAAAAATCATGCCAACCTTTGATTCAATTCAGCCACAGCAATGGAAACATTGGGAGCCACCCTTGATTTTTACCATGCCCAACATGACAAGCATATGAAATCCACTCCAACCATTAAGATGACACACTAAAAATTTATGCCTAATGTCCAAAAATCAGGGGCATACGTGATTCAGGTGGGCCAAACCAATGAAAATAGTTAGGAGAGTGAGTTTTCCTTGTACACTATTTTCGATCATGTGGTCTACTTGAACCAAAGATGAAGTTGATTTTTTAATCCACTCTAGTAGGGGGTGACTCACCTGATGGTTGGGGTGGATTTCACTTTAACACTATAGTGGGGCCACCACTGCTGGCTACTTTTCCTCTTAGAATAACTTTTCTTTGGTAAAATAACATTAATTGGTCCTTGAATTAATCAACTAGTTGGATGAAAATGCAATGTCCAACTGGGTGTGTGTGAGCCCCCTCTCTCTCTCTCTCTCTCTCTCTCTCTCTCTCTCTCTCTCTCTCTCTCTCTCTCTCTCTATATATATATATATATATATATATATATATATAAAAGAGAAAATTTCAAGCCTCGAAAAGAACTACTAATGCATGTTTGGATGGTTCAAATATTTCTATTGATGTGATTTTAGTACTGTAGCCAATAATTAAATTATTTTTGGCATCATTAGCGTGCCACATGTGTCTAGTGAATTACTAGCCTAGACACACTTTGTCATATTTGTGACTCTCCTTGCCTAAAAAAGGAAGTAAAAAAGAGTTTCTTTGTATTATATTTGAATCTTAGCATTTTGTGGGATTTCAAAACACATTAAAAGGATAATTTTAAAATACCTTCAATTCTATTTACTCTCAAATCTAAGGCTGCCAAATGCAAAAAGATGGACACCAATAAGAAACTTATGCTCTTTCAGGCTTGTAAGTTAGTTCCAATAGTACCACAGTTGGAATAGTAGACTCTGTTACTTTTCAACCTTGACCGGAACAGTAGACTCTGTTACTTTCAACCATGAGGTGGGTTAAGTGCTGTTGTAGCATAAGTGTGGGTGTGAGCGTGTGTGGAAGCATTATTATTGCACAGTATCTCAATTACGGTGTTACGCCAGAAGGTGGACTGGTCAGTTCTCTACACGTGGCCCAGACAGGCACATTTGGCAAGTCTTCTCCTTTGAAATTTCACAAGATTTTCTAATTTTGAAGTTCTTGTTGGGATATTATTAGGAAAATCTAGCTAAAAATAAAAACATTTAAATATTTACTCTAAATTAATAAATAAAATCTAAAACTCAAATACATGATATTTATATAATTATTTTTAATGTTTTACTGGTTTTCTATTTTATACCACGGTAAAAATGCAATAATTTGAAATATTCCAAGATTATTTTGAAAAGCTCACAATGACACGGCAGTAATATCAGTTTATGTTCTTCTCATGATATTGCTACGAGGTTTTCAAAATCTTGAGGATATTTGTCACACTGCCAACAGGTGACACATGCTGGCCATCCTGGGGTTATAGGCTAATGATAATGCACGTGCTAAAGGCTGATATCTACGGTAGTAACAAAGCACTCAGCCTTAGTACCTTAGTATGTGTGGCACACATATATGTGAACCGGACTTTTCATCATTTTGGACCACGACGGATGGTCCATGCACCAAAAATCACATTAGTCAGATGATTCAATTGGACGACTCATGCAAATTGAATGTTAAGCATTGATTGGGCTTCTTCTAACTATATAACCCTTGGAAGTAATACATGTTGGGGGAATCGTGGAGGTACACAGAGATGAATCAAGTAGGGTAATCCAATTGCACCAAAAAAGCACAATGCAAATACTCCAAATTTTAATGTGGAAAAATCCTTTTTTTAAAAAATTACAGCACAAAGCGACATTTATCATTACGAAAGGAAAAAATTACAGAAGTAGAGAGACTATCCAATTTGAAGAACCTTAAATCAACCCAAGTGATGTAGAGCGGGTCGCAGACAGTTTCATAGCCAAGATGGATCAGAAAAGGCTCGGTTGACGATAGAAGTGATCCGGACCATCAGACCTTAGATCGGGCGTATCTCGCAATCTGGAATGAGTTACCTGACGTAAAATATATGATTTTGGGGTAGAACGAGCTACTTTAGCCAACCAACCCTGCTATGCAGGATTGCGACGCCCGAAATTACGAAAAACCCCTTGATCGATGATCGTTTCCTGCTTTAATTTTATTTTTACTATAAATAGTAAGTTTTAGTTTGGTTATAACTCTTCATCCTTCCGGCTTTAGGAGTTGCGCCCAACGTGAAAAGAGCTTAGAATAATTAGGAGAATGTTCACACCCCAAGTGCAGGGTTGTGATGTAGTAATAAACTCGGTAAGACCGAGGTCGAATCCACAAGGACTAAAACCTGTACGTTATCTGAAAATAACTAGATCTAGAACTAGGCTAAGATGAAATCTAAACCAATTGAGATTTGAGGAATAATGGTGAAATATTAATCTAAACTTAAAAGAATTTAGAGAAGGGAAACTAGGGATTCAGAGGATCCACTTGTAGAGATCAGGAAGATCTACGCCTGCTTCATGAATCATGGAAAATTGAACTTACTTGATATAGTTTTCAAGAGATGAAAGGTATAAGAATTAGGTATGATTCCATCACAAATTCATGCCTACGAGACAAGGTAAACAACAGAACTTATACCAATCCATAACCAATCAAAAGATGTATGAGTGTTAGGAACGATTCGGTCATCCAACCTGTCCATGAGACGATGGCGAACAACAGGGTTTCCAAACATCAAAATAAAAAGAAACGAATTATTTAAGCCATCACAGATCTACTGTAATTTAAATCACAACAAACCATTAATGACTAAAAGAATTTCTTAAATCAAACTAGAATCAATCAGTTCAGTTTAAATCAAACCCGTAGAAGCTCCCATCATGCCACAAGCTTCACCGCTTAGCCCTAGCTAAGAGGTTTAGCCAACCGTGATTGGCTGGATCTCTCAACAGCAAAGAAAGAAAAACAGCAAAAAAAACATAAAAAATTCTCTCTCTGTCTCTCTCCCTGTCTCTCTCTCTGTCTCTCTCTCTAGCCGTGAGTGTAGCTCTAAATCTGTCTCTCCTTTCTTTTATATCTGATACCATCGGTGGAGAGGGAAAACTTCGTGCTGAAGCTTTCCTTACGCAGCAACAATCGGTGCCAAGCTTACGTAGCAACAGTCGGTGCCGAGCTTACGCAGTAAAAAAATCGGAGACTCACAACTCCACCCTTCCTTTCATTTCATCTAAAAGATCAACGTCCTTGGGACGTTTTTGAGTGGCCTATTAGATGGACGGATCAGATCTTCCATCTAAACATCACCGAGATCGCACCATAGCCCGCAAAAGTCGGGCTGCGTCCGGTCGCGGAACAGGGACGCAGATCTCTTCTGCTGTTTGATTGGTGGGGCACAAGATAAGTGTCTAGAGCGAAATCCACTCCGTCCATGAGATGTGCCTTGAAATTTCACTCAGATATGGGTGACTTTGATCATCCGTTGAAGAGGCCCACAGGTTTATCGTTTCTGCCGTCCGTTCCGCTTTTGAACTGATAGGGACCCATACTCGCTGTTTCTCATTCCGTCACCTAGGCTAGGCTCTTGGCCACCTTGTGAGTCTTCTGGACGGTTTAGATCGTCGAATATATCGTGATATAGGCCATGCAACTCCCCGGAAATTTCAGTTTTCCCGGACGCGAAATCGAGCCAGCGCTTCTTGCACCGGCTGTTGGTGGGGCCCACTTTACTGTCATTTTTTCAAAATCCACACCGTCCATTGGTTCCAGGGCGAAAAACCATTCGGAGAGCCCAAGACTCGGTTGATTTCAGTGTGGCCCACAAGCTGCTTTAGTCCACCATCCATCTTGCATTTGATAATGATCTACGCATGCCCCCCGTGCATGGACCAAAATTCCACCATGGATAGGGTATTTTGGCCCTCCTGAGACATTTGAACGGTTCAGATCATCGATTCGGAAGTTGAATGGGCCCCACTACTCAAAACTGGCGAACGTCAGTCCGTCCGCTGGTGTGATTGCGTAGAGGAGAGAGAGAGTTAGGGTGTGAGTCGGTCAGCGCACGCTGACCGACTAAATATCGTGCGGTGCATGTCCAGTGCATGTACGCTGTGCACGCATACGTTGTGAAGTGGGTCCCATCTTGATGTATATGACGAATCCACTCCGTCCATTCCTTTCCTCATCTTATTTTAGATGTTGAGCCCAAAATTTAAGCGTATCCATATACCATGTGGGCCCCAAATCGCTGATATGTGGGCTGATCTGTCAGTTTAGCCACTTCCACAGGGATTTAAGAGCTGAAATTCGACGTGTACGGTTCGTTTATGGTCCTCAGGCCATGTATGAAGTTTTGAGCCGAACGGATGGTGGAAACCCTGTGATCTTGCATTCTAGACCAATTTCGGGCCACTTGAGCTTCAGTTTCACGGTTTTCGCAGATCTCTGGCGTGTAAATTCCTTGATCTTGGTCCCATAGAGTCCATCCCTTGCTCTGGTGACTTCAGAACATTAAATTCATGCTTTAAGCTCTCTTTTTCAGTCCATGCTTGCAAATACACTCTGCATTATAACACGATTAAAGCGGGCCATTAAACGGCATCATATTCGTAAAATCAGGTAATTACTAGGGTCTGATATGCAATATTTGACCCTCAACACAACCCCCAACCAGCATTTTGCTAGTCCCGAGCAAAGTATGCGAAAAATAAATTGAGAATTACAGGAAAAACTCTATGAACTCGAGTGATTCGAGAAAAATAATCCAGATACGAGAATTCTAAAACTCGTGATTGTTGAGCATTAATCTCTCTTAGACTTGAGCAAATAGCAAACCTCATAATCAAGTGCACAGTATTAATCGATCAATTAGAAAAATTCTAAACATTGAGTTCCATAGATGTATAGTGTAATCTCGGCTTATCAACATTAAAATTAACTTCTCTATTTCAGGATATCATTGGTAACTAACAAGAGAATTCATGATAACCAAAACTTACCTCACAAATCATCTTTTCAGTTTTTTCGACTTTTGATTTTTTTTTTAATTTAATTTAATTTTAATTTTATTTTTTATTTTATTTATTTATTTTTTTTTAACAGTAGCGCCAACAAGGGAAATCAAATCCTTACCTATAGGGAGCAGACCTATGGTGAAGATCGTACATCCAACCCTTTTTCACATTTTATCCATGGGTAATTAAATCTATGCCTATAGGGAGCAAACCTATGGTGAAGATTATTTGCCTAATCCTTTCCAAAGATATCTGTTTTTTTTTTTTTTTTTCAATTGATCATGATAAGCAAATTTTTCAGGTTGGCTCCTTTCATACATAATGATTATCGAGTCAATCCTTCAATATTGTACTGAAACCTTAATGTGTAAGCGAGATGTGACATGTGAAATCGTAACTCAATCAATGTTTAAAATTTCTAATCATGGATTAACAATTCAAACTTAACTGTGAAAGCTAACAGATAACTGAATCCAAGAATCATAAATCCAACATCATGTATCTTGTAATTCTACGTGCCCTAGATGGCCGTCAAAAGCACATCGAATTCACAAGAATGTCCCTAAAAATTTTAAAAATTTTCACAATTTTTGCTCAAGACCAAGAAAACACTGATTAGGAAACCTAATCTCCCACCCCCAACCTAAAATCTACATTGTCCTCAATGTAAAAGATATGATCATGCAATGCACATGGGACAACGAAATTAAAAGAGAAGTGATGCAAAGATAGTACCTGGACGAAGGTCTCAAGAGGCTTTCCAAAGATATCTACGTAAGAGCGGGTCAGCACAAGAGAGAAACCAACAAAAATAAAAATAAAATCCTACCTATACCACTTTCGCAGGTGCTCTCGATTGCATTTAGCGTATGCAACAAGCCTTTAAACCCCTAGGTTACTCCTAGTGGACCAGTTGTAGTCTCGTAAGGGTTTTCAGTAATGTTACCCACAAACATTGAACTGACTAACTAGGAGAATGAAATAAATTGAAAAGCTGGGTTGCCTCCTAGTAGCGCTAAGTTTAACGTCTTCAGCCAGACCAAAGCAACTACCCTAGTCCTATGCAAACAGGAAACCTACCTATACCTCCATCAGACTAGGAGATCATTCCCGGTAAACAGAATCAGTCAGAGGCATGGACATGTCCTCTGAATTAAATTTCTCGACAAATGGCTTTAAGCGATGTCCATTTACTTTGAATTCCTTGCCATTGTCGGGGTCTCTTATCTCGACGGCCCCATGAGGATATGTAGTAACAACAATATAAGGGCCGGTCCAACGAGATCGAAGCTTACCCGGAAAGAGATGTAATCGAGAATTATACAAAAGGACTTTCTGACCTGGCGTGAATGATTTTCGTAGAATGTGTTGGTCATAAAACGCCTTCATCCTGTCCTTGTAAATTCTCGAGTTCTCGTACGCGTCGTTCCAGATTTCTTCAAATTCATTTAATTGAAGTTTGCGTAGCGAGCCAGCGCTGTCCAGATTGAAATTCAAACTTTTGATCGCCCAGTAAACTCTATGTTCCAACTCCACAGGCAAGTGGCAAGCTTTCCCATAGACAAGTCTAAAGGGAGACATTTCAATAGGGTTTTAAAAGCAGTACGGTACGCCCATAAGGCATCAGTCAATCGTATTGACCAATCCTTACGGTCAGGGTTAACCGTTTTCTCCAAAATGTGTTTGATCTCCCTATTAGAATCTCAGCTTGCCCACTTGTCTGTGGGTAGTATGGGGTGCTTACCTTATGAGAGATACCGTATTTCTTCATTAAACTCTCAAATGGTTTATTACAAAAGTGTGAGCCCCCATCACTAATGATAGCTCGAGGCGTTCCAAATCGGGAAAGGATGTTCTCTTTTAGGAATTTAATGACCGTGCGATGGTCATTATTCCGACATGGAATAGCTTCGACCCATTTAGTGACATAGTCTACAGCGAGCAAAATGTATAGATTTCCAAAAGATTGGGGGAATGGTCCTATGAAATCGATGCCCCAACAATCAAATGCCTCGATGATAAGAATGGGATTCAAGGGCATCATATTTCGACGAGACAATGCTCCCAATTTCTGACAACACTCACAAGCTTTGCAAAACTCATGAGTGTCCCTGAACATAGTGGGTCAATAGAAGCCACACTGCAGGATCTTGGCCGTAGTCTTTTTTGCAGAAAAGTGACTACCACAGGCCTGTGAGTGACAGAAGGAGATGACACTCTGATGCTCATCGTCTGGCACACATCTCCTCAAGATTTGTTCTGGGCAATATTAAACAAGTATGGATCATCCCAGAAGAAGTTGCGCACCTTGGTGAAAAATTTCTTCTTATCTTGCGCAGTCCAATGTGTCAGTATGGAACCTGTGGCAAGATAATTAGTGATATCAGCGAACCAAGGTGAATGATAGACTCTGAACAACTGTTCGTCAGGGAACATGTCATTAATCTGCGTCGTCTCAAAGGAATCAGAGGGATTAAGGCGAGAAAAATGGTCAGCCACTACGTTCTCTACTCCCTTTTTATCTTTTGTCTCTAGGTCAAATTTCTGGAGTAGGAGGATCCATCTTATCAGACGGGGCTTAGCATCATTCTTAGACAGGAGATACTTAAACGCTGCGTGATCAGTGTAAATGATGATCTTGGATCCGATCAAGTAGGACCTAAATTTGTCCAAGGCAAACACTACGGCTAAGAGTTCCTTTTCCGTAGTCGAGTAGTTCACTTGGGCAGGAATTAGAGTCTTACTTGCGTAATGAATAACGTAGGGTTTCTTATCTTTTCTCTGGCCTAGGACTGCCCCAAGAGCATAATCAGACGCGTCGCACATAAGTTCAAAAGGAATGCTCCAGTCAGGTGGCTGTATGATAGGTGCACTAGTCAATATGCCCTTAAGCTTAGTGAAAGCTTCCTGACATGGTTCAGTCCACTCGTATGGTGCATCCTTTTGAAGTAGATTACATAGAGGACGAGAGATGAGACTAAAGTCCTTTATGAATCTTCTGTAAAATCCGGCGTGTCCTAAGAAGGATCGCACATCCCTTATGTTCTTGGGTGGAGGTAGGTTAGAGATAAGATCAATTTTTGCCTTATCCACCTCGATTCCTTTGGATGAAATAATGTGTCTAAGGACAATTCCCTTCTAAACCATGAAATGGCACTTCTCCCAATTAAGTACCAAGTTCTTTTCTTCACATCTTTTCAGCACACATTTAAGATTTTTCAAGCACTCGCTGAAAGATGGACCGAAGACAGAGAAATCGTCCATGAAGACCTCTAAATATTTCCCCACCATGTCAGAAAATATGCTCATCATACATCGCTGGAAGGTGACAGGAGCATTACAAAGTCCAAACGGCATCCTTCGGTAAGCAAAGGTGCCGTAGGGACATGTAAACGTAGTCTTTTCTTGATCTTTAAGGGCGATCTCTATCTGGTTGTAGCCCGAATACCCGTCAAGGAAACTGTAATAGGAATGACCAGCTAACCTTTCCAAGATCTGATCAATGAAGGGTAAAGGAAAGTAGTCTTTCCTCGTGACGGTATTTAATTTTCTATAGTCAATGCACATCCTCCAACCAGTAGTGACTCTAGTCGGCACAAGTTCATTATTGGCATTGGCTACGATGGTGATCCCGGACTTCTTAGGAACCACCTGAGTTGGACTTACCCACTGACTATGAGATATAAGGTATATGATACCCACATCCAATAGTTTAAGAACCTCGGCCTTAACCACCTCCTTCATGTTTGGATTTAGTCTACGTTGTGGTTGCCGAGCGATCTTCGCATTATCCTTAAGATAAATGTGGTGAGTACAAACCGAGGGGTCGATTCCTTTGAGGTCCGCGATTGTCCATCCAAGGGCTCCCTTATGCTGCAGGAGAGTAGATATAAGCATACTCTCTTGTTCTTTCTCAAGGTGGATAGAAATCACCACCGGGTATGTCTCATCTTGACCTAAGTATGCATATTTTAAATCAGAGGGCAAAGGTTTTAGGTCAAGCTTCGGTGGCTGGAGGTTAGACGGTAGAGGCACTTCATCAGTTTGGGGTAACTTTTCAAATTGAGGCCTCCACCGGTTAACTTTAAGTACCGGTACCGCATCAAGCATGGCACACGTCTCCCTAATTATGTCATCATCAAACTCATGGGAGTGGGCCAGGCACGTCTCTAGAGGATCAGAGGATAAGGTAAAGGGTGTCCTATCATCCACGAAAGTATCGATCATATTAATATCGTAGATATCGTCATCTTCCTCTATTCGCCTGGCCGTGTTGAAAAAAATATTCATTTCTAATGTCATATTTTCGAAAGACATACTCATGACACAATTCCTGCAATTGATAATTGCGTTTGAAGTGGCAAGGAATGGGCGACCAAGAATGACGGGAATCTGAGTGCTCGTGTTACTGATGGGTTCGGTATACAGGATGATGAAATCAACTGGGTAGTAAAATCGATCAACCTGGACCAACACATTCTCAATTATCCCTCTTGGTATACGAACAGAGGGATCAGCAAGTTGTAGTGTGGTTAAGGTGAGTTTTAATTCACCTAAACCCAACTGTTTGTATACCGAGTAGGGGATAAGATTAACGCTCGCTCCTAAGTCAAGAAATGCGTGATCAATTCGATAATCCCCAATTACACATGATATGGTTGGGCTACCGGGGTCTTTGAATTTTTGCGGCACGTCTTGCTTTAGGATGGCACTCACTTTCTCAGTCAGGAAGATTTTCTTTTGAATATTTTGCCGTCTTTTGGTCGTACACAAGTCTTTCAAGAATTTGGCATATGAAGGTATCTGTTTCACGGCATCAAGTAGAGGAATGTTAACCTTCACTTGTTTCAACACCTCTAGAATATCCTGAGAGTTAGAGAGAGGTTTTGGTGCAACCAACCGTTGGGGAAATGGAGCAACCGGCTTCCCTTGAGGTTCTGGTTCTAACTCTGGTGGGGCATGGCTAGATCCATCTTCTTTATCCACTTCCGGGTCCTTAGGCTTTTCAGCCCTAACCGGAATGGTTTTGTCAATGATCTTTCCACTCCTAAGAGT
Source organism: Magnolia changhungtana (assembly GCA_030180095.1). Lineage (NCBI taxonomy): Eukaryota > Viridiplantae > Streptophyta > Magnoliopsida > Magnoliales > Magnoliaceae > Magnolia > Magnolia changhungtana. The sequence continues at coordinate 8,273,491 of JASAUF010000447.1, read as the reverse complement.
GGTGATGGATTTAGCTTGCTCCATCTGATTTGAAGAGCTTGGGCTCTAACTTCATATTGCGGTTTAAGATTGTGAAGAGGTTGAGCTGGAAAGCTCCCCCTGTTCCCAATCGCATTTTCAGCCTTAAGTCCTTGTATTGCTTTTGTAAGGTCTTGAAAGGCTTGTAGCATACCTTGATTGAAAAGCTCTTGCTTTTGAAAGTGTTTTAAAACTGAATCCTCTTGAGGTTTCTCTTGTGTAGGAATTTGATTTAGGAAACCTTGAGGTGTAGCGGTTTGTCCATTCCTCCAACTGAAATTTGGATGATTTCTCCAGCCAGGATTGTATGTGTTAGAGGTGGGCCCACTGAAAGGTCTTTGGTAATTACTTACAGCATTGGATTGCTCATTCAATACCTCTTGAAATGCAGAGATAGTTGGACAGTTTTCAGTAGTATGAATGTTGCAACCACAGATGCTACAAACAACTTCCTTGGCCTTATCCTTCTTTAATTCCATGGCCTCGAGTTTTCGAGTGAGATTGGCTACCTTGGCATTAATATCATCCTCCTCTTTTAGGAGGTACATTCCACCTCTTTCTTTGGAATGAGTCAGCCTAGGCGTAGTACTCGGTCTAGGGGAGATGTCCCATGTTTGTGTGTTCTCAGCAAGTTTATCAAAGTAGTCCCACATCTCATCAACACCTTTATTCATAAACTCCCTATTACACATCGTCTCAACTAATTGGCGCATGGGAGATGTCAGTCCATCATAGAAAAATTTCGTGATGCGCCACGTTTCAAAACCATGTTGTGGGCATGAACTGACAAGATCTTTGAACCGCTCCCAACATTGGAAGAATGTTTCATCTTCCCTTTGGGCGAAGTTCATGATCGACTTCCTAAGGGTGTTCGTCTTATGATATGGAAAAAACTTCTTAATGAACTCCCTTGTCATGTCATTCCATTTGCCAATAGATTGAGGACGTAGTGACTGTAACCACATTTTGGCTTTCTCTTTCAAAGAAAAGGGAAAGAGTTTTAACCTGACCGTGTCATCAGACACGTTAGGAAAGTATAGGGTAGCCATGATCTCATCGAACTCTTTCAGATGTAGATATGGATTCTCTGACTCAAGCCCATGAAATTTAGGAAGGAGTTGGATCACCCCTGGCTTGATATCCATATGTCCTGCATTCTTAGGAAAAACCATGCATGAGGGCGTACTCACCCCGCCGGTTGTAAGTAATCTCGTAAGGTACGAGGCGGGGGTGCTTGAAGCACCTCATTCTCATCCTGGAGATCTTCTACCCTAGGTTGGGGTAGAAGAGGTTGATTTCCAGCCATATCCTCAATTAACTCAGGGGATTTCGAGTGGTGTCTAGTCATACGATAGACAGTTAACCCCTCAACTAATCCTCCTTCAGTCAAGAGACGTCGAGTGTTGTCACGAGCCCACTTGGGCATGAAACACTCGCAGCCCTCAATCAAATTCTAAACCTAATCCTAAGAAGGGAAATAAAAATCTAGAAAGAAAGAGAGGTTTGGAAGGAAATTACTAAATTGGAGTCTCTAAGCTAAAGACCTGCAAAACAAAACAAAATAAGTTAGTTTCTAAATAGAAGAAGTTCTTAAAGCAAACTAAATCTAAAGAGTTAGAAAATCTAAAAAATCAGAAAGAGTTTACCAAATTAGAAGTTCTATCTTAACAACCTACAGAATAGGAAATAGGTTAGTTCTAGGAATCAAATAGAAAACAAAATCAAAAATTAAAATTAGTAAAATCCTAATCTTAAACTAACTCTAAAACCAATTAATTTCAGAAAATCGTGGCTGTCAGTCCCCGGCGACGGTGCCAAAAACTTGTTCACACCCCAAGTACAGGGTTGTGATGTAGTAATAAACTCGGTAAGACCGAGGTCGAATCCACAGGGACTAAAACCTGTACGTTATCTGAAAATAACCAGATCTAGAACTAGGCTAAGATGAAATCTAAACCAATTGAGATTTGAGGAATAATGGTGAAATATTAATCTAAACTTAAAAGAATTTAGAGAAGGGAAACTAGGGATTTAGAGGATTCACTTGTAGAGATCAGGAAGATCTACGCCTGCTTCATGAATCATGGAAAATTGAACTTACTTGATATAGTTTTCAAGAGATGAAAGGTATAAGAATTAGATATGATTCCATCACAAATCCATGCCTAAGAGACAAGGTAAACAATAGAACTTAGACCAATCCATAACCAATCAAAAGATGTATGAGTGTTAGGAAGGATTCGGTCATCCAACCATGTCCATGAGACGATGGCGAACAACAGGGTTTCCAAACATCAAAATAAAAAGAAAGGAATTATTCAAGCCATCACAGATCTACTGTAATTTAAATCACAACAAACCATTAATGACTAAAAGAATTTCTTAAATCAAACTAGAATCAATCAGTTCAGTTTAAATTAAACCCGTAGAAGCTCCCATCACGCCACAAGCTTCACCTCTTAGCCCTAGCTAAGAGGTTTAGCCAACCATGATTGGCTGGATCTCTCAACAGCAAAGAAAGAAAAACAGCAAAAAAAATATAAAAAATTCTCTCTCTGTCTCTCTCCTTGTCTCTCTCTCTCTCTGTCTCTCTCTCTAGCCGTGAGTGTAGCTCCAAATCTGTCTCTCCTTTCTTTTATATCTGATACCATCGGTGGAGAGGGAAAACTTCGTGCTGAAGCTTTCCTTACGCAGCAACAATCGGTGCCAAGCTTACGTAGCGACAGTCGGTGCCGAGCTTACGCAGTAAAAAAATCGGAGACTCACAACTCCACCCTTCCTTTCATTTCATCTAAAAGATCAACGTCCTTGGGACGTTTTTGAGTGGCCTATTAGATGGATGGATCAGATCTTCCATCTAAACATCACCAAGATCGCACCACAGCCCGCAAAAGTCGGGCTGCGTCCGGTCGCGGAATAGGGACGCAGATCTCTTCCGCTGTTTGATTAGTGGGGCACAAGATAAGTGTCTAGAGCGAAATCCACTCCGTCCATGAGATGCGCCTTGAAATTTCACTCAGATATGGGTGACTTTGATCATCCGTTGAAGAGGCCCACAGGTTTATCGTTTCTGCCGTCCGTTCCGCTTTTGAACTGATAGGGACCCATCCTCGCTGTTTCATCTCATTCCGTCACCTAGGCTAGGCTCTTGGCCACCTTGTGAGTCTTCTGGACGGTTTAGGTCGTCGAATATATCGTGATATGGGCCATGCAACTCCCCAGAAATTTCGATTTTCCCGGACGCGAAATAGAGCCAGCGCTTCTTGCACCGGCTGTTGGTGGGGCCCACTTCACTGCCATTTTTTCAAAATCCACACCGTCCATTGGTTCCATGGCGAAAAACCATTCGGAGAGCCCAAGACTCAATTGATTTCAGTGTGGCCCACAAGCTGCTTTAGTCCACCGTCCATCTTGCGTTTGATAATGATCTACGCATGCCCCCCGTGCATGGACCAAAATTCCACCATGGATAGGGTATTTTGGCCCTCCTGCGACATTCGAACGGTTCAGATCATCGATTCGGAAGTTGAATGGGCCCCACTACTCAAAACTGGCGGACGTCAGTCCGTCCGCTGGTGTGATTGCGCAGAGGAGAGAGAGAGTTCGGGTGTGAGTCGGTCAGCGCACGCTGACCGACTAAATATCGTGCGGTGCACGTCCAGTGCATGTACGCTGTGCACGCACACGTTGTGAAGTGGGTCCCATCTTGATGTATATGACGAATCCGCTCCGTCCATTCCTTTCCTCATCTTATTTTAGATGTTGAGCCCAAAATTTAAGCGTATCCAGATACCATGTGGGCCCCAAATCGCTGATATGTAGGCTGATCTGTCAGTTTAGCTACTTCCACAGGGATTTAAGAGCTGAAATTCGACGTGTACGGTTCGTTTATGGTCCTCAGGCCATGTATGAAGTTTTGAGCCGAACGGATGGTGGAAACCCTGTGATCTTGCATTCTAGACCAATTTCGGGCCACTTGAGCTTCAGTTTCACGGTTTTCGCGGATCTATGGCATGTAAATTCCTTGATCTTGGTCCCATAGAGTCCGTCCCTTGCTCTGGTGACTTCAGAACGTTTAATCCATGCTTTAAGCTCCCTTTTTCAGTCCATGCTTGCAAATACACTCTGCATCACAACACGATTAAAGCGGGCCATTAAACGGCATCATATTCATAAAATCAGGTAATTACTAGAGTCTGATATGCAATATTTGACCCTCAACAGAGAACGGTTTGGTGAAGCCAAATAGGACACTTACTATTTTTGGCCGAAAACCTTCCGTACTAGTAGACATCACAACCGTCTATAAATAATAAGTTTACTATTTATAGTAAGTTGCGGATTCTAGGAGTTCTAGTTGTAGTTTGATTCTGATTTCTTTCCCATTGCTTGGTATCCCTATTTAAAGGGTTGTGAACTCGTTTTTAGTGATCAATTAATCAATTTCGAATTTCTTAGAATTTATTTCTATTTTCTACTTTATTTCCTCGTGGGTTTGAGAAGTCTCTGTGAGGAGTCCAGAGAAGCTCTGTGGATTCGGAGTAGTTATCCTCATCACGTTCATCCCTACGTCACCAAGTTACACCCTTAAAACCCTAGAACGAATTAAAAAACCTTGGAAAATACCCCACAATCTTGATTACACCCAAATATATAGACTTTAAAAGAATCACAATCAGAATAGGAAACAAATCCAGCTCGGTGTTTCTGAATAATTTAAGACTTCAAAAACAACAATACAATCAATCGCCAGGAGAGAGAGAGAGAGAGAGAGAGAGAGAGAGAGTCGGGCCATGGTACTTGTACTCGTAGCTTGGACTCAAGGAAAGTCAAGAAGAAGAAGAAGATTACTCCCCATACATTTGAGGCTTCTTAAAAATTAAAAATTAAAAATTAAAAAGGGGAAATCAAGATGGTTGCAGGAATAATGCCTCTGATTCCACCTTCATCAATGCTTGGAACTGTGATCCTCTCACCGTAGATGGTTGCAGGAATAATGCCTCTGATTCCACCTTCATCAATGCTTGGAACTGTGATCCTCTCACCGTACGCTGGTGGGATGGTGTGGGAGTGACTTGAATTTTCACCCATCCTCTTTCCTGGTGTTTGGTGGAAGAACATATCACACAAATGCACTGGAGAATGTATCATTAGAAGCTACTACTCCTATCTACCATATAAATACTAGACATACATAATTCTGTTTTTAGAGAACTGTACACGTCAGCCATGCATGTTGACCTTAACACAGTTCAGTTTCATATAAGAAAAATTAAAAATACACTATACGTATGACATGAATGATCATGTGTTTATTCATTGATGTAGGTCTTATCGTCAGTCATCTAGATCTGCGCCCGAATGGGAAAGTGGGACACGCTCATTCTGGCCCGTCTACAGAAAAAGGTCTTAAAGGGACTTCCTGGTCCACAACTTATGTAGCATCATAGGGTGGGTGGAAATGGCCGAATTTGGGGCCTGACACTATAAGGCTTAAGACACAAGGCCATAATGGACCTAGACAGCAGCCCAAGCCCAAGCTTAAAAATGATTCAGGCTCAGGCCTGAGTGGCCCTGATGTTAGCCTAATCGTAATTGAGAGAAAACAGGATATGTGTTGAATGTTGGGGATTTGTGCTGCAGAATCATACAGATCTAGATCTAGGATGGCAATTCAATGGCATCAGCCAATCACAAGAGAACACAACGATTTACGTGGAAAACCCTTGGGGAAAAAAATCATAGCACAAAGCGATAAAATTTCACTATGAAAATAGAAATTATAAAGAGAAAGGATTTACCCGATTCGAACAACCTTGAATCTCACCTTTACTACACTCTTAGAAACCCTAAAACTCTTTTAGGAACCCTTGAAACCCCTTTAGAAAGCCTTGGCATACCATGGAATAGCCCTAGGAACCCCTATTTATAGTTTAGGAAACTCTCATTCCGCACATCTACGAAACTACATTAAATTTATACAGTCCGTACAAAATCTACGCAGAATCTACGTAACCCTTGACTAGTCGAGTCAAGTCCTCGACTGGTCGAAGGGAACTCTCGACTGGTCGAGCCTGACCATCGACTGGTCAAGTAACCCGGACACCTAAAAGAAAAGGCAGGTTGGACTTCGAGTCGAGCTCGACTCGGTCAAGCAGCCCCCTCGACCAGTCGAGCAACGTGGGAATTGCATATTTAAGACATCTGATTACAACAATGAATAGATCACGTATGAGTGAAGTTGAGCTGACTGGCGTTTGAGCTAAGACCTAAGCCCAAGCCCGGCCAAAAAATTGATTGAGCTATACATACCAGGTCCAAGCTTGGTCCATAGACGGTATGAGATCAGCAGGCCAGGCGGACCACTGCTATTTATAGGGTTTAATATTGGGTTATCTGGATATGCTGGTCCCAGACCCGTTACAGAACTCATGGGCCAGACTAAAACAATCATCTAGGCCCAGAGAGCCCATTACACCCATCATCGTTATGTTTTGATAGTTGGATCTGAATGTTTGGTAGATGGAGACATGGTATAAACCTAGGAAAGGTATGGTGTACAGATTATTTGTATTAGTGTTTTTTGCTTGCACGTAACAACCCGTTCAGTGTCGGAGTACCCAGTAAAGTGGCCCATCAAACGAATTCATTGTCGGAAATTGAGTGATGAAATGGGTAGCGTTTGGATGCTTATCATTCCAAAGTGCGAGCAGGATGGTGATGTCAATGTATAGGTGGGAAGATAAAAAAGAGAAAGCAATCTCCATTTGCAATGTCGGAAATTCAATCAACCACTATTTCGTGTGTTTCCTTGCCTTGCTTTCCCTTTTTGTCCATTGTGGTATAGGGACATCCACATGCATTTTTGCTTACACGTGTGCTTGCTTGCTGATGTTTTTGCAAATTTTATAAAATACTACCCAATTTTTGTAGAATTTACATCCAATTACGTAAGTTTTAAATATTTTCATTCCACTGTGTCATTAAATTAAGATAGTTTCATTAAGCTCTAGGGTGGGCCACACTACGAGAAAGCATTGGGGATGGAAACACCTTCCATTCATAAGCTCATTACCACCAGAATGAAAGGAAGACACATATCAGCCTAATCCAAAACTTCTTCAAGAAAGTTCCAATGTTGTGTGTTCAATCCCACTGTTTTTTTTTAGCGTGGACCACTTAGTTGTGAATCTGCCTCATTTTGTTTACCTCATGTGCTAGCATGAGCTGGGCGCAATTCATGGTGGGAAATTTTTTAATGCAAATTCTATTAAGCTAAGAATGAAATCTATCAGAAGCACAATATACATTAGTATAGAAAGTGAAAAAGAGATGAACTTCAGCAATCCAGTCCATATGATTTGATTGTTAGATATGTGAATTCTACCTTATTCTGTGGTTACATAAATCTGATGGGTACACTTGTGATAGACCAAAACCTCGATGTTTGCTGATTTTCGTACTCCTTATTTATTAAGGGCCTAACACAGTCCTTTGTGGTATATAATTCCCTAACGAGTCGGTCAACTTGTTAGCTGGCTTTGATGCTAAAGCTTCCGTCAAATCATGGCCATTCTGTCTTTGGTCCCCTTCACATTGAATGTGGGGTTAGAATTGCCTAGTTGGAAATGCATCAATAATGAGGGTCATCACATTGATGCTTTGGATAATTGAATACAAACTCTAAGTAGAGGTGGGCGGGATCCGACCCGACTTATCGGATCTGACTCGTTTGAACTGGTCTGATCCGACTCAAACCGAAAACCAAGGTCGTAGACACAATCAGATCCGACTGTAAAACGAGTCGAGTTCAGTCAGAATCGGATCCGATTCGATCCAGTCGGGTACTATAAAGTATCTTTTTACCTTTTTGAAACTTTTACCATTCTTTTATACCCGAACGACAAACCCTAAATCCTTAATCCTACCCAAGCGGTGCCGCACTGATCTTGATCCAAATCCAGGTCAATCAGCAACCTTACAACCCATTTTCACCATTCATCCTCCTCCATTCATCAGACAAGTTCCATTTAAAAAAATAAAAAATAAAAAATTATGTCCTTAATTTTTTGAAATTTTTTCATATTTTTTTTATTTTTTTAAAATTTTTAAAAAATCAAAAATAGTTCTGAACCGTACCTAACTTGATCCGACTCGGTTTCCTTGACCGAGTCGGACTCGATTCGGGTCAAGCCAGCAAGGAGTTAGATCGGATCGAGTTAGCCCTGTTGGACTTTGTCCCAGATCGGATCGAGTTCAGGTCAGGTATTTAAAAATATTAAATCAAGTCAAGTTGGACCCAATCCAATCCCACTTGAATCGATGCCCACCTCTAGCCATATGGAAGTTCACGGTGGAAATGGATTGTGTGGTGTGCACCTCGATGGTGTGTTGATGACACCAAGTTCCATGGGACCCATCATGATGTATGTGTTATATCCACACGATCCATCCAGTTTACAAGATCATTTTAGTTTATGGGCCCAAAAAAGAGGCAGAAAGATTCTTGGGGCCCACACCGAAGAAAGCAGTGGGGATTTAACGTCTACCGTTGAAAGATTCTTGGGGCCCACAGAAGTTTTGGATCAATATGATATTTCTTTTTTCCCTTCATCCAGATCTTTGCGACCTCATGAAAAGGTTGGATGGCGAATAAACATTATGTTGGGCCGTAGGAAGATTTCAACAGTAAGAATCATTGTCCCCACAGCTTTTTGTGGTGTGGTCCACTTTAGGTTTGAATTTGTATCTTCTTCTTTTTTTTGGCTAAAATGATCTCGCCAAATGGATGGACGCAGTGGATATAACACACACATTATGGTGGGCCCCACAGAACTTGGTGACGTCAACACACCATATGAGGTCGGTGGTGTGTGGCACACCACGTGATCCGCTTCCAATCGTAGTATTTTTGGCTGGGACTTATACTCATCAAGACCAAGCCCATAGACTATATACTCAGGTCCAAGCCAAACCTAACCTTCGAATCCAAGACCATGCCCTATCTAGATAGTAGCCAAGTACCTAGCCCAATTAGCAATTGAGCCAGAGAAACCAGGCCCAGACCATAGGCGCTGCCGTAATCCAACCCAAAGTGTGTTTTACCCATGGATTGAACACTCGACAACTTGGACACACTCGCTTGATTTGAGTTGAGTGGGATCTTGGCCGAATCAGGTGGCGACTCGTTCCAGTTGGGCCAAGTCATTCATATTTTTTACGCAGACTTGTGAGGTCAGACTAGATTGGACTTGTCATAGTCCGACTTGGACGATTTGTCAATCCATGGTTGGGTCTTGGGCGTAGCCCAGTTGCACCCATTACTTCGAAGGATGGAAATGGGCCAGGTAGCCCATCAGACCCCATGAACCCGTTTAGGATCTGGGTTGGGTTGAACCACATGCATGGTCTGGTTCATTTTTAGACCGGTCCTTAAACTGGACCACTGGAAACGCTCTGATTTTACTATTTTATATATATGTCATGCTCACCTATGCACTTTTACACACATGTCATAGGTGCATAATTCCAACAGTCGTGTGACGAGGAATCCTATGAACCCAAATATTAGCATGATACAAAACTTCTATTGCCCCGAGAAGTTTTCAACAATAAGCCTTCAATCCCATATATTCTTATGGTGTGGTCACTGACCTTTGGATCTGCTTAATTTTGGGGCTCATGTTCTGAACTGAGTTGGAAAAATGGATGGACAGCATGGATAAAACACATACATCATGGTGGGGCCCATAGAGCTTTGACATGAGCTAGCTGGCTGATGTTGGGGTCACCACCCAAACAGCGTCCGTATAATTCCTCAATAATATCTATTTCTTTGCGCATATCTAGCCCAAAATTTCAATAGACAAATATAAATCAAGGAAGGAAGTTTTTGGCCCCATCATTTTCTCATACAAAGCTTGGGATCAAAGTAAAAATTAGATTTCTCAGATATTAGGATTTCTTGGATAACTTGTGATTCTGAGTTGAATCGAGACTCGACCAAACCAATTCAAATTCTCAATTTTTGCAGGATCCGACTTACTCCATTGACTCGGACGAGTCGCCATTTCTTGCATGACAAGGTCATGCTTTTTGTTAAAAATATATATTTCGTAAACCAAAACCTCTGTATATAAAGGGTAAGGATATTAAGTTAAACCTCTCTTTTTCTCTACGTTAGTAGATCTAAAATCTTACATGTTGGCTTTAGACCATTCAAACATCACAACGTGCCCCACCATGGACAACCGATTTCCCAACAATCATACAGATCAAAATGATCCAATCCGTCCGATCAGGCCTATTCTCTCAAGAAAATTTCCAAAAACGAGAGAACCCCTAGTAACCCACACCAGTCTATGAATATTACCATCACGACAATCATGAAAGGATAAACAGATTAGTCCTGGAGATTAGTCAAGACTCTCTTTCTCGCCAGTCGTCAATCTCAGTTTCTTCCTTCCACACGGGGTTCCGGCAAAACGGACACGTGGGGCATATGGCCCACTTGTGTTCTAGCCATCTATCCAAGCAATCCTTGTGAAAAACATGCTTGCATGGTAACTCCATTATCTCTTCTCCTTGTTTCAATTCAGATAAAATGCGCATACCGACTCCATCGACCGGTATATACCACTATATATATTTTATATATATATGCTCATATGCATATATATATATATCATATATAATAACATCGTGTGATGAGGAATCCTATGATCCCTAAGGTACAAATTTTCACCATGATAAGGTTGAGAGAAATATAAATCAAGGGAACTCCCCATCAAAGTAAAAATTAGACTCAAGGGATTTCATAAAGTGATTCTTCACTTAGACCATTCAAATTTTGGAATTACATCATGTATAATGAGTTCTCAAAATAGTTTACAAAAGTTCCATGCGAACCGGTGCGCAGCTAAGCATTTGCCGGCATTTTAGCATAATACAGGTTAGTTGGGATCAAGGGTTGCAGATTTGTGTGCAATAAGGCATTGCATGCGTTGGATACAATTCCAATGAATGGATGTTATATATATATATATATATATATATATATATATATATATATATATATATATATATATATATATATATATATATATATATTGAAAAGGTTCTATACGGTTGAGCTCATGGGAACTCCTCATGAGGTCGAGCTGTGTGGGCCCCACCATGATGTATGTCGAACATCAATATTGTGCATTTGATGGGACCGCTTTAAATTATGGTATATCTTAAAAATCAGTTGTAAACGGAACTCTGGTGGGCCATACCATCTAAAATCATGTGAAGACATGCCTAAAACAAATAAAAACACTTGGCGGGGCTCACCTGAAATTTGTATTCATCTGAAACTTGGTCTGGACCCTCATCCAAGTGGGACACACATAATGGATGGGCTGGATTTGTGAACCACATCTTGGTGGGCCTAAAACTGATTATGAATATTTTAATGGAGGGTAACCTCTCTCAACTTTTGTATGTGGTGTGGCCCACAAAAGTCACATATTGACTTGATTTTTAAGCCTTAATCCTACTATGGAATGGTGCATCTGACTGATGGGGTAGATGTTTGACACACATCATGGTGGGGCCCACACAACTCAACCTCATGGGAAGTTCCCATGAGCTCGTCCATATAGAACCTTTTCCCTATTTATATATGTGTGTATCAGTCAGGTGTAGAACTTATAACAGAATGTACAAATTATCATTTCATGTAAAATAATTTTTACTTTTGATGTTGGGTCTCATGCCTAACAAGAGCATGTGACACCTGCATGGATTGAGTGTAAGACCACCTATACAGGTGTGTTTGGATACATGGTCCAGTTCATGAATTTTCATGAAAAATGCAATGATTATTTAAGGCAATTTTCCTGCGTACTACAGAAAATTAGACTAATCAGAGTAGTGATTACCATGCAGAATCCATGTATCCAAGCAGCCTCAGTGTCATGTTAATGGAAAACAATGTTCATTTCCACATAGATTCCGGTGCATATCCAAACATGTACCAAGTGGTCAGAATGAGCTAGATTCTAATTTCTAAGGCACTATTTAATTGGCAAAAAGAAAATAAAATAAAGATCTTATAATATTCAGTTGTCGTCTTAGGTATTAGCTGTCCACACGTGTGACCCACCAATTTGATTGCTGTGATTGTCTAATGAAGAATTGTATGATCCACATTAAACATGTCCTTGTCCAAAAATACTTTTAAGTGTTGAACAAGGGTCATGTGATTGTTCCAAGAATGTCTTCCGAATTATTGGTTTATATTCCACAAGGGTCATGTGACCTACTTGATGATTGGACCAGGCAGTTCATAATTAGCCCTGGCTCAGCCCAGCCAGGCCTAGATTTTAAGCCTGGGCCTGAGGACCCAAGCCCTAGCCCCAGCCCTACAGGACTGGTTGGAGAGGGCCAGGCCAGCTGCCCAACCCATTTCCACCCAAAAAATTGTACACTTCGAGGGAAAAAGAAAGAGAGAGAAAGAAAGACCAGCACCTGATATGGGTGACGCACGCAATGCAAGGAGTGGACCATTCTGATTATGGGGCAAGGCCATGTGCAAGGTGGGCCCACCTAGTGAATGACGAAGATGATGATGTCATCCTTAGCCTGAGGACATGCATAGTATCCTGGGGTGTGCAGTTTGTACAAGTGGGACCCATGGTTAGATGATCCAGTACGTAGGCTAATGTGCTCGTCTGTCGATGGGTTTGTGCCTAAAAAATTACTCCTAGATCGGATAAACCTAACCCTCAAACTGGTGACCAGAAGTTATACGGTCAAGAAAAAGATATACAGAAACGGTTCCCATTCATCTGCAAGATGACTGAAACATGGACCACAGTGGAATGGTTACATAACTCCTCCGAAGACGACACTCTGGCGAAGCATGACGCTTGATACGCAGGCACTCGGAAATATATCGACTCAAATTAAAGGGACTAAATCGTGCAACCTGCTGTTGCTATATCACAGTTCTAATATTGATTTTGATTTGTTGACAAATCCTACCTCTGATTCGTAGTTATTGAAAGGGGACGTAAGTAAATTTTCATTTTTATCCATCTAATGAAATGTCCACCAATCCCACGGTCATATTATCTATCAAATACTCGTAATTGATGGTTCATGAAACATGTAAACTGGGACCCATAATTTAGAAAGTTTAATATATGACACGTATGCAATCAAAGTTTAATATATGACACGTATGCAATCTCTGAGTAACTTTAAGTGCCTGCATGGCATTCATCATACTATGCCAGAGTATCAAAGTTTTTCTTCATTTACAAAATATCTATCTAAAAGTCGAGTGATGATTGGATACTGACAAAGTCAGTAGCAAATCGCTACTGAAGTGACGTCACCAAGCTCTGTAGACCCAACATGATGCATGTGTTGTATCCATACCATCCAAACATTTTTAGAGATCGTTTTATGACATTAAAAAGAGAATGAAATAGATCTAAATTTCAAGTGGATCCACCACAGAAAACCGTGGGAGCAGTCATACCCACCGTTGAAACATTTATAGGGCCCACAGTGATGATTTTTGAGATCCAATCAATTCATAAGTTAACATAGATATAGATGAGTTGAAAACAAAAATATCAGCTTGATTGAAAACTTCTATGACTCCTGGAAGTTTTGAACGATTGATGTCACTGTCCCACTATTTTCAATGGTGGGATACGCTTGAACTTTATATCTAGATCACTCTCTTTATAATGCCATAAAACGATATCTAAAAGTGGTTGGGCAGTATGGATACAACACATGCATCATGGTGAGGTCCACATAACTTGGTGACGTCACTTCAGTAGCGATTTGGCTCTGACCTGCCAGTATCCAATACACGCCCAAGTCAACCGCCAAAGCTTTGCTACGCCCACACGCGTGTACAAATCAGCTAACACTCACGCGACTACGTATACCAGCGTGGCGCACATGTGAAATATCCAAGCCATCTATCATATGAATCTCACGGTGTAGATGCTATTCCCCATAGGTAAAGATGGTCCATTCAGTATATGTTCCATGATATATATTAGAAACCGTATATTTGTTCATTTAATTGTAAGCAACCGACCTGATTCTTCGGATGGGGAATCTACAAAGTGCTACCCTTCTAATGGATGGCTTGGATATTGCAAATATGGTGGTGGCCTGTGAAATAGTGGACCTGTACACGCGTGTGGACTTCGCAAAGCCGTCCTTTGATTTGGCGTGGCCACACATAGAGCTGGGCAATATCGTTTCAATAGATCCGACCAGGATCCTAAAATCGCCGATCCGAATCCAATCAGATCCGGTGCCGGGATTCTTGGCCACTGACCCAATCCGATCCTAACGGTAGATTGATCGACCTGATCCTGCGATCCGTGACCGATCTTTTCTTTTTTTTTTTTTTTTTTTTTTCATTTTCTTTTCTCGTCTTTTCTTTTCTTCTCTTTTCTCTCTCTCCTCTTCCTTGCAGTGGGTGGCCGTGGCTCTTTTGCTCGGAAAGGCGGTCACGATCTCTCTCCCAAACTCTCTTTCTTTTTCCCACGTTTCTCTCAACTTTCTTTCTTTGATTTCCTTCCTCCCTTACCGTCGGACAAAAGGGTCTTATTCATATGAATATGATTTTCCAGCTTTTGTTAGCTGGAAGGGAAGAAAGAGAATCGTCGATTCGGATTTCGGTTCGGGTCGGTCGGTTTTATTGGCTATCCGAATCCGATCCGAACTACATTCGGATCTGCCCTTTTGCATCCGAATCTAACCGATCCAACCTACCGATCCTGTTCGAATCGGGGCGGATCGGGGCGGATCGGGTCGGATCCACCGGATCGGACCCATTTTGCACACCCCTAGCCACACAATAGTAAGAAATTCCAAAATGAATGAACCCATGTGTAGAGTGATCTGGATCGTTTATCTTGGGTCCCTATCATGGACAAGACATGGCCGGCAAACGCATAAATGATCTTAATCATGCATCATTGGATGACTTCATTGTTGGATGAGAACCTTGTCCTTTTCTTCTCTTAATTATCTGCTTGCAGGCCACTAACGGGAACATCAGGATCGTCCAATCCGTAAGATTTATGGATTGTGGCCCATCCATGGTGGAGAGCAAGCCAGACATATCAGTCTCATTATACATTATTGCCAAGTGCACTCAAGGAACGATTATCATGTACTCTTTTCCTGGCATGCCAATGTAGCAAAAGCATGAGGAATCCAAACCGCTCATTGTCCCTATTGAGTCAATCCTCTGGTTAAAAGAAAAAAAGGCCGGTCCTCTCATCTAGTGGGCCACACACGTATGTTTAATGTGGACTATTGGCCTATTTCTTTTAACCGTCCATTTAATTTGTATGGTTTTCCTCAACTGATGAGCATTGAGCAGATTAATCTCATTTTAAAGTATGGTTTTCATCGGCTGACATTATTCAATATGGATGCAGCACACGTATGCCTAACTGGCACACGTGAGTGGCATGCACCAAAACAAAACCTGACCAAGTCCACTAAGCAATGCCCAATAGGTCATTGTAACTCAAACAGTAATAAGAACGCCATGAGAAATGAGAATTGGATTCATTCAAATTGATATTCTTCATATGTATATAATTCAAATTGATATTTCTTCATATCTATATCTTCATTGAAACATATGAACAGCCCACTTCGAAGGGTCATCACTGAGTTGAGATCCAAAGTCAGAGCTTAGATACATGATTCACTTATCCAACTGACTTGATCAAGGTCATCCTATGACGTACGATCTCCGGAGAGAAATCCGCCCAAGAAAGGAAAGGATCGACCTGCAAAACCATGTCTGAAGATCATGCTAGCTGAGATTATCTTGGTGATATCTCCGGATTTAGATTCCCATTCAAATATGAGCCATCCTATCAGGATATAGAGACCCGATTAATTTCATCAATACAATATCTCAAAAGCCAGCTTCGTTTATGTGATAAGCCTGTTCACCTGACTTAGGCTCTGGAGGGTCCCCGGTCATAACTAATGCCCTGTCGTCTTTAATTTACTCTTGATGCAGGTACTCACGCACACATGTATGCATGGCCCGTCTTATCCAGATTCTAGTAACAACACTTACAAAATGGCTAATATTAGTGGAAGGAGCCACATAAAAAATGGCACCGAGTAAACAATCCTAACCGTCCAAAGGATCCAAGTAAGAATTATTTAGAAAACGAAGTAATTAAGATCATCACCAGGTAGCCCATAATCTATGAAGATTACCACCATAAGAGGATAAAAACATAAGACCCACATCCTCCTCAGCATAGAACTCTTGCAAGCTTCCACCATGGTCCACCATCGTCTCTTCAGGCAACACAGGGCTCCGGCATAGTGGACACGTGGGCGCCAGTCCCCACCTGTGATCTAACCATCTGTCGAGGCAATCCTTGTGGAACATATGCTTGCATTGCAACTCCCTTATCTCTTCTCCTTGCTCCAATTCGCATAGACATACTGCGCAGTCCACGGATTCCAGCCTCAATCGGTTCTCGAATCGGATGACCGGATGTTTTTCATCGACGACCGATAGATACCGGCTCATAGCGGTTGCACGTGGCGAGCTCCTATTGAAACCAATACACCTAACAACGGCTCTGATCATGTTGATTGCTTCAACAAAGATAAGGAAGAAGATGAAAATTGTTAGTGTATAAAGGTTACAGAAGAAGTTTGAGAAGCGAGTAGACACCATTTTACTTGAAGCTTTAAATGGTGGAAGAGTCATGAAATTTCATGAGAATATATAAGCGTTACAGTCCACTGTGAGGGGGGTATGTTAACATAAGCACGTGGGTTGACGGAGTGCTCGCAGGATAGCTTTCTTCATCGTTCATAGTAATCATTTCTTTTTTAGGTCATATTCAATGTGCGTTTTCTTATAAAATAATGATTTTATAAAATATATTTAAAATAACATATAATATAATATATTAAAAAGTTTTGTAAAAAAGTTTTTTTTTTGGAGTTTTGATAATAGTTCCACATGAGAAAGGAAAGAAAAGATTTCTTGGTTTAAATAAAAATACTGGAGTACCTTATTATTTGCCTACATAGTTCATAGACCATGAAACTTGCGCGCACTCGAGCTCGAGCACAGTCTCAATCTCAGACACAGGCTTGATGCGAGAGCGTGGGCATGTGAGGCAATATAGCTGTAGAGGCACTAGTGACGCACTTTGCACTTCGCACGCCATACGAATTGAGCTATAGCCACTCCTCTCCTATACTCTAGTGACTCCAGCAACAGTAGCAAGGTTGAACAATTGCCTGAAGATTAGACCAGTGGTGTGGTCTAAGAACGGTTCAACTGAACCAGTAACTGAAGAACAAACCAATGAGTGGTCTAAATCACAAATCTTCTTCTCTATTTTCTTTTTTGTATTTCTGCCAGACTGTATAACAGAGTTCCAGTAGTAGGCCTTCGTGTTTGCTGAACGCAGACCCACATCAGGCTCGTCGTATCCTAGAAGTTGTTTCCCTGTAACCATTCAGCATACTCAATTCACTTGAGTAGGGGCAAAAAACGCTTTAAGGATAGCGTCCTAGACATGCTTCAGCCTGTCCTATATTCCAGATCACTTGGATTTTCGATTTTCATATTTTACAGAAAAATTTATTCTGTAAATTTTTTATAACAATCTTAAAACGTTATTTAATGATGGAAGCCGATAGTGTATCATCCATCAAGTTGATGAATCAGGACTTGATTCGTCTTGACCGGTTCGATGGAACCAATTTCACTAGATGACAAGACAAATTGAAATTTCTTCTGATGGCGTTGAAGATCTTTTATATCCTAGATCCTAATCTTCAGCCATTGCTTGAAGCAACTGAAGCTGACACACCCGAACAGATAGCTGCCCGCACCAAACGAGTTAAAGACGAACTCTTGTGTCGATGACATATTTTGAAAGTGCTCTCCGATTGCCTATAAGATTTGTACACACAGACGTCATCAGCAAAGGAAATCTGGGCCGCTCTGGAGTTCAAATACAAAGCTAAAGAAGGTATCAACAAATTCCTCATCGCCAGGTATTTTGACTTCGACATGGTAGATAACAAATCGTTGTTAGCCCAAATCCAGGAACTGCAGCTTATAGTAAACAAAATCAAAGTCATCAAAACTGATCTTCCTGAATCATTACAAGTTGGGGCTATAATCACTAAATTACCACCAATGTAGAAAGACTATAGAAAGAAGTTGCTGCATAAGACTGAGGACTATACACTGGAACAAATCTAGAAACATCTTCGAATTGAGGAAAAATCCTGTAATCGCGACAAAAAAGAATGACAACGGGAATGCTAGAGAACACTAATAATAAAAATTCCGAGAAGGACGATTCCCTGAAACCCAATAAAAGAAAATTCAAGAAATCGCCCAAAAGAAGAACGAAAAGTATAAAGGCCCATACCATGTCTATGGGAAAAACGGACACTATGCTTGAGTATGCCAATAACGCAAATCTAAAAAAGAGGTGAGTGCAGTAGAAGAAGGCGATATGATCACTGCGATGAATACCATATAAGGAAAGGGTCCCAGTTAGTGGTATGATATTGCAGCTATCGTACATGTATGGTACGACAGATCAGCCTTCAAAACCTATGAGGAATTGACCGATGGTCAAGAAGTTCAAATGGGTAATGAAGTGTCACGCCCCAAACTCAGAAATCGGGCTCATAAAATTTTCGATCATCGAATCCAGCACCGACAGCCTCCGTAAAACCCCATTCTCGGTTCCCAGCGCCCATATGCCAGGTTCCGATCCTGGGAGCTACAAGGAGGATTTTCAACATCAGTTTAATTCATAATAAGCGTAACCAAAGGCATAACCCACAAACAACAACCAAAAACTCCATCATATTTTCACTATGATAAAAAACTTTACAAGTACAATGAGCATAAAGGGAAATACAATGATAATAGACAAAACGCTCCAAAATGATCTTCTCTGCCCTCCTGCCTCAGCGCTACTGCGTCTTAACGCCACCTGCACGCAACGGTCGTGCATAAGCTTATAGAAAGCTTAGCGGGTGGTGAAAGTATGTGCGTAAGGTAGTAATGCAATTATGAAGTATCAGAGTAATGCGGAACATGCTGGTGAATCAATGAATACTGTTAGCCATACTAAGGCTATGCAATGCAAGGGGTGAATAATGTCGGCCATACCAAGGTCATGCGATGCAAAGCATAAATGATGTCGGCCATACCAAGGCCATGCAGTGCGAGATGCAACTCAAGCATACGAATCCTCATCTAAGTCCACATATCAATACGGTTCAAATCTAGAATATTACCGGGGTCTACTACACTCTAAACCAGGTTGTCGCCCCATCGCGCGTAATAAGGTAAGTGGAAGAGACCTCACTATCCGCTTGCTAATATCGGGCTCAGCTCGTCGATAGCGGACCCATTCCTCGAGCTAGTCAAACTCAGCCTAGCATTGCCCCCTTCTCTCAGGCGGGTAAGGCCGCACCCCCTTCCAACTGACCACGACACAGTGAAAAGTACGGCCTTCTGGTAATCGGCCATCGGCGCTCATGCACCCACTCGGTCTAGATGTTGAGCAACCTCTTGGTACCATAAAGGTTTAGAGTCTTTCACCCAGGGATATCTATAGCACCCCATGTAGAACAAGATTTTCGGTATCCAATCCTGCCAACCACAATACGCCTGTGGAGGCTATGACCTTGATGTCGCTAGGGCATACAGTACCATATCACATAATACGAATGCATAAATCACACTATCCAGTCATGCATCAATCCTGCGCGTATCGTGCGCTCATGTAGGGCAACACCGCCTATCCAGGAGCCCCTAAACAATCTGCCCGAAGGTATATGCTATGATCAGTCACTTCTCATATCAAGCATACATATGATGCGTATGATCATGAATCATGGAACTATACTACACATGTTTTATGGGATAGATGTTGTTCATAACGAAGATGGGCCTAGATGGCCTACAAGTACGGGCCTAACAATGGGCCCTAGGGAGAATCATAATGCAGACATTTAACCAACATTATTCTACAATGTGGACGTCAAACTAACATTGCTCCCAAGGCACAGCTGTTATAACATCATTACACAAACCATGGTAGGGTCATACATCTTAATGGACTTGTGTACATCTAATTGGGCCTCGACCCATGGGCCTTAGGTACAACAAATGGGCCGTATAACATGGGCCTTAAGTATATCAGGTGGGCGTCAATGATTGGGCCCTAACTACATCAAGATGGGCTTAATCATATAGACCTCATGAATATCAAGGTGGGCCTGAACGGATGGGCCACAAATAAACCAAGATAGGCCTCATACATACATCAAAGTGGGCCTCAACGAATGGGCCACAATAAACCAAGAGGGGCCTCATACATGTATCAAAGTGGGGTCCACTTGAACCATAGATCTGACTCATTTTTTAGCTCATGTCAACAAAAATGAGCTTCTAAGATGGTTGGACAGATTGGATGCAACACATGCATCATGGTGGGGCCACACACATGCACACATGCATAGACCCACACACATGCATATATATATATATATATATATATATATATATATATATATACACACACACATGCATGCATAGACCCACACACATGCACACACATGCGCACGTACACACACACATGCACTCACACACGCACACTCACGCACGCACACGCACACGCACAGATGCCCAAATCATGTTGGTCCCATGTGGGGCCCACCATAATGTTTACTTCCCATCTAACCCGTTCATAAGGTCACACAGGCCTAGATGAGGGGTAAAAATAAATTTCAGCTTGATCCGAAAATTCTGTGGCCCTAAAAAGAGTTTCAATGGCAGGCCTGTAATCAACACTATTTCCTATGATGTGGGCCGCATGAGTGTTGGATCGGCCTGATATTTGGAGGGAGCCCACTTCAGGGAGGGACCCACCTCATGGACGGTTTGGATGACAAATATACATCATGGGGGGGCCCACGGCTGGAGCCGTGGGTTCTTCTTTGCTCACCCGTCTGCACGGTCAGGCGCAGGGCGTGCGGCGCTGCTTTGCCGCTTGACACAAGCAGCAACGACAGCCTTTCGTATCTCCCCTTTTTTTTTTTTTTGACGTTTCCTATGGTTTTTCATAGGTAGGGCCTACATCAAGTAAATCTAACCCATCCATTGCACTTTGTGGCTCAATACCATCCAAACGAGTCCAATATCCGATGTTTTCCGGTATATAAAAATGTCAGGGTGACTTTCAACGGTAGAAACTACTATTTTACAGGCTATGGCCCGCCTGAAGATCGGATGGACCTCATTTTTCGACTCAACGCCTAAAATAATCTGGAGAATGGAATGGACGGCTTGGATTAGAACCATACATCAAGGTGGGGCCTACATAGGTAGCCCTTCCAAAACCATTTTTTTCCTGCTAATGTAGTTAGTACACCCACTGTCGGTTCGCACTTCAGTGTTCGGCAACGTCCAATGTCCTGGGCAGTTGGTCACACATGTAATTAAGGTGGGCCCCCACCTATAGACATGTAATCAGGGTGGGCTACCAAATGGTTTGATGGCGTGGGTAATCCATATATCAAGATGGGGTTCATCCGGGTGGGCCACACGGCCACTTCATCAAACCACAAAATATGAAAGAGAGAGGGAGGGAGAAAGAGAGAAGCACCGGCAATATCGGAGGGGCCCCGCCACTATGGGCCCCTCTTGATCATAAGTATACATCAAGGTGGGTCCCACTACATGTGGCCCTTAAATCAAACAAATGAATGAAAATAAAATTCTAAAAATCACCCACCACTCCTTGCTCCTTAGGCTTCATTTGCTCCTTAACTTCGATTCCAACGGAGAAGATGGGGTTTGGATGGTTAAGATGGAAGATGGAAGGGTAGGAAGAGGTGGGCCACACTTGTTGCTTGGAAGAAATGGGAAGAGGCTTGGACGTGTGATGCTCTTGGGTTACTTGGGAGAGTGGTTTGAAAATGAGAGAGAGAGAGAGAGAGAGAGAGAGACTTGTAAAGGGAGAGAGATGGGTGATGGATGTTTGATGTGGTGGTGATGGGTGTAAGAGACTTTTTTCGACTTTTGTGGTTGCTTCGTGTAAGAAAGGTATGGGCTCTGTAAGAACTTTTTGACTTTTGGGGATTGTTTGGGAAAGGGTGAAAGGTGATGTGTACTTGACATGTTGAAATTGATGGATTGATGTAATAAGTCGTAGAGATTCTCTTGGGTTTTACTGCATCTCATGCGTTTTCCTCATGCACCGAACGCCGGCCCACATCTCTGACCGAGTATATCGCCTCGTACAACGGTCGCGGCGACGGCGCGATCGCTATGGTAAGGGTCTTGGGTTGAGTTAACTCGGGTTGATAGCGTATGAATCAGGGTCGCGCGCGAAGGTCGGTTAAGGGTCGAAGGTTGCCAGAATTCGACCGGAAAGACCGTGGAAGTCTATGGAATGGTACGGTCTAGGATACGGGTCTTATATGAAGTTCGATCGAAGGTTGTTGACAAAGGAACAGTTGAACTAATATTCACCTTTGGGAAGAAAATGATTCTGACTAATGTACTGCATGTCCCAGACATGAGACAAAACCTAGTTTCTAGGGATCTTCTGGGTAAATCAAGGATAAGGGTGGTGTATGAATCAGGAAAACTGATTCTGTCCAAGAATGAGAACTTTGTCGGAAATGGATATGCTTGTAACGGGATAGTTAAGTTTTCTCTGAATGAAAGTAGCACTTTTGTATTTGTGGTTGAATCTGCTAGTCTGTGGCATGATAGACTAGCCTATATAGGGTATAATACCTTGAAGTTCATGGCTAAGAATGGTTTAATCTCATATGCAGAAAATGAAACCGATAAATGTGAAGTATGCATACGATCCAAAATGATGAAGAAACCTTTTCTAAGCATTGAGAGATCGTCTCAAGTATTGGATCTTCTGCACAGTGATATCTGTGAGTTAAACGACATTCTTACTTGTGGAGGTAAACGGTACTTCATAACCTTTATTGATGATTACTCTAGATATGTGTATGTTTATCTGTTAAAAAATAAAGATGAAGCATTGAACATGTTTAAAATATATAAAGTAGAAATTGAGAATCAACTAAATAAGAAGATAAAAATTCTTCATAACGATAGAGGAGGAGAATACTTCTCCAATGAATTCGATAACTTTTATAAAGAACACGAACTAATACATCAATGTACTGAGCCATACACACCTCGACAAAACGGAATAGCTGAAAGAAAGAATAGAACATTAGTAGAGATGGTCAACTCATTGCTAATAAGAGCAAAGTTGTTACTAAGTCTATGGGGTGAGTTTTGCACAAGTGTCATATACTAAAGCAAATTTAAAAAAAAAAATATAAAATATCTCCATATGAAATATAGAAAGGAAGAAAACCTTACCTATAATATCTTAAAGTGTGGGGGTGTCTTGCATACTGCAGAACTCCTGATAAAAAAAAAAAAACTAAGTTAGGACCTAAAGCTATTAAGTGCGCTTTCGTAGGGTATGCACAAAATAGTAAAGCTTATAAACTTCTAGATGTAGAGTCTAATACAATAATAAAATAAAGAGACGTTGAGTTCTTTGAGAACTCATTATCCTTAGAGTCAAAGGATAATGAAGTCCAAACTCCTGATAGAGAACTAGATAGCACAGCTCCACAGATAGTGGAAACTCCTGTTGAACCTTGTAGGAGTCAAAGGATAAGAATAGAGAAAAGTCTAGAATATGATTCCATGACTCACAACACGTCATTTTACATCTTTTAGAATGAGATAATGAAAATGTTATAAGAAAAATACTTATAGTAATGACTATAGAAGATGACCCTAAAACATATAAAAAAGCGGTATCCTCTAAAGACTCAGCTTTCTGGAAAGAAGCTATAAACGATGAAATAAAATCTATAATGTCAAATCAAACATGGGAACTAGTTAACTTACCTCCAGGTTATAGACCCATAGGTTGCAAGTAGGTATTTAGAAAGAAATATTACACTGATAAGACTCTCCAAACCTTTAAAACTCGACTAGTAGCTAAGGGTTTTAGATAAAAAGAATGGATAAATTATTTTGACACATACTCTCCTGTAGCTAGGATAAAATCCATTAGGATATTATTTCCTTTAGCTTCTATACATCATCTTTACATCCACCAAATGGATGTAAAGATCACATTTATGAATGGTGACCTTAATGAGGAAGTATACATGGAACAACCTGAAGGATTCGTTCTACCAGAAAATGAAAATAAAATATATAGATTAATTAAATGTTTGTATGGATTAAAACAAGCACCAAAACAATGACATGAGAAGTTTGATTCCAAAATACTATCTCATGGTTTCATGCATAATGTAACTGATAAATGCATATATTTTAAAGTAGATAGTTTGTTGTACGATTATTATTTATCTGTATGTTGATAACATGTTAATAATAAGTAATAAAATGAAAGGTATGACTGAAACGAAGAGGTTTTTATCTTCCGTATTCAAAATAAAGGATCTTGGACAAGTTGGTACCATCCTAGGTATCAAAGTTAAAAAACATTGTGGGGTTATGCTTTGTATCAATCTCATTATATTGAGAAGATACTAAACAAGTTTAACCATCTAGATATAAAAGAAGCAAAAACCTCATTTGATCTAAGTATCAAGCTAAAAGAGAATAAAGGAAGAATAGTTGCACAATTAGAATATGCGAGTGCTATAGGAAGTCTTATGTATGCTATGCAATGCACTAGACCTGATATCACATATGTTGTGAGTAAACTTAGTAGGTTTACTAGTAACCCCAATACTGAACACTGGAATGCAATCAGTAGAGTCCTTGGTTACTTAAAAGCAACCAAAGACTTAAGACTATTTTATTCAGAGTTTTCTGCCGTATTGGAAGGATATACTGATTCGAGATGGATATCGAGTGCAGGACAATAAGTCTACTACAGGGTGGATATTCACACTAAGAGGTGCAGCTGTATCTTGGGGATCCAAGAAATAGACCTACATAATGCATTCGACAAAAGAGTTTGAATTTATAGCCCTCGCTGCAACAGGTAAAGAGGCCGAATGGCTAAGGGATCTTCTATTAGAAATCTCATTATGTGTAAAGCCCATATCGGCTATGTCACAACATTGTGATAGTAAAGCCACATTAGTTAGAGCCTATAGCGGCACATATAATGGTAAGTCTAAACATATCAGTCTTCGACATGATTATGTCAGACAATTGATTCGAAATGGAATCATTGCTATTTATGTGTGAAATCAAGCAATAACCTGACAGACCCTTTCACTAAACCTCTACCAAGAGAGGTAATAAAGACTACATCTAGAGGAATGGGGTTGAAACTCTTCAACTAACGTTCCACTAGTGATGGTAACCCAACCTAAAGTCAGAAAATCTCTAATTTTGGGTTTAATGGATAAGAATAAGTCACTGATATGTAGAAAGTTTTCAGCACTAAATAATAAAACCTCATCCATAATAGATAAGTACTGAGCGTTACGAAAGAGGATTGAGTCTTATAACTCTTAATGAAATTCAGTATAAAGGACAAGTGTCTTAAAGTAACGAAGACACCGAAAGGATTTTACCTATATGAACATAGAGATGGTGCTATCTCTCATGAGAGTTAGAAGTTTTCTCTCGGGATCGTTCACGAAATAGGATAAGCGCGCAGCCATTAATTGTGCTGAGTAAGATTGTGGGAACTTTAATTAACACATAGCGAATATGTGTGTGATTTCTCCGACTCTATTATCTAGGAATAACTAATTCAACGCTATGACTACCAGTCATTTCGATAGAGTTTTGAGATACTTACACTAAATGAACATTAAAATCGAAAGATATCTTTCTTTATGCATATAAGCTGATTATTCTGGCAGAAACGTTTAGTCGAGAAAAATATATTTTTAAAAAATCAGTGGGAGATTGTTATAAAATAATAATTTTATAAAATATATTTAAAATATAATATATTAAAAAATTTTGTAAAAAAGTTTTTTTGCAATTTTGAGAATAGTTCCACATGGAAAAGGGAAGAGAAGATTTCTTAGTTTAAATGAAAACAGTAGAGTACCTTATTACTTGCCTACATAGTCCATAGACCATGGAACTTGCGTGTTCCAACACGGGCTCGGCCTTGGCCTCGGACACAGGCTCGGTGTGAGGGCGTGGGCATGGGCATGGGCATGTGAGGCAGTGTGGCTGTAGATGCGCTAGTGACGCACTTTGCACTTCGCATGTCCCCATCGTGTCGCAGAGGACCACAGACCCATACGAACTGAGCTATAGCCACTCGTCCCCTATACTCCAGTGACTTCAGCAATAATAGCAAGGTTAAACAATTGCCTGACGATTAGACCAGAGGTGTGGTCTAAGAATGGTTCAACTAAACCAGTAACTGAAGAACAGACCAGTGCAGTGGTCTAAATCACAAATCTTCATCTCTATTTTCTTTATGGTATTTTTCTTTTCTGTATTTCTATCAGACTGTGTAACAGAGTTTCAGTAGTAGGCTTTCGTGTTTGCTTAACGCAAACTCACATCAGGCTCGTCGTATCCTAGAAGTTGTTTGCCTGTAACCTTTCACCGTACTCAATTCATTTGAGTAGGGGTAAATAATGCTTTAAGGACAGCGACCCAGACGTGCTTCAACCTGTCCTTATTCCAGATCACTTGAATTTTCGGTTTTCATATTTTACAAAAAAATCTATTACGTAAATTTTTTATAACACATTTCTCGAGAACTCTGTAAGTTGTGCTAAGTCATAGACATCACATGTGGTATATATGAACTATCATCTGGACCGTCCATACCATGGGGAGCATATCTGATGGAGGAGATAGACCAAAGAGTATGCCGAGCAGAAGGTCCTAATTAGCCCTCCATTTTCTCCAAGTGAATTTGGGTAGACCATTTCCTTTTTTACAGCAGTTGGACTCCAACGGGATAGATCTATGATTTGAATGGTTTAGACCCTGGACTAAGCATGCATGCGGATGAGTTGACAACCACGAATTGTGGCAAACGCACATTGATTTACCATCGTCGTTGGTGGAAGCCGGATCGGTTTGATTGGAAGTTACACGTGTTAACAAAGGCCTATATTCAGCTAAGCGTGTATGGTTAAGATACTGTAGGCGGAGTCACAGTCGACTCAAGTTAAATTGAACATGTAATATATAATGAACAAGTGGCTAAATTATTAAATCTACCTAACTGATTAAATAAAAGGATAAGAACAGACAACCCCCAAAAAGAAAGGGACAAATACCAAACACCCCTCACGTGGGCCCCACAATGAAGTTTTGGGGTGATTGTCGGTATCTATAGTGTGGTCCACTGTTTTGTTTTAATAAGATCCAACCTGATCATCAAACGAGCAACACAATTCTGATAATGGAAGTTCCAAAACATCAGTCCAATCTTATTTTAAGGTGGGCCACTCCCAAAAAAAAAAAAAAAACAGCAACAACAACAATGGACGACCACCCGAAATTCTTCAACTTCGCATGGTGGGATTAGTCTGATTTTTGAGGCATCACATTTTCATTGTTAGGGGACTCTTCTAGACGGTTTCGATGCCACATATACACCTCAGTGGGGCCCTTCAGGTTTTTCTGGGAGGCTCACTTTCATGGAACTTGTAAAACACGCAAACTCTTTGGGTCTATATGACATCCACTCCGTCCATGACAATCACTACACAATATTAAGCCCTAAGGCTAAAATCCAGCATTTAGCAACCACTGTAGGAATATAGCTCACCATGATATATGTATTTTATCCATGCTATTCATTCATTTTGCTAGCTCATAAAAAAATGATGCAGATACAAAACTCAAGTAAAGCACACAGCATAAAACAATATTGGAAATTGAATGTACTGTTGAAAACTTCTTTAGGTTTACAGAAGTTTTGAAGCTAATATTTGTGATTTCCCCTCAACCAGATTTGTATGACCTGATGAACAGGTTGGATGAAAAATAAAACATCACAATGGGCCCTGGTAAGATTCCAACAGTGGGCGTTCAATCCCCATTATTTTCTGTAGTGTGGTTCCAAATCATTTTTAGGCTCATGCATTAAAAATGATATGGCAAAATGGATATATAACTTAGATAAAACGCATCTATCATGGTGAGCCTTACAAGAGGGAGATTCTTATGGTGATTGGCTTTTTTATCTTTGACAGCTGCCAACCGTCCATTAAGTAAGCGGTGCACCTTTTTTTTTTTGGTGTCTCACCTATAGTGTAAGTGCCATACATGATGGTAAATCTAGACCGTCCAAATCATGGGCCCCATTATGAAGAGATCATACCTAGAAGATTGCACTGCTTGACCGATGATAAGTGCCAACCACTAACCATCCTTTAGGTGGCTATCAAATGGATGGTTAGTCCAAAATCACGGAGCAAAATTTGATGGCTAAGATCATCTGGTCAGTTTCAATTTCAGGCTGTGATATGTGGATAGTAACTATTTGGACTGTCTAATAGCAAATTTGTACGCAAAATGGAGGGTGCATGAGAAACCAAAAAATGAAAAATGGTGGTGAACTCCCAATGTAAGCATTGTTTTGGTGAACACCGATGATTCAATAACCCGAAATTCTCTCAATTAGAGGTATTAAATCATTGGCCCAAGAATGGACGGATCAGAGGAAATATATGGCAAGACTATTGGATGGATAGGATTGTTCTTATATATCCTGAGAGCGTTCTGGTGCAGACGAATTATATGGTCCTGCTCGTCCGCGAATGTCCATTTTGCTGATTGATGATCTACAAGATGCGGTGTATGTCAGACCGTTGTTCGTTTATCAAGGCCATTTATCTGGTGGGCCTCTCTCTTGATAGAGGACTCAGAAAAATCAAATTAGAAGATTCCAACCTTTTTATTGTGGGACTTGTTTGTTTAATGTGAATCGGTATTGTGTTTCTGATTAACTGTCTAATCAATGGTGAGTGATCCATCAATCCAGATGCTTTTCAATTCATGCCCAATCCATTGCTAGGACTATCAAACCAACGGTTCAGATCATCAATCTGTGGTCCCACATGTACAGAATCCTTCCACTCAGCAAGCATCCGCTAATATGTTTGGATCCAAATCACCCGGGCCAGCCCAATGGGCCTATGTGTGTCCATTTACTCAATTTGGGCCTCTGATCATGTCTTATAATATGCTAATACCTTTTTAAAAAATAATAATAATAATAACAGAACTATGTCTCTTTACTATTGATAGAGATATCCTTATACCTTGAAATCCAACATTCTGGACAAAATAAAAAGATTTTTCATGTGAATTCAACGTTACTAGAACAAGATGGGCTGAGGCCCACCTTTCTTATCTTGCAGAACTGACTGCTCTGATTAGCTTCAGCCCAGTCCATCTGCACCCTTACTTTCTGGACGGTCAACAATAATTCTTAGCAGCTATTACAAAACTGCCCATGAATTGATGCATGAAACCATTCGACCGATGCTATTTTTTTTTTCTATGTCCCATCCAAGATGCAGCCCACCGACTGGATGGGTGGATTGATTAGATTTCCTTTTCCCCCCTCTTTTTTAAATCATCTAGTGGTCATTGTTAATAACGTCCCAACTCCCAATCCCTACCCCACCCAAAAAAAAAAAAAAGTATGGTATGATCAGCATCTAGAAGTTTATATAGATCCAAACATTGGATGGTCCACCACTTTTTAATATTTTTATGAATTATTAAATACATGAATGTACCTATACTAATTAAAAAAAAATCCAAACCGTTACATGAACCACATGATAGTTACTTTATATTGACAGAATGAATATTATAATATTGGGTCATGATAGATACATAGTACTGAAAGAATGAATTAGAAAGAAGGTTGACTGAACTACTCCAATGGATTTTTCGTCGGCTCATTTGTCTCATTTCATTTGGACGAGAAACTCCGTCCGCGAATTCTCCTTTCTTGTGACAACATTTTTGCAAATCTGCATTGAAAGTATCCGAAACATTGTTAAAAAATGGAGAGTTGGTGGCCATTCATCAGGTGGGCCTCATTGTTTACATGCCAGTTCATTCATCATGTGGACAGCATGTTAACATCATGTTTCTTTCCTGTACCATGCAGTGTCCTGCTAGAGGAGTGGACTGGACTGATATCTGGCCAGAAAGCCCACCTGGTTGAATGGCTTGGATGTTGCACGTGTGAGCAGTGGTGTGATGATTAATTATCTGGTACCTGGTAAGGGCTTGGCCATTGGTTCCTCCAATTTTGGATGGTTTTTGGAGGAGTCCATGACCTATCTTCACTAGATTTTCCATGTTTGTTGCAGTAGCTATATCCAGCGAAGCAGCATCGCCTGTTAATTCATCATCCTGTTTAATCAACATTCAAGCATTAGCCATTGGAATGGGACCGGCACAGCAACCGCGGTTTGTTGGGCCTTCATGTAAAGTCAGGTCCTGTCGTGGCCCATTTATTCAACGCATCTTATTTGCAGATTCTTGTGTAAGTTTCATTCACATCAATCTGTTCAAGGGGTCAGAACCCATGGGGCTCCATGAGGCAACCTTTATTTTCGGATCATGGTCTGAGATTTATATAGAGACAGGCTGGAAATGGGCCGGGCCAGGCCCAAGCCTAATCGGCCTGTTTAGTTCAAATCGTGGACCAAAGCCATTTGTGTCCTTACATGTAATGCGTTTAAGGGGTCGTTTGGCACCATGAATTTGGGGGGTTCGAGGGGATTTCAAATCTCTAATATATTTGACACTATAAAATAATTGGGAGTTTCAAATCCTCTCAAAATGGGGGTTTGAAATCCAAGGTGAAAGCTTGAATTACATCTAAATTCCTTTCTAGAGTTGCATTTGTAACATATGTATCACTAGGCTATTAATTTATTAGGGACATAGCTCATTGATGATATTTTAAAATAATTAGATTATCAATTGCATCATTATAATTACTTGAATATGATGATCTATCTTGTCCAAAGGTTGTCGATGTAAATCAAGGGTTAAAAATCGTTGGTTAGTCACTTAGATATGATCTTGTGCTTGTGACTTATCTGAGACTTGGAATTTCATCATTTTTGGGTAAAGTATATATTTCAACTGGCTTAATATAACCATTGTGTCAACCATTACATGCATGCACTATTTAGAGATATTAAAGTTGATTTAGTAATTAAATTCAAACCACGGGTTTCCAAATCCACGCTCCCAAAGCTGGATGTGACTCAACTGATGCCGTGAATCCGATGTGACTCAACTGAGTCGACTCAGAGTCTATTATACCAGATGAGGGTCAATACCGTTAGTCTCAAAACCCTGGGGGAGTCCGTCTGATTTGGACAAGTCGTTACAGAGTCCGGTGATACTTCCGAGTCAGGCCTAGTCGAGCCTAGTGACTTCTCAAAAATCGTAGTGTACTAGATTTTTTAATTATTGTAAGTGGGGCTATGGTTCAACAATCCAAACCATTGGTACATTATGGATCACCATGTGGATGAACCTACTCCACACGATTTTCAGATTGGAATATCCTAGCCACCAATATTCGAGATATTTTTTGTAATGTACCTCTTCATATCCGTATTTGGAATATTTTGAGGCCTACTCCATTCAAGATGCGAGTCAACAGACCAATGGTTTGGATTCCGGAACCATGTTTCAACTCAGCCCAACTCAGCCGAGTCGCTCCCACTCATCCCAAACGGGCCCGTCCGAGTCACCGAGTCTTAAAACCATACTACATCTACAAGAGCTCAGGGACACACACAAGCATGTGGAGATGCATTCGTGTGAGGATACATGTATGTATGTACAAATCCATAGAGTGTTCAAAATAACAGACCTGAATCCGAAGGTAATTACTTTGAGAACCAAGAGCTTGTAGAGTAACAGAGATGTGGAAGTGGACCATGGACTCACTAGCCTGAGTAAAAGTGTCCACCAAAGGAACGCCTCCGTTAGATCTCAGCCATCCAGGTAGGCCCCACTTAGCAGCATTGCTAGCATTGTATCTCTTGTCATTCTTCATGTTTCCAGACCCTAAGGAGATTATCAGGAATCTACCATAGTCCACGGGTTTCACCGGATAAAAATCCGGGTTTCTCTTAAACACCTCTCCTGTCACGTGACTCATTGCCAATAATGCCTGAAATAGAAACAATATCTCACGTATTTGGAATTGTATACCGCATTACAAATATCGCCGAGAAATACACTAAACATTATTATTGTGAGATTTTCAAAATCACAGTAGATTTTAAAATATTTCAAATTTATGGGAAATTATTGCACTATTAACTTGAAAATTAATCAAAAAAAAAAAATTACAATTTTGTTATTTAAATATTTCATTTGCAGTGAAATTTTACCAATAATATCGGGAGAAAATCCCCCGAGAAATTGCCGAGAACGAGATTTGTCACTACCCACAGTCCGGGCCCTAGCCAGGCCGCCTACTTTCTTGCAAGATCTAGACTGTTCATTACTTGTGCCCCATCATGCATGATATATGACAACAATGCCCTTGAAAGATTAACTAGCTGGGCCATGGTGATGGGCTCGCAGACAGAGCCTGAGCCTGGCCGTGGGCAGCCATATCCGTAACCTTATAATTTCTCTGTAAACGTCGCATGCATGCATGCATATATGCGCATGCACAAATGAACGCGAGATGCATACATATGTATACGTCCATATACATACATCTACCTCCATATACATGTGTCTTGAGCACAAACATGAATATGTACAGAACTGAATATGATTCAACGGACCGGATTATTTGCAACCACCCCTCCGCCGATGAGGTTGAAACTTCTAACCCTCCCTTGAGAATCTTGAGTTTCGAAATAGTGTGCAGGAAGGTATGTTGGCACAGCAGACGTGCCAATGCAGATATCTGCTAGCATTGCATCCTTGGACACGTCAATTTTCGCCTGAGAAGAGAAAGAAAAAGAAGAAGAAAATGAAAATGTAAGGTAGGTATTTAGTCGTCCACTTTCAAAATATTGCACCAATTTATAAGTTCTTCCTGTCAAAATACACTTGAATGTGGAAAATGAAACATGTTAATTGCAATGAGACAATTCCAAAATCATTAGCATGGAATAAATCAACATACATTATGAGAGAAATAAAGAAGCTGACTGTTTTCCATATACTTAGCATGCATTAATCCTAGTGTTTTAAAACCCAGACTGGACCGTCCACTGCATGAATGGTCCAGTCAATAAAAACCCATTTGGGCCAAAACCAAACTGTCTGGGCCAACTTGTCTAACCGTCCAGATCAAGTAGTTTGTACCATCTAACCGTTTAGACAAATAGATGTGTTGGCATGGATACTAGTTGTAAGGAGCATGTGCAACCAAAAGCTCTACGGCATTTGCATCAGCTCATGTTACGACGTGACCCTAAAATCAGGCAAATTTAATATAATACTAAAGCATTCAACATCAATGAAAAATGTGACCATGAGATGCCAATCCATAAAACCTTAAAGGGACCCACTATAATGCTTATATGCCATCCAACCCATTCATAAGGTAAGTGGAACCAGGATGAAGGGTTGGATGGCATATAAGCATCATATATAGTGGATGAAAGCGAATGTACACATACATCAAAGTGGGCCTCACAGAACTTTTTGTTATAGGACTCGGAGTTTTAGGGGCACCCTACCTTATCAAGACCCATACCTAATTGTCCGACATCTTAGACTTTTTTTTTTTTTTTTTTTTTTACTATGTAACATCTTAGACATTTGCATTGAAAGTAAGAGGAGGCATAGACATCATAGACGGAAGTGAGTTATGATAA
Source organism: Magnolia changhungtana (assembly GCA_030180095.1). NCBI lineage: Eukaryota > Viridiplantae > Streptophyta > Magnoliopsida > Magnoliales > Magnoliaceae > Magnolia > Magnolia changhungtana. The sequence goes on along the minus strand of JASAUF010000447.1, from coordinate 8,239,552 downwards.
CCTCAGATGTGGAAAAGATGGTGGGCTGAAGTAGCTTGATATCAAAGGCTGGAATAACAACGTCCGTTAATGCATCGCTGATCCTTGTGGGTCCCAACGTTTTGTGAATCAGCTTTCTCGCAGGTTCCCCTCTGTATCTAGGTCCCATTAGTTCTTTCATAATCCTTACGGCTGAGCCGACAATCCCTCTGAGAACACCACAAGTTTATGAGGGTCAGTCCTGAAAAAGGCTTAAGAGGTCTTTCGAGAGAATGAATCGCATACCTATGATAACATATGATAATCACATCCCCTTTCTTAATCTCAATTTCTAATGGTTTAAAATAATTTTGCAAAAGAAATAATATTAATACGAAATATAAACTTATTAGAAGCTTAATTAACAAGCTAATGTGGGGATTAACCAAGATCTCCATCATGAACAACTAGGATCGCAAGAAGGCCTAATGGTCATTGATTCAACATGGCACACTACATGAATATACAAGTTTTATGTGTCATGGTACACTACTCCCTAATGTATCTCACATGGGTTTGCATTAGGTAATTCTTGGAAAGTACGGTGAAATTATGGTGAACATGAGAAGAGGCATTACATGCACAATCTAAATTAGTGAAATTGAAAGCAGCGGAAAATATGTTAATTAATTTAAAATTTTTAGGAATAAAGCTGCCTCAAATGCAATGCATAACAGTATAGAAATAAGCATGAAGATGAAAGAAATGTCATTGAAGATATTTATTCTCAACCATAAAAGATGAGGATATTATATGATATATATTTAGATATTTAATGTATTAGGATTTCTAAAAGAGAATGATTTTTCTAGCATTTAAGTTTGAGGAGTGATGGAAAAGAATTATTTTAAACCAAAACCATACACATGTATTTATATATCTCCATTGGTAAGAAATTTAATTCAATTAGAGACAAATTCCAATATCCTTTATATTATGATGATAATGAGGTACATCGAATTACTCCACTTCCACCTAAACTCATAGGACTAATCCTATCAAGTGTATGACAATGCATCAAACTCATGAGCAGATCAGAAACAATAGTTTCCAATTTTCAAATATTGTTTGTTCTAGACTATTGATCTAATCACACTTAATTGAGCATTCTTAATTCCAAATGTACGCATGCAATCCCAATGCTTTGATTGTGATGCACATTTATTTAATTAATTTTAATTCAAATGAATTATATATTTATAAATCTAATATATTAAAACTTATTAAAAATACTAATATAATAATATTTGCTCATTAAAAATATCTATCGTTAGGTAAGGCTTGATATTGTCAACTCAGTTATCATAAAATAGTGAGATGGCGACATTCACTATTGAAAGTTGAAACCTTTCTCGAGCTTACAGTAGTGTTTATAATTCCATCCAACCCATTCATAAGATGAAATCCAAGAGGATAAATATCATCTGATCCATAACTTTAGTAGGCCGCAAGAAGGTTCCCGTGGTGGGGGTTCCCATTCACATTCTTTCCTTATGTGTAGCCCAATCGATTTTTAGATCCATCTGATTTTTGGGCAGAAAAAGTGGATTACGTGCAGATCACCAAACGTGGATCAACAAAGCCTCTTGTTGCACCTACCATAGTCACTCAATCTACTTATGGCTGCTGCCTCAAGATTGATTGATAATTTCCAGAAATTGCATGCAATGAAATTAAATTTGGGTATTTGAATAAATGATAATAAGAAATAACTAGTTTAAATTTCACCTGGGTTGGGGTAATATCTTAGGAGAGTTATCGATCAAGAAAGGTGCAATTTCTTTAGCTGCGTAAAGAGGGCGACGATCTTCATCTGGGGTCGTGAGCATGGCAGCTATGAAGCCACCCGTGCTTGTCCCTGCGATCACATCAAAATAATCCGCTATCCTTGCATCTTCGCCGTCCAGTTCCTACAAAAAGGCAAAAACACCATTACCCAAAATATATAAAGGTATACACTCCTTGCACGTGTATCAATGCTTACATGCATACATTGTAATAGGATACGTGTGAGAAATTATCACCTTTTGCAGTTATAAGTGTGTACTTAATTTCTCACATACGTGGCTGATCCACTCATACAACTGTGTCCCAGTGAGTGGATATATCCGCCTGATTTTCATGTCAGGAGCCGCTGTATATGATCATTTGAGTACATGAACTAAACAACCTACCTAGGTATATATATATGCTGTGTTTTGCTGAAGTATGCACATACTTACTGACCTAAGTAAGTGTATATGTGCACATTGTATGCGTATTATGTATATGTACGTATGTATTTATATGCAGGGAAAGGTTTTATCAGGTTGACCTTATGGGAATTCCCATGAGGTCGAGCTCTGTTAGCCCCAACTTGATGTGTGTTGGAAATCCACACCATGCATTTGGTGGGTCCCCTCTAGGTTTGTGGATGCCCCAAAAATCATCTGTATCCAAAACTTAGGTGGGCCACACAATCTGAAATCATGTAAAAATTATACTTAAAACATCTAAAAGCACCTGGTGGGGCCCACTTGAATTTTGGAATGACCTGAAATTTGGTGTGACCCTCATCTAAGTGATGCACACACAATGGATGGGTTAAATGTCTGAAACAGATCTCAGTGGGCGCTATAAACAATCAGAAGATTTAAATGAGTGGGCATCCAATCTCAACTTTTGCCTATGGTGTGGCCTATTTAAGTCATGGATTGGCCTGATTTTTTGGCCCATGACCCATCGTGGAATGGTGCATCTAATTAATGGTTTGGATGTCCGAACACATAATAGTGAGGCCCACAGAGCTCGGCCTGGTAGATCCTTTTCCCTTGTAGCTGGTATGGGTTTACGGACTTGAAGTAGAGACTCCAAGAAAGAGAGAAGGGTCGCGGGGATGATGCCTCTTATTCCTCCACCATCGATTGTAAGGACGGTGATTAGAGATCCATCCGTTGATGTCGAGATTGCTACCATCCAAGTCTCTATGTACGAGAGAGAGAGAGAGAGAGAGAGAGGTCGTTAGGTATGGTGTTCAAAAGCCATGTCTCTTTTTATAGGGACAAGCATTTGAAATTGCCTTCCTTTTCACAAACGAATGGATGTCAGTATTACGGGTTTCCATTTTGTATAGTGTGGCCCACGTTTTCGTAATCTGGACTGTTGATCTGATGGGCCCCACTTTGGATGGGGCACCAAACTATCACAGATCAGAAGATCCTAAGCATTCAATCTTTTGGCTTTTACAGTTTGAGCGTGGGCTGCTGGTGTATTTTCTTCTTAAACTTCTAATTTTATGCCACCAATCAGAAGCCACAGTCGTCCTACCGAGGTAATTTTTTGGGCATAGGCAATCTATGGTGGGTCAGATCACATCAACCGTTTGGATCATAGAGGGAAGACCCCACTTGTATAAACTGAAAACCCGAGGACCCTCTACATGATCTTACGTCGAGGATCACACAATAACTCCCCACAACGTACGTACATTCCGAAACTCACACGAGTCTGAAGTGGCATGAAAAAATAAAAATAAAAAATGGCCTGGCTGCGGCAGGCAGCGGATTAGGTGCGTCCCTTATAAGGTTCGGTCCTGACTGTGCGGCCTAACTTGATGTATGTATTGTATATCCACGCCGTCCATCTGTTTTTCCAGATCACATTAGGACATGATCCAAAAAAATAAGGATAATCCAAATCTTAGGTGGACCATGCTATAGGAAAAAGTTATTACTGAACGCCTACCATTAAAGACTTTCTAGGGCCCATCGTAATTTTTATTTTCCATCCAACTGGTTGATAAGGTCAAACAAGCCTGTACGAAGTGGGAAAAAAAATCATCTTTATCCAGAACTATCTTAACCCACAAGAAGTTTTTAATTGTCAATCGTCACTATTTCCTATGCTATGGTCCAAATGAGATTTGGATCCGCTTAATTTTTAGGCTCAAGATCTAAAATGAGCCGGAAAAACGAATGGACCGCGTGCATATAAAATACATACATCAAGGTGGGCCACAGTCAGGGCTGCACCTAATCCGCTCCCGGCTGCTGCATGTGTCGCTTGGTTTCTCATGAAAGGGTCAACCCCAAAATGATAATCCACGAGCCATCCGTGCCAATAGCTATTTCCGGTCACGAAAAGAATGCGGCCGATGGAGTGTCTCATCGGAACTGCGAACGATAAATAAAAGATTTAGTGGGGTCAGGGCTGTGTATGGAAACCCTTCCATTCATCTAGTTGTACTTAGTTTCGTTTGCATCCATATCACCTATCTGGAGTGTCCATTAGGTCATGTGCATTCTTCCTAAGCTGTCTTGAAAAATTCATGCCGATGGGATGACTCAAACCATCCAATCAACGGCATGCAGAAAATGGATGGACAAGAAAGTTAGGATAACGTAGGTTCGTTCATGGATGTTTATGACCGTCAGATTGATGTGGGTTTTGTTCAGTAGAAGAAGATGAATGTAGTAGACCTAATGGACGGTCCAGATAGGTGATTTGGATGCCAACAAATCCAGATGTAAATATGTGCATGGAAAGATCGTACACTTAGCCCAGTGGAACTTTTCTCAATATAGTAGTTATCAGACAGGCAATCATGCTATCTGATAAATGTATCTTAACCGTTGGATAGATGGTCGACTCCACCGTAACTGTTGGGTCTTCGTACCGGACCAGCGTATCCTTGTGTCTAAACGGCGGATTGCATTGCATGTGCTCCAGGCACAGAGATATACCTGTGCCCGAGGCTGTGTGGGGCCCACAGAGATGTCTGTGAGAAATCCACTCCGTCCATCAGTTTTAAAAGGCCACAATAAGATATGATTCTAAAAATCAGGCATATCCAAAACTAAGGTGTGTGCTATAGCACATGAAACGGTGGGGATTGAACGCCTGGGGATGAGATAGATTTTGTATCAGGATGATATTTGTTCTTACAGTTTATCTTAGTGGTAATAACCATATGAATGGTTTGAATGACATATAAACATCATAGTCAGTTCCAGTAATGTTTTAACAGTGAACGTTTCTGTTCCCACTGTTTCGTTTTAATGAGTCAGTCACGTTAGTTTTGGATCTTCCTATTTTTATAATCCTATCTTACTGTAGAATTTAAAAATAGATAGACTAAATGGATTTATCACATGCATATCCACGCAGCCCTGGTCACATGTATATCTACGTGCCTCGGGCACATGCAATCAGCTCTCGGTTTTTTTCCGCTTCCACGTTGACTCGGTAGCATGAGGAAAATGATCGAATTTGACGGAGTCGTGTGGAGATTCTCGAACACGTGTTTCATCCTCACACGAGAAAGAAACGTGTAAAGTTCTCCCGTGTCTCTCTTACGCCGAACACAGTAGAGTTCTCCCGTGTTTCTCTCTTATGCTGAACATCCGACGTCATGAATCTCGCGAAACAAGAAAATAATAATATCAGGCTTCCATTTAAAGATTTTTTTTTTCGCATCGTATCAGATTGATCCGCGATACTTCGTCCGTCGATGCGGCACCAACGTCAGTAATTAATGATGCATTATAACATCGATAATTTCGTGGGATTTAATATCATACCAAGGCCAATATATCGTATCGTATTGGCAATGTATCTCGATAATTTTGTCCAGCCGTCTATTGCCTGTGGAACGAGCAACTAAATTTCCGTGTGCACCGTCACAGGAACAGCGTCATTTGCGCAAGCATGTGAAAATGGGGCCGATGTTTAGTGATCCAGACCGTTAATCTGATGGGTCCCAAAGTGGATGGAGGATCCCCTAAAACTCTTCCAATTAGATGACAGTAATCCTTCGGTCGGGATAGCCAGCACCTTCCAATCAGGAATAACATTAATGGAGCGTTCCTATTCTCATTGGGACCAACAGATCAATGGTCTAGATTAACTAAGCAACGCCCTGACCGTGGATGGGCCGCCTGGAGTTACGTGGCGTCGAAAAGCATCTCAGTTGTAGTATAAAACATATCATCACGTTTTGGTTATGCAATAAAGAACTCAATGACGTGGCTCAAGAACTCAATCACGTGATTAATACCCCCTCTCTTTTACGATGGAATTAGATAGGCAGGTAAGAAACGTGCATGAGATCTGCAACGTCCGTAGCAAAACCATTTGAATCCAATTACCTCTCCTAAATTAGAGAATTGAATGTTGACCTCAAAATCAACTTTGTTTTAACCATCAATCTTTTTTCCTCAAATTGAGCATTTGGATCGTCTCTATGGCTTGATCTTTGTACTAGGTCACATCTTTGGTGGGGCATGCCTTATGAGTGACCCAAATCTCATGTATTATTGCCCTAATGGCTCGTATCTTTCAGTGGCCGATTGCTCCCCATGCTCTCAAGTGATTAAGTAAAAAAGTTACTAATAATTGATTTGAAACCAAACTTATCTCAAATAAGTTACTTATCTATTGTTGTTAAGTAGAAAAGTAACTTATTTGGTGGTATCCAAATGGGCCCTATAGGGGCATTTGGATCATAAGTTACTTATGCCTCAAGTAGCTACTTATTAAGTTGAAGTGATTAAGTAACTTTAAATAAAAAAGCTACTTATAATTGATCATAAACCAAACTTACTTAGGGCCCATTTGGATGCCAGCAAATAAGTTATTTTTTCTACTTACAACAGTAGATAACTTATTTGAGATAAGTAAAGTTTGGTTTAAGATCAATTATAAGTAGCTTTTTACTTAAAGTTACTTAATCACTTCAGTTTAATAAGTGGAAATCAAGATAAGCTACTCAAGGCATAAGTAGCTTATCTTAAGTAACTTACAATCCAAATGCTCCATAAATGACACCCAGATCCATATCTCAACTGGCTGAGTGGAGAAACCTCGATTCAACACTTGAGGTCTTGGTATGGATCCCTAGCGGGGGTGGCTAACATGGAGTGTGTGTGCTGACATGGGTGTGTACTAACAAGCTAACAAAAAAAAAAAAATGCTCCATAAATGAGCAACATGCAATTGATTCAGTTACGTCGACTGTCATCTAACAAATCAATTGTATTTGAACATGTCGACACCATTAATAAACCATGCCGATACAAGTAATTACATTGAAAGAGAGGGAATTAGAATTTTACATTACAATGGTGCCTTTAATCAAAAGAATTGGCAAAAAGGAATGTGAATTGAACAGGGATAGTTGGTGGATGGCCATCTTCAGCAATTGCATGGTCTTAGCACTGGGTCAATATTTCAGCCCCGTTTTCAGTAATTAGAATTGTATGCTCGAACTGGGCAGACAAGCTCCCATCCTCAGTAACAGCCGTCCAATTATCAGACCAGATGATGGGAAGGATGCTTCCCATTGTCAGCATTGGCTCTGCAAAAACCAATTAAACTTAGAAGCATGAAGAAAATGCCAGCAAGGCTAGTTAATACCGCATGGACTGCATATGTGAGACCAAGAACTGAGAATAAAGATAAGATGTCATCCAATACGGAACAAGAAAACTGGTTGTGAGTAACCCAAGATCCATACAATTAATCATCATTAATTAGAAAATGGATAGACAACGATGCACTATATTGAACTACCACAAACACAGATTCCATCAGAATGGATGGGTTTCCTTACTGGGCATGTGTGATGCAACAGGAATTTCTGGAACCACAATATGTAATGGAGACTGGATCCTCCACAACATTTGTAAAGAAAGCTTATTCTACAACTCTCTTTGTGGGGCCCACTGCAGGTTTTTACGGGATCCAACCTGTCTAGAGGGTTCCCCCACCATGAAAGTGGGATGCCCCAAAAAGAAGGCTGATCCAACAATCACTGAGGCAATCACATGAATTTGGCAGTTTATGGGTGAATGTCCATTGTTTTCTATGGTGTGGCCAGCCAAATGATTGTATAGACCTGATTTTTGGACATTTTATCATCATGGTGGGCTCACTTGATGCACGGGTTGGATGGCATATGCACAACATGATGACTTGGTCATTCAAGTGGTTTACATTTCCGCAGAAACAAGATGGGTTCGTGTGGTGTTGCACATTGCCACATTGCAGCACAAGCACTCTCATCCCCAAAAGGCTTAGGCGGCATTTGGGTGCACAAGTGAATTGAATTGAAAATACTCAGTTTAACAAAGGGAAAGTGAAAACTAAAACTATTATATGTATTAGTGTTCAATATTCATAATGAAAAAGTAGCCCCCAATTTGAAGTTGTGTTACTTGCCAGATTGACTTGAATCAACTTAGCAGCAATTTGGAGACAATACCAATATGAATGCTAAATATGATTTGGTTATCTCCACTAGCCTTGGGGCGTTTGCATTATCAAAAATTCATCTAGGAAACACTATGGCTGTGATGAGATGCAGAAGTGAATTGAGTTGAGAGGATTCAGTTTAATCAAGATCATCATCACCATCATCTAAGCCTTATAACAATTAATTGGGGTCGGCTACATGAATCCTGTACCACCATTCCACTCTATCAAGGGCATAGCTTTAATTAGACCATAGGTCGTTAAGTCTTTTCTTACTACCTCCATCAACGTCCTTTTGGGCCTTCCCCTTGCCTTTTTAGTACCAACTCACTCCTAACTAGAGCAGTTCTTGGTCTCCATTGCACATGACCAAACCATCCAAGTCTACTTGCCTCATCTTATTACCTATGGGTGCTACTCCTAGGTTCCGTTAAATGCATTCATTTCTAATATATCCTTCCTCGACTTGCGACTCGTCCATCTCAACATCCTTATGTCAGCTAGACTCATCCTGTCAACACGTTGTTCCTTGATTGCCAAACATTCTATCCCATAAAGCGTGGCTGGCCTTATAGCTATCATATAAATTTCCCTTTCAGTTTGAGTGGTACATGATGATCACATAAAACTCCAAAGGCACATCTCCAATTCTTCCACACAGCTTGAATTATATGTGCAACATCCTTCTCAATCTCTCCACCCTCACGAATTATTGACCCAATGTATTGAAAGTGATCATTTTGGGAAACTTCTTGGTTAGCAATCTTAACTAATTCCTCGTTTTCACTCCCATTACACTTCTTGGTCAATTTAATCTAAGATAAATTGGCAAATATTAATGATGTTTCCTAGCATCCATTAATTGTTTTACCTTCCTTTCTAGTGCAACTTGTAAGTAATTCAAGTGCCACTGCAGCACAGTCTCTCAATATGAACGCTAAGAAGACTAACTACAATTTGCATATTTCCACTTTTGTACAAACTAATTATTGCAATCCAATTCATCAGTGGATCCAAACACACCCTAAAAGTATAAGTCAAAAGTTTACACTTCATAACTTCCTCAGTAACTCGTCCACAACATGCTAACACATAATTCATATTCGATGGTTAAATAACTATCCCATAATTAACTCTGCTACCTAATTAATGATAGAACTGTCTGACATTTCCATGCCATTTTAAATCAGTACATAGAAGAATTTTCTGCAGTAAACAATAAGATGTGACATTTACCAAAATAGACCATCTTCACACATGAGAGCTTTACAAAAGAAAGCAAAGATATTATAAAGGGTAAATCAGAAAAAATTCAGTAGTAGTAATGAATTACCAATTGTAAAGGTTTGACCCAGCAACATGCGTCCACTATCATTGTTTCCTGCAATAAAGAACAAATGCAAGCTCAAAGGAAACTCAAGTTTCAAAGACAAATAGCAACAGAATGCTGATTCACAAACGACAACTTCTAAATGGTTAGAAGATTTAAACATTGCAAAGAATAAAATGTGCATATTTCTTGAGTTCAAGAAGAATGGAATGGATCAAAGGGAAATTAAAGTCGGTAACATGTTAAATAGGCAACATTCTTAGATTCTCATATCAAATGTCCATTGTTTGAGAGAGTTCCCCACCAAGGTGTTCCGTATTCGTTATGATATGCCCGTAAAGGCCGATACGGGGATGAAAAGGGTCAGTTTTTTAAGACCGTCCCGGCCGTTACGGTGGCCGTAAAGGCCGTTACGAGTAGAGCTGTACACGAGTCAAGTTGAGTCGAGTATCGCCCTACTCGTACTCGGCTCTTAACGCTCGAGTGGCGAGTGCTGCTCGTACTCGACTCTACTCGGCCAACGAGCAAGGCCCCCCTACTCGTACTCTACTCGCCCGAGTACGAGCCAAGTACAAGTAGTAAACGAGTAGAGTCGAGTCCGAGTTTTCGAGTCGAGTCCGATTGCGAGCACACGAGTTGAGTACTAAGTGCGAGTTTTCGAGGCGAGTTTGAGCTCGAGTCTGAATTTGAGCCCAATTTGAGTAGGGTTTTCGAGTAACGAGTTCGAGCTTTGAGCCAAGTTCGAGTTATAAATTGAGATTAATTTGAATTTCAATTCGATTGTCAATTGGAATTCGAAGTTAAACGAAACAATAAAATATATAAAATGCACGTAATTACATTACATTGTTACATAATTACATTAACGTATTTACATAATTACATTACATTGTTCAAAATGACAATTTATAACTAATAACCTCCATAAGATGAGTGCCTTCCTGTTCCTGTATTGTCATCTGATCCATCGGAACTGCTATCTATTTTTTCATATACAAATTGATTCACTTCCTCTGAGTCAGAAGGCGAAGAGATTTTTCCTTCGTGCTCTTCTACACTTTCAACTAGATTTTTCAAACTTACTTTATGTAAAGAATTGTATGTAGTACCCAATGCCCTATAAAATTCATCGAGACGAGTCAGGAATTTCAATTTGTTACTCTTTTTCTTCTTCATGTTTATCGTACTCGACGAGTAACTCGACCCTGCTTCAACATCGTGTTGTCTTTGACTCGAATATCGCTGAAGTCTAGAAACATCTTCCATACTGCGTTTTAAGGCGAGTTGGAATTGTTCTTCTTCCAAAGCTTTTAATCTGGCTTCCTCTACATCTTTTGTGGATGTCATTTGTGTACCAGATCCAGAAGCAGAAGGTTTGGATGGAGTGGAAGGCTTTCTATTCGAATCTAACAGGGCTTGAAAAAGAATTTGGACATCCTTAGGGGCATTGGGGCATGGTTTTGCATCACCACCTTGACATGACAAGTGTAGGCGAAAGCAATTAGTCTTGTGCACAAACTTTGCGCCATACAAACCACACTTAATCTTTGTTTTTCCAGACCGTGGCGGTAATTGAACTAGGGAAGCATAGTCCCAAATGTTTGTCGATGGGCTCAAATGACGACATATCTACATTCAATTTTTAATTAAAAAAATCAGAATATTGATAAATAAATTGAACTTGATATAGCAACAAAAGAAAGCAATATAAATGTATCAAAATTCAAAAATAAAAGCAAATGAACAGGCATATATAAATAAATATCAAAGATTCAAAGTCTTCCAAACCACATTCCAAAAGGACCAACACTTTCGTGTTTGCAGTTGCAGTGAAATAATATCACAGATCATTCAACATTCAACCAAAAAAAATTGAAAAACCGAAAATAATTATTGATCTGTAGGTAGAGACTCGTCACGAATCTCAATCTTCTCCTCTTCATCATCATCATTCATATCTCCTCCCCATATCGGGCGCAACCAATCTTGCGTACAAATCAACGCTTCAACTGTGTTTGGCGAAAGTGAGCTTCAATACTTGCTCATAACCCTGCTCCCTGTGCTGAATGCGGATTCTGATGCAATTGTTGAAATTGGTATTAATAATGTCCCGTGCCATCACAGATAATGTAGGGTATTTTGATTCACTAACCCTCATCTTCCACCATCCCAACACATCAAATTCAGCTCGTACTACGATTGGCTCCTTGAGGTACATTTCTAACTCTGATTCTTTAGTATCAACTCTCGTTCGTGCTTGTGCCAAATATGATATGTATTCATTTAGCACATCCAGATTACCAGGTACAGAAATATCCGCATCTCTACTTTCTTCAACACCCACTGCAGGTAAAGTATTAACATACGATTTATACAGATCTTCAAGGACTTCACGAACCTTAGACGTCTCTGCTGCCGCTCTTTCAGTAGGATAAAGCTTCATGAAAATAAAACTAACTAATCCCATATTACAACGGGGATTAAGAACAACTGCCAAGGACATCAACAGATGACAATCGTCCTAGTATTTATCGAACTTCGTCTTCATACCAACTGTCATCTGGCGTATGAAATCTGGACCCGCACTGGCATTTTTCTGCAGAGCATCTAGACAGAAGAAATAGATTCACAGTTGGATACTGATTCCCAGAAAAAATCTTCGTGCATTCGTAGAAAACTTGGAGAAATGTATGAACTTATTGTGCTTTGGCCCAATCATCTGTGCTCGGCAACCAAGAATATGTTCTCACGCGTACGCGTATTCAGAAATGCAAGCTGTAATTCCATTGCCGCATCTAACATTTCATAGGTCGAGTTCCAACGTGTACAGACATTCAACTTCAACGTTTTTTTAGATGGCACATTCAAATGTTGGATGATGTCATTCCATACACTCAGTCTCGATGGCGACCCCCTTATATATTTCACGCTCTCTTATGTTCTCTATAGTGTCATCAATTGCTTTCAGCCCTTCTTGTACAATAACCTGGAATATTTTTCCTTCAAAAAATAAATTTCCTGTAGCCCTGAACTGGTTACATAAGCATGAAATGACACTGTCATTTGCTGAAGCATTGTCTAAAGTTATTGCTGAAATTTTCTTCTCAATGCCCCAACCTTCTAGACAACTGTAGATGCAATCTGAAATAAGTAAACCAGTATGTGGAGGAGGAAGGTGTTTGAAGTTCAAAATTCTCTTGCATAGTTTCCAATCCTTATCGAGATAGTGAGCGATTAATGAAATGTATCATTTTCTTTGATTGGACGCCGTCCATAAATCAGAAGTCAAAGCTATTCTGGTCACTAAATCCAAAACTTCTTTCGGTTTCATCTTCTCCTTTGCGCACATCTTCATGCTTTCTCTCTGCACTGTGACGCGGGAGACATTCTATGCCCAAGGGTTAAGGAATTGACAGAAAGCCCTAAACCCTTTACTTTCAATCATTCTGAAAGGTTTTTCTTCCAAAATCACTAATCTAGCAAACCACTCATTCAGCTTCTCCTTTTCAAACTTATGAGTGGACACTACGCCTTGGGAGTCGTCCCCTTCTAACTTCGTAAATGACAGCATCTGTTGGCCGGGAGGAAAGAGTCTTGCTTTCTTAGGACACGTCTTCAAATGTCTAATTAGATGTGTCGTAGATTCTCCTGGAATCTTGCTGAATAACCCTTTGTAGTGATTACACTTTATCTTCTGTACACCGTTAACTGTCACATCTTCGAAATCATCCCACACTACTGATCTCTTCTTCTTCCCTTTGCATGCGGTTGACGTGTCTGTGTTTCCCTCTACTATTAGAGGAGATTTGGCCGATGCACCCATTCCAGGGGTATTTGGGCTTTCGTCTTGACTGGCCATCTATAAAATTAAGTTCTCGATATGTTAACTATTACCTAGGGTCTAGACGGGCATAATTACTTAACTGTCTAAATCAGTCACCCATTCAAAGTTAGATGGATTGTAATGCTTCATTTTTCAATTTAAATACTACTCCGAAATTCCGGCAGCATCTCTCCTTATCTCTCCAGAATATATGAATCTTGTATTTGATTCTCATGTCAATCATCAACACAAAGTGTGGACATTTGACGACGGAAATAAATACATGAAATATATCCAGAGAGAAAAAGGAGAGACGTAACCAGAACAAGCATATGCATTTAAATTGGAATAAATGAAGAAATTAGAATTTATCTAACCCTGAACTGTCCAAAAATGAACAATTTGAGCAATTTCTATGCATCCAAGAACACACCGAATCTATGTCTGGCAACATAGAAATCCTCAAATGGGCAACTGATTATCCTATACTACAAGTCTACAACTAGAACAATACAAATAATTCATATCTATGCCAAATATTTTGGGAAAACACAAATATTAGGTTAATCCCAAAATTATATTAAACAAATTCTATATTAATACAAATATATTAACAACTGATTAACAAATTCTATATTAACACAAATATCAGGTTAACAAAAATATCAAGTTAACACAAATATATTAACAACTGATATCAGGTTAACACAAATATATTAACACAAATATCAGGTTAACATTAACACAAATATATTAACAAATATCAGGTTAACACAAATATATTAACAACTGATTAACAAATTCTATATTAACACAAATATGAAATATATTAACAACTGATTAACAAAATTATATTAAACAAATTCTATATTAACAACTGATTATCCACCGAATATTTAGGGAAAACACAAATATCAGGTTAATCCCAAAATTATGTTAAACAAATTCTATATTAACATATATTAAACAATTTCTAAAAATAAAAAATCCACACATTATCGGGCGAGTTGGGAAGGAACGACCGGCAGCTGCGTGCAGGGCAAGGTGATAACCTGGTAGGGACGATTTTAAACCGGACGACTGACAAGGACGAGCTCCGTCACCAGACAGGGGCACCGGACAGGCCGCAGGGACAAGCGACAGGGTCTAGCACCGCCGAACAGGGGACGGGCGAGTGTGAGAGAGAGAGGGAAGAAGAGGGACGGCCGGAGTCCGGACAAGTGTTGGAAGAGGGGGGGGGGGGTCTCTTCAAAAGGGCGGGAAGAAGGGTTTGGGCGCTGTTGGTTGAAAATGACCGGTGGGTGGGGTAGGGTTTTTTGGGACAGGGGCAGTGAGAGAGAGAGAGAGAGAGAGGGAAAGAAGAGGGACGGCTGAGTCCGGACGAGCACTGGAAGAGGGAGGGGAGAGAGAGGGGTTTTTTTTTCCAAAGGGAAGAAGAAGGGTTTGGGCGCTTGCTGGTTGAAAATGACGGGTGGGTGGGGTAGGGTTTTTTGGGCGCTCGGCTACTCGCTCTGGTTGAAAATGAAAAACGGGTGGGTGGGTAGGGTTTTTTGGGGCGGGCTTATACATAGAGGAACGAGTCGAGAACCTCTAGACTCGTACTCTACTCGTTACGTAAACGAGTCGTGGAAACCCACTCGTACTCGGCTCTAACTCAGACGAGTCGAGTATTCCGAGTCGAGTCGAGCGAGTACTCGAGCCTTAGTCTGCTCGTGTACAGCTCTAGTTACGAGGCATAACGACCGTTACGGGAAAATCGATCAAATTTTTTTTATTATTTAAATTCATTTTTCTCCTCTTTTTCACTTTTCTTATTCCAAAAATTCTCCTATATCGTTTTACAACAGATTTCGACCACTCTTACTATAGATTTTAAGATTAAAACTGTGGATTGAAATGATTTGAGCAAATAAAATCTACGAGGGCCTTTTTTTCAAAAAATTGAAAAAGCAATATTTATGCCTTTTTCTGATTTTAGTTCTAATGCTTTGATTGTGATGTGTAAACATTAGAGACATAATCATATTAAACAATTCACTAGACAGCCTGATACAACACTCTCACCAAAGAGTGGACCTTTACACTACCATGAACGTGTTCAAAACAAAAAATGAATACATATTTGAAATATTTACATTATTCTTGACTTTCTAGATATTTCTTCAGAATTTTTCAGGCAAAAGAAAATTTTCAACCATTACGAGGGTCGTAACGGTCGTTACGCCCCCGTATCGGCCGTTATGGCCGATACCCGTATCGGTAATGGTAGTGACCGTTATGACCACCGTTACCGATATGGAATACCTTGTTCCCCCATTGTGGCCAGACAATTCTCTAGGTGGCAATGATAACAACATTGATAATACTAAAAAATAATGAATCTTTGACTGTTTGTCATGCATAACCTTTATATACAAGAGAGTGAAGAGGTAAAAGAGAACACATGCATGCATACCCAAATACAAGACGGCGATAATGAATGGGTCCTAGAGACTTGGCACTTACTATAATGAAGAATAACTGGATCGGCATGAAAAACACGTCCCACTCCATGGCCGACAAATTGGCGAACAACGCCGTACCGGAATTTATCTGCATGATCACTTTAGAAAAGTTTAAATGTAAGTTATGAGTATAATTATACACATATTAACTCCTAAATTTTACAATGTCACATATTCACACAGAATTCAAGCACCCATCTAGAAAGTAACAAGTTTGCAATGATTTGATAATGTGCTATTGAGTAGTGACAAATAAAGCACTATCAGAAGGAGAGATGTGGTGAGTGTTCAAGCATGGGAAGATTAGTTAGAAGAATTATGATATCAATTCACTTCGTGAAATCAAGGAATGATCTTCATCAAGTAAATAATAAATGGAGGGTCTCTATCAACCAACAGAATGAATACGAAGAAGAAGACGAGGCAATCCTCCAAGTGAAAAATCCATCTCGATTATCCACCTTTGTGACATCTATCTATTTGCCTTGTTTATGTATGTTTGCATATCATTGCATCTGCATGTGATGACAAGATGGTTTTAAAGGGAAAACTTATTTTCAGACCGATAATAAAATTGAAGGGGTAACATGATGAGAAGCATGTTCAGAGAGAAAACAAGATGGAGAATCAGGTATGGAGAACCAGGTTATAGAAATGACAACCATGGGGAAATGAGTAGAGAAATGGGAGTAACAAGATACACATGTGCAGGCAACTTTAAACTTCTAGTTTCCAACTGAATATGGATGGTTTACAAAAGAATGTTTCATAAGCGGATACAGTGACAGTCATGAGCATAATTTACTCAGGCCAAACTTCAATGGAAAATGGTCAATTCTTCCTCACGTTGCAGAGATTCTGTCATTCATCTTAATTAATTACTTTTTATGCTATTCTTAATTTTCTTTAATGAGTCAACAGTGAGCCTGATGTCAGAGTCGTCAGACACCTTTGCCACCACCTAGATTGCAAGTACCTTGTGTCCACTAGGACAGTCCATTTCCAAATCATAAAGCATTTGATCAACCTTCTTAAATATTGTATCAATATCATCCAGAGCAGCGAATGCTGAGAAAGGGTCAAGAAGAAGGCATTATCAGTGGCTTTAAGGTGAAAGGAATGGGGAACTCGATATCCCACATCCAGTTCGCCGATGACACACTCATATTTTGTGAAGCAGAGCAAGGTAAAGTCAGCAATTTGCGAACAATAGTTCAATACTTCAAGGCAGTTTCAGGCCTCAAAGTCAATCAAGCAAAATCCAAGATGTTTGGCGTTAATATGAAGGATGAAGAAACTCAAAGTTACGCTGACAGTTTCGACTGCCCGAGGGGAAGTTTACGAACAACGTTTGTCGGCCTTCCTCTATGTATATGGAAACCTC
Organism: Magnolia changhungtana; assembly: GCA_030180095.1. Classification (NCBI taxonomy): domain Eukaryota; kingdom Viridiplantae; phylum Streptophyta; class Magnoliopsida; order Magnoliales; family Magnoliaceae; genus Magnolia; species Magnolia changhungtana. The sequence goes on along the minus strand of JASAUF010000447.1, from coordinate 8,222,264 downwards.
CAAAGCGCTTATGGGACAAAGTCATTGAAAGATTTGAGAAATACCTGGATCTGGACAGATGGAAATACAGATATTTATAACTGGGAGGTCATCTTACTTTGATTAAATCAGCCCCGTCTAATCTTCCCCTGTATTTCATGTCTTTGTTCAAATGTCCGGTGTCAATTTTGGTTACTCTTGATAGACTAAGAAGAGATTTTTTGTGGCATGCAAAGGAGGACAAAAAATTCCATTTAGTCGAATGGAAGGTGTGTAAGCAAGTGCAAGAAGGTGGTGGGGTCAGAGATCTAAAAACCATGAACAGGGCCCTTCTAGGCAAATGGACTTGGAGACTGGGAACAGAAAGCGGGACTTTGTGGAACTCGCTTATTAAAAGCAAGTATGGCAGCTCAGAGGGAGGTTGGTGGACAAACGAGTCCTCTGTTTATAAAGCCTCAGCTCTCTTGAGAGGTATTCTATCTTCAAAGAGGGAGGTCCTCAAAGGTATTGGCATTGTTATAGGAAAAGGCAACAACACCCGCTTCTGGGAAGACATATGGGTGGGGGATTCATCTTTAAAAGAAGACTTCCCGAATATGTATCGCCTTGCCCCGAACCGATCCATTCTAGTGGCTGACTGCTATTCTAAAATTGGGGACAAAACTGTTTGGAATCCCATTTGCAGAAGAAGTCTTCATGATTGGGAGATCAAAGAATTTGCGGCTCTTCAACGTCGCATCATCAGTTGTAAGCCCGATCAGACAAGTAAAGACAGATTAGTATGGAGAATCGACAGATAAGTTTCTTTCTCAGTCAAATCTCTATATAATTTTATAGACAGGAACATTTCAGCTGTGGAAAAAGCTATGACAGGTCAAGTGTGGAAATTAAAAGTCACTCCAAAGATTACAGTATTCAGCTGGTTAGTTGGAAAGAAGAAAGTGTTGACTGTAGATAACTTGAGGAAAAAGGGGTATGATAATTACAAAAATCTGTCTCTGTTGCATGGCTGATGAAGAATCGGTGGACCACCTGTTCATTCATTGTCCCTTTATTAACCAGGTGTGGACAACTATTCTAAACTCCTTCAATATTCCCCAGTGCTTTCCGAATTCTTCTGATCGTCTGCTAAAAGCTTGGCATGGGCCAAAATTTAGAAAACAAAGAACTACGGTTTGGAGAATGAGCCTATTGGCTGTTTGGTGGTCGGTGTGGGAAGAGAGGAATGGGAGATACTTCAATGGAACATCTAACTTGGCGGGATCAACAGTCCAAAAAGTCCAGCAGTATTTAACTGAGTGGGCCTCTAATTTTGTAAACTTAAAGGGTTGTAATGTGCTACGTATCGGAGGTTAATCCTTTTGCTATCTCAGCGGGAGGACCCTCTTTTCTTGTACTCCGTTTTAATTATCAATATAGTTATCGTTATCTCTATTAGAGAGAGAGAGAGAGAGAGAGAGAGAGAGAGAGAGAGAGAGCAGCTTCTTTAGCATTTTAAAGTGGCCTATGTACACTACATTTCTCTTATGTCTGACACAGTTTAATGAAACAAATCCGTAATTTGACTAACAATTAATACAAAGAACAAAATTAAAGTTCTAACTTGTTCCCATTAAAAAGCTCATGGTTGTTGGAACTCAGGATGGGCCAATGATTCCACCTTTAGGTGTGCATCGTCATCTCATCCCTTCTTCCAGGGATGCACTCCTAGCCTTAATTGGCCAGGCTGTGCCTCTGATGCTGTTCGAAGAAGATAAGAGTGCTGAAAGCAAGTATGGATACATTAGCAGGGTCTAACATAATAGGATTTCGGTCATATCCTGTTGGCCTTTGAGATCAAAGTATTGATTATGTGAGAGTTAGGGCATTGGCATTTCATAGTCAGAGATTAAACTCTTGGATATATGACAGACAATGGACAGTTCATGCTCAGTAGGCTCATCAAGCACCGCATGCTCTAGACATCAACTGTTCGCAAATTCCCCTCTATAGGTAGCATGCAATAGTTGTGATAAGGTGCAGCATGGGGCCTGATCACGTTGGCATGTGAGTTATATCGAATTTGAGTGCCAACTACTCAAGCATGACCTTTCATGTATGTGGGTAATTCACACTTCGGGTCACTTGGCAGCTAACCCTCCATGACCCTACATTGATTCTCTCCCTTGGCAGTTGCATGTAATAGCTGGGCTGGGGATCAATATTGGGTGGGCTCATGTTGGCATGTGAGTGGTGTCAACCTCTACCATGCCCACCGATTCCAAGCACTCAGGTAAAGATGAAGGTTGATGTTTGGTGAGAAGCATAAAACATTTACCAATCTACCATTTAAAAGGCAACCCCAAAGTACTAGGAGGAAGGCCAGGTTGAAGATGATGATGATGATGATGACCATAAAGAAGCATCAATTGACAGAATGTCAAATTGTCAATAGATGGGATGTGAACTTCTTTTCCTAGAGAAGAAGCCATGACGGTACCTGAGGAATAAGCATCCACTTTGTTTTCCTTTTCTTTTCTTTTTTTCTCCTCTCTTTTTCCTCATATGAAATGAGGGAAATTTAAGTGCACGAGTTTAAAATTGAAGAATATGCAACCAGAAACAATTGCAGACATAGTGGAATCTGTGTCATTGAAAAGAAAATAGGTAAAAATGGGTAACCGGGAAAAAGGTTTACACACTAAAAGATAACGAATACTAGCAAAGAAAAGCATTCTTCCAAAACTAAAGAGTTTAACCAGTGACATACTGTATTGTTTTTCCAATTCTTTTGTACTCCACTCCTGGTGCACATATTGATATTGCTTTGTATAGACATTCTCTGGTTACCTAGAGGTCAGCATAATAAATCATTTTCTTTGCACACAACTATGGCATGAAGGCATTTCAAATAAATAACCATAAAGAGGCAACACTATGAGCCATGGTCACTGCATTAAACTGAAAGCATATAAAAAGGTGTTGCTCATGAATATTAGTGTAAGTCAGATGAAAGATGTCGGAAAAGGTGATCAGAAGAATATGAACAAAAGAAGAAAGATGGTTGACAGGAAAACGTTGGTTATGGAAATAAACAGCGAGAGGACTTGATGGAAAAGGTTGTTGGGATAGAGAGGTGCTAAAGGTAATCTAAAACATAGTAGAGTAGCACCCCAGCAGAGAAAAAATTCCAAATGAACTATCAGAGAAAATGCAAACATCATCAATTAGGGGGCAAGACAAATAGTCCAGCATTCCACCATGGGGGTGTCAACAGGAGTCAACTATGGGGTTAGCCTAACCCATCCCAGCCCCACAAACGGCAATGCAAGGCCTTGTGACTCAACAGCATGCCAAGCGTGCATGCAAAGCGAAACACCACCAATGATGACTGCTCTGCACTCGAGACCTAGCTGCATCATGGACGTGCACACATATGGGAAAGGAAGCTACATCTCTGTCTGTACATGGGCAGCCACCGGATGTCCAGCTATTGTGTAGGTCCTCATCCTCCAACTTCTGGCACTCACTCCAACAGTGACTACTCTGCCCTAAAGGCTAGCCGCAGCATGGTCATGCACACATATGGGCAGGGAAACAACATTTGTCTTATACATGGGACACCGCCAGATGTCCAGCTACCATGTAGGTCCTCATCCCTTGAACGGATCATGTCAGGTGATTTACGACTTGGAAGATTGCAAGCACTGCAACTTATCACCCAGGGCATCATGGCCCACCGAAAAGATTTGATCATGCATCGCCAGTTGAATGGCGCCTCAACAAGCCACTAGACAAAGGATCTCAGCCTCAGACTTTTCCCACACTCCATTAGGGTTCTGACTTCTGAAACACACAATGGCATTGAGGATGTTGATGCTCTTCAAGAGTGCATATACCTTCATTATCAATCAAGAGTTGGGCTTCTGATTAGAGGATGCTCACGTATTTGGAGGTCTACCGCTGGAAGGGTGAACCCATGAGAGATCCATGGAGGTTGACTTGGCTAAGCAGGTGGAGGAATTGAGAGGGCACTTGTCCTAGACAAGGGGAAAGGGGTAAAAAAATACTCTTTGCGTATATATTATTTAGGAAACATGGAGACAATGGTTCAAAATATCCATAATGTATAGGCCAATACAGACATATCAGATCCTTATTTTATTTTTTATTTTTAAAGGCAACAAACAGAAAATTCAGATCCTTATTGATCCATATCAGATCCTTATTGACTCGATACAATATGCAATACGGGTCCATAAAGCCCTCCCCCTCCCCCCACCTAAAAGAAAAGGGGCTCTATTGGCCGATAAAGGCCGTATCAACAAATTTAGCACCAATCCAACAATAAAGGCCAAATTTGAATATATTTTCTTCTGTCATATTTACTCTTGTTTTTTATTTCAACTAGAAGGAAGTCTAGAAAGTCATTATAGACTAGATCTTGGCCTATTTTAGGGATCAAAACAAAAAATTTCAATGGAATTCGACAAATCAAAGTGGAATAGACCATCATAGGAAAAATTGGAGAAAAGGATAAACCATTAGTTTTTCATGTTTTCATCTTCTTATTTTCTGCATTTCAATTTAATGGGCCTTAATCCACAAAATCAGGCTTGATTTGTGTTCATTTGTCTACTACTCATGGCAAGTTATTCAAACAAATATAATCGTCAATTCCCTGCATAGATCCATCGTCTACTCAGCTTTGCCCTTCATCTTTAATACAATGACTTCCTACTTAAGAGAGTTCCTAGCAACTTACAAGCCACAGGTTCGCTCGCTAGTACAGCTATGACTAGGGCTCACTTGGGATGCTTCTATGCCCTTCTATTCACCAACTACCCAATTGAGAAGTGAAGCCCCATGAGTTGGATGTAATCAACCAGGGGTGTCTTTGGAGTCTTATTCACTTGGGTGACCACACTCCTCAGTGGTCGGAGCAAGCAGGTGCCATGGAAAAAGACAAAAAGAAGAAGCTGAAAAAAAAAAAAAAAAAAAGAAGAAGAAAAAAAAAAGAGCAAGCAGGCCCAAGTTGCTAAAAGGGGAAGCGGGTAGCCAGGCAACAACAATGGTAGGAACAGCAACAATAGCAATAATAGCATCAATAGCACCCAATCATCCTGCCAGGATGGTTGGTTTGTCACCCCTCCATCCTTCTATGACATCATTTGCTCAACCATCTTCACCACTAACTTGTCAACTTTCATGCCAGGTCATGTTGGCTCAATTCTGACAAGCACTGCCACAACGTCAACACCTTCCTCTCCTGCATCATCACCAAATCTAGCTGAGTTGCCCTCATTTGCTCCCACAAATCAGCCCATTCCTCATCTATGAAGGTGGCAAGGCACCCTCTTGGAAAGGACCGGTGAGCTTGTTGATCCATCTCACCTAGATCAAGCACCTCTCCCTTTGGTGACCTTGGTGGACGAGAGTGGGCACTGCTTTCCCTACCAAGTGATTGCCTTCTTAAGCATAGATGAAGATGGGTTGAAGCAGAAGGACGAGGATGATGGCTTCTACCTTCTCTCCCAAGTGGTTGTAGAGGATGCTACCAGGTCAAGCACAATCCAAGGGCCCTGGAAAAGAGCAGACAGCGTACCATCCCAGCAATCTCTGGCAGGTGAGCCAATAGATGGACAAGCTAGGATGATGACTGATGACGCTGAGGAGAGGGGTGTACCGTCTACGCATGGTGCAAGAGCAAGACATGTTAGGGTAGTTGCTGACATAGCTAATGAGGTAAGAAATAGGCCATGGGAAAGTGCCTCTTGGATGCATCAAGGTGGAGAGGTGGAGCAATAACCATATAAGATGAAGCATCTCAAGGCCCAAAATCCTACATCTGAACTATACTATGCATGAGAAGGCAACTAAACATGGGAAGACCTATATCATAAAGCATGGTAGGCTAGCTCCTGATGATAGCATCAGAGAACCAAACTAAGCCGGGGCCAAGGAAAAGGTTTCAAATAAATAAAATAAAATAAAAGATATGACCAGGTTAATGAAAAAGCTTCCATGAATTCCACCTCAACCAAAGCTTTAGCTTCTTCATCAACATTGCCACATAAGAAAGTTGCTGATGTGTCACCATGATAACCCTGCACATCAAATCAGGTTATAGTGGACCCTAGAAAAGCAAAACATGTAAAGCCGAGAAGTAAAAGAGACATTACGATAATAATCCTAACTTCTAAATGAACTCAGCATCTGGAATATAATAACAATTAAATACATTAAATAGCTTAATGATTTGAAGTTGATACTTGATCATGTAATGTTGACATATGATTACGCTATAAAGTATAAAGAAAGACTAGACATAGTTTAATGTTTGCATGCAGCTTGTTCCATGTTATGATCACCAAGAGAGCAAGACATGGACATTAGATGAACTGTATTTGGCCAAAGTAAATATAGGTAGTGAATAGACCATTATACTGCATTTATGCTTCTTGCAGCATTCTCAAGAACAATGTCTTTATTTGTAATGATACACGTGTAATTGTTGAGAGGCAGGGAGCAAGTCTCTTTACCACACTCTTTCATTCTAACAAACATTATTTACTTGATCCAAAATAAAATTTTCATCTTTCACGAAAAGATGATAAAGGCATAGAACAAGGACAGTAAACTACAAGATAGATGAATAAGGTGGAAAAAAGTATGTGAGCACAAAAGTACAGCATTAGAAAACAAGAGACAGTTTGATGAACTGAACCAAGTAAAACCATCAAAAGCTAAGTCAAATGCAAAAATCTCCATAAGTTCTTCTCCAATACAGAAAAGAAAAGGTTCATTTATTTCACAACGCATATACCAACAACAATAGGGAATAGAAAACTTACATTCAGATAAACAGTAACATCGATATTGACTATGTCCCCATCCTGCCAATTAGAACATACAAAGAATTTTCATGTACAAGAAGATCAAACAATGGGCAAGAAATGATATAGCAATCCGATTGCTAATGTAGGATGGACCTCAAGTGCACGGGAATCTGGTATGCCATGACAAATACACTCATTCACTGATGTACAGACACTCTTTGGAAAGCCGCCATAGCCAAGAGGTGAAGGATATGCTCCATTATCAATAATCATCTGATGAACTGCTTTGTCAATTTCATCCGTCTTTATACCTGGCTGCCAACAAAAGGAACAACATAGAGCATTCAGGTGAGTATGAACTGTTCACCCTCTATACAAAATGGCATGGTTTAGTGCTTACCAGAAGGCTGACTAAAGCCCTTTTCCATTTTAGTTCCACCTAGTAACCTAGAACCATATCTGTCAATTTCGTTTTGGCAGATGCTTCAGCTTGCCTGCTGGAATGGTACAAGTGGTGTTTTTGCTCTTTTAGTGTTCTTTCAGAATTAAACAACAGAAAGTGGCAACTAGCATTTTTTTCATGAAAGATGGAACTTTTTTTTTTGGTCCACCATTTGATAGGAGGCTTTTTTTTTTTCTTGCCTGTCATATGAGAGGCAGGATAGAGCACACAGGCAAAGGGAGAGGGAGAGAGATTTATCTTTTCCAAGCAGAAATGAACCAGAATGTCTGGTACACGTGCACAAATGCGTGCATCTGAACTGGTACACATGCGCAAATGCGTGCATCTGAACACACTTATTATTTCCAAATCATAATTAAGAGAATGGCTGGTAGAGTGAAACCAAAGATGCTGAGTTCTGCTGTTTCAAGTAGGATATTCCGGTTATGCATCTGTTCCAATTGCATGACTGGCATGAAATGTTCCAGCCGGGATTGGGTGCTATGGCTAAGATGCTTTTGCAAGTCATGTCGATATTATTGTGATAAAAACAAGAATAGCAAAAGTTTCAATGAAGACAACTGATTCCATTTTAGAATGTCAAAGAGCTTACAATTTATTATCTGACAATTTCCTACATGTTGAATTTACTATTATAGTTTGTCACTACAAGCACTCCTGACAATTTCAACTTGATGGTGTTAGAAACATGTCATCCAGTCAAATAGTAGGTAGGGCGGTCAATGGGTACCCAGACCTGCAGGTACCTGACCCGATTTCAACAGGTCTGGGTCCTATTTATTGGACCCATAAAGAAATTGGATCGGGTTTGGGTATCACCTTTTGGACCAATTTAAAAATTGGATCTGGTCCATGTGATGGACATGGACCCGGTTAAATTTGGGTTGTGTCTGGTTGAGTCCAGGTCAAGTCTAGTTAGTTGTACAAGTAAAATATATTTATGGCATATGTTTGTGAGATCTAATCTATCCATTGGGTGGGCCCAACCATTTAAATGCCCTTATTTGTCCACAACTCAACTCAAAACCTTGATCAAGGACCCAATAGGTAACTGAAACCGATCGAATCAGTGTCCAGGACTTCAGAACCAGCAAGACCTGAACCCGTTAGGACCCAAAAGGACCCAGAACCAGCAAGACCTGAACCCGTTAGCCCCAATATGGGCACCATAGGACCCAACCCAAACCCTACCCCATTAACAGCACTAGTGGAGTTGTACAATTCGAAGCTTCACCTTGACCAAAGTCCCAGCAAGTTCCAAAACCTGTGCTGCAAGCCTCCCTGACGCTCTCATGCATTCAATTCCCTTTTGATCATGAACCTCATGTCCACTCGCAATTCCAGGAAACTGTCGTGAATTAACATACGGTGGCTTCTGTATGTGATCAGGAACAGGTAAGCGAGGGGACACCTTTCCAGGTTTTAGACGTTTATGCTCGCAGTTTTGCAAATCATCATCATTTCTGCACATATCATAACATTGCCTAGTGAGTGAACCACCAATGAGTTCTACATGCTGCCTACATCCATATAATAAAGATGTACGTGATCTATATGACATATCAAATGAATGTTTCAAAAACTGGGCAGGACAAACCATTTATGCTGGTGGTTCAGTCCAACCGGGTCGAACTGTTCCAACCTGGGACATCCGCTTAAAGCACATTAAATAATATACAGTAATGAGCAGATCAAACATCCAAAACGCCTTTGGTGCGGAGGATAATACCTTTGACATTTGAGGAGAGATTGCGAGCAATGTTTTAAATATCGATGATATCAGCCAATATATCCCATGATATATCTTGTATCCTACCTGTGCTATACAAAACGCATAGGTAGTGCCGATATATCCCACATGTTCAATCTAGTTAGCATTTTCAATTTTTGATCCCCTTTTTTTTGTTGAAATTCTGTTAAACCAGTGTCAAGTGGTTATAAATCCATCGGTTCTTCATGTTTTGCATGAAAAATCATGGAGTTGGATCTTTGGTTTCAATATCCATTGGTTCTTCATGTTCTCCATATATATACATATATTTTTGAAATTTTCCTTCAATTAGCTATCGATTGAGACTAATTTTAAAGTATTTAAGAGTATTTGATGAAGTGATCATGACATACTCTAATTTTGAAATTTGAATATAGATGGTCTGATTTGGGAAAAATTGGGGAAATTTTCAAAATTTTCCCAATTTTTCCCAAATTGCTTGCAATGTTGCTTTCCAACCATGAAATCAGGCATGTATGAGGGCTGATCTACCTATTTGTTAAGTCCTTGTCAATTTTTAGAAAATAAAAATCATGTTTTAATTAATATTTAATAATAAATATTTTATAAAAAAAATTCAAATTTTCCCTTCAACCAGCAATCAATTGAGACTAATTTCAAAGTATTTAGGAGTGTTTGAGGAAATGATCATCACATACGCTCTAAATGTTATGCATTCAATTTGAATATAGTTACATTAGTTCAATCAAACAGCACTTAGGACCCTATAGAAATGAAACCTATTAAAGTGCACTTCTTTTTTGAGATGTCATGAATTAAAAGTGTGTATTAAGGCCTTTTTTAACAATCCCTGAAGTTTCTCAATAAAATTCAACCATTTTCCCAATGTTTCCCAAAAAGTGCGATAAATTACCCAGTACAAACGATATATCCCATGTGATAACCGATACGGATCTGTATCCCAAGGATGCAATATGTAAGGTGATATTTATATTTCCAACACTGATTGGGAGTTCACTTCACCAACGTAAATGTACGGTATTTCAAGGAAATAGGTAACACCAATTGACCCAGGTCCCAGGTTTCAAGTGAACTAGACCACTCTCATGTCCGGTCCCCGTGCAACCTGATCCAACCATCCAGTCCACTCCATGTATACTTGAGATGAGAAAATGGCATTGGTTTCTTATAAAGGAAAAAAAAAAAAAAGTCCACCTCTACCTGTGACTTAAATTTCAGGACTCCTATGCTCCATATTGACTTTGGGCTTGGGAAAGTTTGTTTACATGGGATCCAAAGGCAAAGGAAGGGACAAACCAATTATTATCTAACGATGATCTCCATGAGAATTATTGAAACATGGATTCTAATTTTGACATCTTGTTTGGATAGCATGTGGAAATCTCATATTCCTCTCACAATACTCACCTAGTTTCTTATGCCAAGAATCCAAATTATGGAAAAGTGAAATAATTGCTTCGAAGAATTCATCCTTTACTTTTCTTTTCTTTTTCTGAAAGATGATGTTATTTTATTAAGAACTGCCAAAAGGCAAAAGAAAACTACAAAGAAACATCCAAGTCAAGGCAAGGAAATACAATACAATCAGCTAAGATTTTCACGGAAGAATCCCAATCAAGCACATCAAATTTCACTCCCCTGAACACTTTTAAGGCCAATCTGCCTTATCTTTGAAACACTTATTATTCCTCTCCCCCCAAATCACTCAGAGACCAGCTAGCAAGGATAGCCTCCACAACGCATTGCCTTCTTCGTCAAAGGATCGGTGAAACTCATCCCTTGCTATCCAAACAAAACAAATTGTCACATCGAAGGGGAAATAAAAAATAAAAAAATTCCTTTTCCATTGTTTGGCATGGAATCCATGGTCTCCAAACGTGGCCTTAGGGTGAGTTTAAAATTTCCTTGCAATATCAAATTGAAAATGGAATTATTTTCTAAAGAAGTAGAATAACCAAACTGTTATTATGTTCTTCTAGCATTCGAATGGGCTCCAAATTCCAATTACATTACTTTGAAGTTGGACTTGAAAACTTACGTTTGAGGGATGCCTCCTCATTATCAATATAGGAAAAAGCATTATTAATGTTTGTCATTTGCTCTTCATGAACTTTTTCACAATTCAAGTTACGTGTGCATCCAAATGCATATTTGCCTACTTCTGTAATCAAAAGGTCCTATAATGTTAAACATCTATAACTCAGAATGAATCTAAACTTATCTAACCAAGGAAAGGTATTACCTAGATTGTAGTTGTATGGAATGCTCAGGTTCAGATCATCATCATAGAGCATCCTGATTTGGGGTAGGTGGAGATTTAGATGATGAGGAACAAATGTAACAAGGTATGAAAGGCATCCCTTCCACTTTTTTCTTTCTTATTTATTTATTTATTTAAGAAAAAAAATTATAAGAATGAGGACATCCCTTCTAGAAGTTAGATTTACCTAAAAGAGAATAATCCACCCAGCTGCCCCTAAAATTGCAAGGATATCTAAGGAATCATTTTAGCTTTACAAAATCCATATCAATTACAAAATATTCTAAAAATAAAGGAACCTACCCAATTAAACTACAGAAAGTCCAGATATAACTTGTGTTATGGGTTGTGTGGCCCGTTACGGGGCTGATACAGGTTTTTTTTTTTTTCAAGAGAGAGAGAGAGAGAGAGACCGTAAGGCCGTATCGTAACGGTAATGGTGATGGCCATTACAGCCATCGTTACTGTTATTGAATGCTTTGCTTATAAATGCAATGCATTTCAACCAAGTACCAAATTCAGCACCAAATATCCAATAAGGTTTGTCTTGTACCATTCCTGAGAAGGAGGATGACTAGACAGTGGATAGTGACTAAAAATTGAATTTGGTCTGTCTATCAAATTGTCCGTGAGTAGGGTGGCAAACCCTGAACCAGCCCAAGTCCAGCCCACTTTCAGTTTCGAGGCCGTAGGTTGGACCCAGGCCTGACTTTTAGGCATAATAATTAATTGGCTAGACTCAGGCGTCCAGACAAGTAGACACATCCAGGCTCAACTTATTCAATATTGGTGGCTTGGATGATAGGCACTGCCTGGCCTAGCCATTTTTCCACCCTATCATGAGAGTGCAAAACTAGATAGTATTGGATTTTATAACTTTGTATCAAGCACTGAATTTTCAGTACATTGCACGCTCAGTTCCATTTAGAACAAATATTCCAGTCTATGAGCAAAACCGAAAATAACAGAAAGTATCCAAACATTTACAAGAGATGCATGATACGTGTGAACATAGAAAAACCTTGATACTTTGACAGAGTTTGATGGATGATACACATGCTTTTAGAAATTACTTAGAAATTGCATACATGCATACAATTATGTCAAATTAAGCTGTCCACATTATGGTTCCCAATTTAGATGTATCACGAACCAAAATTACACTTATCTAATTATTTGATGGTCAGATTGGTGAACATTTATCGGACGGTTAAAATGAAAAATAACTTTTGGCCTTACTTCCACAAACAAGTGTCCACGAATCAAAGGTTGATGCAAAGCTCGATTGACAGGCCCAGCAACGCACAAAGAAGATGCAAATCGCCGGCGAAGGGGATCCAACGGATGACGCAACGAGGCGTTCCAACTAGTGTTTCAAATAGCACCCGTAGCGTAGCATGGCCGTAGCGCTACATAGCGTCCCAAATAGCATAAATCCCTTATAGCGTACGCTACAGTTATGTAGCGCGTAGCGTAAGCTACAATGCATTTTTTACTTCTTTTTTTTCATGTTTTCTTTGTTTCTAATGTTGAGGAATATGACACTTGTATTATACTTGATACTTTTAACCTATGGGATTTTTATTTCTTTTCATAATTGTGACTTGTGGTTTCAATTAAACATTATTAATTAAAGTGATTTGCTTAGAAAGTTGTTGATGTGATAATTATTTAATTTGGCTTATATATGTGAATTGGCTTTTGATAAATGATAACTAGTAGCTTTTTTGAACATGCTTATAATTGATAAAATGAATCATCTTTTAGGCATTTTTATATATTTTTTTTCACTATTTATTATATTTATCCTATTTTTAAATTAAAAAATAGAAGTATCGTGTAGCTTATGCTACATGCTATAGAGGGCTGATCGCTACGCATCACGCTACCGCTATTTAAAACACTGGTTCCAACGGCTTGGATCAGCCTGATGGTGAGATAAAAGGCATTGCCCTCGACATGAGGTGCCTAATTTATAATAAAACATCAATCATCCTATCACATGGTTCCTAAAAATCTAACAACCAAATAAATTCAAACTCTATCCTAATGAGATAAAAGGCAATAAAAAGAAAAGTCAAGAGGAAATAGGGAAAACATAAAACCTTCTAACCCTATGTGCTTCGGGCTTCATATGGGGGGTCATTCTCTCCTCATCCAGCTACAACTTGACACATAGGCTCTTTGTGATCAAAAGGGCATGGAAACCAGGTTGAGAACGTCGACTCTTTCAGCGTGATGGGAATGTTGGTGGGGCCATGGCTTTCTTCCAATTGATGTTTGACATGTGTCTTTGGATAGGTATGCTCAAGCTGAACTCCAATTTGGAGAAAAGATTTTCGTGGGGGACTTTCAGCAAGGAAACCTGTACGATATGGAAACCCACTACGGATGGGGAAATAGTTTCTCTGGCTCCAGTTCCATTGGCGCTTTCCTCAATGCCAACGTGACACGTGACCTTCCCAAGTCGAACCTACATGCTCAAGTGTAAGAGAAGCCAAAGAAAATAGGAGAGGGGGTTGGAAGCAGAGAGATTCAGATGCACAGTGCATGTTTTTCTTTGGGCTGAACTTGGAGGCTATCAAACACAGCATGGGGCCCACCAAATCCATAGAACCAACCACCACTCACCAGGTAGCAATTGGGCCTACACAATGGTAGGGAGATGGGTAAAGATGGCCTCATGGACGAGCAGGAAGACCGTCGCAAACACATGCACTTTGCCAACACACGCACTTGGAGGCTGTCAAGTCAAACACAGAATGGGGCCCACCAAATCTAGAGAAGCAACCACCTCTTGATAGGTGACCATTGGGCCTACACGATGGTAGGGAGATGGGTAAAGATGTCCTCAAGGATGGGTGGGAAAACTGGCACAGACACATGCACTTCACAGGATACACAGGTTACATGTAACAGTAAGGTTCCTTGCTATTTTGGAGATCTTGCAGTAGCATGTGGGTCCCACACGAGCCTGAGGGCCCTTTGAGGGTTTGACACCTGGATACACCACCTGTAAAAGGATGCAAGAACCATGGCAATCTCACATGTTACACATGTAACGAGGGAGATTCAAGGGCATAAAGTGGGACTGAAAGTTTCCCCCGCACAGCTGGATATCTAACTAAGTGGTCCTGCTTACTGGATAGGCTTTGGTGCAATTTGGACCTGAATTTCTGGCACAGACCGCTTGTCAGCGTCAATCACTCATCCGGCCTTCATGATTTGTGAGAGAGCAGTGGACCACGCATCAATCCGGCCCAATGCACCGATCCAAACAATTGATCTAAGCCGACAGCTGGTATTCTCTTGATCCAAATGATCCACATGGTCCAGCTGTTGGGTGACGGTCCAGATATACTACAAGCTGACAATGATGTCCTCATCAGGTTGGGATTACTCTATCAATCTGATTTTGGAGTTGTGACTTAACGAAAGTGGGTTCTGCAACTTAGTCGGTTTAACTTGAGTTAATGTACCAGTAATAATCATATTTGATATGTATGTGCACAGTATTGCATGAATCTGTAAATGAGACTGTAAATGAGACCTTGAAATGCAAAATTTAAAAAATAAAAATAAAAAAATGAATCGACGTAATCAAGATGAGGGAGAAGATAGATTGTAGCATGCCTTTTATTGAATAGGAAATCCGTTAATCCGGATAAGGTCCTTGTTAATTGCATTGATACACGTCGAGTTCCTGCACCCAAGAATCTTACATACTTAAGCAATCTATACACCTTACCAAATGTTCAATTATATTCAGTAATCAAGGACAATCAGATGCTAACTAACAGGAATGCATCGATCAACATATTGAAAAACGGAAAAACAAGAACACCTCAAATCAAGAATAACACAGGAGAGGCCTGAGAAAAACAAAACAAAACAAAAAAAAAAAAAAAAAAAAAATGTAAAATCTACACAAACGGACATTCTCATTGCCTGAATTAGTGTATAGGTCCGTTGAAAATACATATTCATCCAAAAATGGAATCCATAAATAAGGGTGATGCAGGACAATTAACCACTTGCTCTAAAAGCTCGAACTGTTAGAGTATGACAAATTAATCCCTTTATCTCATAGCACAGGCCCCACATCTCATGGGTTAGGACCTCGGCCGAACCTCCTTCGTGGGCCCCAAATCACATGGGTTGTCCACCCCAAGTGTGTCCCCGCCTTCCACGGGCTACCCCACTCGAGCCCGGTGTGAAATGCGCATTACTCACCCCTGGTAAGGAGCCTCGAACACAAGACCTCCTCCATGGGCCCCAAATCACATGGGTCACCCACCCCGAGTGTGCCCCTGCATCCAACAAGCGACCCCACTAGAGCCCAGTGTGAAAATGCCCCTGCAATAAAGGGTAAGTTCATATTGGGACCCTAGAAAAACTTATAAATGGTTTCCAGACGGATACCAGTTCCAGCTTTCGTGCCATTTTTTAGATTTCTGGCAAGAGGCCGGCTTGCAAATTCCAAGGAAATGGATTTCTTTTCAACAGTGACCTTGTTGAATTCTTTTTTTTTTTTTTTTTAAATAAAAAAAGCACCTGCGCAGTAGTATTGCCGGAGATTCTTTCCCAGTATCCAAAACACAGTTTCTGGATTCCATAGAATTACATTCCCAGTAGCCAAACACGACGGGATACTCTCTTAGGGCCGAATGTTTGTACCGTACAGTTTGGGTTCCAGTTTGAATAAGTGGGACCCATGGTTCATTTGATGGGCCTCTTCATGGACGGCCCATGAACCCTATAAAAAAAAATCCCCAAGATTGGATGGTGAGAGGGCAATCGGATGGTAAGGCCCATCATACCAACGGTCCGTACCACTCTACCATGGGCTAACAGCGAAGGTTGGAGATGAATGAAAGGGTTATGAGACAAGGGGCAATTATGTAATTTCCGTTAACTATTCACTCATATTAGGCAAGAACAGAAAAAGGGAAAGTAAAGAAGAAGGAAGAGAAGAGGAGAAGATGGAAAAGGGTACCGAAGAACGGATTTCTTGCTGTTGAATGAATGAAACGATCCCCAACGAAGGAAGAGATGAGGCGGGGTTGAAGGGTTGATGTGCTGCACGCCATTATCTCTGATCCTCTCGTCTTCAATTCTCACTCGAGAGTAAGAGAAGATAGAACAGCCCCTCTCTCACTGCTGTTCACACACGGAGAGTGGTGTAGACATGCAAACGGAACTCGCACGCGTGCGAATGAGGGACGTGAGAGATTCCGCCCATTTATGGACGCGGATTTCCTGGGAAAGCCTTTAGCACTGCGCTGGGATCCTAGGTGGGGCTCACCGTGTTGTTTGTGGGACATCTACTCCGTCCATCCGTTTTGTGAGCTCATTTTAGGATTCATCCTAGAAGTTAACAAGATCCAAGACTCAAGTACCCCGCTGTAAAGGAAAAGGTGGGTAGGTAAATACCCACCGTTGAAACCTCCCTCGCGTTGACAGTGATGCTTGCTTTCCATCCATACCCTTCGTAACATCATTCTTAATGTGATAAGACACAAATATAATCCTCGTTCAAAACTTCTATAGCCTCATGGATATTTTAATTGTCCATGTTCAATCCTCACGTTTTCAGCCCACGCTACCATTAGAATAGGCTATATGTCATAAAATGATATGGGTATAAAAATGCATATCCCATTTATCCCTTGATGATACCTAAATCAAATGTTATGACTTATTTATGTTTACATTTTGAGTGATAAATTTTTACATTCGAATGAATTTTTTTAACCTAACTTCCTTGGAATCCTATCACATCAAGCTCTACATAAGATTGCTTCCAAGTTTAACAAACTATTTTTACAAACTTTTGGCCTTCTTTTGATCCAACCATGCTAAGAATGCATGGGTGCTACATCGTATATACTGCAAGGGTTTTAAGAATCCCATGTAACCATAACTTCTATAGGAATGCATGGGTGCCACATTGCATATACCGCGAGGGTTTTAAGAATCCCATGTAACCGTAACTTCTATGGGCCCAACATAACGTGTCTTTCATATCTACTACTATATTTTTTCCCAACTCATTTTAAAACATGAGCCATCGAAAACTCAAGCAGGCCCATCACATGAAATGTGAGAGATAAAAACACCTAAAACCTTCCTGGCCCAGAATATTCATAATCTGATTCCCACTTGATTGAATGGAAAACACAAGTATCTGACTGGCTCAAAAACTTCCGTGGCTATAAGAAAGTTCGGATAGTGGACATTCAATCCCTACTGTTTTTTGAATTACTTAATTTCTAAAACCAAGCTTTGACGTCAGTCAACGAAAACAGATGAACGGAGTGGATATAACATAGATATCACAACAGGCCCACAAAACTTACTGTTTAGTAACATAAAGAGTAGGTGGTAGAGTTAAAAACTCCAATGATTTTAGGCCACATCAGGCCAGCCTATGCCTGGTGTAAATTCAGGCTGGCCCCAAATTATCTGGTTGGCTACTTACATTCAATACCTTTGTGTTGCCCCTTTTCCAACACTTCTTGCCGGCTCGATAAGATGGGCCATTCTAATCTGAGCCAGGGGTATCCACGAGGTGTGGTCCGCCTGAGAAGCAGCATGGATCTTACACGTGTGCCATGTTGGCATGTGAGATCTGCAGTAGAACGAAGACTTGGACCTGTTTGGCTATGCTAAAAGAGTATTCGTATTTTGACTTTAGAAATTACTATTTTACGCTTCAAGTGTATTTAGTTGGCCCACTTAATTAATTTTAGAAAAAGAAATTTTAAATTTGTGCTTTTTTTTACGTAGTGCCTAACTCTCTTTTTTTCCTATGACGTGGCCCCCCTTTAACCCAAAGCTCTCTATGGCCCAACCATGATGTTTGTATTATTTCCCTGTCCATCGGTTTCATCATCTCATTTAAGGACATGATTGGGCCACACAAGTGAATATTGAATGCCAACCATTGAAACGTTGGTGGGTTATAGAAGTTTTGGAACGGAATTTTAAATTTGTGCTCTACAGCAGTTTGCAGTGAGGCCCATCACTAGTTCGTATGGAAGGAATCTGAATACCAGAGCGTTTCAGGTGCTGATAGAGCATTTGAGAAGGGGCAGCTGTAGACACCTCACCCAGGCCGATAAGTTGATTGAGATCGGAAACCTTGATCTGAACCCTTATCCAAATCCAAAACCCTCCAAACTGACCATAAACTCAGTCAACCCAGTCAAACAGACCCAAATGTATGAGAAAATGAAATGACTTAAGACTCCTCCCTTGAGCCCAAAATTACACCAACTCAGGAGGTCTTGCCACATGACAATCTCAAATCTCTACCATCCAAAGCCTTTTAACTTGAGTTAGCAAGAATTACAACCAAATCATGTTAGAATTCCTTATCCATCCTCTCTCATTCATCCAAGCGAGGCTGAGGGCTTGAAAACCATTCATCCCACTTCTCTCGAACGCCGTGACATTTAACGAAGGACAAGGGTACACCCTTTGCCAGCTGTAGAGGACAAATGAAGGCCAAATCATGGGATGTGGGCTGGATCCACCTTGGGCTCACTAGAGGAACTAAAACGACTACGAGTTCCCCTCGACATCTACACATGAGCAAGGCAAGGTTAGCGTCTCGCCCTTCTTCTTTAACGTGCAAGTAACTTCCCACATCTAAGTGAGACATGGAAAAGGTTCGTATAATCAAGAAATCTTACTCCATGCGCCACGATGATATGAAGAGTTACGAAAGGGGTGACTAATGAAGGAAGAGAGACCCACTTAAGATTCATCCCTTTTAAGGAGCCCGCATGTTCAAAGATGCGTCGAGGCACATGAGAATACACAAATGAGCAAGCTCCTTTTGCAAGCATTCATCGGGGCTTGTAAAGGCAAGGTAAAACCCACATAGGATTAAGAAACCAAATCTCTTTATTAACACTTGTATGGGCCTCAGAAGCAATTCAAAGCCCATTCAAGTTTCAAGAGCCCAAGGATTAAAAAAAAAAATTGGTTACTTTGGCCCAAACCACAAGAATATAAAAAGAAAGGGTTCATGCAAGATCAACCAAATGGGCTTGCTCATTTGTCTATATCCACATGGCCTAACAATGAATTCCAAGCCCACTTGAATTTAAAGTGACCAAATAGGTTTTGGGCCACTCTCTCCTGCCTATTTAATCTATAGGAAAGCTTGGGCCATTTTAAGGGATTTCATAAGGTAAAAATCTGATGTGGTCCTCTCCAACTTCATGTGGGCCCAACCATTTTCAAGAAAAACAAAGGGAGAGAGAAGAAGAGCAAGGAAAGGAAAGAAAAAAGGTGATGAAGCTAGGGCCCACCAAAGCAGACATAGGGCCCAAAGGATCACTTTGGTACCATTTCTTACATGACAAAGTCATCTCCCAAAAAAATGAAATCCTCCCCATGCAAATTTGATATACACGGGGGAAATAAAAAATGGGAGTGAAGAAATGAAGAAAATGAAGGGAAAATTGAGAAAGAACTTGAATCTTGAAACACAGTGCCCATGACCTTGGGCTTGATGTGTACGTGCATTTAGCACCACCCTTGGTTCCACCTAGCCACTTGAAGACACCACCTACAAACGGAAAGAAGGAGAGACATGAGAAAGATGAAAGGGAAGATGGGAAATGAAGAAAGAAAATTTACCTAGGCCAAGATGACCACCTTGCTGACTCAAGAACTTCAATGACCAACAAAAAGAATTAAACCTAAGGAAGAAAGAGAGATGGGAAATAAGAAGAATGAGAGAGAGAGAGCGAGAGAGAGAGAGAGAGAACTTGGAGGATTGAACAGACGTTAGAACCCTCCCCACGACACAAGATCTATAGAAAAGAGCATTATACCCCATTATCTGCAACCCGAAAAAAAAAAATCGGAGGGCAATTGGGTGACGAGTGGACCCCAAGGGATTGCTAGTCACTTTTGGGGAGATGGGATTGAGCCTAGCTCTCTCCCTATGGGAAAAGATGGGCTTTAGGAGAGAATCTTCCACGGATGTAAGAGTGAATTGATGGAAGAGAGAAAAAAAAAAAAAAAAAAAATGGAGGGAAATTTTGAACTTAAATCAAATAGGAAAATCTCAATGGAAATTGAAGAGAACTTCAGGAAATGTTAGGAAATGTTGTAGAGGAGAGAAAAATCCTTTAAGATTTCTCAAAAATTCATAAAAATCATTTAATTAAAACTGACATCAATCATGACCTTCGATTTGCGACCCGATGAACCGGATCATCTTTCAAAAATCACAATTTTTTTTAATAAAAACCAACATCGATTGCAACCATCAATTCGCGACCTAATAGACCAGATCATCTTCCAAAAATTATATATATATATATATAATAAAAACTACATCGATTGCACCGACAATTCACAATCCGATGGACCGGATCAACTTTTTAAAAATCACAAAAAAAAAATAAAAAATTTCAATTAAAAAAATGACATCAATCGCAACTATTGATTCATGATTTGATGGATCGGATCATCTTTCAAAAAATTTAAAAATATTTCAATAAAAGCCGACATTAATCATGACCATCGATTCGTGGTCTTATAGACCAAATTATCTTTCAAAAAATTACAAAATATTTCAATACAAAATTGGCATCAATCGCTACCCCTGATCCATGATCCAATGGACAGGATCATCTTTCAAAAAATCATAAAAATATTTTAATAAAAGTTGTCATTGATTGGCAGTCCAATGGGCTAGATCAATCCTGAAATTTTCAAAGTGAATATCCCAAGCAAAATCCTGCCAATAGTGAAAAATGGACTGTTGAAACTAATTTAGACCCCTCTACAAACATCCTTAGCAAAGTCCTCAATAGTCGCCGTGGAATCATGCTGCAATGTTGAGATAATAGAATTGATCCAACCGCATAATCAAGATCTTGATCAAGAATGCCAAACCGATCTCGATCATGGTCGAAACACGTGAAGAATGAAGTGAATTAACAAGCTTAAAAATTATCCCCAGCAAGTCTAAATGCCGATCTCGATCGCCTGACCATGAAAGGATGGATTAGTCATTTGCATGTTTTTAATAAAAACCAACTCATGGAACCCATAAATATCCACAATGGAGTTGATTAAATGAGTTAGATTCATCCCTAAAAGCATCTATAATAAAGACCCCCACGAAGTGTCACTCCTCAGGTTGGGGTGACTTCTACAAAAACTCCAAACATAAGGTGTTAAGTCTCCAAGGTATTAAGAGATCTCTGGTATCTCCGGGTGGGGGCTAGCTAAACTCAAATTGTCAGAACGATCGTACCAAATGCTAATGCCAAGATAGACAATAGGCCATACCTCACTCAGAAGAAACTGTCTGAAATGGTGAATAAGATAAATTGTAAACTAAGTATCAAAACCAACAGATTACATGAAAAAAGTCACTTGCACATACTTAGTCCTGGATATTTACATCCCTTGATCAAGTCTAAGTAGGCATAGTGAGTTATCTGTAAGACCGTAGAAAGCGTAGGGCAGTTAACCACTTTGACGATCAAGCAAAACAAGTACGCTTGAGGTGATCTGAGAAGCAGTGAACATTCTATCTATAAACAACATCATTATAAGGCCATAGAAAGTGTAGGGGTTCTACTATATTGGGTTCTTCCAATGTTAGTGCCAATCATAAGTGAAAGGGTTGTGATTAGCTGCCCATAATTTTGTAAAAAGCATAGGGACAATTGCAACATTTTTTCCAAACCTTCGTGATATTTACAAGCAACCTACTTTTGAGTAATCAACTAACATTTTTTTCCACACACACACAACCCCACACACTCGCGTTGTAGTGGGATTTTACCACCTATGGATACTTGAACCCTTGACCGGGTATTGAAACTCCTAAGAGTCTACCACCGGAGCAAGAGTAAGGATCCGAACAATCAATCGACATAGATACAAAGGCATGCAACAAGTTAGATGACATGCAAATCTAACTAAGGAATGTGGGGGTATTCACTCGCTTTGGCATTCGATTGCACACAACCTCTGTTAAATAGGGGTATATGTAGACACCCCACCCTAGGCCGATAAGTTGATCGAGAATGTACGAAACCTAATCCAAACATTAAACCTTAATTTGAACCAAAAACCCTAATCCAAAACCCTAAAAACTGACCCTAAACTCAATCAATCCAATCAGATAGACCTGATAGAAACCTAACCCCAAAACCTAACTTTAGGGAAAACCTAGTCAAAACTAGTCAACTCACCATGTCAACCCATTGAGTCAACTCATCTAGCCATCCGATCCAATCAACTCACCTTGTCAAACTACGCCCAATGTCCATTTTAGTCTAAGCCCACATCCAAAGCCCCAATCGAATTATAGAAGGAGACAACAAAGCATCCACACTTCATTAGAACTCCCCACATGTGTGGGAGAGTTCACTTACCAAAGATACGAGCAGCCCCGAGGGGGCTGCTCGCCACGTGGCAATTTCTCTATTTTGGCAGATAGGTACATCCATGTGAATTTGGTGCTCAGAGCACCCCGAACGTAAAAGAAAATGAAATGGCTCTAGTACCCTTCCCTTGAGCCCAAAATTACACCATATGCCATCCAATCCAACACATGAGGTTTTGCCACACGGCAATCTTAAATCTTAGCCATCCAAACCCTTTTTAACCTTGAGATTTGCAAGAATTATAAAAAACTTTTTAAAAAAAAAAAAATCAGGTTGGGAGCTATAAATATATCCATTCCCTTCACATTTCAAGCATTCCTCATCCATCCTCTCTCATTATAAACCATTCCCTCTCACTCACTCCCCTTAAGCCTTAGCTAATTATGCACTCCATGCCTCCACCAATGAGAGTAAAGAGTTGTAGGGAAGAGTTTAGCCCAGGTCCAATCCATTCGATCCCAACCCTAGCCTCTCAAGCCAATCAAGTTCAACCCAAACCACTCAATTCAATCCTTATGACACTATCATCCATTCAGTCATCCAAACTTCAGTCTGCTTCGTCTAAATCTCGGCATTAGGATTGTGCAACGCTTACTCACTTTTCCAACCCCATGCTCATCTATTTCATCATTTATATATAAAATTGCATCTTGCATCCGACCAGTATACGTATGCTTCGTGACTTGCCGACTTAGTCGGATCTTGCCCATCAAAATTTTGTGTTAACGGTTTATTGCTTTGGCAAGTGTAGGAGTTAGGGAGGGTTATCTGTCCTGAATCTAAGCCTGTCATAAGCTTTGCATTCAACATATCATTCCACACACATTTACATCATTTGTATATGAGAATTGATCCCTAACCTCGAGAATAGTCAAATCTTGTGAAGTATATACCATATGACACAGGCAGAGTGGGTGCTTAACAACTTCCTTTTTTTGTAATTGTGGTCCCTTACCTTGAATCTTTGATCATAGACTAAAGAATCATCTTAGCATTGAGAATCTTCGGATCCTCTTTCCTAGCATTGCTACAGGGTCTAGCCGGCTATAGAGACGAGGTAACTGGCTAGTGGTGACTTTGGTTAAACATAATATTCTTTTAATCACAGCACAGAGCCCTTGAAAAAGGCACCTATGAAAGCACGAGTCGATTTCACCCTCGGGATCCAACGTCCACAACAACTCACTGCTCTACAAGGCATGTTCCTCTCTCTCTCTCTCCCTCTCTCTCTCTCTCTCTCTCCCTCTCTCTCTCCCTCCCTCCAACCTTTCTCTCATCTTTGTCTCATCATCAACCTACATTTGCTCCCTCTCTCTCTTGATGACGGGGGTAGTGACGAACGAGATTCTGCACTAGAAGGCACATTCTTCTTCTTCTTCTTCTTCTTCTTCTTCTTCTCTCTCTCTCTCTCTCTCTCTCTCTCTCTCTCTCTCTCACACACACACACACACACTTGCCCTAGGGCCAGGCTCGGGCTCGAGTCATACATAAATATTTAGGGTTGGGCTTGGGTTGTACTATTTTGTCCTATCACGAGTCTGAGCCAAGTTCAACCTATATTGAAAAATGCAAGAAGAACTTATATTAAGCTTGGGCCAGCCCTAACGTAGCCCTTTGACACACCTACTCTTTAGAAGTTGAGTATTGCTCTATAGGTCATGCCATATATGAAGTACCCTAGCTTTCGTCACTTCTTTCATGCCTTAATTAAAATTCATGTGTGTGCTCTAATGCCTCTTTTTTATATTAATTAGGTGGCAATTTATATTGCTTTCAATCTAGTCTGGCAGCAACTTATATTGCTTTCAATCACATCTTTCATGGGTACACTAAGGACCTGTTTGGATCTTAAGTTGCTTAAGTTAAGCTACTTATGCCACAAGTAACTTATCTTAGTTTCTACTTATTAAGAATATAAGTATGTTTGGTAAACAACTTACTTATTAGCTTTTTCTCTCTTTGGTCTCTCTAATGCCTTTCTTTAGCAACTTATGAAAAGTAGAAAAGCTAAAAGAATTCACTAAAGTGATTAAATACTTTTAAGTAAAAAAGTTACTTCTAATTAATCATAAACCAAACTTAATAAAATAAGTTAACCGACTACTGTAAGTTGAAAAGTAACTTATTTGGTGGTATCCAATCAGGCATAAACATATCGACGTTGACTGTCATTTCATTCAGGAAAGAAAAAATTGTTAGCCATTTTGTAGCATTGTTTGGATGTTTCCTCTACTTTTCAACTTTACGATATTGCAGGCATGATTTATATATGTTTGATGAAAGTGGTGGAATATGTGAGCATGACTTATGATGACCCGGGTTGTGTCCTATCTCGTCAGTCTTTAGCCCCAAACAGGCAATTCTATGGGCGGGCCCATTGTGATGTATCTGTTTATCCAAGCCATCCATCCCTTCTCTTGTATCATTTTAAGGGATGTGCATAAAAACGAGGAAGATGCAATGCTCGAGTAAACCACACCAAATGATAAGCTTGGGTTGCATTAAATGCACAAGTATTAATTGCTAGTTTCATTGAATGCAAGAGTCATCCATGATGGTTTTAATTGAACAGGGGAACTGCCTATTTTTGTGCTCATACCATGAAATGACATGAGAAAAGGAATTGACGGCGTGGATAAACAGATACATCAAGGTAGGCACGCGCTCTGTTTGTTGCCGGAGCCAAGCGGGGTAGAACGCAATTCGCATCCGATTCATGGATGGAGTTAATTTCTTCTCCTACAATGTTGTAAATAAAGTAGTGTCAGCGTCGTTTATGGTTAAAGTTAGTTTCTCTCTCCATGTTTTACATATCCAAAGGTCAAGCGGACCACACTACAAAAAGCAGTGGGGCATTGAATGTCTACAGTTGAAACCCATTGAAACCCTTACGGGGTCCCAGAGGTTTTGGATCAATATGATAGTCTTCATCCATGTGCGTGTGATATTATGAACAGATTGGATGGAAAATAAATGTTATGGTGTGCCCTATAAATGTTTTAACAGCAAAAATCACAGTATTATTTTTGGTGTGATACACTTGATCTTTATATATGATTTTTTTTGAGCTTATGTTAAAATGATACCGCCAAATGTATTAACGGTGAGGATATAATAAATATACGCCCGTGCAACTTGACCTCTTTTGAACCGTTGGTAAAAAAACTCAGTCCCAGAAGAGTGTTAGCCTCGTCTTTGCACAACACGTACCCACACCAGCCAGGTCGGTGGTGTGTGTTACACGTATCCATCCATTTTTTTTTCATATCATTTTAAGAGTCTAACCCGAAAAAAAAGGCAGCTATGAGGCTAAAGTGGACCACACCGAAGGAAGCGGAGGCGTGGATAAAACCCCTCGAGAAAAGACGCGGACAGTAGCGAGGCGGCTACCCATGTTCGTTGGGTCCACCATGATGTATGTGTTGTATCCAAAGAGGCGGCTACCCATGAGATATCATTTTATGTTATTATAAAGATAATAAGAGGCAGATCCAAAGTTCAAGTGTAACAACTCTAGAAATTAAACAGTGGGGTTAGTGACTTCCACCATTGAAACTTTCCTAGGGCCCACCATAATGTTTATTTGAGATCCAACCTATTTATAAGTTAACGAGGACATGGAATAAGAGAAAACACATAAATTAGCTTGATCCAAAACTTATGTGGCCCAAAGAAGTGTTTTTTTTATTTTATTTTATTTTATTTTATTTATTACTGTAGGTGTTCAATCCCTACTTTTTTTGTGGTGGGGTCCACTTGAGCTTTGGATTCACGTCACTCTTTGGATCATGCACTAAAAAAATTCTCTCTCCAAGTGTATGGACAGTCCACAACACAACACATACTTCATGGTGGGGCCCACTGAACGTGGTGACGTAACTTCAGCAGCTAGACTCACTAATCCGCGTCCGTCAAGTAATTGCAAGCGCCTGCGTATCATCCATCACACTCCCACGTGCTAAGTATGCGGAAATCATCCGTCAGGTGGGACCCACCTTGGAAGATCATCCCTATGACCCAGAACTTTTCTATGTTTAGACCATCTTTAGTTATCACCGTTCAGTCACCGCCTCATCCAAATCGGAAATGTAGAGAACGTTCCGTTGATCAGACGGCCCAGATGAACTAATGGAGGTGGATTTTCAACGGCTGGAAGTGGCACAAAACAGGATCATTCCACGGATCATTCCCCCCCGAGGAAAAGGACAAAACTAGGGGAAAGCGACAGCAGACACCGGACCATGGCATGTTGCGCTGGTACTTTGATTTCTCGGAATCTGGGCCCTTTACAAAAGCCAAGCCCCAGGACGAGACAAGGCTTCCTTTTGCCCAGACTCCCCAAACACAACTTGCTTAGGCACGCAGAGGGCCTGACTTTCGCTAACCGATCCCTACATGGAAAAAACATACATCAGATCCACCATGTGCATGAGATGATCCATCATATTTTAACCGTTTATCCTAAAACTATGTAAATATGAAAAATTATGTAAGCCACACTGTAAAAAACAGTATAAAATCATACCTTAATGTATATATTCACATTCTGTGGCCCACATGAATCTTTTTATATAATGATTTTTGGAGAATACATTCTTACTGGTGTTTTTGGTCAGATAAATGAATTATATGGTATATACATAAGAAGGTGGACCCAAAGAGTATTTAAAAGATTTTAGTGGTAGGATTTTCCATTTCATCTATTTCCCATGGTGTAGCCTAGAAGAGTTCCTAATCCACCTGTTTTTTGGATTCCTATCTAAACATTGGATGGAACATCTGATGGACGGTTTGGATCTTAGTAAAAGAAAAAACTTTTTCATCGACGTCAGCGAAAGAACGCGCCACCTCCCGTCCGTACCAAAGTCACGCAAACGTCTTCGCTCTTTCTAAGTTCTAACTGCCATCTGTCACGCACGCCCCAGGACGAAAAGAGGGTATCCGATGCTTCACTTGCGTCACCTTCGCGACACCCAAACAAGCCCCATTGAAGTGCGCCACGTGGCGAACGGCACGCCGGTACTCTGCCTCGTTATGACTCCATCATGTACCTTCCTTTGTGGGGCCCACTCGGCGTGCTAAATGATTGCCGAGTGGTTTGGCAGTCCCACCAATTATTTGAAGACGATGCGCTACCTGCAACCGGAACACGAACATGGTAGAGCAATCTCTCCAGAGTATTAATATGGTGGGGTGGGGTGGAGTGCGGTGTCGATCGGGACCGTCCGTATAAGTCGCCTTACCCTTGAATGGCAGATGGATGAAAGCGTCCAGGGTTGAAAGCAATTAGTTGTAAACAAGAGCAATAAGCAGTGGTCGACGCTGGACGCTGGAATGAGAAGAAAATTGAAAATCCGATTGATATTATACATCAGCAATAAATAATAGGGCAGAGTAAATGGACGGCAATGGTTGTATTTTGGAGAGATGGCACTGCCATCATCCGGTTTGACTGACTCTACCTTATCTGGTGCCACTCATGTAACTTTGAAATAGAAATATATTTGCATATCTTTCATGTATATATATAAGTCAGATGTGGATATTATGCAAAGAAGTTAAATATGAATGGCCGGTTCAAATAATCTGATATTTTACTAACATTTAATTTAAAACTAAAAATTAAATAATTAGTAAAACTAGCTAAAATATTTATAAATAAAAATAATTTTCATAACATAATTAGTTATTATCAAGCTACAAATCATCAAATATACCAAAGAGACAAAAAGTATTAATACCAGTAATAGTCACCATATATATCAACTCCATCATACATCTCAATATCCATTAATGATGTGGAATTTAATACATTATATGTTAGTATTTTATCAAAAGTATATATTTTTGAGTAAATGTGAAAATGTCATCGGATGATCGGGTAAGTGGATACAGATAAGTTGACTCACTTACAAGTTGAGTAATTGAATATATAACCCCTCTTAACGGTTATATGTGTTGTGGCCGACCCAAGTCATAGATTGACTTGATTTTTAAGACCGTGATCCACATAAAGGTGCATCTGACTAATGGGGTAGATGTTTAACACACATCACGATGAGGCCCACACAACTCCACCTTATGGGAAGTTCCCATGAGGTTGACCTCATAGTACTATGTGTGTATATATCACTAGTGGTGCACATTTAATCGTTGGAACCGTGTAACCGGACCGGAACCATTGGATCGGTCCGGTTTGGTCCGATTCCAGGGTGTTAACGGTCCGGTTCCGGTTCCGGTTCCCAAAATTTCTGAACCGTTGATTATGAATTGGTTCCGATTTAGGGTCCTGTAGAACCGAACCGAACCGTTGATCCGAACCGTTAACCAAACCGTTGATCCGAACCGTATATCCGATCCGTGACAGGAACCGTGAATCCGAACCGTCGATCCAATGTATTTAAAATTTTAAAAAAAAAACTAAAGATGTCTAAGTTGTTTAACGTCCTACCCTCTCTCGCGCCGCACTCAGCCCTCTCTCTCCCTCTCTCTCGCCTCCCTCTGCCCTCTCTCTCTCTCTCTCTCTCTCTCTCTCTCTCTCTCTCTCTCTCTCTCTCTCTCTCTCTCTCTCTCGTCGTCCTGGGGTCCTAGACATCGGCACCCCCTGCCTCTGCCCTCTCTCTCGCCGCGGCTAGGGTTTGTGAGAGAGAGAGATGGCTGAGAAGGGATTGTCGCAGACAGAGGCGGATGTTGGGGGCCTTGCACAAAACCTTAGGATCTAACCCTCCAGAACAAACCAGAATTATGGATAATAAAGCAATGAAAACAATCAATGCATCAATCACACACCACACAAGAGATTTTTACGTGAAAAACCCTCAAAGAGGTAAAAACTATGGGACCTCGTCCAGATCAACAATCCCCTATGAAGTAGAATGTCACAACCTTCTTCACTCACGCAGGAGTGGATAAACAATAAGAGAAATAGAGAAAACGAAGAGATCTAACCAATTACGAGGACATAGAAGTGCTGAGATATAGATTGCACAGTAGAAAACCTCCACGAGCAAAACCTCCCTTCTATAAGCTTCCTCTCTCTCTTTCTCCCTCACTCTCACCTTTGATAGCCCTAAACCCTTTAGCAAATCCCTTGTCAAGCTTTAGGAAACCCTCTTGTCATACCTAGAAAATCCTAAGAACTCCTATTTATAGTTTTAGGAAACTCTCTTCCGCATCCCAGTTGCGAAAGAACTTGCGACACGAAATCCGCACAAAATCGCGGAACGAATTTGCATAACCTCAGTGGTCGAACCGAGTCCACGACCGGTCGAGAGCCACCTTCGACCGGTCGAGCACCTCCTTCGACTGGTCAAGCACCCCGAAAAAAAATAGTCCACAGTTGCTGGACTTTGAGTCGTGCCACGACTCGAGTCCTTCGACTGGTCGAAACCAACCTTCGACCGGTCGAGTAGGGCTCACGACCAGTCGACGACAGGTCAAAAAACCCATCAGCAGATATACAGATGATGCTCACGGCGGACAAAAAAGGTGTGTGAATATACAGCTGTTGCAGTGAATAATACGAGTAAAACTACCAATGGCTCTTTGATCCCTGATAAAGATCAGCTCATCCAGATTCTTAGTAAGATAAACTCATTACCCGCAACTGCAAACTCTTTTGCAAGGTTGCCTGTGCTAGGAAGTTTAGATCTGAACATTTCAAACACCTCTCAAGCTTCTTCTGAACAACCTTACCACACGAATGGAAACTCATATGCTACATCGACCATGGACTTGCTTGTTGTTCTTTCTGCTACATTGGCAACAGCTTCTCCCAATGCGCTTGCAATTTTGAGGAGAGGAATTAGTGATAGTAATTGTGGTGATGATAAGTCTAAGGTAAACTTCTTGGAGCGGTGGGCTGACATTGATTTACAAAAGAAGCCAAGTTCTGCATTTCCTTATGTCAGGTTCCACCCACTTTCAGAATTTCTTCTCTCTCTCTCTCTCTCTCTCTCTCTCTCTCTCTCTCTCTCTCTCTCTCTCTCTCTCTCTCTCTCTCTCTCTCTCTCTGGAACCATGGAACCGATCCGGAACCGAACCGTTTTTCACGGTCCAGTTCCCGTTCGGTTCTAGGGTGCTAACGGTCCGGTTCTGGTTCCGAAAATCGTAGAACCGTTAGGAACGGTTCGATTTCGGTTTCACCCCAGAACCGGACCGAACCAACCCATGTGCACCCCTATATATCACAATGCTCTTTTTTTTTTTTTTTTTTTACACACGCACACACACCCACACACTCACGCTAGTGGAATTTCACCACCATGGGTACTCAAACCCTTGACCAGGTGTTGAAACTCCTGAGAGTCTACCACCGGAGCAAGAGCAAGGACCCTATATCACAATGCTCATCTGGCATCAATTTTCATGAGAACATTTTGATGTGAGCCCAAATTTTGAACGGTCCATGCCATGTAGTATCTCGTAAAACCCTCAGAGCTCAACTTTTTTTCTAATCAAATACTTGGTATGCCATGGTAAAAGAAAACAGTTTCCTCACTTGATTTGTATCTCTTTTGGTATGACCTACCAAAGTTTTGGATAACGTTGAAAGTTGGGCCTAGGAGTTTCATTGGCCGTGGCGGTTCGAATTTTGGGCCAATGACACATGTAAAAAGGTGCGCAAGTGCACAACGTGAGCATACAATATATAGGATAAGAATATCCCACATACATATCAATTTTCTTAGGGTAGAAATATTGGGGTAATCAGGCAAAATGCATATCAATTGCCAGCCTTAGCCATCTTTAGCCTCTCCTGAGCTTTCATGTGTTAAGAGCATTGACTAAGTGCACCAGGTGGTTCCCATGGTAAAAGATTAGGTTGGTACCTTCTTCTGCATGTACAAAAGAAATGGATGGCTAGAAACAGTGGCCCACTAGATAAATGGACTGACATGATTCTCAGCTCAGGTACAGTACTGCACGGGTGGGCTCACCATGAGCGGCTTGGATCTTGCATATTGGACAGTGCTATTACGAGTACACCCAGTTTGATTTGCTTACACCCATTTTGGAAGCAGTTCGCCACTTGCAAGTCGGAAAGCTGTTACGTACGTGACATTATTGTTCCTGGCTTGAGCCCCCTTCTAACAGCCTTATATATAACTCCTTTTAAAAGGCAGGAATTACACAAATCCTCTGACATCCAGATTGTAAAAGTCTTTGGATGGGTGGCCTGCAAATAGACGGCTAGAAATAATGCAGCATCAGTGCACATTTAGTTTTTGGTACTTTTGGGAATGGTCCATCCACAGTATGGCTAGGGCTGTCAATGGCCGGATTTTGAACTATTCGGTCTGAGCCTATTCCAAGATAGAGAGATGAGATGGAATACTTTCTCCAAAGTTTCTCATGGTTATTTGAAGATAAGGGCCAAGATGGTTTTTCAAAGATTCTCTTGGTTGCTTGAAAAAAAAAGATTTGAGATGGTCTTTTCAAAGGTTTTCTTTATTGAATGATGAAAATAGGTGAGAAATGTTTTTTGTATGTTTATTGCATTTGAGCATTGCCTCTTGGATCTTATATTCTTATTATTTTGCAAATGAAATTGATTTGCTGCTGCTTTCCCGTAGGTAGCCACATTGTGATAAACCACAGTAACTTAATTTGGCAATTTGATTTTCCATCTACTCTTCATAGAAATTCAGTTGGGAATGGCAGTTGCAAATGATAGTGCCTTAATGTGGCAATTTCACTCTCCATCCACTCTTCATAGAAAGTCGGTTGGGAATGGCGGTTGCTCACCAAAGCATTGCCCACTCTCTATGATAAAATCAAACTACATGCAATGTAACAATGGTTAGGCTATGTTTGGGTACCCCCTGATCCATAGCTCAAGTGGTAGACCAAGTGAAAGATACCTCATTTCAACACTGAGGTCTTGGTATCCATTCCCTAGTGGGGGTAGCTAACTGTGAAGTGTGAACTGACAGTGGGGTGTACTAACAAGCTAACAAAAAAAAAAGGCTATGTTTGGGTACACTACTGAATTGGGTTGCAATGATTACTCAAATCAAGAGGAAACAGCCTCGAAAGCGCTGTTACATTGATAAGCTGGAGCCCATCAGTAATTGAACACCGAGGAAGGTAAATGCAATTTGTTAATTCCAAGTTTATTGAACAAACAAAATTCAATTCAATTGCACAGCCAAACACAGCCTTTTAGCTACATTTATCAATGTTAAAAAACAAGGTGTGAGCCACATACAGTGATCTCTCTAGGTCCATGCTGAAAATTTCTTGTCCTTATCTACAGTTGATCTATTGCTCTGGAACTTCATTCTGGTTAAGATGGTAAAAGATCAGACTGCTGGATTGTCCACCACTGAATAATTTGAAATTCATAGCCTTCTGCTCCATGGTTGTCAATCCAACCATAAACAGAGTTAACCAACCATCAACAGATAGCTCGATCAATTTCTCTACACTCAATACAGCAGATACATTGCCGCAAAAGTTCGCTAATATCTTGGTAGTTCTGGATAGAGTTTTAATGGCGGAATAGACAATATATCTCCATTGTACACCAGGCAAACATGTAAGGTGATCAGGGCTGTTGATCTGATTGGCAGGCATGTTGACGGGCCATAGGCCGAGGGTCATAATGATTGGACAACTCCAGTCATTCATTTGTGGACAGTTGTTCATTTTTCGGTTAGAAATCCCTTTTCAGGCCACTGATCATATGGCTACAGTCCAATTCCCACCAAACAAATGGTCCTGATCTCACAAATGCCATGAACGTACACTCTTAATCAAATTCCTACTCATTCCAAAAATGATTCTGTTGAGGTTCATTTCTCATTTTTTATCCAACTATAGCCAGAAGGTTTTATCAACCCTCGACTTTCCATTAGCTTCCTCACTCTTACAGCATCATCCCACCTCCCAGCCCTTGCATATATATTGGATAAGGTCACATAATTTCCGGGATTATCTGGCTCCAACCGGAACAGATGCTCTGCAGCAAACCTTCCAAATTGTATGTTTTGATGAATTCGACAAGCTGCAAGCAGAGCTCCCCAAATACTTCCATCTGGGTCAATGGGCATTTTGTTTATAAAATCAACTGCGTCCTGAAGACGCCCCATACGGGCAAGCAAATCAACTACACAAGCAAACTGCTCCATACTAGGGGTGAAGTTAAAGTCTCGAGTCAAGCTGTTGAATAGCTGGAGTCCTTCATCTACAAGACCTGAATGGCTACAAGCGGAGAGAACTGAAGTGTATGTCACGGAGTTTGGTCTAATGCCCGACTGTTTCATCTCTTGCAGGAGCTGAAGGGCAGCTCTACCATGCCCATGCATACCATATCCTCCAATCATTGCATTCCATGACACCACATCTCTTGCTCCCATGTTAGAGAAGATGGCGTAAGCTGCTCCAATGCATCCAGATTTCGCATACATGTTGATCAGTGCATTCCATACCAAAATGGGCAAATTGAAATGTTTTTTAATTACATGGGCATGAATTTGTTTGCCAGTTTTCAGATCGCATACGGGCAAAACAGTTGCGATTGTGATTTGGTCATATCTAACTCCTCTCATTTGCATATCACTAAAATGCTCCGTTGCTGAATTGTGCATTCCTAAATGAGAAAAACCAAGAATCATGGAATTCCATGTGACGACATCACGCTTGTCCATCATTTCAAACACATTTCCTGCATCTCGAATCCTCTTACACCAGGCGTACATTGTCAGCAAAGCTGCCCCAGCTGAATCGTAGAACCCAAGTCCTGTTCTGATCTTTAACCCATATCCATGGATTTCTTGTCCGCTTCTCAAAGCTGCCAAATGACGGCATGAAGAGAGAACACAAGAAAGAGTATCCGAATCAGGTAAAACAAATCCTCCTCGTATCATATCCCTGAAAATGCACAATGCCTTTTCATGCCTCCCACTTCTTGAATACCCCAAGATTAAAGTAGTCCATGAGATGATATTAGGTTCTGCAATCCGAACAAAGATTTCGGAAGCCACCTCGCAAAGCCCCATTCGGCTATAAGCATCCATTATCGTATTCCAAGTAATTAAATCAGGCTCCAAACCTTCCAACTCCATCAAGCTTAAAAGTTCTAGGGCTGAATCAAGAAACCCGTTACAGATATACCCCGAAATCATTGAATTCCACGACAATACATCTCTTTTGACCAGTCCGTTGAAAACCTGTCTTGCTTCATTAACACTCCCGCATTTTGAGTACATATCAATCAACGAATTGCAAACGTGCAAACTGGATCCAGCACCAAATCTGATTACATCACCATGGATTTGAGTTCCCTCTTCTAAGTCTGACAATTGGGAGCAGACCTTGAGGAGCTTGGGGAAGACATACATGTCAGGTCTAACACGTTGCACTCTCATTTCTCGATACATTCGCAGACACTCCTTATAGTTTCCATTCCTCAAATGGACTGCTAGGATTGCAGTCCATGCAAACACATTGGGTTGAGGCAATTCTTCAAATAGGTGGAGTGCGGGGCCTGAATCATCACAATCAACGTATATTTGGATTAGTTTGGTTGTAAGGTATGGATCAGAATCGAGGCCATGGAGGATGATCTGCTGATGAACTTGCTTTCCTTGCTTAAGCGCTCTTGAATTGCTGCAGTTCTGGAGGAGACGGTTGAGATGTCTGCGAGGGTTGAAATTTGTCTTTGAGAGACCCATTTTCTCATCTCATTCGAAAATCTAGTGGAAAATCAGCAGTTGGGTGTTTGAATTTGAATTTCTTTGGCAACGGTGACCAGCCGAGAGTGAGAGAAAGGAAGGGAGAAAATGGCGCGAATTATTAACTACCGTTGAGAACTTAAATTTGAAGACGAGGCCCAATGAAAAGAAATTTGAAGGGCGTTTATGAAAGGTAGTCCGCGGACTACTTTTCAAATGTGATCCTACCATTGGAATAATAAAGAAATGGGCTACGAGAATGTATAGGATACGGATTGGCCACTCCCTCGCCACTGGCCAATGGCTAGTGGTCGGTGCACTATGGACCCCAACATGATATATGCGTCTCATCCATGCCGTACATCCATTGTTTCAGATAATTTTATTGTATGTAAACAAAACATAGGTAGATCAAAATCTCAAGTGGGCCACACAGTGTTGATTGAACTGTCACCATTAATAACTTCTTGGGGCTAAAAAAGTTTTGGATTAAGCTGATATTTGTTTTTTGCCTTCATCCAGGTCTGTATGACCTAATATACAGGTTGGATGTCAAATAAAAATTACGGTGGGCCCTAGGAGGTTGTTAATGGTAGAAGTTCAATCACTACTGTTTTACCATGGTGTGATCCAAACTGAGATTTTGACATGACTCATTTATGGGATAAATTATTTAATTTATGTTTAAAAATGTATGGACGGTGTGGATAAAACATATCGATCATGGTGGAGCCCACATAGCACTGACCACGAGCCACCTGGCTAGTGGCAGCGTCAGTAGCCAAACCGCGTCTGAATGTATAGGAGGAATGCATACGTTATCTGGTGCTCCGGCTGAAAGTTTCTAATGTACAGTACCGTTTGTGTTTGGGGCCATCATTCAGCGATCTAAATCGTTGAAATGATGGGGCTTACCGTGGATGGCCCATGCGTGAAAAAAAAAAAAAAAAACCTGGATTGGGAGATCCTAGCCATAGAATATTTGCCATTTTTAGTTGAACGTGAATCTTTACTTTATGTTCTTCATAACATTTTTTTAAAGTTAGTATTGTTCAATTCTAGTGAATTTTTAGTGGATGGACCACACACAGTGGGGCCCATCATTTCAGGGTTTGGATCATTGAACAATGGTCTCAACTCATAAATTATCCAGTACAAATGTACAATGACAAACCATCAAAGACGGGTAATTTTCCAAATAGCGGGAAGAACAAGGAGTATGGTAGAGCCATCGGTCCACATTACACGTGGCTGGGTTATCCATTAATCTGAACATTCCAAATAGCGGGCCTCTTTGTGGATGGACGATCGATCCTTTTAAAATCATTCTTATTTTTACTGTTTAGATGGATTGGATCCTCCCATCCATGGATGTCTCGAATCAATCTCCATACGTAGTGGGTCCCACTAGATGGACATGAAATAGCGATGAAGACCGCTTGAGTTGAAGTAGGAATATGTCAATATGTCCTAGAGGAGGGTGAATAGGACTTTTTAAAGTGTTTACGGTTTATTCAAAATCCTATCACTCTAATCCTATATGTATGCAATTCTTGGGATTACTCAAATGTAACTTTACTGGCTTCCAAGCTTTGTAGAGGATCCAATCACAACTTACTTGTAAGATAAACAAGTTGCAGACAAGATTGTGAAGGATATAACTGTGTGTATAAGGTGTGATCTCAGATAATCAGATATAAAGGCATGTAAGGAAATCACATAAATAAAAGACAATAATCATCTCAAACACAGTCATTTTTATAGTGGTTCGACTACTTGTCTACTCCACTCCCGGCTGTCGCACTCAACCCTTGAGTGTACCGGATTTCACTAGGAGGTTTCCCAGGGTTCACCTCAAACCTAAGGTTTTAAATCAGGTTCACCTTCAACCTTTACAGAGGTTTTACGCGGTTCACCTCAAACCCAGAGTTTTACTGGTTCACTCCTAACCAGATGTTTATGCTCTCCATAGAGCAAGGGTCCACACAACGCACCCGGATTTTAGACCACACAGGTCAAGGACCTACACAAGGACCTAACAGTTTATGCCCTACACAAGAGCAAGGGTCCACACAATGCACTCACTACGTACACTCCCGCCGGAGGCCTCCTACGAGGGCTTCAAAGGGTGAGAACCACTTAAGATCGAATCCTAGAAAGGAATGATCACAAGTGTCCTCTTGGACTCTAAATACTTACAGATAAGTTGATGAGTCCCGTTAAGCACAGCGCCGAAGATCTCCTCCTTCTTGTTGACGAAGAGTCTTCTGCTCCCTTGATCCGCAACGCAAGATGATATACCAATGCTTGACTTCGGGTTGGGTCAAGGGTGAGATGGAATCCTACTCTCTAAAGATTTTCCTATAAAGAAGATAGAGTAGATCCTCTCTTATGCATTCAAGGCATCCCAGCATAAAGATTTGCCATTAAGGTAGTAGCTGGAGGATCCTTGAATGCGGAAGTTCATTCCCCAATCCACTATATTGAATATCAATGGTGAGGATGGATTGGAGGATGAACTCCCTTGAGAGAAAGGGCTTTAGGTATAGGATATAAGTTGAAACACTCAAAAGCTCTCTCTGCTTTCTCTCATAGCAACAAAAGACAAGTCATCTATAAATAGGCAAAGAGTTCCAACGGATATAAAACGGTCACATTTATGACAGAGTTCGATATCATCGAGTGTATACTCTCGATAGCATCGATGGTCAGCTCGATGACTCGGACTCGATGTCATACGCTTCTGAAACTCTTTGCCAATTGGTCGATGAATCGAAGCCATTGTCGATGTCATCGGATTTCGAACTCCGATTCCATCGATGAGAATCGATCCATCGACACTTGAAAAATGAGAGAGACTTGACTTTGAGATATCTCAGGTTTTTATGAATGATCGGGGGAACCGTCGAGGTCATCGGAATTTGAATGTCGATGACATCGAGATCAGAGTCGAGGCATCGATAAATCCAGCTGATTTATCTTTGAACTTGTTGGACAGTTTATGGTTTTGTTCGATGCAATCGATCTGGTGTCGATATCATCGATATTTGAATATCGATTAGATCGAAGGGCCCCCGATCATAGTTAAAAACAACCTGAAATAACTGTTGTAAGAAATGCATGCCCACTGTCGATATCATCGATGGACTTCCTATCTTATTGATATTTGATTTCAGATCATATCGGACGGTTATCGATATATCGAAGGAATTTGAAATTTTCATTAAAAAATAAGGGCGCTGAAAATCAGCCTATCGATCTTATCGAGCCACTCTCGATGGTCTCGAGATTTGAATATCGATGATATCAATATGTGTATAGATACATCGATAATTCGTCCAGATATATTGTGAAGTTGTTGGACATATTTGTGCTTATATCGATGATATCGATAAGTGTAACGATATATCGATAAATCCATCTAGATGAATATTTAGTTGCTAGACACTTTTGGTCCTCTTATCGATAATATCGTTAAGGTATCGAG
This sequence comes from Magnolia changhungtana, assembly GCA_030180095.1. Classification (NCBI taxonomy): domain Eukaryota; kingdom Viridiplantae; phylum Streptophyta; class Magnoliopsida; order Magnoliales; family Magnoliaceae; genus Magnolia; species Magnolia changhungtana. The sequence continues at coordinate 8,183,398 of JASAUF010000447.1, read as the reverse complement.
GACATCAACAGAACAGGTCGATCATATCGAAGGTGCATCGATAAGATCGACAAGGCGAGAAAAACTTAGAAATTTTCCTATTTTGAAAAAGTTTTCTCACCATAAAACCCTAGGATGTTTATATTGTTTTAAGGGTTTTAATCACCTGGTGTTTTGGGACATGTGATGTGAGGATATGATTTACCTATTACGAGCTTCTACACATCCGGTTGAGGTAGACGCTTGAAATAATCTTCCTATCGAGTTCTGCAGCCAATCTAACTCACCACACACGTAACTTGACAAACAGGGCACAAACAGGTGCACTTTCAATCTCCCCCTTTGTCAATTACGTGACAAAATACCCAAAACACCCTATAACACTTCTAGACACACCCTAAATTGTGTGTACATGTATTTACACAATTTTACAATTTTTTCTAACCCATGTACACATTCTAGAAGTATCCGCTCCCCCTTAGTTTAAAAACTCCCCCTTTCTTGATGCACCGCTCCTAACACTGCAACACATTAGATATACAATTTTCCGCTTTGGTGTTTTTGAATCGCTCTCCCCTTTTTGTCAGTCATTGGCAAAGGTATAGCAAGTGATATTGACTGAAGCTTAAAATTCTTGAGAGAACAGGCATACAAGATACAGATGAGTAATGATCAAAATATTATAAGAAGTCATCTGTGGTCAGAACAGGTGGAAAGCAGTGATAATAGTAAAGCAATTAAGCATTAAACACATTATATGCATTCCATCAAACAAACTAGGGGAACAAAATATGGCATTAATGATAAGAATTCTATTCAGTCATACCAAAATAAACTTCACTCTACTGCCAGAGACAGCAGTACAAAAAAAAATTCAGTCCAGCAAAAAAAATTATACTGCCCCACCCAGTAGTTACCAAAACACATATCAAGCCCATATATGTGCACAAAAAAAAAATGAAACTTGCACCGTCAGCTCCTATCGTCTTCGAGACTCACCATAGGTGAGCAGGTCCACCATTTGCTGATTCGTTTGCTGGAGAGCATCGACTTTTTCTTCAATCACAGTGAGACGTCTCTCATAGTTGTGAAGTCGCTCCTCCATACTTGCCATACCATTTAGTAGGTGACGTTCAAGGTGATGGGTTTGACAATTTGTTATAGACTCTGGACTCAGTAGTGGCGTTCGATTGGATCCCCATGGATATGACGGAGGAGCATATGGAGCAGCTGACTGTAAGGGAGCACTGTTCTCAGGAAGAACTGAAGGAAGACAGAGCTGTTGTGCCACCAGAGCTACGTCACTGTCAAACCACTGCTCTGGATAGACTCTATCAGATGAGGTAGGTATACCAACATGATGAGCTAATTTACAGATGAGTACAGGAAAAGCTAGTGTATCCTGATAAATTCCTTGAAGGATCCAAATTAGCTATTTAAGAAGAAGCGTTGGAAGGCACACTTGAACTTCCTGATATACATCATACAGCACATTCAACACAAAGGGAGACAGAGCTGTTGTGCCACCAGAGCTACGTTACTGTCAAACCACTGCTCTGGATAGACTATATCAGATGAGGTAGGTATACCAACATAATGAGCTAATTTACAGATGAGTACAGGAAAAGCTAGTGTATCCTGATAAATTCCTTAAAGGATCCAAATTAGCTATTTAAGAAGAAGTGTTGGAAGGCACACTTGAACTTCTTGATATACATCATACAACACATTTGACAAAAGGGAGACAGATGATTACCATTCACATCACAAGGATAGACATTGGACCCAAAAATACTGTGGAGAATTTTAAAAGTGGGTCCAAGATGATTAATGTGAAGAGAATTATCATCATTCCGAGAAATAGTAGTTCCTTGACATAGTGCACGTGTTATCATGTCCCAGACACCAAGACCATTTAAATTCCGATTCGTAATAGGAATGCGAGTGACTTGGAGATCTAAGAGGTTGCCCAAAGTGATGGGAGTGATGTGCTTGGAGTAATGCTGTAACTCCACTTGAATGCAAGGTGGATCGGCACAAATAACTTGACATTTGCTGAGGAAGTCATGAATTACTCCAATTTGATAAGTACCACCAAGATTCAAAATATTTTGTCATCCAATGACTTCAAGAAGTAGATCGATACCAAATGACTCGATAGCGCTGTTGAGAACCAGACATTCAACGACAGTGTCTGGATGTCTCACTGATGAAGTGAGTTGATGCTTACTAGGTTGTTTTGCTTTCCCTTTTGAAGACTGAGAAAGAGACTTACCTTTTCCTTTGTCTTTTCCCATAACGAAAAAAAAAACAGTTTTACGAATTTTGAAAGAGGACACAACCTGAATAGAACGCAGCAATAGCCAAAAAAAATGGACTCACACAAATTAGTAAGGTATTACCGATTTCGTTGTGTGATTTGGGTAGTCCTTTTAAGGCTCCAATGGTTTGGTCGAGCGAATCGAGCAGAGGCGGGAACAAAAAGAACTTTGGGACAGAAATCCCTTTTTGCGCTCTGCAGACTTATATCGAGCAGCAATCGTCGATATGATCAATACTCTTTTCGATGATATCGAGAGTTCTTTATCGAGTTCATCGATCCTACTTTCGATACCATTCCTGATCACACGCCTTTTCAACTTCTGAAGTGATATCGATGATATCGATTGATTATCGATTTGATCGAAAATTCATATATCAGTCAACTCAAGATTTTTCAACACTTTTACTTCAGACATACCTTCATGTATACTTATAGTGTATCAATGATAGTCAGTGTACAACAAAATTTTGTACAGTTTATGTACAATTCAAAAATTATAAACATAGCAATGTTTATATTCAAAAAGTTTGAGGTGTGTAACCTCATATGTAACATTGATGGTTCAGCAAAATTTGCATCATTTCAACAAATATCCAGGTCAGATGCATGACTTGGACTTGTCTTTCCACACTTGAAATTTTCAGGGTATGTGAAGATTAGTCATAAGACAATTTTGTTTTTGTTTTTCTACCCATTTTGAAATAAACTTCTTTCTTCTGTCTTGCATCTTAGGTGGTGATAGATGAGTGTCTTTCCTAGATGGACTCTTGACATTCTGTGTTTCTCTGATCGGTTTGAATTTTTCAATGTGATTTTGTCCAGAGTTATGTGAAGTCCGTCTAGGTGTTAGGCATTCGACCTCATAATGGCCCGTATCACCACATAAATGACAAACTGGAGAGATTTTTATATTGCTTCCTGAAGTAGCTGATGATTTATTTGTTCGTGCTGCATTTCCTGTTTTCTTCTTAGTTTTCTCATACCTTAGGCCACTCTTGTCTTTTCCGGGCCTTCCCGTCCCTAACATCCTTTCAAGCTTTTCACCACTCTGAGAAAATTTATAGTTTATTTCAACGAATTTTCTAGATTTCTCTAAGTCATAGCGGAGTATGTGATTCTCATTCTTGAGATGCCTATTCTCATCTTCTAACAATTCAATTTGTTTGGTAAGTTTAGATGATTCAGTTTTTAGGGATAGGTTGATTCTTTCCAACTTGACATTATCTACATAATATTGTTATAGATCATTAATTAGGTGTGAATTGATCTCCAGTGTTTTATAAAGATCTTTTTGTAGTAGTATCTTCTTGTTTTCCGAGATTCCAAGTCTCTTAAGAATGTTGATGCTATGAGTATAGAGTTGATTGTAAGCATCTTGCGACTTATCTTTTTCTATTTCTTCTTCATTTCCAGTTTCTTCATTATCAGATGGAAGTGATTCTGTGGCTTGCTGTTCTTTTTCATTCTTAGATTCAGTTGGAATGATCGAAGCAGTGGAGATCATAAGTATTTTCAAAGATTTCTGATCTACATCGTTCTCTGAGTCACTAGATTCTAAGTTTGAGTTATTTGTATCATCCCATGTGGCGGACATTGCTTTCCCCTTGATTTTTTTGTTTGGGCATTCGGTAAATAGGTGTTTATACCCTTGACAGGCGTAGCATTGTGGTTCTTTGGTCTTTTTATCAAATTTGTCTGCAGAGGGTTTGTTATCCACCTTTCTACCTATAAAGGGACAGTCCCGATTCTTTTGAAAGAGTCTCCTAAATTTTTGTGCCAACAGAGCCACTTCCTCATCTTCATCTTCCTTTTCACTCCCACTGTCCTTATGAATTGTTTTCTTAGAAGTTTTTAGGACAGTGTTTTTGGATTTTTGGAGTTGTGTGAAGTGTAGTTCAAAAGTTTGTAGGGAACCTACAAGTTCTTCTACTTTCATTTTATCAATATTCCTACACTCCTCAATTGTTGTTACTTTGGTATTGAAGCGTTCTGGCAATGATCTTAGAATTTTCCTGTAAATTTTAGGAACCGAAACCTTCTCTCCCAATCCACCCATGGAGTTACAAATGATATTCAGTTTTGTAAAGAACTCCATAAATGTCTCATGCTCTTCCATTCTGAGATTTTCGAACTGTGAAGTCAGGAGTTGAAGTTTGGATCGCTTCACAGTGCTTGTACCTTCATGGGTTATTTCCAGTAAATCCCATGCTTCTTTTGATGTCCCACACATGCTTATCTGATTGAAAATATCTTGGGACACGGCACAGTAAATCACGTTCATAGCTTTCGCTTCAGCTGTCTGTTTTTCCTTATCGAACTGTGTCCACTTTTCTTTGGGTTTGGGTTTTTCAACTGTTGTGCCATCTTCAAGTACAATCTTTTCAGATGGTGGCACATATCCACTTTTAACAATATCCCAAACATCATGATCCAAAGATCTCAGAAAGTAGTGCATTCTAGCCTTCCAGTATGCATAACTTGATCCATCAAATACTGGAGGTCTAGTGACCGATGAGCCCTCTCCTTTGGTCATATTCCCAACTTCAGTCAAGATCACTCTCTAGGCGGTGAAGCCCTTAAAGAGAGACCTGCTCTGATACCAATTGAAATAGCGGTGAAGACCGCTTGAGTTGAAGTAGGAATATGTCAATATGTCCTAGAGGGAGGTGAATAGGACTTTTTAAAGTGTTTACGGTTTATTCAAAATCCTATCACTCTAATCCTACCATATATGCAATTCTCAGGATTACTTGTTCACACCCCAAGTGCAGGGTTATGATGTAGCAATAAACTCGGTAAGACCGAGGTCGAATCCCAAGGGACTGAAACCTGTACGTTATTTGAAACTAACTAGAACTAGAACTAGAATGAGATGAAATCTAAATTAAGTTGTAATTTGAGGAATAATTGTGAAATATTAATATAAAATTTAGAGAATTCAGAGGAAGGAAACTAGGGATTCAGAGGATCCACTTGTAGAGATCAGGGAGATCTTATGCCTGTATCAAGAAATCAATTGGACTTAGAGTCCCATCTTCATCCAGTTGAAGAATGTAACCATAGAAATCAAACTAAACTTGATATAGTTTTCAAAGAAATGAAAGGTATATGAATTAGAATGGATTCCATCACCAAACCATGCCCAGGAGACAAAGTAAACAATAGAATTAAACTAATTACCAACCAATCAACAATGCATGAAGGTTAGGAAGGGTACCGACATCCAACCATGCCCAGGCGACGATGGTGAACAACAGGGCTTCCTGACATCATACACATAAAAGGAAAGGAACATGTTCAAAGCTATCGCAGACCCATTGTAATTTCAGTCACAACAGACCATTAAAAACTAAAAACATTCCCTTAATTAACTAAAATCATCATCCATTCAGTCTAAATAAAAAAAAAGTACAAGCATAGAGTTCTCCCATCACACTACAAGCTTCACCTCTTAGCCCTAGCTAAGAGGTGTAGCCCATCATCATGATTAGGCTATCTTAAAAGAAAAGAAAAATAAAACAGAAAATAAAAGAAAACACTCCCTGTCTCTCCCTCTCTCTTAGCCTCCACGGCTGCTCCCCCTTCGTCCTCCTGTTCCTTCCCTCTTATAGGCAGCCTAAGACGGTGGATTTTTTTCCTGCCGAAATTCCTTATGCAGCAGAGTGCGTAACTCCTTTACGCATCCAAAAAGGCACGCAAAACACGACCCACTTCCCTTGCTTCTATCTAAAAAATCAACATTCCTTGGGACTATTTTTTATGGCCTACATGATAGACAGTTCAGATCTGCCATATGATCAACAACCATGGTCATACAATCAGCCAAACAGCGTCAGTTTCGGACGTTGAAAATGAGCCTGCGTAACAGGCTTTACGCTGCAACATTGGTGGAGCCCATTATTGGTGTCAGGTGCGAGATCTACGTCGTCCACTGGATTCAGGACGAAATTTCAGTTAGGAGTGCACAGTTTTTACGGTCTGTTGATGCGGCTCATGAGATATTCTTGCTATCGTCCATTTCGAGCTTGAACGATTAAAAATCAATCTTCGCTGTATTCTGAAAAAGCACCACCTAGGCGTTGGTAAGAGGGACCGTGTGAGACTGATGGACGGTCCGGATCGGCGATTCGTGTGACGCTGGTGGCTCATAAGTGTTCGTCCGATGCTCTGTTCACAGACGTTGGAAACGGAAGTTTCCGTTTTTGTTTTTGTTTTGAAATCAGTCGGTGGGATCCACGTTGCTTTGGTATTAAGAAATCCACCCCGTCCATCAGATCCGTGACGAGATTTCAGTGCCGGATGGATGGTTTTGGTTGATCGTTGATGCGGCCCAAAGAAGAAAACATGTTGTAATGCCAGCAGACGGTCCTTTTGTGTTGCTGTGATCATCACATGCACGTGTATGGCTGACAACGGTCAGCATGGTTTTGACCAGATCGAGGCCCTCTGCAAGATGGACGACTTGGATCTTCAAAATATGTGATGAGTGGGGCCCACTAGCAATTAACCGATGGCTCTGTTTTGCACTTTCGCTGACGTGAATGGAATTTTGCAATTTGAGGAATCGGTGTACAGCTAGTACACATGTACATAATGCACACCTATCTCAGATGGGGTCCACTGTGATGTTTATGAGAAATCCAATCCAACCATCTCTTTTTTTCATCTTATTTAAACTGTCAGGACCAAACTTGAAGTATATCCAGGATCTCGTGTGGCAGATTGACGATCGGTGGGCTGATTTGTCTGTTGGACCACTTCTACAAAGATCTGGGAGCTAGAATTCGACGTGTACGGTTACTTTATGTCCCTCAGACCATGTATGAAGTTTCGGGCCGATCGGATAGTGGGAAGCCTGTGATCTTGCATTCTGGCTGGTTTTCGAGCCTGTTTAAGGTGAGTGGCTGGGATTTCTCTCTCTCCGGTATATAATTTCGTCGATCTTGGTCCCCTGGAGTCCGTCCCATGCTTCGGTGAATTTTTGAGCGTAAATCCATACTTTTAGCATCCTATTTCAATCCAAGCTCGTAAATGTACCTTGCATCACAAACACGATTAAATCTGACCGTTAAGCAGTATCATGTTCATTAATCCATGTAATAACTGGGGTCTAATATGTAATATTTGACCCTCAACATTACTCAAATGTAACTCTATTGGCTTCCAAGCCTTATAGAGGATCCAATCACAACCTACTTGTACGATAAACAAGTTGCAGACAAGATTGTGAAGGATATGACTGTGTGTGTGTATAAGGTGTGATCTCAGATAATCAGATATAAAGGCATGTAAGGAAATCACATAAATAAAAGACAATAATCATCTCAAACACGGTCATTTTTATAGTGGTTCGACTACTTGTCTACTCCACTCTAGGCTGTCGCACTCAACCCTTGAGTGTACCGGATTTCACTAGGAGGTTTCCCAGGGTTCACATCAAACCTAAGGTTTTAAATCAAGTTCACCTTCAACCTTTACAGAGGTTTTACGCGGTTCACCTCAAACCCAGAGTTTTACTGGTTCACTCTTAACCAGATGTTTATGCTCTCCATAAAGCAAGGGTCCACACAACGCATCCGGATTTTAGACCACACAGGTCAAGGACCTACACAAGGACCTAACAGTTTATGCCCTACACAAGAGCAAGGGTCCACACTATGCACCCACTACATACACTCCCGCCGGAGGCCTCCTATGAGGGCTTCAAAGGGTGAGAACCACTTAAGATCGAATCCTAGAAAGGAATGATCACAAGTGTCCTCTTGGACTCTAGATACTTACAGATAAGTTAATGAGTCCTGTTAAGCACAGCGCCAAAGATCTCCTCCTTCTTGTTGACGAAGAGTCTTCTACTCCCTTGATCCACAACGCAAGATGATATACAAATACTTGGCTTCGGGTTGGGTCAAGGGTGAGATGGAATCCTACTCTCTAAAGATTTTCCTATAAGGAAGATAAAGTAGATTCTCTCTTATGCTTTCAAGGCATCCAAGCATAAATATTTACCATTAAGGTAGTAGTTGGAGGATCCTTGAATGCGGAAGTTCATTCCCCAATCCACTCTATTGAATATCAATGGTGAGGGTGGATTGGAGGATGAACTCACTTGAGAGAAAGGGCTTTAGGTATAGGATATAAGTTGAAACACTCAAAAGCTCTCTCTACTTTCTCTCACAGCAACAAAAGACAAGTCCTCTATAAATAGGCAAAGAGTTCCAACGGATATAAAACGGTCACATTTATGACAGAGTTCGATATCATCGAGAAGGTTCGATATCATCGAGCGTATACTCTCGATAGCATCGATGGTCTACTCGATGACTCGGACTCGATGTCATACGCTTTTGAAACTCTTTGCCAATTGGTCGATGAATCGAAGCCATTGTCGATGTCATCGGATTTCGAACTCCGATTCCATCGATAACAGAATCGATCCATCGACACTTGAAAAATGAGAGAGACTTGACTTTGAGATATCTCAGGTTTCTTGAATGATCGGGGGAACCGTCGAGGTCATCGGAATTTGAATGTCGATGACATCGAGATCAGAGTCGAGGCATCGATAAATCCAACTGATTTATCTTTGAACTTGTTGGACAGTTTATGGCTTTGTTCGATGCAATCGATCTGGTGTCAATATCATCGATATTTAAATATCGATTAGATCGAAAGGCCCCCGATCATAGTTAAAAACAACCTGAAATAACTGCTGTAAGAAATGCGTGCCCACTGTCGATATCATCGACGGACTACGGATCTTATCGATATTTGATTTCAGATCATATCGGACGATTATCAATATATCAAAGGAATTTAAAATTTTCATTAAAAAATAGGGGCGCCGAAAATCAGCCTGTCGATCTTATCGAGCCACTCTCGATGATCTCAAGATTTGAATATCGATGATATCGATATGTGTATCGATACATCGATAATTCGTCCAGATATATTATGAAGTTGCTGGACATATTTGTGCTTATATCGATGATATCGATAATATCGATAAGTATATCGATACATCGATAAATCCGTCTAGATGAATATTTAGTTACTGGACACTTTTGGTCCTCTTATCGATAATATCGTTAAGGTATCGAGGACATCGACAGAACAAGTCGATCATATCAAGGGTGCATCGATAAGATCGACAAGGCGAGAAAAACTTAGAGATTTTCTTATTTTGAAAAAGTTTTCTCACCATAAAACCCTAGGATGTCTATCTTATTTTAAGGGTTTTAATCACCTGGTGTTTTGGGACATGGGATGTGAGGTTATGATTTACCTATTACGAGATTCTACACATCCGGTTGAGGCAGACGCTTGAAATAATCTTCCTATCGAGTTCTGCAGCCAGTCTAACTCACCACACACGTAACTTGACAAATAGGGCACAAGCAGGTGCACTTTCAGGACAATCCAGATAGAAAGATAATGCCACCTGTAATGTGGTAGCACCGCTCTACCATATTCCGGTTCTTGTGGCTCCAGGGGATCATCTCCCACACGTTGCACACGTGAACATGCTACCTTGGAAAGGCCACAGGAGACGGCTATGAAGATCAGACCATAGAATGATCCTAGCCATTGAATTGACGATTTATGTATTAGTCTTCCATTGAATGTCTATAGTTGGACTTTTACGTACATAGAATGATCCTAGCCATTGAATTGAGTATTTATGTTTTAGCCTTCCATTGAGATCATCGATGCCATTAAAACTGAAATGTCAATAGATATTCAGGTGGAAAATTGCACGGAGTTGTGGCTAGAATTTTCCAACTGGTGCAGTTTTTCCATGATGAGGCATGCTTGACGAACGGTCTAGATTTGACAAGACATGCTCAATACCCTTGAACGAGAACGAATTAATTTCTCAAGAGTAAAACACATGTGCGCTATTGCCTATCCTCGGTCACACGTGTCACGTATCTAAATATTCTATTGCCCATCTTTTATTTTGTCACACATGTGGCAATGTACCACATGTGATACTATTCATCTTCGCTTAGACCTCGCATGTACAAAGCACTTCAAATGTGCTGCACGTGGCAACTTTCCATTTTTTATCTTAAGTTGTTCCATACACGTGCTACTATTAATTTTTTGCTTATCCTCCGTATGTGCCATTGTCTATCTTCGTTTGCTTTACATATTCTCCATGTGACAACATGTCATGTGTATCCATATGCCTACTGTGCATGTGCATAGGTGCCACTGTCTACCTTATGTGCTCAACCATATGTGTTGCTTGTGTCATATTTGTCATTATACAACTTCAAGCACTTCTCATATATTATTATGATTGGCACTATTATGCTTAAGTACTCATAAGTGTCATTTTCTTTCCTATTTTTCTCAATTTATTTAAAAACAAATACGGAAAAAGAGTTTACTTTTTCACAATTCCCTAGAAATAATGTTTCTCGATAACAATATTTCATTTCTCATGCTTTTTACAAATCCAAACAAGCCCTAACATTACACCCTAGCTCAAGTGCTAGACTGAATGAAAGAAATCTCCTTTCAACAATGAGGTCTTGGTATTGATCCCTAGCGGGATGGCTAACAGTGAAGTGTGAACTAACAGTGGAGTGTACTAACAAGCTTTAATAATTTATTTTTTTTTTAAAAAAAAACATTGACCCATGAAATAGAAAATCTCCAAAAAAATAATAAGATTATTAAGAATATTTGAATAAATTGTTTATAAAGCACTTGATATGGCTTTTATAAGCACAAAATGCATACTTTCTACAAATGATAAAATTTCATAGCAGTAAACATTTTTAAAAATTGTAAAAGATACTTAAACTAATTGAAAAAGACTAATCAATCAAAACTGTCCAAACTATAAAACACTCTAAGAATGGTAAGATTGTAATTTTTTAAAACTAATTAGTTTTGACATTATACTTAAAGTTGACCCCAAAAATACCCTTAATTTGCAAAACTATCTGCCAATTAATGGCATTTACCTTTGGCTAGGACGTAAGATCGCAAGATTATGGTCATTGAAGCGCTATAGTGCGCATTACACCTCTTTTTCACATCTCAGCCCCTATGCCTGATTCCTTCAATCTTGGCCCTCCATAAAACCATCCACATCTTATCCTACATCAATTTGCATGTCAGGTTATATGCCTCAAACCTAACCATGCCCATTAAGTGCTGCTCAACCCCATCTACCAAGAGAGATGGGTGGATCAACCATATTAGCAGCCCTTTAATTGAAAGAGTAAAAATCTAATGGATGCTTGAAGTTAAAAATCGTAGACAGTGAGACTGCAACAAACAATGTTTGTAATCGTGGACTTTAAGATTTACAATCCAATTAATCTGATTTTAGGTTATGGCCTATTTCGCTATAGTTAGTTTAACTAAGGATATGGCCCATAATAAAGAAGAATGACAAAATATGATTCTTATAACCGACCCCAATTAGTTGGGATGAGGCTTAGTGGACGTTCGGCACCGTAGATTGCAGGGGATTTGAGGGGGTTTCAAATTCCTGTGCTGTTTGGCAACATAAAGTAACTAAGGATTTCAAATCCAGGAGTTTTGTCATCCATCGCGAGAGCTTAGATTACACCTAAAATCATTTCAATAATTGCAGGTGTAACATGTGTATTACTATAAACTATCATTCTATTGGGCACATGGCCCACTACTGATGATCAGCACCGTCCAAACATTGTTCATGTAAATCAGCACCGTCCAAACATTGTCCAGCATCGTCTAAACATTATTCATGTAAATCAACGATTAAAAATTGTTGGTTAGTCACTTAGACATGATCTTGTGCTTGTGGCCCATCTAAGACTTGAAATTTCATCAATTTTGGGCAAAACTGTAAGACCCGTAACCTAAACCGTACCATTCGGTCGGCTTCCGCAATTCTACCGGTCGAATTCCGGCAACCCTCGACCCATTTCCGACGTTGCGCACGATCCTAAGCCAAGTCCCGCATGCCGAAGTCACTCGACTCGAAACCTGTATCTTGGCGACCGCGCCGTCGCCGCGATTCTAACGCCGCGACTCACGCACTGACCCGATACCCAGGCTAGAAGATGTCGGCCTGCGTTCAATTCGAATAAAACACCGCACGTTGTGAACTTCGAGGGAATCTCTACGAGATGTCTCATCAATCAAATCAATCACTCAAGTCAAGTCACACCTACCCAAGTACAACAACCCATGCCTCTCTTCTTACACAAGCAAGCCCAAGTCCACTCTCTCTCTTTTTTTCAACTCTACCCATGCCCATGACATCATCCCTCCATCCCTCCCTCTCCTTTTATTTTATTTCTTTTTTTCTCTCTCTCTCATTCTCCCATTTTCTCCCTCTCACAAGTCCAAACTCTTCTCTCCCTTCCAAGAGCAACTAGTGTGGCCCACTTTCCCCACCCCTCTCATCTCTCATCCACACCATCAAAAGTCCATCACCCACCATTAAAAGTCAAGCAAAGGAGCATTGGAGTGCAAGGAGGCAAGGAGGAGTGCAAGAGGTGGGTGATCCTTGAATTTCTACCGTTAATTTCATGATTTGAGGGCCCACTTATTGGTGGGACCCATTTTGATGTATGTAATGTATCCATGAGGGGCCCATAGTGGCGGGGTCCCTCTACTCCATCGATCTCCCTCTATTTCTCTCTCTTTTCTCTCCTTTTCTCTTCCTTAGAATGAAGTGGGCCCCACCATTATGTTAAATCTACTCCATCCATCAAATGGGGTGGTCTACCTCATTTTTTGGAGAAATCCACTACCTATTTAGTTATATGATATATTATCATATTTTATTAATATTATATGCTTAGTGGGCCACCAATATGCGGGACCCACCTTGATGAGTATGGCCCATGTACATGTGGGATCCACCATGAGGGAACCATCATGATAATTGTGTGGTCCAGCGTCCAGAGAGACGCTGGACGCGGACGGAGTGGCTAACATGGAGCTGGTGCACTGACAGGGGGTGTACTAACGAGCTGACAAAAAAAAAAGGGGAAAGTTGGAGTAGGCTGCCCATATAGGCCCCACTTTGATGTATGTAGGTGATCCATGCCGTCCATTCTATTCTCCAGCCTATTTCAGGCGTTGAACTAAATTTTTAAGGCGATCTGATCACCGGGTGGGCCATACCCTCTAAAACCATGTGAGCACATGGCTAAACATATAAAAGTACTTGGTGGGACCCACCTGAGGTTTGGATGCAGCTGAGACTCGGTCTGGACGGCCAAACTAGTGGGGCACACAGATTGGGCGGTCTGGATTCGTCCAAAATGGACCCCACTTACCACAAAAAAAAGAAAGCAAGATCACTGCTGCTGCTGTCGCTAACGCAGTGCAAGCGCCGCGGTGTGAATGAGGCAGGGACCCACGCCTCCCTGCCGTGGGCCCCACATGATGTGTGAGTTTCATCCATGCCGTCCATCTATTTGATGAGATCATTTTAAGGCACGAGCCCAAAAATGAGGTAGATCCCAATCTCAAGTGGACTACGTTACAGGAAACAGTGTTCATGGGGCCGGCCCCCATGAACAGTTTGGACAAGAAATAAATATTACGGTGGGCCCTCCCTGGCCGCGTGCCTCAAGAGTAGGTTGAATGGCAGGTAAACATTTCTGTGGGCTCCTCCACGTTTGTGTGACTTTATGAACAGATTGGGTGGCAAGATAAACATTTCAGTGGGCCCTACCCAAGGTCCATGTGACCTTATGGCTAGTTTGAATGGAAAATAAATATTATGATGGGCCCCCTGTTCATGTGACCTTATCAACAGATTGGATGGGGAAATAAACATTATGGCGGGCCTCACATGGGGCCCACTTTAGCATATATGGGCTAGTGTGTTTTGGCCCATCTTGGCATGTATATAGGCCCATTATTGAAGCCCACTTGGAAGCATGTGGGCTAGCGTGTTCAGGCCCATCTTGATGTATATTCAGGCCATCATTGAGGCCCACTTGGCATATATGGGCCCATGTTGGTAGGCCATCTTGACGAGTTTTTAGGCCTGTTGTCGGGGCCTACCTCGATATATATAGGCCCACGTTCTGAGGCCCAAATTGATGTACCTGTGGCCCATTGTTGAGGCCCACTTTAATATGTATAAGGCCTATGTGATTAGGCCCATTTGATACACATAAAACTTACGTGATTGGGCTCATTTTAATGCATTCTAAGGCCTATGGGTGATGACTCATTGCAATGTACCTAAGGCCCATTGGTGAGGCTCATTGGGATGTCCCACTTGATGAATATAAGGCCCATGAGATACGGCCCATTTGATATATTTGAGGCCCAATGGGATGTACCTAAGGCACATTGTCATGTGTGACTCCACCATGATTTATTTATTGGTATTTTAGGCGAGCTAAGCCTTGAGGACAATGTTGGTTTGACGTCCACATTGTACGAGTAATGATTGGTTAAATGTCCATATCATAACTCTCCCTAAGGCCACTGTCAAGCCCGTATTTGTTCCATGTAGGCCATCTTCTTTAAGAGGGTAGCTTATTGCTTTATATCATGTTTAGCATCGCCCTATGATTCACAATCATACGCATCATACGCATGCTTGAGATGAAGAGTGACTGATCATGGCATATGCCTCCCGGCAGACTATTACGGGCTCCCTGATAGGCGGAGTTGCCCTACATGAGCACGTGCTTCACGCAGGATGGTTGTATGATTGGTAGTGTGCTTCATGCATTTGCATCTGTGTGATTGTGATATACCCTAGCGACATCAGGGCCATAGCCTCCACAGATATATCGTGGGTGGCTGGTTGGATTCAGAAAAAAAATCTTGTTCTAAGCAATTGGGGCGCCATAGATGTCCCTGGGTGAGAGTCCCTGAACCCGATGGTACCAGAGGATGACTCCAACGTCGAGACCGAGTGGATATATGAGCACACGAGGGCCGAATACCATGAGGCCACGTCTCCCACTGTGTCGTGGTCGGTTGGAAAGGAGTGGTGGCCTTACTCGCCCGAGAGCAGGGGGCGCATTACTAGGCTGAGTTTGACCACTTTCGAAATGGGTTCGCTATCGACGTGTCGGATAGGTATTGGTGACTATTGGCCGTGCGGATAGTGAGGTTTCTTACGCTCACTTAGACCGTGGCCGTCAGCTGAGAGAGACAAGTGCCATTTGGAGTGTACCGAACCCCGTGATTATCCATACCGAGAACCGTACTTGATTTGATGCTCTAGTGAGGAGTCAGCATTGGTATGAGGATTGACATGCTTGACTTACATATTGCATCGCATGCGCCTTGTATGGCCGATAGCATTCACATCAGTCTTGCGCATAGCCTTGGTACGGCTAGTTGCATTTCATACTCATCAAGATGATTCCGCATTCTCCCAAGATTGCATTCGAGCACGTTCGCACACACTTACACCGCCCTCTAAGCTTTATAAGCTTTATGCACGATTGATGCGTGCAGGTGACGCCAGGACGCAGCCGTAGTCTCGCCGCAGTTGGAGCGTGCAGCCGAGCTTTTGGAGTTTTGATATTACCACTATCTTGTATTTTCCTTTATATGCATTGTACTCAAAGTTTTTATTCATAGTGGATTTTGTGATGGTGTTCTTGTGGTTATTGTTCGTGGGTTATGCTGTGGTTATGCTCTTTACGAATCAAATGGATTATCAGAAATCCTCCTTGTAGCATCCCAGGATCGGAACCCAGTATATGGGTGCCGGAGCCGAGAATGGGGTACTACTGAGGTCGCTTGCCTTGATTCTACGATCGGGAATTTTGTGAGCCCGGTTTCCGAGTTCGGGGTGTGACAAAAACATATATTTCAGTGGGCTTATCACAATCATTATGTCAAAAATTACATATCTCACTAATTAGAGATATTAAAGTTGATTTAATAATTAAATTCAAACCCCTGTAAATATACCATGAATAGGTACTTTTGGATTTTTTTTTAATTTTAATTTTATTTTTATTTTTTTTTACACACCCCACACACTCACGCTAGTGGAATTTCACCACCTATGGATACTCGAACCCTTGATCGAGTGTTGAAACTCCTGAGAGTCTACCATCCGAGCAAGAGTAAGGATCCACTTTTGGATTAAAGTTGATTCACACTCCGGGTGCCAAACACGCCGGGAGGATTGCAAATCTAGGGGGTTTCTAATCCTGGGGGTTCTGAATCCAGGGGGTTCCAAATCCACGCTCCCAAACACGCCCCTTAGGGGTATTTGAATACATGTAAAGCCCTTAGGGGTATTTGAATACACTCTTTTACACACAAAAAGTAACATAACATGTATAACTAATATAGTAATTTTGATCTATCCTTGCTCGAAGAGTTTGACATAAATGCTAAAAGTCTTCTATATTACATGCAGGAACATAATATTTTATGCACATACATTACATGTACATGATATTCTATACGTGCAATCATCCATGCTTAAGCACCCATATATTTTACATGTGTCAACTTCTATAATCAAGTGCCTTATATGTGCCACATGTGTCAGCCAATATGCATGTGCACCATAATCTTACTTAGTGTTATCAATCATCTTAAGCTCTTTACATGCTCTACCCTTCCCTGTTCCAAGTGCTTGATAATTAAACAAATTAGAGTTAGATAATTCTACATTGCATGACCAAAATGGCAAAGCTTGAAGTACACAACTTTGAATGCATCTAAACAACCCCTTAACTGAGGATGACCTGTTTATTGGGTTCCCATGGTTTGGACAGTTGAATTTATTAGTGCACGCATGTGAACTATCACCATCCATAGTATCAAAATAATTCCTAGACAATTTATGAGTGCATGTGTTTACCTACCACCCTCTGTAAGGTATCAAATAAATCCCATTCCATGACTGCAACATGCCGCAATTGTCGTTGGATGAGGCTAATGCATAGTTTTTGGGTCTTTTGTTACTTAACAAAAAGCTAAGGGATGATTTTGTACGGTGCTAGAATTTGTACATTACATGCTGACTTTCAGGTCGTAGAAGTGGGCCATTGTTGAGGATCTACTCACTGATATTATGGAACCCATGATGGATGGTCCATGAAAAAAAAAGAAGGAAAGAAATTAAAAGAAAAATCCAACAAGAAAGAATAGAGTAATTAAATCTATGCTCTTTAAGAAAAAAAAAAAAAAAATTTTGAATGTGGACCATCGCTCTATTTTCTCTCTTAACTATCTATTTTCCAGATTTGTGATTGAGGGTTGGATTTTTCCTGTGAGAGTTTTCAATGAATGGGGCATCCAAAGTGGGTCTGGACATTGTGTTATAGTGGTATAAACAAAAAACTAGAACCTACTACAGATAATCTGTCTTGGCATTGGATAACATTATCTTAATCCATGCATGAAAAGCATGAACTTGCTAATTCCTTAGCAATTGATCTGGGGCAGTACTCCTATGCCTTCACTTTGCCCAAGCCAGCCTATTTTCAGCCGCGCCAATAAGTGTCTAACAGCAAGAATTTCACCAAAATGCAAGAGAACAAAAAGGGCATGCTTCAATCTTACATATACCATCATAAGTAGGGGTGTACACGAACCCAGCTAGCAGCTGGACTCGAAAAAGCTCGATTCGACTCGGTTCGAAGCTGAGTTCGAGCCAAGTCGAGCTGATTTTTTTAAGCTTGAAAATGAGTTCGAGCCAAGTTTGAGCAGGCCCCACCTCAACTCGGCTCGAATCGAATCCAGCTCGAATCGAATTTGGATCGAACTAATTCGGTGACTCAGTTACTTTGCAATTGATGTTGCTCACCAACTGCTTGATAAAATGACTCAACGAAATGTAGCCGGTGGCAAAGAAGGTTTGGCAAGGAAGGTTTGGCTGGTGGCAAGGTGACAAGGAAGGTTTGGCGGGTGGCAAGGAAGATATGTACATGAAACAAATACGTTTTTTTTTTTGTTTTTGTTTTTTTTTTTGTTTGTTTTTTTTTTTGTAATGTTATTTAGAAGGTATTTGAGAAAATACTTGTAAAATATTGCCTTTGTTTGTAAAACAATGGGATTTTGAAGTTGCGGTTAAGGTGTTTGTAGAAATACATCAATGGTGAACTCGGCTCGATCTTGGCTCGAACTCAGCTTGAGCTGACCCGAGCTGCTGACCGAACTGAGCCGAGCTGGCCAGTCAGGCTCGAGGACCAAGCTGAGCCAAGTTCGAGCTGAGGTCAGCCACTGTTCGAACCCAGTCGAGTTTGACTCGATGTACACCCCTAATCATAAGCTATGGTGGAATAAGGCAAATGTGGGGCATGCTTCAATCTTACATATACCATCATAAGCTATGGTGGTATAAGGCAAATGTGGGGCCCACATGATGGTTGCATAAAATCCAACTTGTCCATTGTATGATAATGCAGTGATTACAAATTTCTATACTTGACTTTCAACCCATTTATAAAACGAGTTAAAAATTTCAACCCTAATCTAAGCCATATATAAATGGTTTAATCCAAATCTAATTTAACAAACTCTTTTAATTAAAAAATAAAAAATAATAAAAATAAAATATTACCGTATCATAATATAAAATTTTCAATTACATATTTAAACTCTCAATTAAAATTTTATAATAATTTATATTACAACCCTCATAACTACGTTAATGACTATTATTGTAATTACATCAACTATTAAGTTTTTAATCACCAATCATGATCTAACACCCAATCCTTATTATCACCCATATTTATGAAAAGCTGGGTCCGGCTTAGCAAACCCAAACCTAACCCATTTAATTTTGATTGACAAAACACAATTCAAACTCAACTCATATAAGAAATGGGTCTACCTAAATCCTCACTTTAGCAGGTGGGGCAATGCTCCCACCCTTGCCTAAGAAGAATAGTAAATCTGTGATGTATATGCTGGGGAAGAGCGAAGAACTATATGACATGCTCACTATTGACACAGCATTTGACACATCTGGGATCAGGATGATCCAACCCATTGATTTGATGGCCCCATCATGGATGAGATGCCCCAAGTGTCCTAAGTTGGAAATCTTAACCCTTGGACTTGGTCTGTTTTCTACTAATTATGAACCCTACTTTGGGAAAAATATGTTACTACAGGTGATGGGGATTTGATTGGGACCATGCTACTGTCAGAGATAGATCTACTGGTAACAACTTTCAAACATGCTTGGACCACAGACCGATTGGGTACTACTCCACCCATCCCTAGCTATGAACCGACAGGGCTCTAAGGGGCCACCTGAGTGTCCCTGAACATAGTGGGCCAATAGAAGCCACACTGCAGAATCTTGGCCGTGGTCTTTTTTGCAGAAAAGTGACCACCACAGGCCTGTGAGTGACAAAAGGAGATGACACTCTGATGCTCATCGTCCGGCACACATCTCCTCAAGATTTGTCTCGGGCAATATTTAAACAAGTATGGATCATCCCGAGAAGAATTTGCGCACTCGGTGAAAAATTTCTTCTTATCTTCTATAGTATTCAATGTGTCGGTATGGAACCCGTAGCAAGATAATTAGCAATATCAAATGAACCAAGGTGAATGGGAGACTCGAACAGCTTGTTCATCGTGGAACATGTCCTTGATATGGGTCGCCTCAAGGGAATCGGGAGGTATTAAGGCGAGAAAGGTGATCGCCACTACGTTCTCTACTCCTTTTTATCTTTAATTTCCAAATCAAATTCTTGGAGTAGTAGGATCCATCGTATCAGCGGGCTTAGAATCATTCTTAGAAAGAAGATACTTCACCGCCGCATGATCTAGTATAGATAATGATCTTGGATCCGATCAAGTAAGACCTAAATTTGTCCAAGGCGAACACTACGGCTAAGAGTTCTTTTTCCATAGTCGAGTAGTTCACTTGGGCAGGATTTAAAGTCCTACTCGCGTAATGGATGACGTAGGGCCTCTTATCTTTTCTCTGGCCTAGAACCGCTCCAAGGGCATAATCAGAGGCGTCGCACATAAGCTCAAAAGGAAGGCTCCAGTCGGGTGGCTGCATGATGGGTGCAGTGGTTAACATGCCTTTTAGCTTGGTAAAAGCTTCCTGGCATTGCTCAGTCCACTCGTATGGAACATCCTTTTGAAGAAGATTACATAAAGGACGAGAAATGAGACTAAAGTCCTTTATGAATCGCCTGTAAAATCCTGCGTGTCCTAAGAAGGATCGCACGTCTCTGATGTCCTTGGGTGGAGGTAGGTTAGAGATAAGATCGATTTTTGCCTTATCAACCTCAATTCCCTTGGACGAGATGATATGTCCAAGGACAATCCCCTTATGAACCATGAAATGGCACCTCTCCCAATTAAGCATCAGATTCTTTTCTTCACATCTTTTCAAAGACACATTTAAGACTTTCCAAGCACTTGCTGAAAGATGAGCCATGTAGACAGAGAAATCGTCCATGAAGACCTCTAGATGTTGCCCCATCATATCAGAAAAGATACTCAGCATACATCGCTGAAAGGTGGCAGGGGCATTACATAGTCCAAATGGCATCCTTCGGTAAGCAAAGGTGCCGTAGGGACATGTAAATGTGGTCTTTTCCTCGTCCTCAGGGGCGATTTCAATCTGATTATAGCCCGAATACCCGTCAAGGAAACAAGAATAGGAATGACCAAATTTAGCCTTTCCAAGATTTGATCGATGAAGAGCAGAGGAAAGTGATCCTTCCTTGTGACTCAGTATTCAACTTTTCGTAGTCAATGCACATTCTCCAACCAAGAGTGACTCGGTTGTACGAGTTCATTATTAGCATTGGCTACGATGGTGATTTCGGACTTCTTAGGAACCACCCGAGTTGGACTCACCCATTAACTATCGATATAGGGTATATGATACCCACATCCAATAGTTTAAGAACCTCAGCCTTAACCACTTCCTTCATGTTTGGATTTAGTCTACGTTGTGGTTGCCGAGCGGTCTTTGCATTTTCCTCAAGATAGATGTGGTGAGTACAGATCGAGGGATCGATTCCTTTTGAGGTCCGCTATCGTCCATCCTAGGGCTCTTTTATGCTCAATGAGAGTAGATATGAGCATACTCTCCTCGTTCTTTCTCCAGGGTGGGCGTAGATCACCACCGGGTATGTCTCATCTTGACCTAAATAGGCATATTTCAAATCGAGGGCAAAGGTTTTAGGTCAAACTTCTGCCTTGAGGTTAGACGGTAGAGGCACTACATCGGTTGTGGCAATTCTTCAAATTGGGCCTCCACCTGTTAACTTCAAGTACCGGTGCAATATCAAGCAAGGCACACATCTCCCTAATCATATCATCATCAAACTCATGAGAGTGGGCCAAGCACGTCTCTAGAGGATCAGAGGATAAGGTAAGGGGTGTCCTATCTTCCACGAAAGTATCGATCATGTTAATGTCGTGGACATCGTCATCATCCTCTCGTTCTTGTCGTTATTGAAAAAGATATTTGACTCCAATGTCAAATTTCCAAAAGACATAGTCATGACACCATTCCCGCAATTGATGATTGCATTTGATGGGCAAGGAATGGGCGACCAAGAATGACGGAATCGAGTGCTCATGTTGTTGATGGGTTCGGTGTCCAAGATGATAAAATCTACAGGGTAGTAAAATCTATCGACTTGACTAACACATCCTCAATAATCCCTCTTGGTACACGAACACTTCGATCGGCAAGTTGTAGTGTGGTTAGGGTAGGTTTTAACTCACCCAATCCTAACTGTTTGTATACCGAGTAGGGGATTAGATTGACGCTCGCTCCCAAGTCAAGAAGTACATGATCAATTCGATGGTTCCCGATTACACATGATATGGTTGGGCTACCGGGATCCTTGAATTTCTGCGGCACGTCTTGCTTCAGGATGGCACTCACTTTCTCAGTTAAGAAAATCTTCTTTTGAATGCTTTGCCGTCTTTTGGTCGTACATAGATCTTTCAGAAATTTTGCATATAAAGGAACCTGTTTTACGACATCAAGTAGAGGAATGTTGACTTTCACTTGTTTCAACACCTCCAGAATATCCTGAGAGTTAGAAAGACGTTTTGGTGCAACCAACCGTTGGGGGAACGGAGCAACTGGCTTCTCTAGAAGTTCCGGTTCTAAATTTTGTGGGACATCACGAGATCCATCATTATTGTCCTCTTCTGGTTCTTGAGGCTTTTCGGGCCTAACCTAAGGGGGTTTTATCAATGATCTTCCCACTCCTAAGAGTGGTGATGGATTTAGCGTGTCCCATTTGATTTGAAGAGCTGGGATCATTTATCTCGTATTGCGGTTTAGGATTGGGGAGCGGTTGTGCAAGAAGCATCCCCTTTTCTATAACCGTCATACGTGAATCTATTTTCTCGCATAAAGTCTCGTAAGTCCACGCACTGCCTGAGTCACTCTTGTATGGGATTTTGAACCTAGCTTCTTCTTGAGGTTTCCCCGATTTTGATTTTGATTAAAGAAACTTTGAGGGGTAGCAGCTTGTCCATTCCTCCAACTAAGATTTGGATGATTTCTCCAACCAGATTGTATGTATTGGAGGTAGATCCATTGAAAGGTCTTTGATAGTTATTTACGGCATTGGCTTGCTCATTCAACACTCCTCGAAAGGCAGATATGGTAGGACAATTTTCAGTTGTGTGAATGTTGCAATCACAGATGCCGCAAACAATTTCATTAACCTTATCCTTCTTTCCTTCCATGGCCTCGACTCTTCGAGTGAGATTAGTCACTTTAAATTTTACATCGTCCTCTTCTTTCAGGAGATATACTCCACCTTTCTCCTTAGATTGAGTTGGCCTAGGAGTGGTGTTTGATTTTGGGTAATGATCCCATGATTATGCATTCTCGGCAAGTCTATCGAGGTAATCCCATACCTCATCGACTTCTTTATTCATGAATTCTCCATTACACATTGTCTCGACCAGTTGGCGCATGGAAGATGTCAGTCCATCATAGAAGAAATTTGTAATGCGCCACATTTCAAAACCGTGTTGTGGGCATGAACTGACAAGATCCTTGAACCTTTCCCAACATTGGTAGAATGTTTCATCTTCCTTTTGGGCAAATTCATGATTGCTTTTCTCGAGGGTAATCGTTTTATGGTGTGGGAAAAATTTCTTTATGAATTCCCTCTGCAAATCATTCCATGTGCCAATGGATCTAGGACGCAGATGAATGTAACCACGTCTTTGCCTTTTCTTTCAAGGAAAAAGGAAAGAGTTTCAGCCTGATTGTATCCTCGATACATTGGGAAAGTATAAGGTGGCTATAATCTCATCGAACTCTTTCAAATGTAAGTATGGACTTTCTCGATTCAAGCCCATGGAATTTAGGAAGGAGTTGGATAACTCTGGCTTGATGTCCATATGTCCCGTGTTTTCAGAAAAATCATGCATGAGGGCGTGCTCACCCCGCACGGTTGTAAATAATCTCGTAGGAGTACGAGGCGGGGTGCTTGAAGCACCTCATTCTCATCATGTACTTCCTCATCCATCTGTTGAGGTAGTGCTTGAGGTTGATTTTCACCATAACCTCAATTAACTCAGGGGAATTCGAGCGGTGTCTAATCCCGCGATGGACAAATCAACCCCTCAACTAATCCTCCTTCAATCGAGACGTCGAGTGTCGTCACGGCCCACTTGGGCATGAAACACTCGCAGCCCTCAGTCAAATTCTAAACCTAATCTTAAAAAATGAAAATCTAGAGAGAAAGAGAGGTTTGGAAGGAAGTTACCAAATTGGCGTCCCTAAGCTAAAGACCTGCAAAACAAAACAAAATAAGTTAGTTTCTAAATAGAAGAAATTTCTAAAGCAAATCAAATCTAAAGAGTTAGAAAATTAGAAAGAGTTTACCAAATTAGAAGTTCTATCCTAACAACCTACAGAATAGAAAATAAGTTAGTTCTATGAATCAAAATAGAAAACAAAATTAAAAATTAAAATTAGTCAAATCCTAATCTTAAACTAACTCTAAATCCAATTAATTTCGAAAATCGTAGCGTCGTCAACACTGCAAGAACGCGCTAAAACTTGTTCACTCCCCAAGTATAGGGTTGTGATGTAGTAATAAACTCGGTAGACCGAGGTCGAATCCCAAGGACCGAAACTCAGTACGTTATCCGAAACTAAGTAGAAATAGAACTAGAATGAGATGAAATCTAAATCGATTGTAATTTGAAGAATAATGATGAAATATTAATCTAAAACTTAGGAAAAATCGAGAAGGAAACTAGGGATTCGGAGGATCCACTTGTAGAGATCAGGGAGATCTTATGCCTGCTTCACAAATCATGGAAATTAACTGAACTGACATTGATATAATTTTCAAGAGATGAGAGGTAAATGAATTAGAATGGATTCCATCACCAAACCATGCCCAGGAGACAAAGCAAACAACAGAATTAATCTAATTACCAACCAATCAACATGTTTATGAAGGTTAGGAAAGGGAACCGTCATCCGACCATGCCCAGGAGACGATGGTGAACAACAGGGCTTCCTGACGTCATAAACATCAAAAGGGAAGAACATGCTCAAAGCTATCGCAGATCCATTGTAATTTTAGTCACAACAGACCATTAAAAACTGAAAACATCTCCTTAATAAAATTAAATAAAAATCAATTCAGTCTAAACAAAGGCACAAGCAAAGAGGCATCCCATCACGCTACAAGCTTCACCTCTTAGCCCTAGCTAAGAGGTTTAGCTCAACATGATGGAGCTAAACATCTAAAAATAATAATAATAATAAGGAAAACTATTAAAAATAAAGAAAGAATTAAAGCACTAACAGTACTTTCTCTCTCTCTGCTTCACGTCAAAACCCAGACTCCAATCCAAATCCAGATCCGACTCCCCGTCCAAGCTCTTGCTCCCCGCTCTCCCTCCTTCTTTTTTTTTTCAGCCGTGAGATCTCTCTCTCTTTTTATAGCTTCCAATGAGACGGTCTCTGGAAGTTTACGCACTCCCCGAAACAGAATACTGAATGTGGGTTGGGCTTTGGAGTCAGCGACATTTGTGGGCCCACTTATAGTGATCTTTTAGTGAATCTGCATCGACCATCTTCTTAGTAGGGTCCACTTATGCCAAAATCCAAAATTTGGAATAGATCTGAGATTTTGATGGGCCACCGAGTGGATCAACGTTTGGCGAAAGACCCAGCCCTGACGATCTTATCTGTATTCATGGCTGCAAGGGAATAGAAGGTTTTGGTCGGCACCCTCCTCTGGACACTCTGGTCGGTTGGGATCAGACGTCTGATGATGAAAGTGGGCCGCTGATGGAGCAGCGGACGGTCCGCGTGCGAACAGAGAGTTTCCTTCTCTGTTTAGGAAACTCGACTGGTGCGAATGGGTTTGATTCCTGTCGCCAATGAAGTAAAAGATCCTGTCCTCGGTTTTTTGAGCTAGCTTCAAGATGGATGGTGTGGATCTGAGATCTGATTTGTGATGGTGGGCCACCAAGATCAACCGCAGGTCTGCTGCGGGACAGAGCTTCCACGGTTGCACTATGAAAGTCGGTGGGCCCCAGTTTGACGTCTTTTGGAGAATCAAAGCCGTCCATCAGATTCAGGACGAAAAACCGTCCGGGAAGGACGAGATCTTTTTTATTTAAGTATGGCCCACTTGATCTTTTCGTTCTGCCGTCTACCCTCCATTTGAACAGCCAGAGTTCGATCCTCGTGATCTTCTGCAAATATACCACCTAGGCAGTGATAAGAAATTCGATGGGCGACCAATGGACGGTCTGGATTGGTCATGTAGATCAAGACCGTGGCCCACAAGAAAGGACCGCGGGTCCCTGTTTCGTTACCGAACTTTGGATTGAAGCCAGCGTCGGGTCAGCTTTAACTGACCGGCTTTGCTAATTCGGTACATGGCAGATGCACACCTGCTCTGTACACCATCTACACGAAGTGGGGCCCACATTAATGTTTTGAGAAATGCCGTTCCAGCATATGTTCTATCTTATCATTTTAGGCGTTGATTCCAAAATAGAAGCAAATCCAGAGATCAGGTGGGCCCTGAATCAAATTTTACGGCCGATATGTCAGTTTAGCCACTTCCACAGGGATCCGGGAGCTGAAATTCGACGTGTATGGTTCATTTATGGTCCTCAGGTTATGTATGAAGTTTCGAGCCAAATGGATAATGGGAACCTTGTGATCTTGCATTCTGGCTGACTTTCAGGCCACTTGAGCTTCAGTTCCTTAATCTTCTCGGACCTCTGGCATGTAAATCCACTGATCTTGGTCCCCTGGAGTCTGTCCCTTGCTTTGGTGACTTTGGAGCGTCAAATCCACACTTTTAATACCTAATTTCAGTTTAAGCTCCTAAATACATCCTGCATTGAAGACACGATTAAATTGAGCAATTAATCAGTACTATGTTCGTAAATTCAGGCAATAAATAGGGTCTGACATGCAATATTTGACCCTCAACACCACCATGATGCCCTGATTTTATCCATATCGGCTATACATTTTTTCCATACCATTTTAGGGTAAAAGCCCAAAAACAAGGTAGATCTAATGTACAAGTGGACCACCAAGTGGGGATTAAACACCTCCCTTTGAAAACTTTTTAGAAGCCATAAAAGTTTTAGATCTAAGCTGATATTTGTATTTTCCTTTTGCCTACATGAGCTTATAAATATGTTAGATGGGAATTAACCATCACGGTTGGCCCAAGAAAAGTTTCAATGGTGGATATCTTTCCTAGCTATTGGATCATTTCAATGCTTGGGTTACTATGGACCCGCTGCCAGCTATTGTAACAGAGCTTCATCATTACTTCATGTAGTGGTCTACTTGAGCCTTGTATCTGTTTCATTTTTATGATTGTAAGTACCCTAAAATGATAAGGTAAAATGGATGAACTATACATTAGTGAGCTATAATAGCCCCTGAGAGCTGAAAGTACCCTAAAATGATAGGGCAAAATAGATGAACCATACATTAAAAGTGAGCTATAATAGCCCCTAAGAGCTCTTGTCCATTTCTAGTTAGTGATGATGGTTAGGGCATGTTTGGCCACGCAGATCCCACGGTATTAAGAGGGATGGGATCGGCAATATCCTGGGATTGGCATGACGAGCCAAACAGATCCGGCGAACTTGTCCTGGAAAATGAGCAATTCCAAGGATCTTAAGACAATTCACTGACATCACCATCATTACCTTAAAATTGATCCTATCCCTCGGTTGGATGGATTGGAAGGTAAAATCGCGGGACATGCACTGCGTGCCAAACAGACCCAGTGAACTTATTTCGGGATATAAGTAATACCATGGATCTTAAGACAATCCATTGACACCATCATCCTTACCTTAAAATTGATCCCATCCCTCCTAATACCATGGGATCTGCCTTGCCAAACACGCCATTAGTATCCAATCGGCATCAGCTTGAACAGATGATAATGACATATGACCCAATCTAAGTCCCACCACTATCTCTATCTCGCGTACCACGCTTGGAGGCTAATAACCTTGTCGGGAAGACTTTTGAGTAATCTCCACTCCACACCAGGGTGATAAGAGATCAACGGTTTAAATCACGTGATTGTGGTCCCCAGTTGCCAAATCTCTGCGGTTTGGTAAAGAGACTATGACCCTGGGATTCCCCGCCACTTGCCTGCAAATTACTCAAATCCACTGGAGGCCCACTACCATCCAATGCCATTTGTTTATTAAATTCATCGATTTCCGTGTAACTTTCGATGTGAAAGACGTAAGCCGCAAAGTCTCCTTTTAAAAGGCGATGGGAGCTTTAGAATAGACGTAGTTCATTGATACTCTAGACAGCATGATCAACCATACACATGCATTCTCGTACCAAAACTGTATTATAATGTAGCTTAAATTATTCCATTCAGATCGTGGGCCCCACGGTAGATTGGTTATAATCCTAAATTGAAATTGATTGGACGATTGTAATCTTCGATCAGTACCATTAGTTTGCTGAATACAGACCGTTGGCTCTTTTCAGATTAGATGTCCACTGATTAAGATCCATCTAAAGTAAGGCACCGATTTGGACAGTTTATTTTCAGTCAAAAGCATGCAACGTGTATATGTGTAATTTCTAAGTGCATGTGGATAAACCATCACATTCTGCCGGAGTATCAGCCTTTGCTTTGACTGGAAGTCTGGAATACATGTCCGATGAACATGAAAAGAGCCTATCTAATCCGCACCCAAGAGAAATTTATTGGCTGGCTGTGATCATCCGTGCCCATTTACACAACCACCGTACACGTGGCATAAATGTAACTCGATTTCAAACCGGCAAACACTGGCCCTCACTGTAGAAAGGGTACATGCCCAAAAGTCAAATTGATTCTACAACCTGATGGGGTGTTTGCATGGTATTGGAAAGGTTTAGGTGGGATTGGCAGGGGTTGTCATGTTACCGTGGGGCAAACTTAATTCCATGTCATTTTTATAATACGGGAGTACATTGAATGAATATATCCACCATCATTTGAAACTATTTAGAATAACATATATATGTTATATCCAGACTGGTTATCTATTTTGTAACCTCATTTTATAGCATAACCTAAAAATTAGGTAGATCTAAAACTCATGTGGCCTGAAAGAAGTTTTCAACGGTAGGTATTCAATCCCCGTTGCTTTCCATGGTGGGGTCTACTTGAGCTTTAGATCAACCTATTTTTTGGCCCATGCTTTAAAATGATCTCAAAAAATGGGTGGACGGTGTGGATATAGTCCACACATCATGGTGGGACCTACACAACTTGCTAACATTGAGTGGAATTGACACGTACTGATTGCAATTCCATCCCACCTAATCCTATCTAATACCATGCGCCAAACGCCCCCAAAACTTCCAAAAAGTCAGACTGGAGAATAGTAACTATTGACTTCTATCACGCTGACCGTCCATTTTATGGCCACCGATCTTACAGTTAAGATCATGTTTTTCAGTATTAATATCGGTTTTTAAAAGTTCCACATCAGATCCGGCGTTCAAGACTGTGCGGGCTGAGGTACATGACATGCATCTCATCTGGGTAAAGGATGTCTGCGTGCACACGAATTCCAGAATCCGCCGGAGTATGAAAAAAACCTCATCCTTCGTCCAAGCGATCGGAAGATTAGTGGGGCCACCGAGATGTTTGTGAGAAATCCACCCCGTTCATCCTTTTTCCAGCTCATGTTAGTAGATGCGCTAAAAAATGAGGTAGATACAAATTCAAGTGGGCCACTCAAACGGACAAAGTGAGGAGGGAAATGCCTAATGTTGAAACCTCCCCAGGTCCACTGTAATGTTTTTATGCCATCCAAACCGTTCATAGGGTCATTCCCACAAGGATGAACTGAAAACAAAAATATTAGCCTGATCCAAAAATACCATGGCCCACGAATGTTTCAAATGTGAACGTTCAATCCCCATTACTTCCTGTTTGGCCCAATTGAGTCTTTGGATCTCCTCATTTTTTTGGGTTCATATCCTAACATGAGTTGAAGAACGGAAATTTCTCACGGACATCACAGTGGGCCCCACTCAGCTTCGACCGCCGGAATCGCAGGCAATCCGCGTCCCATCCTGCGTTCAGGATCGGGGCAATCCACGTCCCATCCCAACCCAACCCAACCCTACCCTCGATTCCTCGACAGCTTTTCTTTTATCTCTAGTTTACATTGACTCTGCATGAGAGTCTCATATTTATATTTTGCGTAGGGAAGAATCAAGCTATTGTTAGCCACCTACTTTAATATTATATATTAACTAGCCAGAATCCTATGATGGTTCACCACCATTTTAAAAGTGCCATATCAGCAATCCATACCGTACGTCCAAACAGCTGACCCAACTATGGATGGATCATGATCCAAAAACTACACTGACCAAATGATGGTAACCATTTATCACATTTATTCAATCCTTGCCAATTGGTTGGTGAGTATTGCATGAGCAATTCAATTTTAGAGGTCCACCATTCAAATTGGGCCCTACAATTCTGACGGTGATAATCGTAGTTTGTAAATACTTATATGGTGTATCACCTTTGCATCCGAGTTCTTTTAGGCTGATACGGTCAATATCATTCAAATCTTGGCCTGGATGGCTATGCTGGTTGACCACATGAAAGGGATACAAGTCACCACCATTTTGAAAAGAAAGGCTAAGCATTACGTATGGAATCTTTGGTGGGTTCCTTGTATTAATCAGCTTTGCCACACTCTCACTCAACTGAACAAGGAAAAGCACTTTAAGATAAAGCTCTTGAGCACTCTTTTTTTTTTTTTTTCCTGTGACTGTGGGCCCACTAAACGCTACCAAAAGGGGAAAAAATAATAATAAGATATAGTTTTCTGTGCCCCACCACACGTATGGTCCATGTGCATGTGTTTCACTACCTTTTTGGACGTGGATTTCCTGGAAAAGCCTTTCGCAGGAAGTTACTGCGCAAGGATGCTGTGTGGGGCCCACTGAAATGTATTTAAAAAATCCATTCCGTCCATCCGTTTTGCAAGCTCATTTTAGTGAGTACCACCAAAACTGAGGTGGATTTAAAACTAAAGTGAGTCACACGAGAGGGGAAATTAGGGAAAGAAATTCCTACCGTTGGGATCCACCTTGTTGTTTATATGCTATCCAAACCTTTTATAAGATCATTCCCAGTGGGATTAGGTGAAAACAATGAAAATATAGCCTGATACAAAACTTTTATGGTCATAAGAATGCTTCAACGGTGCTCACTAAATTCCCATTGTTTCCTCTCGTGTGGCCCACTTGAGAATTGGATACAACTCATTATTGGTATTACGTCCTAAAATGAGCTCGAAAAACGGATGTACGGAGTGGATTTCTCACAAACATCTCTGTGGGCCCCACCCAGCATCCTTGAGCAGGAGCTTCTTGCGAGAGGCTTCCGTAGGAAATCCAAGTCGTCTTTTTCTTGAGAGTCCTTTTGCTTGGTTTTTAAGTATCATTGAGTGTACCAAATGGCTCTCTGTTGCTGATCTATTCTTAGAAAAAGGCCTGAAATCTTTCTCTAGAATTTTGTGTAGCTTTTATTCAAAAAGAATGTGATGCTTTGGGCAGAACTTTTTTCGGCCATTATGACAAGGGAAGTTATTTGATGCTCTCGATCTGTAGGATGCTCAATACACAGGCATTCTGAAATGGTACATGTGGTATATTTTCTCCAAGTAAATGGATTAAATTTTGGAACCTACTGTTGTTGTGTTATAGCCAAAAAATTAGATTGGTTGAACAATCCTAATGTCTGGTTCGTGGACTATTGTTTGTGGAAATAAGATATTATTGGAAAATTTTTAATTTTTAAACTTCTAATAGATGTCCTCTAAAATAATAGTTAGATAAAAATCGTGATACATCTAAGCTGCTGCACATAACCTGGACGGTGTAATTTGAATTACTTGAATGCCACTTCGGCAATGTGTTAAGTAATTTCCAAGTGTATGGTTATCATCCATTTCAATCTGACAGAGCATTCACTTGTTAGAATTCAACGTTGAATTGCAGATGTTGACGCATGGTGTTAGGTAGGATGTAATTGCATCTTATCATGTGCAAATTTCATCCGGTATTTAAAAATGACTGGGAGGATTTGATTTCCCATATCAAATTATCATGTGACATTAGTAATAGTGTTGGATTTTTGAAATCCACTACATCTATGGGCCATACATTGATGCATGCATTGTATCCGACATAGCCCTTCTATATGCACTCTTTACGTGTGACATTTGAGTTACATATTTGTACACGAGCCGACATTAGTTGTGAAATCTGGTCTATTAGTTGCAATGCCTATTTGGTTCAATGTATTAGAAGGCATATTTAGGTGGTATTAAATTTGAAAATCCCATCTTTTGAATCCATATGTTGTTTGTTTCCTCCCATGAGTATTACTTGTATATGCTTTGGAAAACATGCATTATCTTGGAAAAGATACTTATAGATATCCCTAGCAGAATCACACTCTTCCATGAGTAATTAGATATCTACAATGTGAATCAAGCAAAAGGTGATGTTCATGACAACAAGTTCAGTGGGTCCCACTATGATGTATGAGTTATATTCATACCATCCATCCATTTTTCAATATCATTTTAGGGTATGGGCCCAAAAATCGGGCATATCGAAAGCTCAAGTGAACCACACCATACAAACTAATGGGAATTGAAGGCCAAACATTGAAAACTTCTTGAGGTCACTTAAGTTTTGGATCAAGCTAATATTTGTAGTTTCCTTTCATCTAGGTATGTGTGTCCTTATGAATAGATTAGATGGCAAATGAACATCATGATGGGCCCTAGGAAGGTTTTAACAACGGGCATCATTATCCCACTACTTTCCATGGTATCGTCCATTGATGTAGGGATGAACGTGATGAGGATAACTACTCCGAATCCACGGAGCTTCTCTGAACTCCTCACAGAGACTTCTCAAATCCACGAGAAAAGAAAGCAGAAAATAGAAATAAATTCTAAAAAATTCAAAATTGATTAATTGATGCCTAAAAATAAGTTCACAACCCTTTAAATAAGGGTACCAAGCAATAGGAAAGAAATCAGAATCAAACTACAACTAAAACTCCTAGAATCCGCGACTTACTATAAATAGTAAACTTATTATTTATAGACGGTCGTGATGTCTACTAGTGCGCAAGGTTTTCGGCCAAAAATAGTAAGTGTCCTATTTGGCTTCACTAAACCGTTCTCCTAATTATTCTAAGCTCTTTTCACGTCGGGCGCAACTCCTAAAGCCCGACGGATGAAGAGTTATAATCAAGCTAAAACTTACTATTTATAGTAAAAATAAAATTAAAGCAGGAAAACGACCGTCGATCCAGGGGTTTTTCACAATTTCGGGCGTCCCAACCCTGCATAGCTGAGTTGGTTGGCTAAAGTAGCTCGTTCTACCCCAAAATCATATATTTTATGTCAGCTAACTCATTCCGAATTGCGAGATACGCCCGATCTAAAGTTCGACAGTCCAGATCACTTTTGTCGTCGACTGGGCCTTTTCTGATCCATCTTGGCCATGAAACTGTCTGCGACCCGCTCTACATCATCCATGTAAGCTATGTAATTAAGTGGGATCATGTCATAAAATAATCTCACATTACCAATGGATAATGTGGATATAACACATGTATCACAGTGGGCTCTATAACACTTGTTGACCACAACACGTTAGGAAGTACGGTTGGGTGTAATACTTTCGAACATATTACTTCTTATGATGGTGGATTTTGCCTGCTTCTACTATTCTATCCAAACATCAAATATAATAGAATATTAAAATATTATTTATTCTTGACAGCAAGTAATCATTGTACTAAAGCAATTCTACCCTCACCTAATTCCGGTTAATCCCATGTGGCCAACAAGCTCGGAATTTTATCCAGAGTAAGAATTTGATTCCAAAAGTAGTATAAGACTATCAAAAAACCATGGTATTTCAACGACCGTACATTAATAGTATTAATGTCACCTAATGCAATTCCATACCATTTAATCCTGCGTACCAACAAATGGATCCGATGCGAGTTCTACACCAGTTTTTTGTAGCCTGTACTTTCTTAGTAGTTGAATACAACTCAGCCCTTATTAACAACCGTACAATCTTAATCAGACGGCTGTCACGTGTGGGGGCCATCACTTGCTAGGTGTGTAGGGTTGCATGGTCAGTACATTTTGATGGGGATTGAAAGGCTGTTAATAATTGCCTGTACTTGAATTTAGATGTACTTGATCATACCTTTTACCCTTTTCCGTGGGTACTTGGGATGGACAGGAGCCGCATGCACTGCACAGGCCAACGTAGCAAGTGTATGAGATATTGAGCAGTGTATCTTGGGTACTTTCCAAATATAAATATTTTGGGTTATACATAGAGAGAAAAAAAAAAAAAAAAGTGCATTAAATAAATGTGCTCAGGCGGGAATTCGTCTAGGTCATCTAATGTACTCTCTTTTACATTATCCATATCAATACACAGGAGCATAAGTAATTCTATACAAAAATGATGCATGGATGAACGCAATGAGTTCGATCATCGTCTTTCTTAAGGATAACTACTCCGAATCCACCGAGCTTCTCTGGAATCTTCACATGGACTTCTCGAATCCACGAGGGAAAAGTGAGGAAAATAGAAAATAAATATTCATAATTTGATTGATGAATGAAATAAATGAGTTCACAACCATCTAAATAGGGATACTAAGCAATGAGAGAGATTTCATACTCAAACTACAACTAAAACTCCTAGAATTCACAACTTACAATAAATAGTAAGACATTCGTGATGTCTAGGTTTTTGGCCAAAAATAATAAGTGTCCTAATTGGCTTCACCACGTTGTTCTCCTAATTATTAAGTACTTTTCGCGTTAGGCGCAACTCCTAAAGCTCAACAAATGAAGAGTTATAATCAAACTAAAACTTAATATTTCTAGTAAAAACGAAATTAAAATAGGAAAACGACGGTTGATCTGATTGTATTTCACAAATCCAGCTTGCGCAACCTGGCGTGGCGGGTTGAATGGCTAAAGTAGCTGATTCTATTCCAAAATTATATATTTTACGTTCGATAACTCATTCCAGATTGCGAGATATGCCCAATTTAAGATCTGACAGTCCGGATCACTTCTATCGTCAACCTGATCTTTTCTAATCCATCTTGGCTATGAAACTGTCCACAACCCACTCTACATAAAAAACTTAACCCATGCCCTTTAAGACCATCATGTTGTGTACATAAAATCCACTCCGTCAATTAGGTGTGCTTATCAATGCTTTAGATCTTGGGACAAAAAAAAAAAAAAAGTTAGATCCATGACTCAGGTGGGCCATACCTCAGGAACAATGGAGATTCATGTGACCCCAAACATAATAGTGTGCAAGGACACCAAGGTGTTTGCATATTGCCAAACCCATTCATCAGGGTGACTCACAAAGATGACCAAATATACAAAAATTAGCTTTTTACCTTTGAGTTTTTATATAATTTTAACATCGATCATTCCCATTGCTGTCACCCATTTTAGTTTTTTTTTTTTTAAATCCGGCTGATCTTTTATTTGCACCATGAATCTAATGACTATCACCTAATGTAGAGAGTGGATTTCACATATAGGCCCCAAAGAGCTAGGTCTTCTAGCTTTGCATAGAACACGTACATTTTATAGATGATTTTTAATTCCACCAAATGGTAAGCTTCATTTTATTAGAAATGCTATTTGAAATGGTATTTTGATCATTTTAATAAATATATATTGTTAACTCTTTGACCAGATATATAAAAGAAAATATTAAAATTTTAATTAAGGCTTAACTGTAATTAGATAATTAATAGGTAAATAACTATAAATATAAATATAGATCTTTGATCGGAAATTTTCCTAACTGAGATGTCTTGACCTTTCATCATTTTCCCTGCAAACATGGTCATTAATTAATGGAGGTCAACTGGCTACACACGCACCCTCACGACATGGACATGTGCATTGGACACAGTTTGGCTAGTGACCCTAACACCAGCCAGCTAGCTGGTGTCAAATCTCTGTGGGCCCCCCATGATGTATCTGTTTCATGTACGCTGTTCATTCATTTTTTTAGATCATTTTATGGAATGAACCCGAAAATGAAACAGATCTAAATCTCAGGTAGACCACACCACAGGAAACAATGGGGATTAAACGCTTATTGTTAAAACTTTTTGGAGCCACGCACTGAAGTTTCGGATCAAGATTATATATATTCGTGTTTTCTATTCATCCAAATTTATGAGATCTTATCAACAGGTTGGATGGCAAATAAACATTATTACAGTGGCCGTAGGAAATTTTTAACAGTAGACATTCAGTCAACACTATATATATATATATATATATATATATAATATATATATATATATATATATATATATATATATATATATTCCTTCTGTGGTGTGGTTTACCTCAAATTTAGTTCTGCATTTATTTTTTTTGCTCATGCATTAAAATGAGCTAGTAAAATAAATGGACGGATAAAACATATAAATAATGGTGGAGCCCACGGAGCTTTAAGACCAGCTAGCTGGCTAGTGTTGGGGTCCCTAGCCAAACCATGTCCCTCTACGTCTAGCACATGTGTTAGTCTAGCTAGTGAGACATATGAGCTAGCGCCTATAGTGGTCCGCATTGCATGGATGACCATGCTGATTATGATCTGATCTAGTGACCGTTGCCTTTGAAAGAATAAGTTTCTCTAAACCATCCATTCTTTTCTTTTTTTTACATGGGTGGCCCACAAGACAAGTGGGTCAGCCTAATTGTTTTGCATGGTGATCTTTGTAACGGGGGCCACCTTACGCATTGATCAGATATTGCATGAAATTGAATGGTGGCACGTGTGCTACATGTAAATATGAGAGAGGAAAAAAAAAAAAAAAAAGCACCACAGCTAGTGGTACCGTGACATTATCACTGAGACAAAAATCAGGCCGTTCTTCGTATCTTTGGGTCGCACATGTGGGAATCAGTGGACAATCTGCAATCTGATTCAACATGCCAGTGTGGCCCACTGAATGGATGGATCTGCTGATTTAGAAGAACTGCTACCTTCATGGTGGGGCTACTATGTTCATGGTATCATATGTTAGCAGGAAAGATAGTAAGGTTTCACACGAGCCCTATGTGATTATGTAATTCTCAAAACGACCGAAATGGTGAAATGATGCCTTCAGTACCCTAAGCTACCCTTGTGCACCACTTTTTCCAGTAACGTGAGACGTGTAAGAGGTACATGCTGTGCAAAAGAATGGGATTGTGTGCTGAGTAAACTCTGTTGGGCCCACCGTGAATGTATGCCGTTTATCTCGTGTCGTCCATCTGTTTCTCCAGTTCATTTTAGGTGTTGAGCTCAAAATTGAAGCATATCCAAAGCTCAATTGGATATAATGATTTCCACGGTTGAAACATTTGTAGGGCTGACAGTGATGTTTATTTGTTATCCAACGTATTCATAAGATCACAAAGACATGGATAAAGAGAAAACATAAATATCAGCTTGAGCTTTATATACGTTTCATTTTTTTAAACGGTATAGATCTTCAATTCACATTGTTTCCTATGGTGTGGTCCACTTGAGCTCTATATATGTTTCATTTTTTTAGCTCAAGCACTAAAATTATCTGGTAAAATGGATAGACAGAGTGGATAAAATACATAAATCATGATGGGCCCTCAGATTTTACTCAGTATGCAATCTGTTTCCCTGTGCAAAATATCCTAACAACCACCAATGTAGAGATTTGGCAGATAAATTAACAGGTCTTCATGAATGGTTGTACATATGTATCTCGTGCCTTAAAGGGCTGTTTGAAAGCATGTATTCAGTGGTAGATGCTGTGAATCAGTAGTAATTAACGTACTTGAGAAAGTAAATATGATGCGAATTGGGTTATTTGAGGTGAATTTGGAACCCAATTCACATCAAATATGATAAAAGTCTCTTTATTTTTAGATCATCGAAGTATCATATAATTCCATTTCACATTGATTCTAATTACTACTGGTTCTCACCAATTTACAAGTTACAATTATCTCATTCTCTCTCCATCAATGCATTCAAAGTAAGGCTGTCAAATTGATGTAAAGCGGGTCGCGGACAATTACATGGCAAAGATGGATCCGAAAAGGCCCGGTCGGCGATAGAAGTGATTTGGACCATCAGACTTTCAATCAGGCGTATCTCACAATCCGGGATGAGTTAGCCGATGTAAAATATATGATTTTGGAGTAGAACGAGCTACTTTAGCCAACCAACCCAGCTACGTGGGGTTGCGACGCTCGGAATTGCGAGAAACCCCTAATTCGACAGTCGTTTCCCTATTTCAATTTCGTTTTTACTATAAATAATAAGTTTTAGTTTGACTATAACTCTTCATCCATCGGGCTTTAGGAGTTGCAACGTGAAAAGAGCTTAGAATAATTAGGGAATGGTTTGGTGAAGCCAAATAGGACACTTACTATTTTTGGCCAAAACCTTTCACATCACGACCGTGAAGTTTACTATTTATAGTAAGTCGCGACTGGTTTTAGTTGTAGTTTGATTATGATTTCTTTCCCATTGTTTAGTACCCTTATTTTGTGAACTCGTTTTTACATTCATTAATCTCATTTATTATAATTTATTTCTCTCTCCTCATTTCGAAAAGTGCTCTCAGAGTCGCAGAAATTCATTATCCTCTTGAGGAAGACGGTGCTCGACCTCACGTCCTCCCCTGCGTCACAAATACATCACATAAATTCTAGTGAAATTTAATTACAGCTGCCCGGCACAACTGATGTTTCAAACTAACATAGATTCTATAGTAATTGCCAATACATATCAAATATATGCTTCCAAGAATCAAGCTAATCCACTCATCAAGTGGCCACACCATCAAAATCAATGGACAATTGTAAGGCTGACTGTAAATAGAGGTTGGGACCTCCTATGCCCTGATTTTCATTCACTGATGATCTTGACTTTCATCATGGTCAATGAAGCTTTTATGAAAATAAATAAATGTGTATTACAGGAAGCGTATGTCCTCGCCGATGAAAAAGAAAATACGCTAAATGAGGTTGAATCCTCTATAATGTTTAAAAGAAGATTATTCTACAACTCCACTTGTGAAGCCACCCACACCCATCCAAAAGGGTCACCCCATGAAGAATGTTCGATGCCCCAAAAATAAAGTTCATCCAACCATCACAAGAGCCCCCACATGAATATGTAAGTTTTTAGGTATATACTTCCATGGGTTTCTATGGTACGGTCCACCTAATGATTCTGTACACCTATTTTGAGAACATCTATCATCATAACAGATCTCGCATGATACACAGGTAGATCACATGCATACAAATTGGTGGACCCATAAATATGGGTAAATAACATTTACATGTAGGTGAATAAGTTTAAATGCATGTTAATAACTTTTACATGCACGCTAATATATAGCCTTTATATGCAAGGTTTTTTTTAAAAAAACGCTCCTTTGGTCTGGCATTTGCATAGGATCCTAACTGTCGTCTTAAAAATAAAATATTGAGGAATTGATAAATTTTGGATGTAAATACTATACAAATAATGCATCTTCTATGACTCATATATATTCACCTACAAGTAAATGTTATTCAATTATCGATATAAAGTCCACCATCCTTGTTTGCATGTAATTCAACCTGCACATTAAGTGAGCCCCATCATGATGAGATGCTCTAAACTTTAAGTCTATACAATTATTAGGTGGTCCACACTACAGAAGAAAAAAAAAAAAAAGACATTCACATAGAAGCCTATGTAATGGCCCAATCAAAATGCTTTATTATTATTATTATTTGGGCATCAATTTTAGTTGGGTTAATTCTATGACAACCCACAATGGGCCCACTAATAAGAGCTATATACAACAAGCTTTTTCGTGAATATTGTCGTAGAGGACACCACCTCTAAAAATTAATGATACATCAATATACATTTTCACTGTAATGTTGCATCAGCATGTACCATTCTCTTGTACATGAGCCACTATTTCCACTCCCATATTTTGACGCATAGAACTACTTCATGTACTTTTGATTTTATGGATGGGACTTATTTTCATTGCTATATGTATGAAGATGCTAATAAAAATAAGAGGTACAGGTTCCTTGTTTCATAATTATTTACCATTTTTCTACATTCCAATAATAGGCTTAGTGGTCCCCCAACTTCCATTGATGAAGTAAAGTGCAAGAAATTAGTGTCGTTGCGAACCCAACATGACTTGTCTGCAACTTAGAACTAGAGATGTGGGTGAAACCCTAACCATAGGGTCCACCTTGATGTATTCATTGAATATTCATACATTCATCTGCTTTTTTAGCTTATTTTAGGATAAATGAAACAGATAGGAATTTCAAGTGAACCACGCCACAGGAAACAATAGTTGAATGCCCACCACTGAAAACTTCCTGGCATCCACTACAATGTTTATTAACAATCCAATCTATTGATAAGGTCATACAGCCTAGATGAAAGGGGGGAAATATATATATATATATATATATATATATATATATATATATATATATATATATATATATATATATATATATCAGATAGGTCCAAAACTTTTATAGCCCACAAAAGGTTTTTTTTTTTTATGGTCAATAATCACTATTTTCTGTGATGTGGTCTATCTGAAATTTGTATCTGCTTCAATTTTGGGACAATGTCCTAAAATAAGTTGAAAAAACACATGAACGGCATGCATATACAATTCATATATTAAGGTGGGCCCCTATGGTTAGGGTATCACTGACATAGTTGTTCCAGGGTGGCAGCCTAGTCAGGCTCGAGACGGCTGCCACATTAAATATTGATAGTCTAGCCATACACAAAATCTTATTTTTAGCCTATAATTGGAGGGCTCATTTGGTATCAGCAAAAGCTTAATCTTATACAACCCATCTACATTGAGCCTATCTTTATTTTGTCATTTTATTCTTCAACTAATTATTTTCAATTTAAACGCCATTTGAATAAGAAAAGGTTATTTGGCATACATGTGGTATATATGCATATTGAAAACTTAACACATAACATAATTGTAAGGTGGTATATATAGCATATAAGTAGGTTTCTTAAAAATGTATGGTGCACATGTAGCTGATCTTTAGACCTAGGCTTAAATTCTTGTGTGGCATTTAGTAGTTGGAGTGGATTTCATATAACTATCACAATGGGCCTTATAAAAATCAAGGGTGGACATTTCTCTTTCAAGTATTTCTTCAGCCTGAATTTTTGGCCTTGAGTGTAACAATAGATAACCCATCTAACAGAATGGATTTCATGTGCACATCCCTTAGCCCCTAGACGGTTTCTCTTTGACCCGGAACCTATTAAACTTATTTAAAAGTAGATGATTGCAGGTTTCTAGGCTCACTTTTGTGGCCCACCTGAGGGTTGAAATTACCTCAATTTTAATCTAAGTATATGTTTTGATGGACTTATTATAATGACTATTTATAATGCGACACATGTACACCATTTTGGAATACCATAGATGATTTAGTTAATCAAATTCAGGCTTTTGTAAACATAATAAATGATTCTATTGCTTTCAGGATATAGGCTATTTTTGAATTATGGTGCACTCCAATTATAAGATGTCAAATA
Organism: Magnolia changhungtana; assembly: GCA_030180095.1. Classification (NCBI taxonomy): domain Eukaryota; kingdom Viridiplantae; phylum Streptophyta; class Magnoliopsida; order Magnoliales; family Magnoliaceae; genus Magnolia; species Magnolia changhungtana. The sequence continues at coordinate 8,141,945 of JASAUF010000447.1, read as the reverse complement.
CAATTGAGGATTCCATATGCGGATTCCAATGTATTTTGGATTTGGAATCCAATGCAATCAGAATACGAGTAACATTCAGAATACAAGTAACAAACGAGCCCTATATTTGTGAGAAATCCACTTCATCCATCCATTTTTTCAGCTCATGTCATAACATGAGCCCAAAAATGAGGCGGATAAAAATTCCAGTGGGCCACATGGAACAAATGAGGGAAGTGCCTACCATTGAAACCTTTCTGGATTCCATGGTAATGTTCATATGCCATCCGAACCTTTCATAAGGTCATTCCCATTGGGATAAATTGAAACACAAAAATACTAGAATGATCCAAAACTTTTGGGGCCCCATGAATGTTTCAATGATGGATAGACGAACGTTCCCTCACCACTTATTACTTTCATGTGGCCCACTTGAGTTTTGGATTTGCCTTATTTTTGGGCTTATGTTATAACCTAAGCTAGCAAATGGGTGAACAAATTTCTCACGAACATCATAGTGCGGCCCACCTAGCTCCCAACCATGGGAACTTTCGGTGCAATTTACATCCCCAATCCAACCCCTAATATTCATAAGTGAATTCTCCAATGACTTTAACACTGGGGATATGCTTGGTGCTAGACTCTATTGGGCATTATCTATTTTATATACAACATGTCCAATATTCGTTGCACCATATCATTTTAGGGTATGAGGCTATATATATATATATATATATATATATATATATATATATATATATATATATATATATATATATATATATATATATATATATATATATATAGCTCCAATAGACCACACCATAGGAAACAACAAGGATAATGACACACAGGTGATGTATCTTTGCCATCCAACTGATTCATAACGTCAGACATACCTCAATGAAGTGAAGACACAAATACATACTTGATTCAAAACTTTCGTAACTCCTAAGAAGTGTTAATGATGGCATTCAATCATCATTGTTGCTTGTGGTATGGTTTACTTGAGCTCTAGATCTACTTTATTTTTTTGATCATACCCTACCATAGTGGGCCTTATGCATATGCTAAAATCACTATGCAATTTGCTTCCCTAAAGTCCTGTTTATCGAGTTGTATTGCAATACAGGGAATATGTTCTTTTAGTATAAGTCATTTCCCATACTAGAAATGGTCTACAACACATGAGGGCTCATTTGGCAACTTTTATTTAGAATACATTAGAATCCAAATCACAAATCAAGGTAATATCTCTACATCCTCAATTGTGTTTGGCAGCTCAAAATGCATTGAAATGCAAAAATAAAAAATGCATTAAAACTTTATAGTATATTACAGAAATTTGAATTTAATTACGAATTCAACTTCAATATCAAAAAGTAGTATACATATGTGATATTTAACCTAACGAGTCTATGTTCGCCAGAAGTATATACTTTGGCAGAAGAATAATGAAATTCTGAGAGAGTATGTTGGGCCACAAGCATAGGATCAAAATGAGTGGTTAACTATTGATTTATATTAGCAATGTTTGAATCGTTCAAATTATATTGATGTAATTTTAGTGATGTTGCCGATAATTTAATTATTTTGGGATATCATCAATGTGTCATGTGTACAATGGATCGATAGCCTAATGACACCTTTGTTACACATATGACTCTCCTATCTTTAAAATGAGACAAAAAGGCATTTTAGTGGGAAATGAAATTGGAGGTAAATAAATTAAGAGTAAATGGCTTACTTAAAATGCATTTGGATCAGAGTAAATGAAATGCGTTTAAAATCCAAATATTTTGTTTGGATAGGAGTACATGGGAGGATTTGGAATTCAGTGGAATTTTTTATATATTCATAGTTATATGTGTGATATCTTAAATCAACTTTAATATATCAAATTAGTGTACATATGTAATATTTAATAAATTGATTGTAATAAGCCCATTGAAATATATAATTTAGCTATCAAAAATTGTTAAGTCCTAGGTGGGCCAAATCCACAAGGATAACAAGCAACTTACCAATGTTTTCTAGTTGTTCATTTAAACGGCTAACCTTTAGACGGTTTGGATCATTTTATTTGTAGATTTTATTGATGTGGTCGGTATTTGAATGGTTTTAAAACATCACTAGCATGTCATGTTTATGGTAGACATGTGCATGGGTCATCTTTGTTTAGTTGCATGATTCCCCAAGAGAGCTCAAAAAAGCATTTCACCCCCATTTAATTCCAAATCTTCTCTTATAGATGGGAATTTCATTTACAAGTCCATTTACTTCCATTTCATTTCATTTACCTGTATTTACTTCTATTGAAATACACTTAAAATTCCATTTGACATCATTTACTCCCAATTTCCTCCATTTATCTCTATCCAAACAACCCCTAAAAAATATAACCAATGTTAAAAACGACTTTTGTATTCTGGATGCAATCAAACATACTAATACCCATGCTATAGAACCTAAAATATTTAACATCTATAAGTTGTCCATGTTTTATTTTTTATATATAAATACACTCTTAATGCAAGGTGTGAGTGGGTTAAAAACAAAATAATAATAATAATAAATTCATTGAGAAACCTTATTTAACAATCCATGCAAATGATTAGCCTGACAATAAACAAACATCAACAATGTTTACTCTTTTAAGTTCACATGGAGTAGTCCACATGATATTCAAACAACTTATTTTTGTATCGTGGCTTCATCCTGGTAATTCACCTTATTAGCGGTTCCGTGAAACACACCATGGCCCCTCACATACGCCTCCAGTTCACATCTTATCCCCATTTTTCCTTGTGTTGTGGCCCACTTGAGTTACGAATCTAGCTCATATCCAACGGCTATAATCAAGAATAAAACCTGATGGACGGAGTGGATATTGCAAATTGAAGAGTTGAACACTACAAGTAAATGTAATTTTATTTATTACAAATACTTGTACACAACAAGGGTATGCTTTACAACACTCACAAACTATCACTCTTAAATGACAACTCTCACACACAAGGAAAAAACTCTTTGAACTCTTAATACTTGGACACCTTTCTTTCACTCTTGAACTCACTATTTTGTTAATGATATTTGTGTGTTTATACATAATGAGGCTCTCTCCATATTTATAGGGAGCTATGGAAGGTTCTAGAATCAATATAACTCTAAAGAGTTCTAGAAGCTTCCAAATATGTATAAAGTTCTATTATATTCCGGAACATTCTAAGAGAATCCGGAAGGTTCTAGCATAGTCCGGAATGTTCTAGCATAATCCGGAACATTCTAGAAGAGTAAAGAAAACTCCATCAAACTCAAGAAGTTTCCGGAAGATTCTAGAGAATTCTAGAATTTTTCAGAAATGTCTGGAAGTTTCCGGAAGACTTTGGAATATTCAAGAGAGGTGGTGATGATATTTAACACTCCCCCTCAGCATCAACTCTTACAATTCTGCCTTGGTTATCATGCCAAGCTGCTTTTTTTTTTTTTAAATTTGGTGAACTTAGCATTGCTAAGCCCTTTCGTGAGTATGTTTGTAACTTGGTTGTCGGTCTCACATCCTTGGATTTTGGAACTAGTTCCCAAGTCTGATTTTGGTTCAATGCCTTAATCTCTTCTTTCATCGTCTTCTACCATTCTATATCTCGGGATGCTTCTTCAAATGTCGTTGGCTCTTTCACGGTCTCTTCTTCTACTAAGGCAGCATCCACGTATCTTAGGTTAGGCTTTCTCTGTCTAGTCGACCTCTTAAGTGATGGGTTGTCTACCGCAATCTCTTATTGACTTGGGTGAAGCTCTTCTGGACTACTTTGATGTACTCCAGTTTGCTATGAACTCATAGAGTTATCTGGTGTTCCAGATAGATTAGTCACTTACTCACCATCTCGTACTGTAGGTGTCATCTCCTTAGTTGAACTAGGAGATTCTTCTCCTTTCCTTGTCTCCCCCATCTTCTCATGCAGTTCATCTTCTAAGTCTTAAGAGTTTGGCAGCTCCTCCTTCAGTGGCGACCACCATGATGAGGCTTCATCAAAGACAACATTTCTCGATGTGTAGCACCGACCAATTACAAGGTTGTAACATTTCAACCCTTTCTTTTCCTGTTATAGCCCAAAAAGATGCAACGAATTGCCTTCTTATCGAACTTACTACGCAAGTGATCAGACACAAACACATAGCATACACTTCTGAAGACTTGGAAGTAACTCACCTTAGGCTTTATGTTTCATAGCTTCTCGAAGGGTGAGACAAAGCCTAGTTTTGCTTGTGGTAGCCTATTGATGACATGAGCTGTCGTTTGCATGCACTCTGCCTAGAATCGGCTGGGCACATTCTTAGCATGTAACATGCTGCGACATATCTCTGCAAGGTGGCCAATTTTTCTTTCAGCAACGTCGTTTTATTGTGGAGTGCCCGAACAAGTCAATTGTCATCGAATTCTACACTCTTTTAGATAATTTGAGAACTCTTTCGACGTACACTCTCCGCCATTATCCGTTCGCAAGCATCGGATCCTTCTATCGAACTTACTTTCGACCTTCTTCCGAAATTCTTTAAATTTTAATAAAGTTTCTGACTTCTCTTTCATGAAGTAAACCGAAACGTACCTTGAGAAGTCGTCAATGAAGGTCACCATGTAATGCATGCCACTAACCGATGCCTGTTTTACCCGTCCAAACACGTCTGAGTCGACAAGCTCCAAGGGTTCTTTAGCTCTAAACTTTGATTCTTCATATGGCAATTGGTGTGCTTTGTCATATTGACACCCTTCACAAATTATATCTTCTCGAACATCCAACTGGGGAAGACCTTTGAGCATAGCCTTCTTCATCATTATCTTCAGCTTATGATAACTCACGTACCTTAAACGTGCATGCCAGAGATCTGCAGTCTCATTTTTCCAAGTCTTATCTACATAAGCTGATTCAGCTGACATTACGTAGATTGACTCCAAGCGTCGTCCTTCCATGATGGGTGTACCTAACGGTTTAAGGTTTTGGTACACCTTAACATCCTCCGGTCTAAATACCACATAATTACCAGAAGATGTTAGTTGTGATACTGACAACAGGTTTTTTTTCATCTCTGGCACGTGATAAGCATCTTGCAACTTTACTTGATTAGGGCTAAATCGAGGTGTGATAGTAGTCGTACCTACGTGAGTTATCGGCAACCTTGAATTATTAGTTGTTACCACCACCCGATCTCCTTTGTAGGCGGATAAACTTGACAGTTTCTTCTTATCACCTGTCATGTGATTTGAGCACCCTGAATCAATGATCTAATCGTCACTGTAGTTGATAGCTCCTTGATTGGAAATTGCGGCAAGGGCTATTTCACCAGTCTCTGTCACTATTGAGGAAGCAGCTACTTCGTCAGTGACTGTGTTAGACTGCTTAAGTCGTTCATCAAAATTTATCTGCTTCTCTGAACAATCTCCTTTGATGGATTCAGACACTGCTAAGGATGCCTGAAAGTCCCAGTCATCTTCACTGTCTTCTTGGTTATTTCTATAAGTCACCAAGTTACCTTCTACTGATTTTTTCTTGAACCAACAATTTTTTGCAAAGTGACCTTTCTTGCCGCAATTGAAACACTCTATATCATATCTTCGAGATACGGAGGATCGTTGTTTATTTTTTTGTTGTCGGATTGAATTCCCCCTGTCCGAGGACTTCTTCCTTGCTCTTCTCTCTTCTTAGACTTTTCAAAGTTCTGCTGACTTTGTTCGCCCTTTCTATTCTACTGTCGATGTCCGCCTTTTTTATTATTGTAGTAGAGTGCTTCCTCTTCCTTATTTATCAACACTCCAACCATTTGTTTGCATAAACTTTCTTGATTGGCTAACAAATTCTCCAATTCTATGAGAATAGGTTGACTAGGCTAATCTCGTATTGTCGTGATAAAAGCATTATACTCGGGCTTCAACCCGTGTATAATGATCCTCCTCATTCTTTCCTCATGAATATTTACTTTAAGATCCAATTATGAAATTTCACGGCATAAATCCTTTACTCTTGTAAAGTATTTCGCTTATAGACTTATCTCTTTGGGTGGTGGACATTAACTCGTTCTCTAAATATTGAAGTCGAGCATCATTTGTTTTTGAAAACAATGATGCAAAGGTGTCCCATGCCATCTTGGGTGTGTCGTCATCCTTGATTCGCCCGAGCAAATCATCCTCAATGGTTGACTTGAGCACGTACATTGCCTTCCCGGCTTTAATCTTCCACTTTCGGAGTGCTTTAGCATTTTCCTTAGGAGGTGGGATAATCACATCCCCATTAACAACCTCCCACAAGTCCTGTCCTTCAAGGTAGGACTTAATACGACTCCTCTAACTTTGATAGTTGTGGTTGTTAAGCCTCGTAACTCCGCTCGTTGTGTTCACAAGATCCGTCATCGTGACTTGGTGTGATTATCACTCTCTTGACCAAGCAAACCAATAAACTTCACAGTCTCCAAACTGTGCACGATCTCCTTAGAAAACGGATCCCGACCAAACCTCACTCTGATACCAAATTGAAGAGTTGAATACTACAAGTAAATGTAATTTTATTTATTATAAATACTTGTACACAACAAGGGTATGCTTTACAACACTCACAAACTATCACTCTTAAATGACAACTCTCACACACAAGGAAAAAACTCTTTGAACTCTTAATACTTGGACACCTTGCTTTCACTCTTGAACTCGCTCTTTTGTTAATGATATTTGTGTGTATATACATAATGAGGCTTTCCCCATATTTATAGGGATCTATGGAAGGTTCTAGAATTAATATAACTCTAAAGAGTTCTAAAAGCTTCCAAATATCTATAAAGTTCTATTATATTCTGGAACATTCTAAGAGAATCCGGAAGGTTCTAACATAGTCCGGAATGTTCTAGCATAATAAGAAACATTCTAGAAGAGTAAAGAAAACTCCATCAAACCCTAGAAGTTTCCGGAAGATTCTAGAGAATTCTAGAATTTTTCAAAAATGTCTGAAAGTTTCCAAAAGAGGTGATGATGACATTTAATATGGTAGGCCCAAAACCTTGGGTGTTTCCGGACCTTATTTCCCGTCTCCGGTTACAACGAGGTCATCTTCATAAATCTTAGCGACTATTACGACACTTCAGATAAATTTCCAAACCAAATCCAGACCAAACAAACCCGCACGAAACGGTCAGTGACCTGCTGAAACTTCCCAACACAGCATACCAGATCGGACACATCGACCACTACCAAATGTACGTACCGGCTCAGCCGGTACAATCAACGGAGTGCAGATGTCCACGTGTCCGTCTCCTCCTAACAAAATAGATCGGCTTCATCTCAATTGCGGAAGCGGATTCCCCGGTGACCGTGGCAGGCGTTGTGGGCCCCACGGTGATGTATTTGTTTTTATATCCACTCTGTCCATCGCTTTTTCCATATCATTTTACTTTAAACGTCCAAAAATGAAACATGTCCGAAACTGGAGTGGACCACACCACAGGAAACAGCAGGGATAATCACACAGCACCGTTGAAGCCTTCCTAAGGCCCACCGTTACGCTTATTTGCCATCTGACTTGTTTATAAGGTAATTCAAGAATGAATGGAAAAAACAAATATCAGCTTAGATCTAAAACTTTTGTGATCTAGATCTTTTTACCGGTAGGTGTTCAATCACCACTGTTTCTTGTGGCAGGGCATACTGCAGCTTTGGATCTCTTTTATTTTTTATTTTTATTTTTTTTGTCTTATGTCCTGGCATGATACGGAAAAATGAAAAATGACTGAACAGCGTCGATAAAAGAGAGAAGTCACGGTAGGCCCCACAACGACTGCCACAAGGTGGCAGGGTAAGAAGCGGACGGGAAATGCCTCAATTACTGGACGTGAATTGCCCGATCCCCGCCAACAGGAAGGCGGAAACTATGAGGGGCCCACCACGGTGTCTGTGGTAAATCTGATCTGTCCATCCATCTTACAATCTCAAATAAACAAAAGTCGAAAAATGATTCAGATCCAAAACTCAAGCGTGCCAACACGAAACAGTGGGATTTAACGCCAAGCTAACAACGTCCTCAATTGCTCGATCTGGCTAACGGTGCCGTTACGGTACCCGTTCCTCCTGACGGAGTCAATGGAATATCCGCCCTCATAAAAGCGTAAATGATCACAGCCGTCCATTCAAATCATCATCTGGATCTGCTTTTTCCGTTCTCTCAGCTAAAAGCACCCTTCCTTTCCTTCTCTTTTTCGTTTTCAGCGGCAGCTCGAGCGAGGAGAGGAGAGGAGAGGGAAAGGGCAAAAAAAAAAAAAAAACACGATTACAGAGCTGGAGATTTCTAAAGATAGGAGGCGCAAAATGGGAAAATACATGAAGAAATGCAAGGGAATTGGAGAGGTTGCGGTCATGGAGGTCTCTCCCGTCGGCGTACGGACACGCGCTCGAGCCCTCGCCCTCGCCACCGCCACGAAGCGGCGAAGAACCGTTTCAGGTGAATTCCGTACACGAAGACTGCTGGAAAGACCGTCCCAGGTGCGTAAGTCGTCGAATTCCGGCAGGATTCCTGCCGATCGGTGCCCTAGCCCTGACCGTGTCGCGGTATCTCGGTGCTCCAGCAACGGATCGAGCGAGCTCGCGAACGAGTGGTTTAGATCTTCAGATCCAGAGGTGAAATTCAAATTCGAATCCAATTCAATTCCTGTTTATTTTGCTTTAATTGCTTTTTAAAAATTCTCAGGGTTTTGGAAACGCGACGGATTTCGACAGCAGAGAGAGGTTTTTTTTCTTTTTCTGAAATTTTATTTTATTAAGTGAAATTAAAAGCTATACGCATTTCTAAGTTACGTTATTTATTTATTTATTTCGCTTGTTCCTTCTCTTTTGTGGTTCTGATTTCAGAGAGACTACTCCTAGTAATCTTCGATCCGAATCTGACGATCTGGAATCAACAGCGAGGCTATCCGAGACGAATTCCCGCCGAAAATCGACGGCTGAGAAGATTCCGTCAGAGGCGGAGATCGAGGCGTTCTTCTCGGCCGCGGAGAAAACCGAGCAGAAGCGATTTGCAGAAAGGTGAGTTCGTAGGATAAGCTGGTTAGCACTGCATGCTTATGTTAGCGAGAACTCTCTTAACCTGCGCTTTTTTCGCATTTTAGGTATAATTATGATGTGTTGAAGGATGTTCCGTTGGAGGGACGATACGAGTGGGTCAAATTGAAATGATGACAGTATTCAAGAAGGGCATTTTCGGTATTTTTCCTTTTTCTTTTTCCTTTCTTTCTGTACAGCTGCTGCAGTTGTGTAAGAAGCTTTGTTTTCTGTACGATATACGGAGAAGCTTCTGGTGTAAATCCCTTTGGGGAAGAACGGTTGAATAAACCTTCAGTTAGCTTTATTCGTTCATTTCGGTGTTCTCTCTCTCTCTCTCTCTAGGGTTTTCTTTGAGGTTTTTTTTTTTTTTTTTTTTGGAATTTATGCTTCGGTTCTTGTAGATGCATACTGGCACAACCCTACTCCACCCCACGCACGTGACAGATGCTGCGTGATCCGATCCGTTCATCGAGTGGCCTTCAACATGGACATTCTCTGGCCCAAAAATGAAAATGGTGGGACGGGCTTAACTGCTAGATTTAAGCATTGATTGTGTACTGTCGGTCAAGTCGTTTTAACTGTCCATTTCATGCACGCTCGATCCGTTGATGAGCGGGCCATGGTGCTTTCATGGCGTGCCTACCTATTTAGTGAGCCGGGTCTTGTAACTCTTGCACGAGTCTGCATGTTTGCACGTGTAAATGCTCAGCAGGAAATTTACAATGTTGGATCATTCAATTTCCTTGGCCCTACAAACTGTATTGTAGGGTCCACCTTTTGCTGATCCAAATAGTTCATAAGGAGAATCCCATTACACATGGGATATAGCTCAAAAGTCCTCTCAATGAGATTTTCCTGCTGTCCGATCCGGCCGCTTTTAGTTGTGGACCGTTGGCTGTAATTGTGCATTTATACAAGCCCCCTATTTGGGTGGCCACGACATCTAACCCCACTTTGGGGCCACTGGACGGACGATTTAAACTCCTGAAGGTGGGCCCCAACTGTACTTTGACTGAACAAGAATAGCCATTCCTTTCCGAGATTTGCCGGCGCCAATATATAAATTCCTTGCCTGGCAAGACAATCAATCCAAAGCAACGCATTTCTCAACGGCCGGTTTGTAAAACTTATTAATTCAACCCCTCCCTTATCATCCAATGGTGGTGGGGGACCGATTGCTCGAGATAAGGACACCTTTGGCTGGGCCCCACACCACCCCATGACTGCGTGAGCACGCTACGTAGACATCGCGCGTATAATACGCCAAGGGAGTCACCATGTATTAAAGGTGTAGGGATGACCCAAGGTGGGGCCCACACCCGACTAAACCTTCGTCCGATCCAACACTAGTGAGATGTACCGTGCTCCTAACGTAGGTTCAACATGTGGTTGTTACGGTATACACGATATCCCTCTTTCTTAGTCAGCGTATGGAAGAACTATAGTTTAGTAAATTGAGGTCTGCTAATTCCACAGATTTTTAGAGACGTGCACAGCCACACGTGGGCACGTGTGCAAATTTGGAATACGTGTTAGATCCGAGCTTTCCATGAGGTTGAAAATAATGATTAGATCTATTTCACTCTACAGGTGGGCCAAACGCATACAAAGTAAATTGACGGTTAAAATTCTTTTCTACCTGTTCTTTTGTTTTTATATGATGTAACCCATCTGAGGCAGTGAAATTGCCTGATCTTAAAATGAATAGATCTCAGCAGTGTATCTCACCTGATGGAAAGCTCAGATCTCACGCATGTCTCACGTTAACACACATGCGACCCGGCGTGTGGATGCGACGTCCCTCACACCCGTTTGGAATTAGCAAACCTTACTACTTCCATGCCAAAAAAACCTTTCCTCGAGTGCGGAGGAAACGATGCTGGCATGCTAAGGTGGCGTGTGTGCGTGGGACGCGGATTGGGTATTACCTCACCAGACCTAGCCAGAGAGAGACCGTCCTGGCAGGGGCTCTGTAGAGCCCACCGTGATGTATGTATTTTATCCACGCCATCCATTTTAACCGATCATTTTAGGGCCTATCCCAAAAATTATGTAGATAAAATGCTCAAGTGGACCATACCATAAGAAGCAGTGCAGATTGAATGCCTGCCATTGAAAATTTATTGGGGGCCACATGAGTTTTGGATCAAGTTGATATTCATGCTTTCCCTTCATTTAGGTCTACCTTACCTTATGAACAGGTTGGATGGAAAATAAACATCAGGTGGGCCCTAAGAAGGTTTCAATGGTCAGCGTCATTGTCACCCCTGCTTCCTGTGGTGTGGTCCAATTGAGCCTTCCATCTGCTTCTTTTTTGGGCTCATCCCCTAAAGTGATCCATCAAAATGGATGGACGGCGTTGATAAAAACACATACATCACATTGGGCCCCACAGAGCCCTTTCCTGTACCGTCCGTTTCTAGCTAGGTCCTGATGGGGGTAGTACCCAATCCGCCTCCGTGTGCGTGGGAGTCATGGAAGCGTGTGAAAGACTATCTTCTTCTCCCCCGTGGGAATTCCCACATGGGAGTCATGGACCTTCCGGACTCTTCTGCCAATATACTAAAGAAGAATGCAAAAAATAAAATAATTTATAGGAAGGGAAGTGCATGTGCGTGGAGAAGGTGGTGGTCCTCTTTTATCCGCTTTCTGCCTTTATCTCTCTTTCCTTGAGGGAGGGAGTATAAGGAACATTGGATCTAGTGTCCATGTGATGAAATCAACGCCTGGGAATGTTGCTTATAAAATAAGGTTAGACAACTGATTTGACATTTCTTTCCTTTTCTGATTTCTTTAATCTTCTCAGGAGATGAGTTGTTTTGGTTGATATGAAATCTCTTTCTCCCAAATTGATTATGATGGTTCCCATGTGTTAATGCTCAGTCCTTAATCTTACTTTAATCGAATGAAATTTAATTATTCTAATTTAATATTTAGTAGAAAGTGAAATGAAAATGAAAATAGAAACGCCAAACAGACCGTTAAGATCATGATCATCCGATCAATATGATCTTTAAATGATGGCCCACAAAGTAGACGGTCCAAAACTGCAATGCACATATATATGGCATGCGTACAATGAGAAGCAGTCTAGACTCTCGTCTTCTTGGGTCATTTGATCAGACCATGTATCTATTAATATGAGATGGATTGCAGAGATGTTTGTACAATGCATCTATCCGAAGGAAAGAAAGAAAACAAGGGTGAAGATTGTACGGTGATAGATAACTAACGATGCCATTCCCTTGGGATGAAATAAAAGACACAAACCTAGGAACGGGACACATGTCCTTCGCCCTACATTTAGAAAGGTGGGGCAGGTGAGAGGTTTAGAGGCTTACGGCACCACATGCCATCCATTTATATCTATTTGGCTATGTATTTAATATACTTGTCTTGTAGTGGAGCCATTTGAACCTTCTTGAATCGGTGAGTCAGCTGGTTCGGGTCACTTTTTAAAAAAGACAACACAATAGGGGCTTTTTCTTAAATAGTTAAGGCCCCTCATTTTAGGTGAAGTCATTGTAGCCATTTGGTTAGGGGTTTGTAAATACTTAATGTTGAAAAAGGCCATCTGGTAGGGGTATTATTTTGAACTATCAACCATAGAAGATGGCCCCACTAGATGAATGGCCTGGATTTTATGAACGCTAATTGGGTACCAGTGAACCAGGTGGCCCAGGCCCAGACTGCTTTGAATCTGGTTCTTACTGTGGTAAGTGAGACTAAATTGGCCCAGGCATGAGTTTTTTTGGGACAGTCACTAACTGGGCCATGCTTGGGAAGGGCCGCAGTGGGCCGTCTTTGTACTTGGTATAGCGACTGGGCTCAGACCCAGTTCGTCAATAGATGGCTAGGATGGACGCGGATTGCGTCCTACCCCCGCCGTATCTGGGAACGGGCAGGAGCTTTGAGTGGCCACCGTGATGTATGGATATTATCCACACCGTCCATTCATTTTTTCGTATCATTTTAGGATATGACGTAAAAAATGAGGCAGATCCAAGGCTCAAGTGGACTATACAATGGGGATTAAACTCTTACCGTTGAAAACTTCTTGGGGGCCACAGAAGTTTTGGATGGGGCTGATTTTTTTATCTCATCCAGGTCTACCTAACTTTATGAATAGGTTGGATGGAAAATAAACATCACGGTGGGCCCTAGAAAAGTTTCACCGGTAAGAATCATGATCACCACTGCTTCCTGTGGTGTGGTCCACTTGAGCCTTGAATCTGTCTCATTTTTTTTCTAGCACCCTAAAATGATACGAAAAAAATGAATGGACGGTCTGGATAACACCAGTACATCAAGGTGGCCACTCAAAGCTCCTGCCCGTTCCCAGCTGGAAACTACGGGGTAGGACGCAATCCGCGTCCGCGTCCGACTAGGATAGGCTTGGCCAGATCATTAGCCCTTGAGATGGGCCTCGAAGATTCACCCATACCAATCTCATCCCTATCAGTCCTACGTTGGTTATCAAAAATTCCTTATCCATACAAGCAGTGCACGTGTATGAGATCCAAGCCATTCATCTGTTGGGTCAAGTGGTCGTACCCACTGATTAGACGACTCGTGAGGATTACAAAGACACCCAATGAAAAACTGCAACCACCCATCACCATAGCAAACTCATCCAACCTATGGCTTAGATCATCTTTCTGGTGTAATTTTTGCTGTATGGTCCATCCATGGTAGGCCCCAGTAGATGAATAATGTCCTGCATATGTGCAACGTTTACTAAGAATAATGCTTCGCAAGCAAGACATCAGCTAGAATCCTATGTTTGTTTTGCACAGTTTATGAAATGATAAGGACTCATCAACCCACATGTCATAGCAATCCAGATCATCTAAACCACTCATCCAACTATGAATGGAGCGTGGCCAAAAAATTGCACTGAGAAGGTAATATTAACCATCTGATTTTTCCCTTGGAATTTGAAACCTATCACTATTTTACCATTTACCGTTAATTTGATAACCAATAATTGGATGGTTAGGATTGGCTGATTAGTTTAATTTTAGATATGTACTTCATCCACAATGGGACCCATAATTTTGATGGTCTGGATGGCTTCATATCAGTACCAATTGTGAGAAGTATTAGTCACCGCCATCTTTTATATGGTGCAAAACTTACAGAAGACTTCAGAAACTAAGATAATAACGAGGAGCATTGGATACTCTCTTATGGTATGGTAGATAGCTGTGTAACGTAGATTAACATAACCGTAAGCAATATCTGGATAGAGATACGGTATACATTTTTATATTCTGGGTACGGTGGGTACGTAGTGCTTGGCATGGCCCAAAAAGAAAAAGAAATAGAAAAAAAAAAAGGGCCACATGTATATTGTATATAGATAAGTGAGGTTTAATTGTTTAATCGATCCTTAGCTTTTCCATGAAGTTGAATTGAATCGTCCACTCATTGTTAGTACTTTTTGTTTTATTTATTTTTGCAAGATCATTTAGACCATTTATTTGTTGCATCCTATTGGGGGTAGACTGTGACACAAAACTCTGACTTACCAGCCTTAAATGAAAGAAGAAATTCAATGGTCCGCATTCAATGGTAAAAGTGAAAAAACCAAAAAATTCGGTCCTATTTGTGAACTTGGATAGGATTGGGTGGAACTAGGAGCCACAAAAGTTGGTGTATCCAAGATTGTGGGTCCACCATAACCTATGTATTTTATATCCATGCCGATCATTATTTTACCGGCTTAAATTCTAAAACGTGAGACCAGAATTGAAGCTAATCCACAGCTCAAGTGGATCACACCATAGAAGTAATGGTAATTGAACGTCCACATTAAACTTCGTGGGGCTATTGAGGTGTTGGATAGCCATGATGTTTGAGTTTTTACTTCAAATGGTTGGATGGCGAATAAAAATTATAGTGGCCTTAGGAAGTTTTGAGTGGTTGGGGGATTCGATCACCACTGTTTCTACAGCATGGTCTGCTTGAGATTTGGATTTACATTACTTTTAGGGTCGTGTCTAAAAATGAGTTAAAATTGGATGGATGGTGGGTGGGTCCTACAATCACAAGTCCACTTCCTGTAGATCCTTCGTATTCAACCATTGATGAATGGATGTCTTCAATCTATGTAAAAGTATGAGGCATTTATCGATCGATGGTTTTGCTCGATTGATTAAACTTTCTTGGAATTAGACAATTTTACTTACTGGATTGATTAAACTTTCTTGGAATTAGACAATTTTACTTACTGGACAGTTTTGGATCATACTCGATTGACTGAGCCTCCGTATTGATCAATTGACAATACTTAAAAATAATAATAATAATAAAATAAAATAAAATTCATTTACTTTTTGAATAGTTTTTTACTAGTTCAATCGCTTGAGTTTTGATCTGCTTGATCAATTGAAGGATGCTCAATCAATGGCGATCAATCAATACTGAGATTGATGGTGCACGCAGAACTGTGTAAGTGCATAATTTATTTCATATTCGAGTCTGTTGGGTCTGCTCAATTAATTGAAGGGTGCTCAATCAGTGTCAATCGATTGATACTGATATTAACGGTGCAGTGGAATTGCGTAAGTGCATAATTTATTTCATATTCCAGTTGTGTGTGTGTGCGCGCGCGCGTGTGTGTATATAGAGTCTGCTCAATCAATTGAAAGGTGCTCAATCAATGTCGATCGATAGATATTGAGATTAACGGTGCACGTGGAACTGCGTAAGTGCATAATTT
Organism: Magnolia changhungtana; assembly: GCA_030180095.1. Classification (NCBI taxonomy): domain Eukaryota; kingdom Viridiplantae; phylum Streptophyta; class Magnoliopsida; order Magnoliales; family Magnoliaceae; genus Magnolia; species Magnolia changhungtana. Next base: position 8,126,166 of record JASAUF010000447.1, on the reverse strand, counting down.
ATTTTATATTCTAATTGTAATAATATATATATCAGGTCTGCTCGATCAATTGAAGGGTGCTCAATCAGTGTCGATCAATCGATACTTAGATTAAAGGTGCACACGGAACTATGTAAGTGCATCATTTATTTCATATTCCAGTTGTAATAATATATATATATATATATATATATATATATATATCGGGTCTGCTTGATCGATTAAAGGGTGTTCGATCAATATCAATCAATTGATACTGAGATTGACGGTGCATGCGGAATTGCATGAGTGCATGATTTATTTCATATTCCAATTGTAATAATATATATCGGGTCTGCTCGATCGATTGAATGGTGCTCAATCAATGTCGATCGATCGATACTTAGATTGACGGTGCACGCGGAACTATGTAAGTGCATGATTTATTTCATATTCTAGTTGTAATGATATATATTCTTTTGCAATGTCACCAAAGTGCATTTGTAATGTTGCTGGACTGAAACGTCTTTCAAAGTGCATAAAGCACCCAATCTCTATGGGGCATCATATTGTATACATAGGTTTTTGATATGGATGATTTTGTTATTGGGACTGCTCGATCAATTGAAGGGTGCTCAATCAATGTCAATCAATTGATACTGAGATTGATGGTGCATGTGGAACTGTATAAGTGCATAATTTATTTCATATTCCAATTGTAATAATATATATATCAGGTCTAATCGGAATTAAAGTATAACAAGGGTTTGCTAAGACGTTCCTAAAAATTCTATAGAAGAAAAGTTAGGGTTTTGAAAGATTCGAATGAGTTTTTCATCATTTAAGTGCATCATCTCTTATAATATCATTTTATAATGAATTGCTTGTCACTTTGTGTCACAGTTTTTTCATGTGAGATTTTTTATTTTATTTTTTCATAAAATTCATCTCTTTTCTACCTATTTTGTTTACATTTGATTTTGTCTTATTTAAATCCGCGTAATCCTCAATAACTATTCTGTTCAAGTTAAATAACAATGCCAAGCCCAAGTTAAAAAGAACCTTAACATGATAGTGCAATCTCTCCACATGATGGGTCTCGCAGGAAAATATTTCGCTTAGGTCCACTCACATACATGCGCCAGGTGTGATGGAGAGCCCACTTCATAATGAGCTGAGGTTTCATTCAAGTTGAGAATTAGGACATTCATCAGATGAGGAGGTCCACATTGCAGCCCTGACCCAAAACCAGGCTAGTCCACGCATCACGTGAACCACATGTATACGCTGAATGTTAGCCTATTAAGTGAATTTCCTTTGTATTCCTGACCATTGATGTTGTCACAAGTGGGCCACCTGCAGAGTGTACGTCCTTTTCCGGCCAGGGAATGCCATGCGTAGATCACACCTGCTGAATTGCTTGGATATCTCTCACAGCGACTACCTTTGAATTGATAGTACGCGGATTCTTTCACACGCTTGTTTTTTTATTATTATTATTGTTTTTTTCATGCATTACATTCTCTTTACATTCCATATTAGAATGATTGTATGTAGCACAATGGAACATATGGAGCTATCGCCAAGATACACACGTGCCAAACGATCAAGGCCCACTCATCCAGTGAAGCATAAATGAACGGCCGGATATAGACTTTGTCATGAACATTTGCCTCAACTTATCAGTCGACTTGCCTGATTGTTGGACCAGGACATGCTAATGTTGGCCCACATATGATGGGTGACCTAGATCTCACGTATGTGGCATTTCAGTAGGCCTGATGTCAATGGAAGCACAGTCACATGATGGCTCTTCAGCCAATGGTTCTGATGAAAAGGGCTGGGAATACTTTCAGTTAGGCCCAGTTCTGTTTCAAACCCAATCTAGGCTCGTTATGGATGGCATGGCTGGGAATGGTGTAACCTTCAGTCGGGCATTTTCGGCCTCGGCCTTACTTTCAAGCCAACATAAGAAAAGAAAGGGTCTGGGCTGACTCATGACCTCTCCATTCTATCTACTAATGCACCATCTGGGCACATCGTGTGACTCATGGGCCTTGAAGAAATCACCAACGGTCCATATTCATGTGCACGTGTGACACAGCCTCCCTTCCAAAAGTGGGGTGGCTCTTATTTTTTGCCCACGTCATCTATTGGATGGGGCCACTGAACATCCTTGCTCACGCGTGCTACACACAGAGATGCAAAGCTCTGCATCATGCTTGGAAATGGGATAGGTCAGCCCGCAGGTTAACCGGCTCAAAACCTAGAATAAATTAATAGACCATAAGAATAAATACTTATACATGATGCATATATATTTGCATGTATCCACTCACGGGCCGGGTTGTGCTCCTTACACATTCCAGTAGGTTGGTTAAGCCAACCCTATTACAATTAAATGGGTTGGGTTTGGTCACACTTTGGTTGTAAGTGGGCATTGGTAATGGGTTATGTTGTATCTCGGTTTCAAATTTTGGCCGAGTATGATATGTGTTGGCATGTTAGAACCAACTGTGCAGTTCGATTCCAACCAAACGACTTTGACCCCAATCACTAAGATAGGCAGATATGTTAAACTTGACCGTGTATGATTAAGATCTAAGGAGATCGGCCACATATTCAACCACTCGTAAGTTGTTTAAGCTAATTAGGTGATTATCGGAGGGTAGAGTTCGTCCCCTGAAAATGAGTTATATCTTACCTTCCATACGGAATAACTTTTAAATACAAAAGCAAACAAAAATGAAACACTTGTAGTCAACTACATGGAGTAACTACAAAGCATCTCTCTGACAGAGGATCTATTTATATTACAATGGAAATTGTCCAACGTATAAGCGTAGACTTGGATTATCGCTACTCCCATTGTAAGATTAAATTACTGGTTACGTTAAAGAATGTAAAAGACCGATTATGCCAAGAAACATAAATGATAATTGATATATTTGATTTGTTTGTTTAGATTGGTATGAGACACTTTGCTTCGTTAAATTCCTTTACTATTTATATACTTCTCTCAAACAACCATATAGATGTTTCTTCCCACATTTAATTCATTACAACGACTGCTTCAGCACAACTCTAGCCTTCCAAACTCTTCTTTAACACCTATCCTAGTAACTGCTTTAACACCGTTTTCACTCAACCATGTTCCATTTTTCAATGCTCGGCCACACTTCATCTTCGAATGACGTGTATTATCCAAACAACGCCAACTATTATTTTTACAACACGAGCTCTGCATATCCTCGCAAATCTTATGCGTGTTGTATGTTACTCGTGCAATGACACATGTCCTTTCTTAATTGACTCATCCAAGAATAGTAAAAAATAGGGTACAATTGGTTGGAGCTCAAGTTTGGGCTAGAAATTTTGACCCACTTAGCAAATGGCTTTGGACTTGGGCTACGGCCTATTACCCGCTTTGGTGCCAGCTATTATGTGTGGAGAGCCCATCCCAGGTTGATAAGTTGATCAAGATTGGATAGAATTTAACTCCAAATCCAAATTCTAAATCCTAATTCTAAAAATCCAGATCCAAATCCTATACTCAAAATCAAACCCTAAATACCGAAACCCTAGAAACCAAACCTAAATCCAATCAACCAAATCAAACAAACCCAGCGGAAACCTAACCCCCAAAACTCAACTTTACCCCCAAAACTCAACTTTACCAGTTAACTCACCAACTCAACTTTAGGAAAACCCAGTTAACTCACTGAGTCGAACCACTAAGTCAACCCACCTAATCAGCCTACCCACTCAACTCAACTTGTCAAATTAGGCCCAACGTCCGCTTTAGTTCAAGCCCACATCCAAAGCCCAATTGGAGTATAGGAAGAGACAACAAAGTAACACAACTTAGTTAAAACTCCCCACTTGTGTGGGAGAGATCATTTAGTTCAAGCTAGCCCACATCCAAAGCCTAATCGGAGTATAGGAAGAGACAACAAAGTAGCACAACTTAGTTAAAATTCTCCACTTGTGTGGGAGAGATCACCTACCAAAGCAAAAGAGCTGATGACGTATGAGTAGCTCCCAAGTGGTTGCTCACCACGTGGCAGGTCTCTTAGTTTGGCAAAGAGGCCAAATTGTGTACATTTGTTGCTCAGATCCCCCCGAATATATGACAAAATGAAGTGACTTTGGCACCCTTCCCTTGAATCCAAAATTACACCATATGCCATTTAATCCAACCCATGAGGTTTAGCCACTTGGCAATCTCAAATCTTAGCCATACAAATTTTTTCTTGCCTCAAGCTTTGCAAGAATTATAGGAAAACTAAGCTGGGAGGCTATAAATACCTCCATTTCCTTCACATTTCAACCATCTCATAAAAGTCAAAGCCTCCTCACTCACCCCTTAAGCCATTAGCCTAGCCACTCAATCCCTCCACCAAAGAGATGAAAGAGCCATAGGAAAGAGTCTAACCCAGGTCAAGCCTAGCACAACCTAATCCATAGCCTCATTGCCCATCAAGATCTCAATCCAAGACACTTAATTCAATCCTTGTAACACTACCATCCATCCAGCCATTCAATCTTCAATCCGTTTCGCCTAAATCCCAACACAAGTATTGTGTAACACATACTTACTTCCCTCCCCCCCCCCCCATTCATAAAGTACATCATTTCTACATAACATTACATCTTGCACCAGGTTAGTATAAATGTATGCTCTATGACTTACCAACTTAGTCAGATTCTGCCATCAGAAATTTGTGTTGATTAGTTTATTACTTTGACAAGTGTAGGAGTTAAGGCGGGTTATCAATCCTGAATCCAAGTATGTCATAAGCTTTGCATTCAACACATCATTTCGCATACCTTTGCATCAATTGCAACGCAAAGCCCTTGAAAAATACTCTTTAATGACGACTTTGGTCAAACAAAATACTCTTTTGATCACAACGCAAAGCCCTTGTAAAAAGCACTGGTGGAAAGCAAGAGTCGATTTTGTCCCCGGATCCAGTGTCGACACTATAAGCTACCACTTAAGGGTGTCGATGGGTCGGGTCTGGGCCAAGTGTAGAGATGGCCATACAGGCTGTGAACGGGTTGAGTCTAAGTTGAGTGTAACAACCCATATTTTTTGTGGGAACTAACTCCACCATCCACTTACGTGTGGCCCACCTGAGTTTTGGATCAGCCTCATTTTTGGCCTTACATCTTCTCTTGGCCTGTCCAAGATGATGGACGGAGTAGATTTAAATTATAGTTAGTGGGACCCACCATATCTTTAAAAAATAATAATAAAATTAAAAAAAATTAAATATTCCGCACGACTAAACCACTTTCTCCGCTTTCCTTCCTTTTTGTACAGTAATGGCCGCCAAACCTCCCACTAAATGAAACCGTCCCATAACCCCCACTCCTCCATTCCATTACGCACTCTTTTATAAAAATAAAAATAAAAGGAGAGAAAAAAAACGAATGAATCAATCAAATCAAATTAAAGAGAGGGAGATGGAGAGAGCTCTGCATATCAAGAAAGAGATTAAAGCGGGGCCGGATCATCGAACTTTTAAGGTAGGTGATCTTAACCTGAAATTTATCATTTTCAGTTATTTATTATGTTTATTTAATCCAAAATTTTCATAGAAATATTATTGTCAGTTGAATTTTTATGTAGGGAATCTACTCATTTATGAATTTCTATTTTTTTCTAATATTTAATACTGAAATAATTTATATATAAATAAAATAAAATATATTTACAGAATAAAATAAATAGTTTATTTAAGATTATTTTATAAATTCTTAAATGTTTTATTTTTAAAAAAATTTAATTTAATTAAATTCCAAATAAATTGTAATACCTTACATATATGTATAATATTTTACGGTACAAACAAAATATATAATTAATTATTTAAAATATTGATGATTCATTATGCAGAATTGTGAATATAAGTAATGTAAGATTGATAAGTATATATAAACAAATATGATTATAAAAATAAAATAAAAATATATAATAATAAAAACAAAATATAAATTATAAAATTGTAATATATAAACAGTATTAATATGATATATAATAATATATAAAATAAAATAAAACAGTGTATAAGATCATTAAAATATGGTAAAATATAAATATTATGTTTTATAATAATATAGTAGTAATACAATATAATTGTAGGTTAAAAAAAATAATAACAAATATATAATATAATAAAAGTAAGCATGTGTAAGATAACATTATATTACATAATTAATACATAAGTATTTAATGTTATTTATATGATTATGTTATAAATAACAAAATAGAAAAGTTTTATCTGATAATATATAAAAGTTGTAATAAATATAATTTATTATTTTTAGAAATTATGTTAATGTTAACATTAACAATTCAACATAAAAGTAATATAATAAATATATTAAATGTATCAAACAAAAATAAATTTATTAATTTAAATACTCAATTATAAAACAAGGTTAATTATATTGACATAATGTTGTAACAAATAATTTATATAATAATAATTGTATCCAAAGTCCAAATTAATATCTTCCTTAACCTTATTCAATTTAGATTTAAAAATAAATAATAATAAAATTATAAATTTAAATTTAAATAGTTAGATTTAAATAATAATAATAATAATAATAAATCTTAAATTATCAAATAATAATTTAATTAAATTTTTAATATTATATTATAGAAATCAGTGTGATAATTTTTGTTTCTGTAAAGATTAAAATCTAAATTTTAATTCTAAAATTTGAAGAGTTAATTAAATTAAATTTAAATGAACTAAAGTTTAAGAAAATTTTCAAAATTTTAGAATTGAAACTAAAATTTTTTGTACATTATTTTACAGAAATTTCTAAATTAAATAATAGTAAAATAATATTTTATTTAAGTTATTAAAGTTTCAACAAAAATTTAAATCTAAAATTATTAATTAGAATTATATTGTTGATATTTTTTACTGTGAAATAATTAATAATCTTACATTTATGTCTACCATTCATTAAACATTAAATTTTATTATGTTGAATGTAATGTAAGCAAGTAGGGCAATTGTGTCCCTTGGGTGAAAGACTCTAAATTAGCAAGTAGGGCAATCGTATCCCTTGGGTGAGAGACCCTGAAGCCAGCAAGTAGGGCAATTGTGTCCCTTGGATGAAAGACCCTAAAACCTATTAGATCCTTTGGAGTTTCCTTTGTATACAGCATATGAATACAATTGTGTGCGCGGACATACGTCAGAGGTACAACTGGAGTAGTAGTCTGACCAGCTAACGTATAAATGGGTTAATCACCATGAGGTACCAGTGCGTGAGCGTTAATGCAACGTGACCATCCACTTGGGTACGGTGTTGTAAGAAATGGTATAAATGTTATGAATAGTTATGTAAATATCACATGCATCACATTTTTTTTATTTACAATTCTATTGTTAAATTTCATTATCTGTATTTTATTTCCTTCATTGTTATAAAATTGATATTATCTGAACATGTTAAATTGAGTAAGAAATGACCCTATTGGACTGTTATGCTCGTTCCACTAAAAAAATACACAGGTGCAGAATTGAAATACTACGAGCAGGCGAGCCTTTACTATTAGCTTTATTTTCTAAAAATTAGGTTTAGTTTTAATTCAATTCAGTTTTTTTTTTTAAATTATTTAGGTTTAGTTTATGTTCAATTTCGATATAGAAAGGACAAACTATCAAAAGAGTTGAATTTAATAAACATTTCAGCTGTATTTTCTTTTAGTTGACGTTGAATTTTTATTTGAATTTGATTGAATCAACTGGATTGTAATTAATATCATTATATTATAATCTCACGAACCTTGGGATTCGGGTCCCGAAAACCTTATTCGGATATTCGAATTTCGGGGCATGACATTGAGTGTAGAGATGGCCATACGGGTTGTCAACGGGTTAAGTCTGAGGTGAGTGTAGAGATGGCCATACGGGCTGTCGACGTGGCAGGCCTAGGAAAGGTCTCAGCCCAGATTTTAAACTATTTCAGGCAAGACTATCAGGTTGGTCCTATTCAAAATTCTAAATTTTAAGCTCAAGCTTATCACATTGACACCCCCAAACCAAGGGAAGCCAATTGCCCCTACCCACTGACTGGACTCGATCTCGGCAAGGACTCTATGGGTCCCACCATGATGTATGAGCTTTATCCACATCATTCATCCATTTTTAAGGCTATTTTAGGGCATGAGCCCAAAAATGAGGCAGATGTAAGGCTCAAGTTGACCACATCATATGAAGCAATGGTGATAATAACACTCACCATTGAAACCTTCTTAGGGCTCATCATGATGTTTATTCCCCCTCCTCCGAAGTTCATACGGACTTGGATGGAGGGAAATACAAATATCAGCTTCGTCAAAGTTTCTATGGCTCCTAAGAGGTTTTAATGGTAGGCGTCCACTTGAGCCTCAAGTCTCTCTCATTTTTGTGCTCATATACTAAATGATATGAAAAAAATATATTTGAATAGATGCAGTGGATAAAACTCATACATTAAGGTGGGACCCACAAAGCCGCTGTCCATCGAAGCAGGACAGAAGCAATCGGCTTCCAGGGGTGACGTACCGATGCCCGTAAACATACTCATGTTGTGCCTAAAATGAGCGTCCGTACCATACTCATAAGGGTGTCATAGAAATTAATTTAAAATATTGTTTTATAGAAATCTTCAGCCTGATTTAGACTGTTCATCATTTTATTACATGGAACCCGGATGATGATCGGACGGCTGGGATTGTTTGATGAGAATCGACAGGCACATGCACGGAACCCACGTGATGTTGGATGGCTGGGATTGCTTGGCAAAAATTCAGCACACGCATGTGCACACAAAAACATGCACGAGTGTGTGAATAAACGGGTTTGGATTGGGTTGGGGTATACCACACCCCGCACAAATATTAATCGGGCACCAAAAATACTCAAACCAACGCCCATACCCGGCCTGCATTGGGCCGGGTTCGGGTACCCATTGAGCCCAGCCGGGCTGTTGAAACCCCCATACTCTCCAGCGCATGTTAGCGGCATGCTTGCCGTTCTCATTCTTCTAACATCTGAAAAACGCGGGAAAATATATTAGGGCATCCCTTCGAACATCTCTCTTAAAATCAAAAGAATCGAGGTTGGAATGCATCGTAGCGTTTGGTTTTGAAGCCATGGAAGCGAGCGACGGAGATGAAGAAGAGTTCGGATTCTCCAGGAACTACTTTCTCGCCAAAGAATTGGGCGGATCCGGAAAGAAGTCCACCTGCAAGCTCTCCGACATCAATCTTGTCGACGAACAGGTCCTCTTCTCTCTCACTGATCTCTCTATATCTTTGGATAGATGACGGACACTATTCAATTGGGTGAACCCACCTTGAATTGCTGATTCCCTGAAATCTTCACTGATAGGATCAACAAATGCATGTTCAGAAAGGAAAGATATATACAAATAATCAGTGTCTCCAAAATTTCTGCTGGGAGCCTGTAATTTATGATGTACCTTCCATAATCTGTATCTACAGATGGCTGAGGTTGTTGATCTTTTTTGGCAGGAGCTGAGAGCAGCAGCATCTCGAATCATACCCAAACATGAAAAAGAGATGGCATCTTTGCTGAACAAATACAAAAGCTTATACCCCAAATGGCTTTTTGAGCTTAGGTCCGCACTCTTTCTCTCAAATCACTTCCGTAGATGTAGAAAGTGAGGCCCCATTGATATCTAGTGCCACGATTATTTCTGGTGCCGCTGATTTCTTGTACATTGTGATTATTGGGGGTCTGAATTTTGTATATTTTGTTCTGATTAACTAGGGTCCCTAAATGCCATCTCTGTCTTTGCAGTTTTCTCAGTTGCCTGATTTATTTTATCTTTCTAAACTAACAAGTAGCAAGCGTGATTACAATTATGATGCTTTTACAGTGCAGGGTTTTTCTTATTTCGTTTTTCCTTCTTAATTTTCTTTATTTTATCAGGTCCGTTCTTCACAAACAGTATAAGAAAATTCCTATCATTTGAATTGAGTTTGAGACTTTCTATATTCATCTACATATATTTACATGAAATTTTTATGTTGATTTGTTTTTCTCTTTTCGTGTTCCAGGTGTGGCTTTGGCCTCTTAATGTATGGATTTGGGTCTAAGAAGGTCTTGCTTGAAGATTTTGCTTCAACCGCACTAACCGATTTCAGTGTGGTTGTTATCAATGGCTATCTTCAGTCGATCAATCTAAAACATGTAATTATCTACTTCCGATTTATGTACTGCAATAGATAATGGTTTATGATTCTTGAGCTCGTTTATTTTATTGCTTACTGTAGCTTTAATTTCTCATAAAGAGCTGGAAAAAATGCCTAAGGTGAATGCAATGCAAGTCTTTAGTGTGGCCGTGTAGAAAAATATGAGTTCCCTTACCATTTTAGGAATGCAATGCAAGTCTTTAGTGCGGCCATGTAGAAAAATATGAGTTTCGTTACCATTTTAGGATGTGAAAACAGTTCGTTCAGGGAATTGATATCTACACCCAACTGGCCAATTGATACATCCCTTCTTTTTTTTTCTACTTAGGATATTTACAGCTGGATAACTTGTACTATTGTAGGGCCAAAGTAGAACAAAAGGGCAAATCTATAAATCGGGGCAGGTGGAAATAAATGGCTCTCTTCATTTATTGGGTATTTGGACTCCTTATGGATGTTCTGCAATGCCATCATTGGTTGGGGAATGGAGCGTCATTGATCATGTGTATGAATGCAAGTCACTCAGTTTCAGTTACCTTCAATAAAATGAAGTAACAATTAGCATGCAATATTGAATTTTAACCTAGAGCTATACATGTAAGATCTTGTTAAATTTAGCATGGGTAATATCTGCGATGCATGATCAGTTCTTGTGGACTAACTGAAAACAGAACAAGAGTTAACATAGGCCAGCCTTCGTAAAGTAATTGATATTACAAGGAGAGTTTAGGATCTCTTTATATGCTCAGTAAGGGAAATTTATGCTTCATTTACCTTTCAAAGAAAAAATGCTTCATTTTCCTTGATATTTCTCCATTTATTGCTAGTTGGTGTCTATAAAAAAATATAAACAAAAAAAAAAATTATTACTAGTTGGCAAGAAATTTGAAGTTTGTCAATTGATCAAAGTGGAAGTTTTGGAAGTCCTCACAACCGTGGTTGAGTTGTGGAAATGATGGTATTTAGAGATGTTACCAACTGTATCCAAATTTCTTCAAATGCATCTAACTGGTAGAAAATGGTGACTCTGACTTGCCCCAAGTGGTTGCTAAATTGCCCTCATACACTTGCCAGTGGTTCATCTGGCTACTGTAATGTTACACCTATATCTTGATTGACTGCATTCAATAGACCTGAATACGTCATAAAATGAAGAAAGCTGTATCTAGAGCTTTTGTTTGCTTGCACTTGCAGTAATGTTGCCCCATCTGATGTAGTCCTTTCTTTTTCAATACATTCATTATTGGGTGGAGGCTTTGGGTTCCTTTCCCCCGTCCTCTTTGGTAGGCACTCATCTCCAGTGGTCAGAGATCTCTTGTAATGTTTTAGCAGTGTAACAGCCTTTTGACTTCCCTTTTAATAAAATCTTAGTTGCCTATCAAAAGGGGGGAAAACATTGTTTATAGAAACACTGAAAATTTGACGATGTGGAAACACACTCATATAGGTTCAGAACAACAATGGGTGCTTTGGAGGTTAGGCAGCTCGACAATTCAACTCTAATTTCTCTAGGAACACAGAAAAATACATTATGATGTTACTTATTTCATGTTTCCAGTTGCTTTTGAATTTATATGGTAGATTGTGATATTTCTTTATATCTGGGTGACCGTTGATTCATTGTTGTGCTAGTGTTAACAGAAACTTACTGATTTACTATAGCTTTATGATCATGTTATACCTTACTGGGAATGTATTTTCTTTTTCTTGTCTTCTTCCTTATGAATTGCATCACCCTTTTAAATCCTTTTACCTCTAAGAAATATAAGAAGAAGGTTTGAAACACAAAAACTCTCTGATACATTGAAGTTGGCCTGAAATTCGTCCAAGTCAACTTGAGACTTGACCATATTTATGCGATGTTTGCTTAGACATTTTTTAAAAGTTTTCATATGTCAGAAATGACAAGTGCAACAAGAAAAGAACTATACAATGCTAAGTAGTATTCAGTGAGTGAGAGCAAAATCTTATGAACTGTAGTATGCTCGAGATGCCATTTGGACACATTACTTAATTTGGCAAAGATCTACAAGTGGTCCTTCTCATAATAGTTTTCAGGGCAGCCGAATGCTGTAGCAGATTTCTACTTTCTATTTTTATTACAATAAAACACTCAGAAAGCCGCACATGTAACAGGATTTGTGTAGATGACCCTAATTATTTGGGAATAAGGTTTTGGTGATGATGATGACATCTCAGAAATCTGCACAATATTGCGCTTTTTGAAATTTCATTCCTGATCTGATAGTTTTACAAACCACAGTATTGGAACCATAGCAGATTTGTTGTCCTCCTGCCTTTTCACCTAAAAAAGTCATAAACAATGTCAAATTTAAATACATCTTGTAACTATGGAAACTAAGATTCTCACATGTCATAGGTCATCGTTACTTAAAAACCATAATAGTACTCACATCTAATGAAACCTTAAGCAAGAAGTGTACAACCAAAATAAGCAAGAAAACCCAAACAGTCCACTGAGACAAGCATCGGTAGTGGTTGGCTTATTGGAATAACCATCAGGATGATAGGTTTTGTGAGCATGGATGGTATTAATTTCCTTATCCAGCTAACATTAAGGCCAGCAACTTATAAACTCCTATACCATCAGTATGCATCACCAGACCATAAACTCCTATACCATCAGGATGCTAGGTTTTGTGTGCGTGGGACGTGGATTGGGTACTACCTCACCAGACCTAGCCAGAGAGACTGTCCTGGAAGGGGCTCTGTGGAGCCCACCGTGATGTATGTGTTTTATCCACGCCGTCCATCCATTTTAACCGATCATTTTAGGGCACGATCCCAAAAGTTATGCAGATAAAATGCTCAAGTGGACCATACCATAAGAAGCAGTGGAGAATGAATGGCTGCCATTGAAAATTTATTGGGGGCCACATGAGTTTTGGATCAAGTTGATACTCATGCTTTCCCTTCATCTAGGTCTACCTTACCTTATGAACAGGTTGGATGGAAAATAAACATCAGGTGGGCCCTAAGAAGGCTTCAATGGTCAGCGTCATTGTCACCCCTGCTTCCTGTGGTGTAGTCCAATTTAGCCTTTGAGCTGCCTCCATTATAAGGAAATTAACTCCTATACCACCATTATAGGAGTTGATGTAATGGAGTTTATAATGGTGGTATAGGAGTTGATAGGGATGCTAGGTTTTGTGAGCATGGATGCATCCTTATCAACTCCTATACCACCATTATAAACTCCATTACATCATCACTGTTTACATTTAGTGGGGGTAGCTCTTCTACATTTTCCATCTTGCCATCCTCCATCTATAGATTCTATACCACTTGGCCCTCTTGTTTGTCCTGATCGTCGTTGGCATGAACCCTTTCCCCCTCTGTCAGATATTACTACTACAACTTCTTCTTTGATAGGTATGCTAGGCCTACTCTTGCTCGGGTGGTAGACTCTCAGGAGTTTCAACTCCCGGTCAAGGGTTCGAGTACCCATAGGTGGTGAAATTCCCCTAGCGTGAGTGTGTGGGGTGTGTGTGCGTGTGTAAAAAAATAAACAATACAAAGGCCTCAGTTTGAAACACAGGCTGTTTACCATTGAGCTACATCCTTGTTATATATATATATATATATATATATATATATATATATATATATATATATATATATATATATATCTGTCCTAGCTTATACATGGATAGCATGCACATTCTAGTGCAAATTAATTTCTCTAGTTTACCTCAATTGTGATTGGTAGAGTATATGTGCATCCGGCATATATGAGAATGGGGGTTCATAATAATAACAATGCATCAATGACAAATTCGAGTTATTTATGTTGACAAGTTGGTCCACCCACCTTGGCTCTGTGTCACTTTGGATTGGATACTCATAACAAGGTGTTGAATCACCTTAATCATGCATTTAACTAGGATGAGATCCCATCAGATATGGGGTTGTTTTGACTGTAACAGATGGTGCCATTTGGGGTGACCAGTGCAGTTGTCTATGCCTCTAGGTGAGATGGATCTGACTACGCTCCTAGTTTTTGTGATTGCTATGTGTGCATCCTTTTTCACACCATCATATATGCTTGAGATTGTCCTTTTTTCACAGCACGATGTATGCTTGAGTTTACATTTACCCAAAGGCATGCTCGTATATTCATCAAGGTAGAATGGTCGATACTCCTCACTTGTTCATTTTTTCCCCCAAAATTTAGCTTGGGATTATTTAGCTTGTAGGACTTGTGAATGATTTGAAAATCACTGAACTGCTCTAACATTGTGGAGTGTTGTTCGTTGGTAAATATAGTTTCTTTCCTTTCCACTCGTAAGGTGAATGTTCCATTTGTAGGCCGCAATTACCGTTGCTGAACTTCTATGGGATCAATTAAAGAACAAACGAAGGACTCCCATTAAAACCCAGCAGCCTTTTAGTTCACAATCAATGGAAGATATTCTTGCTTTCCTGGATGGACCACTTGCAAAGGAAAACAATTGCTTCGTCTGTGTTGTTGTGCACAACATTGATGGACCTGGTCTGCGAGATTCTGAAGCGCAACAGTATCTTGCACGAATTGCATGCTGTTCCCAAGTTTATATGGTGGCATCCATCGACCATGTCAATGCACCCCTATGTGAGTATTGTCTTCTTTATTTTATTTTTTTTAAAAGCAACTAGAATATATTAGAGAAAAGAGGGATACAAGGAGGGGCTGCTGAGGTAGCAGAACCAAAGCTACAAGCCAAGAAACAGGAAATTAAAGTCCTTAAGACCCGGAACAGCGACCACCCATTTGATTAACATATTTTTAGCCTTAGAGTCGGCTTGGAGAAGACTGAGAGTTGTTAAAACATCTATCGTTCCGCTCCTTCCAGACCGCCCACCAAATGGCGAGAATAGACATTCTCCACACCCGAGATCTGACTTTTCCCAGCTTGAAACCATGCCAATCAGCGAGCAGGGAGGAAGCGGTGGCCGGGGTGCATCCACCGAGAGTATTGTCTTCTTTATCACACCATGCATTTCATAAAGATTAATTGTTCACGACTTTAGCACTTGGCTTCTTTTGGGGTAATACCCTTTTGGTGTTTATTCTATTAATGAGATCCTACAATTCCATACCATAGTACTACTTTTACTGTTAAAGGGATATTAATTAGTTCTTGTATGTAATATTGTAATTACATATCTTCCAACAAAGTAAAAAAGGTGTCAAATATTCATAATGTATGTATTGCATCTTTAGGACGGATTTCAAAGTAAACCAATGTATTCGGTATTGGTAACAGTGGCTATAACAGTCACCACCATTACCGATATGGGTATCAGCCATAACGGCCGATACAGGGACATAACGACCGTTACAACCCCCGTAATAGTTGAAAATTTTCTTTTGCCCGAAAAATTCTGAAAAAATATCTAGAAAATCCAGAATAATGTAAATATTCTAAATATGTATTCATTTTTTATTTAAATTTTTTTACTTTGGATGTGTTTATGGTAGTGTAACGGTCCACTCTTTGGTGAAAGTGTTGTATCGAGCTGTCTAGTGAATTTGTGAACATGATTAAATGTCTCTAATGCTTACACATCACAATCAAGCATTAGAACTAGAAATCATAAAAAAAGGCATAAATACTACAACTTTTTTTTTGAAAAAAAAAAAAGGCCCTCAAAGCTTCTATTCGCTCAAATCACTTCAATTTACGATTTTAATCTTAAAAACTATAGTAAGAGTGGTCGAAATCTATTATAAAATGATCTGGGAAGGTCTTTGGAATGAGAAAAGTGAAAAATAAATAAATGAGAAAAATGGATTTAAATAGAAATAAAAAAGCAGTTTTTCGACCGTTATAGGGGTAACAATCATTATGCCCCTTAACTGCCTTTACGGCCACTGTAACGGCCGATACAGTCCCCAAAAGCTAACTACCTTGTTTCATCCCCGTATTGTATAACGATCATAGTCGTTACCTATACATATCAACCTTTACCGGCGTATCGTAACAAATACAGAACACCTTAAAGTAAACATTACACTTTGTTGAAATTACATTAGATGATTCTTTAGCTATTACATTGAATAAATTGAAAGGGATTCTTTCATCCGTTATGAATAAGCTCGAATAACATGCTTGCCCAATATTATCTACTCTTGTTAGGTTTGAATGCTTCCTACAATGGTTTAAGAGTTTAAATGCCCGCGTTGTGCATGTGAAAGTTTATAGCTTTGCACAACCGTCTCTCCTCTAGTTTATGTAATACAGAAAATGACAACACCTTGATGCAGGGGCATCTTGGTGTGGCTCCAAGGATGCACTGTATCTCCACACTGGGGGTGGGGTGGCCACAAGGTGGAGCCTGTGTGATGTAGGATGACCACAAGGTGGGACCCATTGTGGGACCGTGCGATTCGAGGACCCATGCGATGCGAGAGTTGCCCACAGGGAAGACTCGCCTGGGTTTGCCTAGGAGAGCTAGAATATAGGGATAAATTGGTCCTTCCCCAACAACTCTGGAGCTTTTGGTGCACTAGCCGATTGTCGCTATCAAAGTGGTATCAGAACGGGAGCCCATGAATCGAGTCTCCTCACTGATATGAGAAGATGATGCGGGGGCATTTTGATGTGACTCCAAGGATGCATTGTATCTCCACACTGGGGGTAGGGTGGCCCTCGAGGTGGGGCCTATGAGATACAAGATGGCCACGAGGTGGGACCCATTGTGGGACTGTGAGATTTAGGGACCCGTGCGACGCAGGGATTGCTTACAAGGAGGATTCGCCTAGGTTTGCCTGGGAGAACCAGAATATAGGGATAAATTGATGTTTCCCAACAACTCTGGAGCTTTGGGCGCACTGGCCGTTTGTCCGCTATCACATCTATAAGATGGGTTAGACGCATGTGGCTTCTAGGAGCTTGACACAATGCTTATCACCTAGGTGAAAAGTTAAATCGTCTTAGTGAGTTGATGATATTGATGCTCATAATTAGTTTAAAAGTTGTAATAGGGAGGAATTCTTGGGTTTCTAGGATATTTTTCTTGATGGCATCTTTCACAGTTTGTGCCATAATTTCTCATACATCTACCAGGTAGATAATCATACTCGTGGTAAGGACAATGTCATTTTCTAAGATGAGTTGATTGTATTTATTTTCTTTTTATAAATAACAGAATCTATTCCATAAAACAACTAAAGGGCACTGGAGCAACTCCTTAGACTAACTCATTAGATGAGTTGATTGCACTTATCCTCTAGATGCCAACTTATGTTAGATGAATGACCTATGGAGGCATTATGCGAGGGCATTCTTCTTGTTGGAAAGTTTGTGCTTTCTAGGAAACCTTGTTTTATCTATTTTCTCCTTGCAAGAGCATATATGCATGCCATGGCCCTCTTTTCTGAGGCAGGACATGAAATTCAAGTATGATGTGAAAGATTTTCAGGCTTTAGATCACACTAGTTTAGAAACAATTACACAAAATTCCACATCCCACACAAAAGTTCAAACACTCAATCAAGGGAAATCTTATGCGGATCCAGGCCTACACATGCTAGGGTCGGATCAATCAAAACTATAGACCAAACAAGAATCAATGAGGGTAAATTCATCCACACATGCACATAAATAATTCCCCAATCCAAGGGGTTCACAGATTTCAATTCGGGGAACCCTAAGGTTGAAGAAATGGCATAAAATTGGGGATTTGAGTAATTTAGGGTTAGGGTTTGGGATTTGGGGTGAAAGATGGGAGAGACGAACCAGAAAAGTATGGCACGTGTGGACAACAGCAATGGCCCAGACACGTGCATGTGATCCCAACTGCACGTGTGTGGGGCCCACTATTTAGAAAAAGGCCACATTGGCCCTTGTCGGCCAGGGATGGACTCCAAAACTGCCAAATCTCAACTCGATCCAATGCACGGTTTGTGCGTGGTGCTTCGTCGAAGTTTCAGCCCTCCTACAGAGCCAAATTCTGGAAATCTGCTGTAGATAGAGAAATGCCTGCAAATATTGATGGATTTGCAAATGGAATGTTTGTAGGAGAAAAGAAATATGGATGGAAGAAGGTGGGGGCGAATTGGGATAGGTGTAGCTTCGCACCACAGTATTCAGCCCTTCAAGGAATCGAGGATTTTGCACTCAATTGAATCTCCACAACTCAGAAATTTAGAGGAGCAGAAAAACGCAACAATTTTATTAATCTTCATTGAGAAAAAAAAAAAAAAGACTACAAGGAGTGTCTATTTATAATAAAACCCTATATCCCAAAACTCGCGCGATGTGCATAACCTATTACTTGGAGACGAAGTAATAAAAAATAACAACTAATCAAAGCAATCTAAACCTTCCATGATATTCCTAATAACAATAATAAGCAAAACCCAAAGTACTAGATCAATTAGAATAGTAGACTACGATCATGAGAACCCATGATGGGATTCACATGACTATCGGGTCCACTCTTACGAACCAAAACAGTCCTCTAACTAGGAGGCCCTCCCTGGACGTCGTCATCAATCCAGATCGATGGTGGAGCCCTCCTCCTTGCGTACGTGCGTAGGGGGGCGTGCGTATGCGCGTGATGTCCCCATCATTTTCAGTCTACCATCTATGTTTTTCACTGTTATGTCATGGACTGTATATGGACTTGTTCCTCCATTTACATGCAATGAGCAACTGTGCCTAGGCACTCTTGATCCACGCCAATTCATTAACTTGGGGTGCCTTTATGATTATGGACTCATGTAGCATGGCTGCATGGCCAAAGGTTGTTTATTGGTTGGTTCCTTGTGCATCCATGATTTAGATCCGCAACATATGTGAATCCCAACACTAGTGGAGTTTCTCATGGGATGGTGCTTATAAATAGCCTCTTATGGCTGATTGTTAATACTTTATCAGGCAATTCATTTTGGGCACATTTGGATATAACCAAAAAAAAAAAAAAAAGACAATCTATTGGGTGTTCGTTGTGGCTCAGAAAATGAAACCTCATTTGGATGGGTTTCCCATTTTCTTGCTTTTTCTGCTCCAAATCTCAAGTGAGATACTGTCAATTTTGGGTGAGTGCATCCTGTTCACTGCCATTGTTGAAGTACCCAAACATGCCCTTGTGTGGCAGCTACACATCCAATTTGAATTTCATAGTTTCATTCTGTGGGTGAAGGAATTTCATTTACTTTCCATGAAAGTCTGCAATTTTGTTTTCTCTGGTTCGGCCATATCTCCTCAGTCTGCAGTGAGGTATTTGTTTTTGTAATGGACCTACCCACATGTTACTATATTCTATTTGAGATATAACTTCCAAAAACAAGGAATTCAGCTGTCTTGTTTTTTAGCTCTGCTTATCCTATTATTCTGATTGCTTGAATCCTTTTATTCACATTCTCAAGCTAATAAGATGTTTCATTGGTGTTAGTATGGGACAAGAAAATGGTCCACACGCAGTTCAACTGGTGCTGGTACCATGTCCCGACCTTTGCACCATACAAGGTGGAAGGACTCTTCTTTCCTTTAATCCTCGCAAACAGCGGCTCCACACAAAATGCAAAATCAGCTGCCATTGTCCTGCAGAGTTTGACGCCAAATGCGCAAAGCGTGTTCAGGGTCCTTGCAGAATACCAGCTGGGCCATCCTGATGAAGAAGGCAAGTACTGTGGCCATAAAATCATGCTTTTTGTCAGGCATGACTGATCATAATATATTTTTGTTTTGTGTGGCCTTCTCTCTCGTAGGGCTGCCCACCAATAGCTTGTATACGAAGTGCCGGGAGCGCTTTCTAGTTAGCAGTCAAGTTACACTGAATTCCCATTTGACAGAGTTCAAAGATCACGAATTGGTTAAGGCCCGTAGGAATGCAGATGGCCAGGATTGTTTCTACATACCGCTCACATCCGAAGCACTAGAAAAGCTGCTACAAGAGATTGGCTGAATTGTTGCTGTTGTTTGTTGCCATAGTGTAAAACAGGTCATCAGGGACCCATGTAAGCACAGCGTGTCAGCAGGTAAAGAAAGGCATTGTATCTGGATTTGGAATCCTTAACAAAACGAAAATGAAAGATTAGAAGTTTGCCATCAACCCTTCAGAATATTGCCGGATTCCTCTTATTTGTAAAATTGGGGAAAATCAAGCAATTTTGCGGAACAGTTAATTAACAACCTAACACTTCAAAGCCTTTCCAAGCAAATTATCATCCGCTTTCAGACTCCTGTCATTCATAATCAAACTAAGGGTAGGGCAGCAAGTGCGTTGGGCTGGGCTGAGGCGTGTTCCAGCCCGGGCCATGAGCTAAGGATATGAGATAAAATCCTGGCCTGTGGCCGGGCCTGCTAGATAAATATTCAACCCCAACAGTGTTTGTTAAGTTAGGCTCGCTTTCAGCCCTTTGCAGACATGGCTTTTTGAATAGCATTTGGGCTTTGGTTGGTGTGATGGATGAAAAGAGATCCCGTACTCTTCCTTCTGATGTATATGGGTCCCGTGGGTGACACATCAGCGAGGCACTGAGCTAAATATTGTTTCATCCTACCTTGCTGATGTGACAGCGCCTTGCTGATGTGACCTCCATGGGACCTTTGTATATTTAATAAGAAAAAGATACTGGGATATCTTTTCCTCATAGAAACCAAACAAAACATTAAGTGGGTCTAAAGTCTTCTCCCCAAGCGTGGCCTGTAAGACTCTAGACCCAGACTAAATCAGAACGTTTGTCGGGTCGGGTTTACCCAGTTGCAGCCCTTATTTCAACCAGTTAATGTGGTCATTGTTTGTGTTCTTAACTGATCATTATTTTTTGTTGATTTACCAGATAAACATCATTTCAGTCAAGATTTTTTTAAAATTTTTTATGAACTAAACATTTTTACCTCGAAGTGGATTTGCAACTCAGTTCTTGTAATAAAATGCTGTGTAACCAATCTAGTAAAACCATTTAATGGGAATTGATTGATCATGAGAGAGTTGTAATTTGCATTGTTATGCTGGTGCCTCATTGGAGATGAAAGGTTTAACTAAGAAAATTTGATGGGGCTTTCTTCTGATAATTCTAGGGTGCTGTTTGGTGGGCGCTAGCAGTAATTATGTATTAGAGATCAAGATCTCTAATACATAATTAACTAAAATGAGATGAACTCTTTTTAGGAATCTACCAAACTGAGCCAAAGGTTTATATTATAATATGGTTTCAGTATACCTTTATTTGACTATATCGACGAAGATGAGTGGAACAGGAACAAGTTAAGGCCTCTCTGCTCCACGCCTGGCACTGGTATGCATCGATCAGGCTACTCCTGATTGTTGGCCCTCTCATGGATGGCCCAATTTTAAAACCACCAATGGGTGATCATAGCCATACTCTCAGTGGACTTCAAATGGATGGTTAGGTAACAGAGAAAGGAAAGTCGACATTTGGGGAAAACTAGCAAAAAGTGGTTTCAAGGATTCTCAATTCTGTGTTTCTTAATGATGAGCCATCCATGGGGAGGTATACAATTGGGATTATTGTAATCGTACAGACTCTGCCACATGTATGGTGGAGAGGATTCTCCACGTTATTCCAGTTCCACCATCACCACCGTATGATTTTTTATATAGATTATAATGTGGTTTATATCAAGTTACATCCCTGTCTTAATTAGGATTTAGGACAGCCACTTATCCTACCTTTTCAAACACCCCCAAGTAGTTGGGACAAGGCTTAGACGATGATGACGACTTATCTTACCTTTTTAAATTTAAATAGAAAACTCCTGGCAGAAAGACAGTTCTGTTTTTTAAGAACTTTCATTTTCTCGCAGGACAAAATTTCAAATTGTGGGGCTCATTGTGGATAGAGTATATCTGGAGAATAACACTGATTGGCCAATCCTCACCATCCAAGCAGCTATTCAATGTTTGGCTTGACATGAATTGATCAGCGGTTTAATTTCAACAAGCCACAGTAGATGGTTATAAGATTGTTTGATCAGATTGAATTTCGAACTATGCTTCCTCTATGACAGGGCTTTGTGATTTGGATGCTCTGGCCCATCAAAGTTTTAGATCAAAGTAAAACTTGGGCCCAAGGGGTTGCACGAGGTGCTGCTTCACATGAACGATTCAGATTTTGGATCCCCATCACATATGATGGGTTCTCAAAAAAGTTTATATGTAGTACGTACGAACTGGTTCGCAGGTGAGCGTTTCCGATATATATATATATATATATATATATATATATATATATATTGGGCGCCTTTTCACACGTGTTATGGGCGTCTAATCCAAATGGTCCATGTGATGCGGCATCCCATGAAATCCCATGCGACCAATTTTCACACTGATCTAAAACTCTGGTGGGCGATAGCAAAGAGAGAAACTGTTTTCTTTTTCTATGACCCAATAAGTTTTGGATCAGTGTATAAGTTGGGACTTAAGGGTTTCATGGGGTGCTGCATCACGTGGACCGTTCAGATTTGGGACTCACATCACATATGATGAGTTCTCAAAAAGTTCCAGCTGCTCACCAGCACACGTGCGCACCTTTTCACGTGTGTCATGGTGTCTTAATCCGAACGGTCCATGCGGCATCCAGATGCCAAGTTGCGCACCGGTTCTCACGAGAACTTTTTGAGAACTTATCATCCATTATGTGAGTCCAAAATCTGAACGGTCCACTTGATGCAGCACCCCATAAGCCCTCAGTGACCAACTTTTACTTTGATCCAAAATTTTGGTAAGTTATGGAAAAAGGAAACAGTGTTCTCCCCTGATTTGCATCTCTCTTTACTATGGCTCATCAGACTTTTCAATAGGGGTGAAAATTGGTCCCTAGGGGTTTCATGGGATGCCACATTACATGGACAGTTCAGATTAGAGGCCCGTGACACATGTGCAAAGGTGTTCATGTGCGCAGGGAGCATATAAGAGGAATGCTCACCTGCCCACCGGTTCTCACTGGTAACTCGTGAAAACTTTTTGAAAACTCATCTCCCTTGACATGAGCTCAAAATCTAAACCGTTCATGTGATGCAGCACCCCATGAAAACCCCAGGACCCAACCTTTTCCATGATCCAAAACTTTGGTGAGCTATGATAAAATGAAACAGCTTTCTCCTTCGATTTGCCTCTCTTTTGCCATGGCCCAAAAAAATTTTGGATCAGGGTAAAAGTTAGGTCATAGGTATTTCATGGGGTGCTGCAACATGTGGACAGTTCAGATTTTGGGCTCATATCATAGATGAGTTCTCAAAAACCTTTCACGAGTTCCTATGTGAACTGCTGCGGACAAAAACACACATCCAAGTCATCGGCATAACTGATAGAGAATAGGCTAAAATGCATTTATAACATCGAGGTTGATGGATAAAGATTGTAATAATTGGTATTTAAATATCTATATAACATATGTGCTCTGCGTATACTTCATTTCTTATTATATTTGGCTTGGGATTTTTTGTCATAGCTATATATATAATTCTTATATGCATCAGGTATTTATCTCTTATTTTTGTTTATTTCTCTAGTTAACTATGTCCATTTTAACGAGCTTCATTCATATATTAATAAAATTGGCATTGCTTTAGCATTTATTTATTTATTTATTTTTATTCCATGGAGAAATACCTTAGGTACAATTATTGGCAAAATAACAAGTCCTTAGACATTAGGAAAGAGGTATCCATCGGGAATGACTCACTCATACCCTTTTGCAAATTACCAAATCGCTAATCATAGCTGGTTGATGGCTTGACAATTAGATTTCCGAACTCGATCATGCTCAGTTGTTGTAGTGGGGGTGCACTAGCGTTCAATCAAACATTGAGTTGAGTATGAATTTATCTGCACTTTTCAATCACACACATAAACCGAATACAAGCCCTCGATTAAACACGCATGGCCTTGTGTTTGATTGAATTGCGCAAGTAGCATATATGACCATTGTTTTCTAAGCCGTCCATATATTTCTGCCCACGTGATGAGTGCCCACCCTCATCTTTTCTACGGGATCATCTTCAAAGTCGGGCCCACTTAGTGGCTAGCTTGGATATTTAACCTGTTACCATGCGAGCACACGTGTTGGCCCGGAGATACCATCCCTTATACACTTGTGTGGCTTCCCATGCCTCCAAGTGGCAATGCTGCTAAAGAATTGTACTCCATTAGATGACCAATCTATGTGGTCCCGCTTGCTCACAATCAACAGCCCTTCCGGAAACATTGAGATCCAACTTTTTTGATGGGTTCTTCATCCACCTTATCCCACTTGGATAAGAGACGGGGATATCATCATCATCACTCTCATCAGTAGGTTCGCATTCGGTAGGCTCGTATTCGATGGGCTCTTCATCCACCTAATCCTACTTTTCCGGGGCAGCTTGATGTGGCTAGGGGGAGATTGTCCCAGCCCTTATTCCAGTTATGAGTTGTTCTCCGGCGCGGATTAGTTGTGTGAAATTAGCATACGGATATGAGACAATGTATCGATCCAGATATACTCGGGTTTGTTGAGTAGACAATCATGGAGATATGCTCTTTCTCTTTAATGAGTGTTTTCATTTTGGTCGCCTTGGCCCGCCACCATCCAACATAAGTTGACAAAGACTCGTTATTCATTTATCTTAAAGTAGCAAGATCCACCCTTCTGAGTGTTACGTTTAGATTGTACACATAACAATCAATGAATGCTTTAGACAAGTCTTCCCAAGTCTCGACTTTGTGATGATCAATCGATGTGTATCAACTAACCATGTCACATCTCAAGGATTTTTGGAACAAACGGATTAAAGATTTCATCATCCCTTGCCACGACATTGAGTTCACCACAAAATACTTTCATGTGGGCTACAAGGCATCCCGCACTGTCGTATCGTTCGAATTTCGGCACCTCGAAGTTTTGATGCACCCTGGCTTCTGGGAAAGGGAAAAGATCCCTAAATTTGGTGGACGGGAGATCCAATCTTGCCATTTTTGAAGTTTACTTTTCATAGCCCTGAGTTGCTCCTCGAAATGTTCCATGAGTCAATCAATTTCAGTGGGCCTGACTTGAAGGGTTCGCACCCTGCTGTGTGTGCATCACTTCATCTTCCCTTAGGGGAGGGACTTGGTTGTTACTCCCGTTACGGGAGTGTATTAGATTGGAATTGGGAGGAGGGATGGTAAATGAAAAGAAATCCCGACGATAAGATGATGTTGACTACTAAAATGTACATGATGTGGTTAACTAGAATGAGACTTGCTCCGGTTAAGGGGAGAATGCTAGAATTGATTGGCCATATACAAAGCCTGACTTTGAATTGACAGACCGATTGGAGCGATCGGCAGTTATGTTGGCATGCTTTGGTTTAACGAGGTGACTCACTTTGAAGGAAGCAGATCATGAGATTTTCTAGCATATTCATGCTAAGGGCTAGGTCGACTATTGAAGGAGAAATCGCAGGTTGAAGGGTTTACCACCTGGGAGACTCTAGGAGAGATCTTGGACTGTCTCCTTGGACCGACATGGTTGTCGATATGTAAGTTCTGGTACATGTGTGTTGGTTTTTTTTTTTTTTTGTAATTACAACATAAAGTAAAGTTTGGTATGTACAGGCAGAAATATAAATGGGACTAGTATGGACTAAAATGAAGGATGTATGCGAAAAAGCTAAAGGGACAACTTTATACCGGAATACAGGATGTAAGCAAGAAAGTAAATGGACTAGTATTCACTGAAGAGTTGGAAAGTAAATGAACCAGTATATAACTGAAATGTTGGATGATTGCTGGAAAGTAAATGGAGCAGTATGGTACTAGAATGCTAGAATATTAGTAAAGATTGGAAGTTAAAAGAATCCCCTAAAAGTATACAGCTCGACTTTTCGAGCTGGGCCTTGGCTAATACATATTTTCATTCCCCAACAAAGTCGTCATTCTATGAATGTTGACTGGAGGTTTTCCGTTCGAGTGACCCACTAGGCGTCCATGTTGGACCATCTGATGGTTGCATGAGTTGAACGGTGAATATATATATATATGTGTGTGTGTGTGTGTGTGTGTGTGTGTGTGTGTGTGTGTGTGTGTGTGTGTGTGTGTGTGTGTGTGTGTGTGTGTGTGTGTATGTATGTATATATGTATATGGTGATAGATATAGAACTAGAATTTACTTAAAATTTTGATGTGACAGGATCCGGATACCCGGTAAGTAGGGGTGTACACAAACTGGGCTAGTCCGGTTAGCTCGCTCGACCCGGCCCGAAAAAGCCCGACTCGGTCTGACCCAGAACTGAGTTCGGGTCAGGACGGGCCAATTTTCTAGGCCCGAAAGTGAGTTTAGGCCGAGTTCGGATACCTCCCATTTCGGCTCGACTCGATCCGAAATCCTACTCGCCCCGACCTGACCCGACCCGACCCGTGTATGACTGTATTTAATTTGTATAAAATGTTTTATTTTATGCTTTGTCAAATGTATGTAGATGTATGTAAATGTCCTGACTAATTAGATTTTTTGTGGAGTTTATAGTTCAACTATCTAAACCGTTGATCGAGGGCTTTGTAATGGGACGCGGATTACCTACCAAAGCCCTTCCC
This sequence comes from Magnolia changhungtana, assembly GCA_030180095.1. Taxonomy (NCBI): domain Eukaryota; kingdom Viridiplantae; phylum Streptophyta; class Magnoliopsida; order Magnoliales; family Magnoliaceae; genus Magnolia; species Magnolia changhungtana. Next base: position 8,099,447 of record JASAUF010000447.1, on the reverse strand, counting down.
ATGAACTTACTGTAAGGTTCGAAATTGGGCCGAACTCAAGTTCGAAACTGGCTCGAACTCGAAGGTTCGAACTTAGCCCGAACTCGCGTCGGGCTCGGTTTGGGCTGGAGATGTTGGCCCGATGATCAGGCCCGGTCGGGTTCGGACCTTGTGTGGCTGTTAAACGGGCCTGGATGGGCTGAAGCCAGTTCGACTCGGCCCAACCCATGTACACCCCTACCGGTAAGTTGCAGAGCATACGTATTTCGTAAACCTAGAATACTGTATGCTCAGTTGATACAAGCGATAGCATATGAAGGCCTCGATCCGAAGTTTATCCAAATCCAGTTAAACCTATAGTTAAGACCTCCATACCCAAACCTCACGGAGGGGTTGAGAAAAAAAGGTTAATAGTTTTAGATAAAGTTGAAAATTGGGCGGGTTCAACCCAACCAACTCGTGACCGACCCGACATTGGGTTGGGGTTGGGCAGGTTCGTTCTCAGGCTTAAGTTATACAAACACCAACTTGATAAAACTTGGGTCGAGCTTGAGTTGAGGTCTCGGGTTGCCCGATCCAACCCGAACCCGATTGATATAAAAATTACTTATAAATTATAATTGAGTGTGGATCATCTGCGTTGAAGGCACAAGAAATTCCAGTGCTGTCAAGTTTCATTGGTCCACATCATTTTCGATGACTCAAGGTAACAAGGTACGCTAGTTTGCTCTCTCCCGAATAGATTGAGTGCTACACAACACAGCTTTTACAAGAGTAGTTGTCCTATATTTGAGCTTGTTTGTTTATAAAAAATGAAGTTCCTTATGATAAATAATTACATATATAATTTAATAAAATCATAGGTACAAAAAAAGACGTGCATTGAAAATATAGTAGAGTAATGTAATAACGAAAATATTAACATGTATCCACCGGACCAACTCGGCCAATCGGATCAAGCCACTTGGGTTGGGCTTGGGTTGAGAATTCCCAACCTGAGGTTGGGTTAGTTTGGATTAGGTTGGGGTATATTAACTTGGGTTGGGCTAGGGTTTAACATCAATCCGACCCAACCCGCCCGACTTTCAGCCCTAGCTTTAGGCGCTTGATTGATACGGACGATAACACATGAAGGTTCAGATCTAAAGTTTATCTAAATCTAATGAAACCCATAGTTAAGACATCTATTTATGAACCTCGAAAAGGGGTCAAGAAGAGAAGCTAATAATTATACTTATACCGTTCGTAATATCTCATCCAACCTACTCGTGTTCATATATTGATCAGAGTTGCCACTAGTCAAAATGAAGGTTTCAGAATCTATGGTTGGCCCGAAGAAATCTATACTTGAGTGACTCTTGGATAGTTTTGCGACATGGATTCTGGTTAAAGGCCTCGATTACGGAAAATGAATAGGTTAGGCACCATTTTACCACCCATCTCAAACATGATCTATACTTTACAAGGTTGTATGCTTTCAAATGAGATTTAAGGAACTTTCATGACAATACTAAGATTTAGATGCCTAAAGTATAAAAGATAAACTAAAAACAAAACGAAAATAGTAGGAAAATATTTTTTCAATAAAAGTATGAAAAATAAAAAATACAGAGTTTTCGGTTACTCATTTAAGTAACGTATTTTGATAAAGAAGATCCTTAAGAGATATGATTGTAGAACATACTTTACGTGATGTTAGAGGAGAGCCTATTACCTCAAGTGTTCAAAGCAAAGGGGTTAGAATGTACATATTGAAAATGGATAAATCGAGAATACGGCATGGGCTTTGAAATTGAATTAGAATAGAAAGATTAAGAGATTAAAAGAGATCGAGAGAACCAAAAGAATACAAGAGATCAAGAGAGACAGGGTCTTTATCTTTGTCTTTGTCTCTAAGTTGCAGACAGATCGCTCTCTGTCTCAGAACTCTCTTCACTCTCTCTCACTACCTCTCTCTTTGGCTAGATGCTTTGCCTCTCAATTGCGAAGGCAAGAGCCTTTTTTCATATACATTTCAAGGGGCAAGTTCGAATCGTACTAATCTTAGGTTTGATTTAAAAAAGATAGGTTCAGGTGAACCGTGCCATCACATAGGTCATAGTGATGGGGTTTTTTCCTCGTGCTCGACCGGTCGTGAGCTTCGCTCGATCGGTCGTGAGCTTTGCTCGACCGGTCGAGAGCTGGTGCACGACCAGTCGAGCAGGGCTCGACTCAAAGTCCAGCGAGTTGAGGTTTTGGATTTTTGAGGTACTCGACCGGTCGTGGGATGTGTGGGATGTGCTCGACCGGTCGAAGGTGCCGCTTGACCGGTCGAGGGATTCACTCGACCAGTCATGGTTACGCAGATTCATTCCACGATTCTATGCAGATTGCATATTTTGAGTCCTTTTGCAACAAGGATGCGGAAGGGAGTTTTCTAAACTATAAATAGGAGGTACCTAAGGCTTTTTAGGTATGACAAGAGGGTTTCCTAAAGCTTTACAAGGGATTTGCTAAAGGGTTTAGGGCTATCAAAAGTGTAAGAGAAAGAGAGGAAGAAAGAGAGGAAGCTTGTGGAAGGGAGGTTCTGCTCGTAGAGGTGATCTATTGTGCACTTAATATCTCAGCACTTCTACGTCCTCGTAATCGGTTAGATCTCTCCGTTTTTTTTAATTCTCTCATTGTTTATCCACTCCTACGTGAGTGAAGAAAGTTGTAACGTTCTACTTCATAGTGGATTGTTGATCTGGACGAGGTCCCATGGTTTTTACCTCTTTGAGGGTTTTCCACGTAAAAATCTCATGTGTAGTGTGTGATTTATGCTTTGATTTATTTCATTGCTTTATTATCCATAATTCTGGTTTGCTTCGGGAGGCTAGATCCTAAGGTTTTGTTCAAGGCCCCCAACAAAGTGCTATCAAAGCCAAGTTCATTGAACGGGTAGGATCAATTTTGAATTATGGAAGGTGGCTCATCAAAGATGATCAGCCTCAATGGTTCTAACTGGACCATATGGAAGGCTAAGATGGAGGACTTGTTTTATTGCAAGGACCTATATTCTCCAATTTTAGGCATATCAGCAAAATTCAAGGATATATTTGATGATGATTGGAAGAAGATGAACCGAAAAGCGGTGGGGTTTATTAGACAATGGTTGGATGATTCTGTGTTCCACCATGTGTCTACAGAGACCTCAGCCGCTAGCCTATGGCTGAAATTAGAAGGGCAGTATAAGAGGAAGACAGCCGGTAATAAAAAATTTCTGATAAGGCGACTTATGAATCTCGAGTTCAATGATGGTGGTTTCGTAGCCGTGCACATGAATGAGGTCAGCAATATAGTGAACCAGCTCTCTGCTATGAAGATGGTCCTGGATGATGAATTGCAGGCTTTACTTTTACTTAGTTCATTGCCTGACAGTTGAGAGATATTGGTGGTGTCTCTAAGTAACTCCGCGTCAGACGGAAAGATATCCATGAAACAGGTGACTAGCTATCTCTTCAATGAGGAGACAAGGAGGAAGTCTTAGGGGTCTACTCAGCAAGAGGTCCTTGTGACACAGGAATGGGGGAGAGGAAAGAACAGGAAGGACGGGAAAGCCCGAGACAAATCAAGAGACAAGTCGAGTAACAGAAAAGATGTTGAATGCTGGAATTATGGCAAGAAGGGCCACTATAAACATGAATGTCGTAAGGCTAAGAACGACAAGAAAGAAAAAGAAAAGGAAGATGAGTCAGATTCCACTGCGATCACTTCAGATGGCGACATTTTAGTTATTCTTTCAGCAAATCACGATATATGTCTCACGGCTACAAGTCAGGACACCGACTGAGTGATTGATTCAGGAGCTTCTTTTCATGCGACTCCACGTAGAGACTTCTTCACAAGCTACAAGTCAGGTGACTATGGGACCATGAAGATGAGAAATTCTGACGTATCGAAGATCGTGGGGGTCGGTGATATTTGTGTGAAGACCGATGTGGGCTACACATTGGTTCTCAGGGATGTGAGGCATATCCCAGACCTTCTCCTCAACTTGATGTCGATGGGAAGGTTGGATGATGATGGTTATGAAAGCCGGTTTGTTGGCGGGCGATGAAAGCTCATCAATGGTTCGTTGATCATGGCCAGAGGAAAGAAGTGTTGCACCCTTTACAAGGCAAGTGTCAGTGTGTGCAAGGGTGGGTTGAACGTAGCGGAAGATTCAACTATTAACATGTGGCACAGGCGTCTAGGTCACATGAGTGAAAAATGACTTCACCTACTAGCGAGGAAGCGGCTTCTTCCAGACGTGACATGTATGCCTTTCAAAACCTGTCTTGATTGTTTATCAAGGAAACAACATACAGTTTCATTCATTAAATCTGCTTCTCATATTAGTAAAGTGCATGCATTAGATTTGGTTTATTCTGATATTTGTGGTCGTATGAGGACAAAACCCTTGGGTGGGGCATTGTATTTTGTTATTTTTATAAATGATGCATCTAGAAGGGTTTGGGTTTATGCTTTGAAATCCAAGGACGAGGTCTTTGGTGTGTTTAAATTGTTTCATGCTATGGTCGAGAGAGAGACAGGTAGATCATTGAAGTGTATCCGCACTGACAATAGTGGTGAATACATTGACGATTTTCATGAGTATTGTAAGTTTCTGGGTATACGGCATGAACAGACGGTTCCCAAGACCCCCCCAGCATAATGGTGTAGCTGAGCGAATGAATCGCACCATTGTAGAGAGAATCAGATGCATGTTATCCAATGCGAAATTACCCAAGATGTTCTGAGGAGAAGCAATGCACACGGTGACGTATTTGATAAACAAGTCTTCATCAACCCCGTTGAATGGAGAAGTGCTTGAGAAGGTGTGGACTGGACAGGATCCATCGTATAGTCATCTCAGGGTATTTGGATGCAGGGCATCCGTACACGTACCAAAGAACGAGAGGTCCAAGCTCGATATAAAGATCAGGCAGTGTGTGTTCTTGGGGTACGGTGATGAAAAATTCGGTTATAGATTGTGGGATTCGACCGAGAAAAAGCTCGTCAGGAGCAGAGATGTGGTTTTCTTTGAAGATCAGTATATAAAAGACATTTATAATCCAGAGAAGAACTATCCTAGTTTAGGTGAGCTAAAGGACATGGATCTGGTTATTCCTCCCGTGGTACCTGATGACGGGGGAGTACGGTAAGGTGCAGAGGACGAGGGAGTTCCTTCAGAAGATGAACCAGGGGATCAGGCCCCACTTGATCCACCTGTTGAGCCACATGTGAGGAGGTCATTTAGGGACAGACAACCGTCCAAGAGGTACTCATCACATGAGTACATTATGCTGACTGATGGGCGAGAGCCAGAAGATTATTCTGAGGCCCTAGCCGACGAGCATAGGGGGAGTGGTTGAAAGCTATGCAAGAGGAGATGAAATCTTTGCATAAGAACCATACCTATGATATGGTGAAATTGCCTAAGGGCAAGAAAGCTTTGAGCAATAAGTGGGTGTTCAGAAAGAAGGTTGAGCAGAAGAATTCACAGATGAAGTTCAAGGCCAGACTTGTGGTGAAAGGTTTTAGTTAGAGGAAAGGTATAGACTTCGAGGAGATATTCTCACAAGTGGTAAAGATGACATCCATACGGGTGTTGCTTGGGTTAGCGGCTAGTATGGATCTAGAGATAGAGCAGTTAGATGTTAAAACTGCCTTCTTCTATGGTGACCTGGATAAAGAGATTTACACCAACCAGTGGGATTCGAAGTCAAGGGCAAAAAGCATATGGTATGTAGGCTGAGGAAGAGCTTGTATGGGCTGAAACAAGCTCCATGACAATGGTACAAGAAGTTCGACTCGTTCATGTTACAGCACGGGTATGACAGAACGTAGTCGAACCACTGTGTGTTCACGCGCAAGTTCTTAGATGGTGATTTCTTAGTTCTGCTGTTATACGTTGATGACATGCTCATCATGGGAAAAGACATCAAGAAGATCGATAGGCTGAAACAGGAGTTGGGCAAGTCTTTTGCGATGTAAGACTTAGGCCCGGTTACACAGATCATAGGAATGGAGATAACCTGTGACAGAAGCAGCAGGAAGCTTTGGCTGTCACAAGAACGGTATATTGAGAAAATCCTATAGCGGTTCAATATGAATGCAGCGAAGCCGGTCGGTACTCCACTGGATGGTCACTTCAGATTAAGCGATAGGCAGTGTCCCAAGACAAAGGTAGAGGTGGAAAAAATGCAGAAGATACCCTACGTGTCAACTGTAGGAAGTTTGATGTATGCTATGGTGTGTACACGCTCAAACTTAACATATGCAGTTGGTGTTGTCAGCCGGTATCTTGCCAATCCTGGCAAAGAACATTGGGCAGCAGTTAAGTGGATACTACGGTATCTAAGAGGCTCATCTAGGTTAAGCCTATGCTATGGTGACGGTAAACCTATGTTAGAGGGCTACACAGATACAGATATGGTAGGCGATATAGACTCAAGGAAGTCTACATCGGGGTTCATGTTCACATTTGCAGGGAGAGCGGTTTCTTGGCAGAGCAAGCTACATAAGATCGTAGCATTGTCGATGACAGAAGCCGAGTACATTGCAGTCACAGAGGCATGTAAAGAGATACTTTGGATGAAGAGGTTCCTACAGGAACTTAGCTTGAAGCAGGAGCAACACGTGGTCTACTGTGATAGTTAGAGTGCTATACACTTGAGGAAAAATCTAAGTCAGCATTCCAAGTCAAAGCATATAGAGATTCGGTATCACTGGATCAGAGATACTTTGGAACAGAAGGTGTTACAGCTTGAGAAGGTCCACACGGACGATAATGGGTCAGACATGATGACCAAAGCTTTGATCAAGGGCAAGTTTAAGGTTTGTAAAAATCAGGCTGACTCGAAGAAGGTAAATCCCTCCTGGGTTAAAAAGGGAGAGATTTGATGGGGTTTTTTCCACGCGTTCGACCGGTCGAGGGCTGGTGCACGACTAGTCAAGCATGGCTCGATTCAAAGTTCAGCGAGTTGAGGTTTTGGATTTTTTAGGTATTCGACCGGTCGCGGGATGTACTCGACCGATCGAAGGTGCCGCTTGACTGGTCGAGGGATCTACTCAACCAGTCGTGGTTACGCAGATTTGTTTCGCGATTTTGTGCGGATTACGGATTTTGAGTCCTTTCCCAACAAGGATGCGGAAGGGAGTTTCCTAAACTATAAATAGAAGGTACCTAGGACTTTCTAGGTATAACAAAAGGATTTCCTAAAGCTTTACAAGGGATTTGCTAAAGGGTTTAGGGCTATCAAAGATGTGAGACAAAGAGAGAAAGAGAGAGAGAGGAAGCTTGTGAAAGGGAGGTTCTGCTCGTAGAGGTGATCTATTGTGCACTTGATATCTCAGTGCTTTTACGTCCTCGTAATCGGTTAGATCTCTCTGTTTTTCTTTTATTTTTTCATTGTTTATCCACTCTTGCGTGAATGAAGAAAGTTGTAACGTTTTACTTCATAGCGGATTATTGATCTGGATGAGGTCCCGTGGTTTTTACCTCTTCGAGGGTTTTCCACGTAAAAATCTCGTGTGGTGTGTGATTTATGCTTTGATTTATTTCATTGCTTTATTATCTATAATTCTGGTTTGTTTTGGGAGGATAGATCCTAAGGTTTTGTTCAAGACCCCCAACACATAGATGGACAAAAGTGAGGTTCGTGTGAGCCAAACCCACATGTAAGCAAGTGTTGGTCAGCCAAAACCCACAAATGACTAGAGCGCTGCCATCTTTGTGCAGGGACGGTGTAGATTTCGTCATCTCTGCGCATAAACTATGAAAGTTCTGCCATTTTTACAGTTGGGGTGTTTACACGGCCAAAAACTCAGCTCCTTATGTAATTAAGGAAGACCACATAATTACTAACAATGTCCAAGGCAATGCCCAGCTTTCAAACTATTTTCATTAGCGTGGTCCGCGTGAATTTAGGATAGATATAATTTTTTGGATATAGGGCTAAAATTTTGAAATCTAATGGTTTTGGATTTTATATAATTATGAAAGTGGGCCTCTAAAAATCAAAAGTGTATATCTCTATCCCAATTATTTAGCTTGGAGTGACTCGACCAGAGTCACATGTTAGCTTGATTTTTATTTTCTCTGGTCTTAAAATGGAACTAAAAATCCAAATGGTCAGAGTGGACCATACCAAAACATTATGGTGGCCTCTCGAAACTTAGAGCCGCCTCCATCCAGTTTCCTTTTCAATAACATTATAGTGGGCCCCTCAAAATTAACAACGCCCCGACTTCGATTTTTGGCGGACTGTTTAAATTGAGTTAACATGTGCCACGTGTGCAATTTTTAGTGACCGCGTATCAAGCGCCCAACGCTGCTCGAGTACATGTTACTCCCCGCCAAACCTCACCCTCCCTCGTGAGTGGCTAAAAAACGATGCGTCCACGACTACACACCAGCGCGCAAGTTAGCAATACCCCAATAAATAAAGGCTGCGGCAAGTAGCAGCAGCCCAGAGTCAGCCAAACGGTATCTTGCCTGACGAACATTCCCTCAGTTCCCATTCCTTGCTATCCTTTCCCTTCCATACATTGCACGTATCATAATAGATTTCATATATTATTAGAGATAGAGATAGAGATAGAGAGAGAGGGAGAGGCAGAGGCTCTTAGAAATCTAGGGTTTTGTTCGAATCAGGATTTCTGGAGTGGGGAAAACACTAAATTCCTCTCTCTCTATCTCTTTCTCTGTCTCCCTCTCCCTGTGTTGTTAGGAGGAGATATGGGTAGGTATTATTGGGGAAGAAAGGAAGGAGAAGGGAAGGTGGAAGGAATCGTGGTGGTATTCGCGGGGCTGTCAACTCAGGAGAAGCATTTGAAGCCTTACGTGCAGCTCTATGCTTCCGCTGGCTGGAATTCCCTCGTCTGCCTTACCGAATTTCTCTACCTGTATGCCTTGTCCTCGTCTATTTGGTTTTTTTCTTTCTTTCTTTCTCTCATTTTTCTGTTCGATGAGCTGAAATTTTTCTGTCCTTCGAAAAATGCTCGTGCTCTGTAGGGTTTGATGTAATTCGCTTTTTAATTAAGTTTGGATTTTTTTACATGTTTATCGTGTTTTTTTGTACTGTCTCGAACCTAATCTCACGAAGTAGGAGTCTCTATGTATATCACTATCTATATGTTATGTGATTTCTGCACCTCTAGTTTCTATTCCTTACATGTGGTATATCCGCATGATGATCTGAACCATTTGTTGACTGGGGATAACCATGATTGAGTTATATACCGATATCACCATTATCAAACAATCCTAACGATTTAGAAAATGGTGTACATAGATTACTAAAATAGGATCAATATCTTTATGCCATTTTGACATAATAAGGATTGTCTGATCATTTTGATTTTTGGCCCATGCTCCATTTTAGAGATCTTTATGATAAATGAACAGTTTGGATCATCATAAACGTATGCCACACCTCTGGTGTAAAAGTGGAGGCATGAAAATTTTCCCACTTGAGTATAAGATCTTCCACATTACGTCTGTGTGCACAGGCCTATGTGGATGGATGTATCAGTATATAATACACATAAGTAGTTCTTCAAGACCTTTCTAATATCGATATTTGTGCAGATTCTTCCCTGATAAAGCTACAACATTAGCATTAGTTATTGTTGGTGAGCTTCTTAAGGTTAGTGATATTATGGGAAACCATCTGTAACTGGGTTTTCTTTTTCTTTTTAGTGATGTCAAATTCAAATAAAATTGCAATATTCTTTTTGCCAATACTTGAAGAAAATGAATAGATTATATAGAAAATTCGGTGTCTGGAATCAAGCCTCTTTATACATTTTTTTATTGGCATTCGTAATGCAGGAAGTAAGAATCAGGCCAATACCCATTGTATTCGCTGCTTTTTCTGGCGGACCGAAATCTTGCATGTACAAGGTTCTTCAGGTAAAGTTTGTGAAACTTTATGTCATCCATTTGCTTTGGTGGGTCTGCTCTGATTTGAATGTTTGCCCATTTATTTTATCTATGTTTTGTTCCTAAATTAAAGAGAAACTAAAGGTTACTTCCTTTTCCTTCAGATAATTGAAGGAAAGTGTGAAGGACAACCCTATCTGGTATGCTTTGTTCTTCTATGTGTTTCAATATTCATTATTATTGTTATTATGGTTATTATTTTTACTCACATTATATGGAATATCTCTAGTAAATGCCATGACTGGAAATGGTCAAAGAGTCACAACATTCCAATGCGTTAATCAATGTAGCTTGACTTTTTTCAATAAAGTATAATGAAGGTGCTCAAGGTGGTCCTCCATATAATTTGAATTTGGTTATTGGGTTATTTCCTCTCTATTGAACCAATTATTGCAATTCAGTTCAACAGTGCATCCAAACACAGCCTTACTCTATGTTTAAGATTTTGTACATTTTATATGCTATGAAAGCCTGGTAATTCTTAGTCTTGTTTTTGTTAATGTCTCTGAAATTGGAAAAGTTTGTTGCAGGATATTTTTCTTCTTATCTATTTCTTTTCTTGTGCAGGACGAATATCGGCTGATCAGAGACTGCCTTTCTGGACATATATACGATTCTAGTCCTGTAGATTTCACCAGTGATTTTGGTACAAATTTTGCCATTCATCCCAGAGTCCTGAAAATGTCCCAACCACCAAGGGTACTTTCATGGATTGCAAGAGGTTTTGCTTCTGGTATGGATTTTCTCTTCCTAAGCCGGTTCGAAGAGCAGCGTGCTGAGTATTGGCAGACTCTGTACTCTTCAGTTGTGAGTTTTTTTTATTTTTAAATGTTCATTAGAAGGTGCCAATTTCCCTTAACGTTTGATTTACTAGTATTATTTTCTTGCAGAACACAGGCCCATTTCTCATCTTATGCTCGGAAGACGATGATCTTACTCCCTATCAACTTGTCTGCAACTTTGCTCAACGTCTGCAGGATCTTGGCGGAGATGTTAAACTAGTGAAATGGAACAGCTCTCCTCATGTAGGTCTGTCCCAAACTTATGGCTAAAAACATCAAAATTCACATGAGGCATCAGAAACATGTCATACACATGCCATGGTGGGCCCCTCACCCTAACTAGTTGCTCATCAGACTATATAGACACACTCCCACGCGCACACATGCACGCACATGCATGTTTGTTCAACATCCAGCAGATAACTTCCAACCTTTCAATGTTTGTTCAACATCCAACCCGTCCAATAGGTTGGCCCCAGCATCAGGATTCCCTTATGCAAAAAATCAGCTAAATCCACTCATTAAGTAGACCACAATTGTATTTGCTATTTATCAATGGCTAAACATTGTTTCTATGTTGTGGCCCACATGATGAGTAGATGGAGCTGATTTTTGCATTAGGTGATCCTCATGGTGGGGCCACCCATTGGAAGGTTTGGATGTTGCATTCACTTAACAGGTTGAAAGTTATCCAATGGGTGGACCATAACTCAGTGGACCAACTGTAGGAAACAGTGGGAATTGAACGCCTACTGTTAAAAACTTCTTGGGGGCCACAAATTTTTGGGATCAAGCTGATATTTGTATTTTCCCTTCATCCATGCTTGTGTGACCTTGTGAACAAATTGGATGACAAATAAACATCATCGTGGGCCCTAAGAAGGTTTTAACAGTAGATGTCATTATCCCCACTATTTCCTATGTTGTGGTCCACTTGAGCTTTGGATGTGCTTCAAATCTGGGCTAATGCCCTAAAATGAGTTAATAAAATAGATGGACGGTGTGGTTAAGAGATACATCATGGTAGGCCCCACAGAGTTTACTTGGCACGCTATAGTGTATCGAGTTACTCAGTACGGAATCTGCATCCATAACCTCCAACCTTTCAATGTTTCTGCAACATCCAATCTGTCCAATAGGTTGGCCCCAACATCTGGAATCCCTTGTGCAAAAATCAGCTAAATCCACTCATTAAGTGGACCACAATTGTATTTGCTATTTATCAATGGCTAAACATTGTTTTTATTTTGTTGCCCACACAAGTAGAAGATGGAGCTGATTTTTGCATTAGATTCCATTGGGTGGACCATAACTTGTGGTCCACACCCCAAGCCGAAGACCGGAGTAGAAGCCCACACCTTGGGCCAGGGGAGAAAGGAAACAAAAACCTCAAACGAGGGTAAAAGAACACCAAAAGCAGGAAGAAGCCCCATTGTCAGCAGAGAGAAGACATAGGTAAACAGGTGGCAAGCTCAGTTGAGGAAACAATATAGGGAGCCCGACAAAAAGAAATGCCAACCAACTTGGAGATAAGAGTGTGACGTCTCTTGCATATGATTCAGGCTCGACCACCAAACTAGCTCAGGTGATTAGATCCCGAATGCTCGAAAGACCACATAGGCCAGGAAGACTCTTCAGGGTACATCAACGAGGCAATGGAATCATCATTATGAACTTCTAGAATGAATCCTCCAATCGAAGCAGTGTAGAATCTGGTAAGAGTAAACCCAAAGAAAGATGGGTGCAAGCATTTGTCTCTAGGTCCCTGAACATCAGCCTAAAAATTGGCTCCTCAAATTGCTTTGGAAGATAGAGAGAAACACGAGACCAATTTGGTAGGGCATATTTCAGCGCACAAGAGGATCCAACCGCTCCTCAAGGATAGAGATCTGCTCACCAAAGGTGCAGGCGGTTTGTGGATTGGGGACGAGGTTGGGAGGTCCCAAGCTGCTAAAATAGACTCAGTCAATGAAACTGTATTAGTTCGGATAACTAGTCTTTTTAACAAAATCTTCGAACAAAGAAAATGAAGAATGAGTGGAAGAGATGCATCGTGATATCTGTTCAGCTAACAGGGGATCAAATTTATGAGTCACACTATAAAGCTCTTGGAGAAGGTGGAACATCAACTAAGTTAAGAAATTTGGATATCAGAAAATCAGCTTGCCTTGCTGGTTGTTTTGTGGTTGATCTGGTTAGAAAGGAATAATCAAGCTTTTCAAAATTGAAGTAGCTCTGCATGTATAGTTCTTAACAGAGCCCTTTTGTTTATTTTTCTTCTTTTCTTTGTTTTTCTTCACTTCTTTGTTCGCCATTTGTGTTTTTCTTTGGCCTTTGGCCCTTTTAATAATATTGCATCATCTTTCAGAGGGACAAAAACAGTATCTTTTGGACTCTTCTGCCAATGTAGCCTCAAGGCCTCCCTTGTGGAATTTAAAAAAAAAAAAGCCCTTGGTTTAATAAGAGACCAAAATAAGATCATATGAAACCTTTCTAGTAAAAATACTAAAAGTAAATGCCTCTCAAAAGAAAACAAAATGCATGTTATGCATGGATAACACATCCTTATCCATGCATTGGATTTTGGGAATGCAGGGCATCACATTGTCTTTGGGCCTGTATTTGGATCTGGCCATCATCGTTTGAAAATTATTACCAACAGACACTAGAAGTCCATTTTTACGCCTCAAGCAATTCTAGTGGTGTCCCAAACAACGATTTCACTGCCCTTGTAGATATCAGGTGCAGTGGAAAGTTGACCCAAGAATTGATTAAATAAAAACATTCGCTAACAATCTTGAGGTCAACCTGAGGATTCACTGTACCTTCGATATTGCTCCATTTCTTTCCTGATAGGAAACAAAGTGATATCATCTCTTTAAAGTTTTGTTTTCTACGTGCTATTGTTTTGCTGTTTCATCTCAAAGTTCTTTTTTTCCACATGCTGTTGTTTGCCATATCCAAATGTGATTTCAGTGGTGCAATGCCCTTGCAGGTCATTACAAGCATCATCCAGTTGATTACAAGGCAGCCGTAGCTGAGTTGCTGGAAAAGGCAGCTTTAATTTACTCCCAGAGGATGCTACAACTCAACAGAGAAAGAACAAGCTTGGAAGGTGCAGGTAACGAGATATCTGAATCAGTCCACAATTTACGTGAAGCAGCAGTGAGCTCGAATGAGAGTTTGCAGAGAGTCGCAGTTGGGCCAAGCAATCACTTCTTGCCTAGCTCGGTGGAGTATCACGAAAGCAAAAACATGGGTTCTATGCAGGACGAGCAAAAGGAAAGATTGATTCACCTCCAGACCCCACTGAGCATCAGCGCACACAGTGTCCTGGGGAAAATCCTCTTTGATGTTTGCGTTCCCAAGAACATTGAAGATTGGGACATAAGGCCAGCTGGTTCCTTGAATGGGCAGATATTCAGTTCTTCCCACGGGCATAGGCACAGTGGCCTTTTCAATCCTATAAAATGCATACGCCGCTCAAGACTGTAAGATATCAACTGAAAAATAATGATTCAGCAGAATACTGCCGGAGATTGGAGGACAGGAGTCCCACATCTGACACAGGCAAGAGGCTTGAGAGCTTTGACTGGACACACCCTTTTGCATGCCTCCCAGATGCTAACGACTACAGAGAGAGGCACCGAACTGCTTGCCTGGCAGAGACATTTCCACTAAACGTATAGGAAGTTATCATGGAGCTGGACTTACAAGTGATTATGATCGAAATAAGAGTTACGAATGTAACAATTCGTTGTTACAAGCATGTATGAGTATACATACAGTTGTCTTCATAAACTGCTGGGAGTTGTGTAATGCAGCACAGCCAAACTGATGCTTATGAAGAGGCTGGATTCAGTTCAAGTCAGGTTCCATTCAGTACATGGCGTCACCTGTATCAAGCTATAAAAATGGTGATTTTTTTCTGTCCCCAACTGAAATTCTCTCATGGATGATCCAACGGTTGAATATTGCAGTAGCCAGCCACTCCCAACAATTCGGACTTGGGGTTTCTTTTCCTTGGCCATCACACCAAACACTTTCATCTGAATGCATCAACTTGGTTCTGAGGTGGTGGCCCGCTGGCTGGACAGTAAAGTGCACGATGGATGGCTTTGAGGGGTGGTGCCATTTGCTGAATGTGACCTGATTTACATTGACTCTCGCATGGGCGTACCAGATTTTGCCATTTTCTCATCCAATTTTCTACAATTCGGGAATCAATCAGGGGAGCTTGGAAGCTTGTTAGTCACTAATGAAAATGTCTCTCAGCATAAGCAAATCTATTTGAATTGGCGCGCATTGAAGAACAGACAGATCATACAGTACCGTTTGGTTTTCAATCTGTTCAATCTGTAGAAGTGGAGCCCCTTGTTTTGTCTTTCAAACGGTTGGTACTGTTGTGAACCGGATATGCCCCGAAAATATCAGATATGAAAATTCATGA
Organism: Magnolia changhungtana; assembly: GCA_030180095.1. Classification (NCBI taxonomy): domain Eukaryota; kingdom Viridiplantae; phylum Streptophyta; class Magnoliopsida; order Magnoliales; family Magnoliaceae; genus Magnolia; species Magnolia changhungtana. The sequence goes on along the minus strand of JASAUF010000447.1, from coordinate 8,084,287 downwards.
ACTGAAAGAGCGCGGGCTTCGGTGGATCCCCGGATCCACCAAAGTGGGTGGGAACGTTGACCGTGGGGCCCACCTTGAAGCATCCATTTTAACAGCTAATTAGGGCATGATCCTGAAAATGAAGCATATGCAAATCTCATGTGAGCGAGATCAGAGGAAATAATGGTTGTTGAATACCCACCATTAAAAACTTCTTGGGAGCCACTAAATGTTTATTTGCCATCCACCTGTTGATAAGGTTACGAAGATGTGGATGAAGGGACCATACAAATAACAGCTTAATCCAAACTTTTGTGGTCCATAAGAAGTTTTTAATGGCCTCTCACCACTGTTCCTGTGGTGTAGCCCACCTGAGATTTAGATCTACTTAATTTTTGGGATCGTGTCCTAAAATAAGCTCTCAAAACGGATTGACAGTGGCCTCACAGGGATCCCACTCACCTCCCGAAGCCACGCCCGAACTGAAATGGTTCGAAGATTCAGTACTCGAGCCCATTCAACCATTATAAAGGGTAATTATTTTATGGCCAGGATTTTACTGGTGTATGAAACTTTTGGCAACCGTTCACTGATTTATTATCAAAGGTTTCAATGGTATACGTCCCATCTCCACTTTTCCCAGCAACGAATGGGGCGCGGTTTGGGCTGCCAGTAGCCAGTGCTATGTGGGCGCGGTTTTTCATCCACGCAGTCCATCCATCTTTTCAGATTATTTTAGGGCTTCATCCTAAAAATGAGGCAGATGTAAATCTCATGTGGACCACACTACAGGAAAGCAGTAGTGATTGAATGTCCACCATTAAAAACCTCCTAGGGTCCAGTGTAATGTTTATTTGACATCCAACCTGCTGATTAGGTCATTGAGATATGGATGAAGGAAGGAAAAAAAAACTAAAAAAAACATAAGCTTCATCCAAAACTTTTGTGGCCCCATGAAGTTTGTAATGGCAGGTGTTCAATCAAAACTGATTCCTTTGATGTGTACACTTGAGATTTGGATCTACCTAATTTTTGGGCTCGTACCATTGAAATGACAAGGAAAAAATGGATGGACCGCATGGATGAAACACACACATCATGGTAGGGCCCACGGACCACCGACCACTAGCTACTAGCAAGGTCAACTGGTTGGATGGCAAATAAACAATGGGCCTTAGAAAGTTTTTAACGGTGTACATTCAATGACCACTTTTCCCTGTGGTGTGGTCCACCTGAGATTTTTATCTGCTTCATTTTTGGGCTTATTTCATAAAATGAGTTGGAAAAGCGAATGGACGGCGTAGATATACACAACGTATACATCAAGGTGGGCCACACGGTCACGATAAGTCGCGCCCCCAACTGAGCGAGGCATACATGCCCGGCCGAGAAGTGAATACAGTTTCCTACAATTGGGGTCCACTGATCAGTGATCCAAATCGCTCATCGAGGATTGTTCATCAGCCGCTGAAGATTTTAACCCACGAGCCATCCACAATTCCTGTATCTTGGATCATGAGCAGTAGGTTCGACTTACAGAGAGTGGGAGGGAGAGAGAGAGAGAGCATGAAGATCTTGGTGACCGGCGCATCCGGTTACGTAGGGAGCAATCTGTGCCATGCTTTGCTCAGAGAAGGTCACTCCGTACGGGCGTTCGTACGGCCGACCAGCGACCTGAGCTACCTCCCTCCGGTCGAGGACGGAGGCCCTCTGGAGCTTGCCTACGGTGACGTCACCGACTACCGTTCCCTGCTCGCTGCCTGCTCCGGCTGCCACGTCATTTTCCACACCGCTGCCCTCGTAGAACCGTGGCTTCCAGACCCTTCCAGATTCTTCTCCGTAAGTCAACGCTCTAGTGAACCGTGAAATGTCGATTGCGTTTGGATGCAATATTGAATTCGATTGCAATATGTAGTTCGCTGTAGTTACCCCTTAAATTGCAGTTACATTCCTTTCAAGTGCGGTCTGAATACGAAGGTTGCGTTTGGATGCACAAGTGAATTGGATTGCGAACACTTAGAAAAGGAAATGATTGCAATTTGATTCGGAAGGTGGCAGAAACATTCAATTTGCACGTAGGTTGGTTTCATTGCTAACTCGAAAGTGCCATCATTGCAATTTGGAGCCGTGACACTCAATATGAATGCTAGGGAACAAAATTGGTATCTGGTCATTTCACCTCTGATTATTGCGATTTGGTTTGATAGTGTGTCCAAACGCATCCTATCATAATTTTAAAAAAGTATGTTAATTCCTTTATATTGAACTTATTGTTGCAATTCAGTTCGAGGGTGTGTCCAAAGCCATGAATCAGCACCAAGTTTCAAAATATTGGAATCTACCTTATTGTATTGAAAATGTATCACGATGAATCTCGTGATACGATAAGAGCATTTGCATCATGATATGGGAGTGTATAGAGAATTATCATTTGTATGTGTTTACATCATTATTCTGGTTACATACACATAGTAGCAGAATCTACTGCCCATACTTCACTCACGTGATCTCTTAAAGGAATTCAATACCGCACTGTGGTTGATATTTCATAAGACATCATATCGAATCAGAATGCATTGTAATAAACTCTTTCAGTGATATGGAAGGCCAAACAATAACTTTGATCGGTGCTGCTTCTTGAGATTTTGTTGTTGGGCAGGAATGACGCTGTATCAGTTTGGATGATTGGATTTTGTGCATACGAGTTTCGTTGCACAATTCATTATTTTTTATTTAGAAAGATTTTTGCATGTTTTATTGGCTCGATCAAATTTGACACTTGAACATTTGAAGGAAGAGGTGTGGCCCAGTGGTAACGGTACTGCCACAAGCCTACAGTGGTACCCGGCAGATGTCAGGCTCATGTAGTGTATGTATGACATCCAACCCATCCGTCAGATGTCGCCCTTCAGATTACACCCATGTCCTGAAATCAGCTCGATACAAAACTGGTGGGCCACAACACAGGAAACAAGTTGGGAGGGGATGTCCACTCTTTGTTCTTATTGGGCTCACCTGAGTCTCATAACAACCTGATTTTTGTCCCGACCCTTCATCAGTGACAGATGGAGGGTATGTAGGCCTGGATTCTGTATATACAGTATAGTGGGCATGAAAATCAATGGTGGTATCCCCTCTCAACTTGTCCCTAGTTCTGTGGCGCACCTGAGTTTCTGTTTGAACTGATTTTTGGACCTTGGGTGTAATGTAGGATGATGCATCTGATGTACGGATCAGATGTTGTGAATACATCACATTGGCTCCCACTTTTTCCAGCTATTGCTTACGGCTGATCCTGTGAATACATCACATTGGCTCCCACTTTTTCCAGCTATTGCTTACGGTGGTACCGATAACACCCAGCACACCCCTTGAAAGAAATCCTTCTGATTTCGAGAAAATTCCTGAAATTCAAAGTCTCACTATGCTTTTCGGAGCATCCATGTTGAAAATGCATGGTTTGCCGCTATTACTTTCCCTTGCTTTCTTTCTTTTTCTTTTTTATGCCTTTGAGCAGTGGCCGTTGGTTGACTATTGTTCTACAGTCACTAACAACAATAGGAATAGACATCTCAGATTGGAGGAATTATATGATCCTTGACCTGAGGTAATGCATAGATAAAACAATGATATTGAGTGTGAACTTTGCCTTCTGTAGGTCAATGTGGGAGGCTTAAAAAATGTCTTGCAAGCTTTTAAAGAGGCAAAGACGCTCCAAAAGATAATATATACATCTTCATTTTTCGCTCTTGGACCTACCGATGGATATGTTGCCGATGAGAAACAGGTAGAGTGGATTTCTTAATTCTTCTGGGCCCACCATTCTGATTTAAGTTCTCAACAATTTTGTAGTCACAAGTTTGCTTGACATATTGACTATCACTAAGTTGTTATGTTGCTGTGGCACACAAATGAGAAGCACCCATTGTCAATATGATAGGTTTGCTAATCAAAGTCTCGCTCTCAACTGACATTACAAGCAAATCTCCTAATGTTACATGTCTCAATAGGGTTCTACAAACAAACCATGTTGGCATAGCTACTTCCATCTTTATGATATTTGACATGTATCAGATTGTAATGCAAGTTTGGACACCTTGTACGTCCACAATAAGATGGATCCTATGTTTGTACGGGAGATATCCTCAGCTAATTAGTAGATTGTCTATTGTCTATGCTTATGAACGTATATACCATCTATATGTTTGTACCAGTGATGCTACAAATGTTTCCCACTTAGGTGTTGGGCCTTTTGTCAGTTGGTCGATTAAAATCCATTTTATGTCTGGTTGCTCTTCCATGAGAGGGAAGAAACCCCTGATACTAAGTCCCTGTGAAATTCTGTTCTGAGAAAGGGGAAGGTTTAATCAGTTCTTAGGGTGCGACAAGTTTCTGTTAGTGTCTTAGGATCGTTTCATTTATTGGCAACTGTTCAGCTATCGTTATCTATGCACTTGGATTTGAAGTGTTCCTTTGTTTTGTTTGGACTATTTGGTAAGTTAAACAATCACTTCTTTGTCGCCAAAGCTCATGTGTCTAAAGATCCCTTGGAGAAAATTAGAGATGTCTCCTATGTTACCCGTAATATGTGAAAGTATTGACGTAATTTCATTTATTCATTCGGTCTGAATGAAACATAAAAAAAACATAAGCTAGATGACGGAACAGGGAGGCCTAGGATGTATAAGATCATTACATTAGTGATTCAGCAGATTTAGATTCTTATATATCCACTCCCTTGGTGACCTCCTAGGAAGTCCTCGTGTTGCATCCCTCCCTATCCTTCAAAAAGAAAACATTCCTATAGATCCACTCACATGCTTATTCATCATATGATTCATATGAGATACATCTGTCTAGATTTCATATACATCCAGAAAGCATATGCTTTGGAATAAGCTTGTACAGTTTGGGAAGGGGTTTTTATCGATTAAAAAAAAAAGAATCTACTTCAACCGATATGCCCTTGGGCTCAGCCATACATAACATACAAATCATGCTTGGAAAGGTTGGACAGTTAGCTATAGCAGCAGATGCTGTAATGAAATTGAGAGTTTGTTAGCACAATATTTAATCATTGTAGTTCATTTGTGATTTTAAGAAATTAGGGCGTGTTTGTTTGAAAAATTACTTCGGTAAATACTTATAATTTCGTCATAATTGCAAAGAGCCGTCAATTGTGAAAAAGTGATTTACTGCATACTTTGACTGCCGATTACCCTGATATGATGTTCAAGTAAATCTTACTTGTCCCATGTAATTTCATCCTTCAGATTTGGCAGGATAGTCTGCCTTGGAAACAATCATTTACCATAAGCCTACAGTAAGGGTGTACTACTCGAGGTACACTTGCACAGGGTTGGGATTTTAAAACCTCTTTGATGGGTAGATATTCACCCTCATCTTCTCCATCTCATTCAAAACCATCTTTGCAACTTCCACTACACCATCTTCTCCTTCCTTTCTTCTACCTAGTGTGCATCATCTGCAGTGTCTGGAGTCATCCCTATGTAACATGCAATCCAGAACATCAAAAACAGTGACCTGGTCGCCTTCAGCATCCCTGACTTAGAGCTCAAAATAAGGAACATATCATCTTCATAAGTTCCTCCCAACTATGGGCAAATCATATAAGAGCTCCACACCAAACCCAAACAACTCTAAAAAAACACATAGCACTGTTAGCTCAAAGAATAAGTCAAAATTGGGACGTCCATGTGACATTCTTGGTATGTCAATAGATAATACGGTGGACGCAGTCAAGACCCTCACACTTACAATGACCAAGGGTATGGACATATGTCGCATGTGTCGAAAGTTATGACTGCATTGGAGCAGGTGCATGGCTTGAGCAATGACAACTTTCTATCTGTGAGCAACATCCTGTCAAAGGATGAGCAATATGCAGCCCTCTTCCTTAATTTTGCTAAACATAGGAAGCCCGATTGGATGCAACTGTTGGTTCGAGCCCACCAGGCTCATGCAATGTGATTGTCATTTGATGCCAATATGGAGTTGTTTTCTTTGCATCTGTTTATCTTGTAAACTTGATGAATGTAAACACACATCGATTTCCATTGGGAGATGCCTTTTCTTTTATGATAGTTTATACTTACAACTTTTTGCAATGCAACAGTGTTAATTAGAAAATAGTTGTATGTTCTGGTCCTAACGTCAATACATTTTTTTATTGTAAATGTTGGTAGATAGTGTTCATCGGTTGTTAGGAAAACAACATGCAAAAGGTGGGCTCAACCATTCCCTGTGAAGTTCTCGTCTCAGCGTTTGGGAGTGGCAAATGTGTTCCCCTATATTTGTTGCAATTGCTTGCTGTAAGCAAACACCCAATCTGAATGCGGCTAAAGGTTGTCCAAGGATGATGCAGGCTCACAGTCCATCTAGGCCCACAGTAGGACCCAACAATGGCGTAGGCCCACAGCCCCCTGTAGAGCCCAACATGTGTTGATTTTTTGACTGTTTATTTGTAGATTTGGAAGCATAAATCAATGATTGCAATTTACTGTATTTTGGATGATATGGGGGCTGATTTAAAGATATAATTGAAGATGTGGGGTTGATTTAGAGATGTAATTGAAGAATTTACGATTATTTTCTATATTTGATTGTACTATTGTGACTGTAATTCTTGTCTACTCTTTTGCTATTCGGTGTCAATATCTCATTGATTTGATTACTGGGTTGCACCAGTGGAGCACTGGAACATATTGTACTGATTGACAAGACCTTTACCATTTGAATACAATCACCTGAATTGACCTTTCACCATTGAAACCATCTGAAGGCAACGTCTATACAAAAGTGGTAACTGATGGTCAAATTCCTCTCACACAGGGAGACAACTAATGTAATTTTGCAATCATTATTACATTACATTACGTTACCATTGTAAACTACGAAATAAACAGGCACTTAGTTTCACACGCTGTCCTCTTTGAATGCTCATGTAGAGTTGACACTAAGCATGCCTTTTGCATTGTGGAATGTTTCTACTTATCCTCCTTAACAACTGTTTTATTATTGATTTAATACTATTTCATCTCAAGTAGTGTAGTTTCATCCCATTTTCCACTGGGCCTGTTTGGGAGCTTGTAAAATAAAAGGAGAGTGGCATTTTCTTTCAAAGTTATTTTCCAAGAAAGCATTTGGAGAGATTTTATTTTATTTTTTTAAAATAATAATAATAGAAAAAAGGGAGGGGTCTGTGAAAACTTTTTAGGACTTTCTTCTATGAAAAAACATTCTTGGAAATTGTTTTACGCCAGAAAGTGAATTCCTAATCAGGGGGAAAATGTCATTTTTTTGGAGTGTATTTTCCACCCAAATACTTTTCAAGCTCCCAAATAGGCCCTAAATAAATTGCCTTCTATTTCAAGATGGAGCAAACATTATGTATTTATAGTCCTTGCATCATCGTGGCAGATTCATCATGAAAAGTTCTTTTGCACGGAATATGAGAAATCCAAGGCTGTTGCAGATAAGATTGCTCTACAAGGAGCATCTGATGGTGTGCCGATCATTATTGTTTACCCAGGAGTTGTTTATGGTCCTGGAAAGCTTACGGCTGGAAATGTTGTTGCTCGCATGGTAAGATACTCTCAATTAGGTACTTCGATGCTGTTGGTGCTTCTTGGAATATAATGGCCACTGGAAGTTCTTTTTTTTTTTTGCCTTGAAACCATATGCCTATGGTTGTGAACCTAACTGACCATACAGTCTGCTGATTTTCCCAATTCCATACACTTGGGACCATGGTCTGGTGATGTGATATGATGATTTAATGGACCATCCACTGACGTAGGGACACCCCCCTGACCCACCCCCCCCCCCAAAGTCTCGCTGATTCAAAATCCTAGTGCTTCGACTGGCATTCTACAGATAGACCTTTTTTTTTTTTAATGAGTCATTCTACATTCTACATATAAACTGTTAAGGGAAAAAAAATTACATCAGAGGTCCACATTCAACATAAGAAAGGCCAAAATTTGAAGAATTCGGAATGTCTAGTCTGGGTAATTTTTGGGCCATCACTCATTCACAATGTGCCAATCAAATTAACAGTCTGGATCACCAAACTGAGTGCTACATGTAAGAAATTGAGAGCATGGAGAAGCTGTGTTGCTGCTGGTGCTCAGGACCCTGTAATCAATCATAGAAGTTGATTTAAAATTTTAGTGTACAGGGCTTTAGGATTCTAAAGTAGGTAAATGAACAATTTCAGATTTGGCTTATTTTACTCTCAGTTTCCTCTCCTCTGTTACAAGCTCCTCCATCCTCGTCTTCAAATCACTCAGTACCAGGGCGTGAATGTTGGAGACACTTCGTTACAGAAATCTAGAGCAGCTAGCATGTATGCATTAATGTATACAATGCTTGGGAGGAAAGTTTGTACTTTACCATTTCGGTTTTCAGTTTGTGGATGCGTTGCCTATGGTATAGCGATCCAAACCGCTGATATTATTGGCAGTTGGCCCACGCACCAAAATCTCCCAAATGAAAAAAGCCCCGACCTTTCAATAGGTGCCCAACAAGTATGCAATTACAGAAGAATATTCAGCGAAAGGTTTGACTCAACCAAAAAATGGCCAAAATCTTCTGTAGTTTGGGTCTTCCAATCTGGGTTTTTTTGGTACATGGTCCATCCATGGTGGGGACCATCATAGAAAAACTTTTGGATCACCGAACCATGGGCCCCAGTAGTATAAACCAAAGTTTCAGAAAACATCCTCTTACCCGATATAACAGTAACAAACACTACGCCATGTTCTGTAACAAAAAGCACCTTAGCAGCCATCATATAATGGAAATAATTGCCATTACATGTGGTAGTTTTGTTTTTGTTTTTTTTTTTTTTTTTTTTTTTTTTTTTTTTTTTTTTTTTTGTTTTTGTTTTTTTAATAGTAATAGCTCTACATTGACTGTTTTTGTAAAGGGGAAAAAAGGCCATTCTCCATGGACTGGATATTTCCATTTACCTGTCTTTCCATTTTGTAACAGCAGTTAATGTTACGAACAGCTGTGCCAGTTGACTTTTGTGACATCGTAAAACTGTCTTCGAAACCTTGGTACAAACTACAGACTGAATACCTGGACCTAATGTAAAAACTTTCAGCCCAAGCAATTTATAGTATCTCGTCTCCATTACCGATATACATGCGTATTAATTATTTGCAATCCCCATGTTTCATTCAGAAAAGGAAAACCCCAGGCTATGCAATATTTACGTTTGTGGCTCATTTGAATGTTCTTATTGTTGTCATGCCAGATGATTGAACGCTTTAATGGGCGGTTGCCTGGCTATATAGGCTATGGAACCGATAAGACATCGTTTAGCCATGTTGAGGATGTTGTAAATGGACACATAGCGGCAATGCATCAAGGGCGAGTGGGAGAAAGGTACCTACTTACTGGAGAAAATGCATCTTTTGTGCATGTTTTCAACATCGCAGCTATCATCACCAGAACAAGAAGGCCTTGGTTTCACATCCCTTTATGGGTGGTGGAGGCCTATGGATGGATCTCAGTCCTTTTGGCTCGAATTACAGGAACACTTCCTCTAATCAGTTATCCAGTAATGTTCTGACCCGGAGCTTAGTTATCATTTTCATTTTGCATTTCCCTGCATTTGGATGCACAAGTGAATTGAATCATAGTCATTCTGTTTAGTCAAGAATCAATGGGAAAAAAAAAAAAAACAATTGTGTTTCCTAGTGTTCATAATGAGGAACTAGCCCTTGAATTGCAGTTGTTTTCTTTTCGAATCCAACTTGACAGTAACATAATTGCAATTTGGGGCATGCGGACAAAATTAAAATTTGCTTATTTCCACCTTATTAGATTCAACTTCTGCAGTTCTACTCATCAATGCATCCGAAAGGACTCTTTAAGTGTTGGTTGTGCTATAATTGAGATTTGAATTCAAACTCACGCACGATGGATTGCAGACAGTGAATGTTCTCCGACATCAGTGGTCATACTCTTGCGAAAAGGCGAAAGTAGAGCTGGGATATAACCCTAGAAGCCTGAAGGAAGGTCTGGCAGAGATACTTCCATGGTTGAAGAGTTTGGGCTTGATAACATACTGAAGAAATACTGAAGAAATAATGATTTTACAAATGTAGTTTATGTACTGTTACTGCTGCTGCTCTGTGCAAAAGAGTAATAGGTGGAGTGTTATTCTCCCTTGGGAAATGCTCTAGTGCATCTTCTTCTATGCATAACAGACAATATGTTTGTCTTCTTTTTTCTTTTCTTTTTTTCTTTTTTTTTTTTTTTTTTTTTTTTTTTGTGGGGGGGGGGGGGGAGCTATATTGTGGAACATCCTCCCATTTCCCCTTTGCCTCCTTTAGCAGGTGTTATAGCCTTTATGTGATAAAACGGTGGGCCAAAAGCAATACAGGTACATGTGTAACTAAATGTCCTTGCAAACCCAAAGTTTTTAATTGGCAATATACTTGACTGGATCGATTCAATTAATAATACAAAGTGGGATTGAACCATCATAGTTTGTCTTCATAGGCTAATTGATTAGCTCACTTGAGGATATTACTTCAAACCCTTATGGCATTGCATTCGACCATGTTGGTCCTATTGATCCTATTGTGTGCTAGCATGGCCTATTTCCTCACCATACATCTTCCAGACATTAGTACTGTGGACTTTTTGTTCTGTGTGATCAGGGACTGAAAATGCAACCAGTTATTCAAATACAACTCTAGCTACATCATTTGACCCTGTGCTCGATCGACACATTGGGCATTCATTATCAGTATAGTTCAAAAAGCCAATAACTCGACTCAAAATATTTAGCTGGGTCGAGTTGACCCAAAGACTCAACTTGATATTTAATAATTAAATTAAGAAGATACTGGGTTAATAATAGGTAATTAGAATGGTATATATATATATATATATATATATATATATATATATATATATATATATATATATATATATATAAAGGCTCACTTTTTGTCAAAGAAACTGCATATGGCAAGTTGGTAGGTGCACATTTGCTTTACTGTGAAGATTGATCCTGGAATCACCATAATTATTGGGGGACCCAAAAAAAGATTCTTGAGAAGGGTGCCTTGGGAGCTGGAGTCATCAACTCTGGCCAAGCTGAAAAAGGCCATTTTAATCTCACTAGGGTGATCTCTAGAGGGGCGTTTTGATTCAAGCTTGTATCACAATAAGCTATCTATGGACATGTTGCCAGGTCTAGTTCTTCATGGACATGCTATCACAACAAGTCCATTTCTTGTTCATCAAACACTTTGGAATAGGAAGTCAGGATGGATCGTGGCACATGGGAAGTTCAATAGGGATGGTGGCATGGTCACACGTGTTACATTTGTTTGTGCTTGAAAACTGATGGTGGCACATGTGCATGTGAAACGCTTGAACTTGGATGATCGCACACATGGCATATTTGAAACATGTAGTGCATGCACATGTCACCTACCTGATGACTTGGCCGCATTAATTTTTTTGGTCAGGACATGTGCACCATGTCATCTACCCAGTGAATGGACTTGGATCATACATGCCATGCCAGTGCTAATTGCCTGAGCTGTTCGAACAAATCATGCCCGGCCCTTTGTGCTGCATCTATACCTCTCCTTCTGAATAAATTTTCTGCATTCAATGAAATTGATACATATTTACAACACTTTTATCTCACTATATATAGGAGGGATACCAGTTTTGAGTTCATGATTCCCCCCAAATTACAAATGCAACATGTGCTGCTGCCACCCTATTGTTCTCTTTCAGTGTTGTGGGTTGTGTCAAAATCATTGCTAAAAGAAGAAAAAGCTACTCCATGATCGAATGGGTGGAGGCCCATTCTTCCACCAATTCTGACTTCAATCATTGAGGATCAGCAAACCACAAACATCTAGCAATTGTACAAGCACGATCAAGATGCACAGCTTCAGCCTATGCAATTTCGATTGGAGTGATCGAACTAACTCAGCTTCAGCCTACACAATTTCGATTGAAGTGATAGAAGCTACCGATCTGGTAGAATGGGATGCAGAGGAACCTCCCCTTTCTAGAGAATATGCAACCAACGCCTTCACAACATTGCGGAATCTCCTTCTGTAAGTTGGAAACTTCGATACGCTCCTCGTCATTCCTATCACTCTGCACAACCAATTCTAATCAGTATAATGGGAGTATCAGTTTCTCTTATTAGTTTAATGTGGCAGGTAGCAATAAAATAAATAATTTAAAAAAAAAGGTCATTTTCCTTTTAATAAACATTTCATTGACTTAGGAAAAAAAAAAAAAACGTAGGTCATTTTATTAAATATCTATCTGATTATTCTAATCAGAAGTTAAGAAAAAGAGAACAGCAAATCATGGGTTTGCAGCCTGACCAAAAATAAGCATTGTTTGTGCAAGTGATCAAATTGAAATATCCAGACTTGGAGTATACCCAGAAACCCATTTCCTGTAAAAGTAAAGACTCAACACCTCCTTTTTCTAATATTGCCTAAGTAACAGAGCCAGGTTCTTTTGAGAAAAATATGGCTACCAATATCATGATGTGATAGGGTCAAATTTCAAGTGGGTATTTATAGAATTTTTTGGAAAACCATAAACACTAGCATTTGATCTTCAAAATTTACCAATGGTAAGGTAGTTTCCGTTCCCATTATTTTCAAAATAAACAACAACCATTGTTACCTTGAGAACAGATCTGACTTGCTTTTGTATCATTTTTGAAACTCAAAAACCAAATGAGGAAATGCTTACTAAGTTCTTGCTTGTGAGTGAATAGAGACCTCATAGCTATTACTTTGAAATCGGCAAAGACATGTTACACGAAGTTGCACTCATTATCCATTACCTTCTGCTGATGGCCTGAATCTGAGCAGCCCTGAGAGCATCCTGTGGAACTTCAGATCCGTTTTTCCAGGCATCCATGCGATCAGTATTCCCTCCCAAGAGTATAAGCTTCTCCAAGAACCTCACCTCTCCCTCACCCATCTTTAAGACCTTGATCTGTTCCTTCATAACCATAATAGGGTGGAAGAACCAATCCAACAGGCGGTCTTGTGGGCGGTTCAATTGGGTAACATCAGTACCATCAGAAAGCAATAACCCATTTGATCCTGCCTTGATAGAGTTAAGGAGACTGTGCAAGAACGAGTAGCAAGGTAGGCCGAGGCCGACAATGGTTTCCGGGCTGCTGCTCTTGGCCCTGCACCACTCCTGAAGGTCACCTGGCGTTAACACATTTGCGTCCACCAATTCCCTTCCCGTCATTTCACAAGACTTCATCATGTCTTCCCATATCTGTTGCATTGACATTTGAACTACATCCAGTCATATCATGGAAGTACAAGTTCTAAAAGAACTTACCACAATAAGAAGTAACTGAAAATGAAAAATAAGAAAGCAAAAAAATAAAAATAAAAATCCGGAAAAGTAAATGTGAAAGGAATACTTCGTTTTCCAAAAAGAAAGTACCATATGTGTGCTTCGTTATAGCTACATTTACTTCTATTCATGAATCTCTGAGATTTGTGGACTTTAAACGTTTATATTCTGGATAACTGTCACTACGTTAACATAATCGCAAAGTTTTCTGTGCTGGGTTGGAGTTTGTGTCTGTCATTTTGTGTCAAATCTGATGGGGTCTAAGATCAACAGGTCTTGTTTGATGTTTCAATTGGGAGCTCAAAGCCAGAAACATGCTGCAATTCAGCTGTTTGGAGAGCGACCGAAAAAGCAAAAGAACTATACAAAGAAGTGTAGCAACCATTTTTATGCAAGGATGAAGTTAAAAGCCCCACCTGCATCATTTTCACTTCTTGTATTGTCTCCCTAAGAGATCTTGAAGGAGCTAAATTTGGGACAAGCATTGCAGGTGCCTTGGAAGAGCCTAACCTGCCTCCTGCTGCATTACTAGCACCAACGGATATCTCCGAAGAGTAAGAAGCTTTCTTCCTTCGGTAACGGGGCCTGTTTGAGAGCAACAATACCAGTACTATTAAGAGAGAACCCGATTCATAGAAGAAAACTGAATTCTGTGATGGGCATATCAAATGAGACCAAACCAACATGCATGTTCAAATACTCTCAAGAATGAAGAAAGAAATGATTGAGAGAATTATTACTTTGGAAATATGGACCCCTCTCTCAGATAGAGCCAATCATTTGTGTACTCATCAAATTCTGAAACCATGGCAATCACATATGCAACACCTCTATGGAAAGACCTTTCCTGCGCCAAATGCCAGATCAGTCGTTAGGAAGGATGAAATGTAAGAGATATAACATACAACTTATTGGAACTGGAATTTACCTGATATGCAATAACTGATCCATACAACCCAATGAAGAAGCTTGAAAAGATAGCTAATAGAACACTCCCGATGACAACAAGTGGCCACAGAAGGATCGCCAACCCTGCAACCGGCACACAAGCCGTTTCAAGGAATGGACCCTCCCGGCTCACAAGATCATGTAACAACCGATGCCATCCCCTGAAGAGCATGTAGGGGGCTTTTACCACAGCTATTGCAGTGTAAAGAGGGATTTCTACGATCAGACCCATCAGCCCCACTGCAAGACATCCAGGTACCTGTACTAACCTGCAACAGTTTGAGGCTTGAGCGGTGAGTATATATTAATGAGTTCCAATCAAACATCTTTGTCAGCTAGTTTTGCTTACTCTTGCTTCCATTTAAAATCTTACTTAACATCATTCATTTCAGCTTCGATATTAATCCGATGTTCCTATGTCTACTTAGAAATCTAAATGCACCGAGTTTCTGTCTATTCATCCATGATTCCTGATTGCTAGCATCCTGTGTATTTTGTCTTGGAGCATCTAGCAGTGTATGACACAATCTCCATTGGAATACAAACATCTTAATTGCCCCAATTGCATGATGATCAAAAGAGGTATATCGATTCTGAACCGATCTTATTATCTTCTCAACAAAAAAAATTCCTTTTTTGGTACATTGCCAGTGCAATTAATTGGACTAAAGGATTTAAAGGATTTAAAATAAGTCAGACTACAACAGAGTATATAGAGTGCAATTTTAGTAACAATAGGGGTGGGAACAAGGAATTAGTTAAGATTGTTGACCAAGAAGTTTCCCAAAATGACCATTTTCAACATCTTGGGTCAATAATTCATGAGGTGGAGAGATTCAGAAGGGTGTTGCCTACAGAATTCAAGAGGGGTGGTAGAATGGAGATGTGCCTTTGGAGTTTTATGTTATTGTCTTCTACTACTCAAAACTGAAAGGAAAATTTTATAGGAAGGCTATAAGACCAGCCATGCTTTATGGGATAGAATGTTGGCTATTAAGGAACAACATGTCCACGGGCTGAGTATTGCTAAAACGAGGATGTTGAGATGGATGACTGGCAAGATAAGGATAGAATTAGAAATGAATGCATTTGAGTGAATTTAGTAGCAGCACCAATAGGTAACAAGATGTGGGAAAGTAGACTTAGGGCCCGTTCGGCAGGGTGGATTGAAAGGGATTGAATGGTATTAGGGTGGATGGCATGGATTTCTAGGTAATGATGGTGTTGTCAGTGGATTGTCTTGAGATACATGGGATTGCTATATCCAGTCTGTTTGGCACGCCCGGCCAATCCCGGGATTAAACCTTCCCATCCCTTCCAATCCCTCGAACCAAACACGTCTCAGGTAAATTTGAATGGATTAAGGTGGATTGGATGGGATTTAAAGGTAATGATGGTGTTGTCAGTGGATTGTCTTAAGACCCATGGGATTGGGATCAGATCACCGACTCTGTTTGGCACGCCCGGCCAATCCCGGGATTTAACTTCCAATCCCTTCCAATACCATCCAATCCCTTCCAATCCGACCGGCCAAACGGGCCCTTAGATGGTTTGGTCATGTGCAAGAGAGAACGAGAACTGCACCGGTGGAAAGGAGTGAGTCGTACAAGTTGAATGCACTAAAAGCGGAAGGGGAAAGCCCAAGAGGATGCAGGTGGAGGCAGTAAGAAAAGACTTGATGACATATAATCCAAATGAAGTTATGGCCTTTGATAGAGTGGAACGGCGGAAAAGGATTCATGTAGCTGACCCCAATTAGCTGGTATTAGGCTTTGATGATGATGATGATTTGCTACATCATCACACATGCTTCAACGGGTTGAGTTTCATCAAGAAATGCCTCGACAGAAAGAAAAATAAAAAATAAAAAATCTCCTATTGTCATACCTCATAGTATGTGTTTCATCTGAATCAGTGCTTTCACGTAACTCCTTCAAATACTGTGGGTATGAATGGTAGCAACAGTCAGCAAAATCCCGGACAACAGTGCAACTCGCTTTAATGGTTCCCCAAGTTCCATCCTGGCAATTGGTTGATGGAATTATTCAAAACAAGTTACTCATGACAATTAATTAGACTGGAAAAGAATAAAGCAGCTGAGATGTATTGAATTCATACCACAATGCAGTGCAAGAACTTCTTCGACTCTCTTTCTTGTCTGAAGGCCTCGAAAGTCGAAACCCATGGTGCGAAAAACCCATAACCAATGGCAATGAGGACATTCCCAGCAATGCTGAGACCCAACCAGAGAGCAAACAGTGGAGGCAGAGCAAACAACAATGCAAATTTGAGTGCCGCATCGAACCGATTAGTCCTACACAAACAAACCCATTTGATTATTCACACCTCCCTAAGAAAGAATTCCCGATGTCGGGGATACATACTCAACATTGTATTCATTTTACTTGTTATATATTTATCTTCACCCTCGTCATCATATTTGGAGTTGGGCTCTTCTTCTTCTTTTTCCTTGGGAATGCTCATGATTGATAGGCAAAAGTCTTATGACTGGCTGCCCCAGCAATGTAATCCTTCACCTGGGCTTGCGACCGGCTGGCACATCTTTCCAGGTGGAGTTTCCTTTTATTATGTTACTGTATTGCCAGTTAAGTCCAAGCCAGTTTTTTGTACATGGTTATCACAGGCTCTGATCTAGGAGCAAGATGCTATGTCTTCTGACCAGTGAGCCTACAAGCTCCAAAATTGCATAATGCCCCGGCCTTAGGCTGCACTCAGTTGCACCAAATATCATGAAATTTCATTATTAATCAATCTAATTTAGTGTAAATTTCATGAAATTTGGTCCAACCAAACACCCCCAAATCCTAACCATGTTTCCTTGCCTCTGCTTCTATGACACTCATGGATTTGAAGAGGTTTTGCTAGCAAAACTTGCAACATTAAGCAAGCATTCTGCTCTCTCCCACTCTTCCATCACTACCGAATGAAACACATGCCCTGTGTGATAGGGACCATAGTAGTCCAAAAACCAATGTAATAAGATTATGTTAGATTCTTAGTGCATGCATTAGTATTCTGTGAGTGGACAGTTGAAGAGGTTAAGAAAAATATCCAATAAAGGTACATATTTGTAAGATCTAGATTTTGCCAGAGCTGCGCACCTGTCTCTTTGTTTTGGGAATTCCCTTTCCCCATTTTAATTTTATTGAATATAGTTATCTCCCCAAAAGAAATAAGGTTCCAAATTTAGTGGGTGAGACAGTCAGAGAGCTAGGACTTTCTAGCCATGGTCCATTTACACCATGACCCAATGGGTCAGCTGTCCTGATCATACATGTGTGGTGGAAATGGCAGGTAGGAGAGAGTAAAATGGTATTTAAGACGAATTCCCTACAACCTACACAGAAATCAAGCTCTCATGTGATTCAACACCTGCAAAATGTAACATGCAAACACAATTCCTTCATCCCTTCGTCGTTGCCTGTATCAAAACCGCCATCATTGGTTATGGGTTCTTCACCCAGCTAGCCGCCACTGTGTGGGAGAGGTCGAGCTTTTTCACAACCATACATGATTTTAGACTTACACCCAAGTAATCGACAAGGATTTCAACATCACGCATAGAAATCAGGGACCAAAACCCCAAAACCGAGAGAATCATGTAAGATATTAAAAAGGACGAAACGAAACCAAGGGTGGTGCAAGTGATTTACTTACTTAACAAGAGCATACACAGTCCAAGCAATATGAGCAGGTAAGAGCCCCAAAATCACCCCAACATTCCCCAAAATCAGTATCAGAGCTGCAACAGGGCCCACCAAAAGACCTATAGACATGGAAAAGAGCAAACACAGTCAAAATCCAAGGAACCCAATAAAACCCATCATCAAACTATCATGGAAAAGTAAGAAAACCCAAAAACAAAGAATACCCACCATCAGATTCCTCAAGAAACAGAAGAAGAAGGGAAAACTAAAAAAAGAAATCAAGAACTGCGTACCTTTGAGAGCCCCAAGGAAAAAAGCAGAGAGGAAAACAAACACCACGTAGGTGGTTTTCAAGCAGCCTGTCAGGGGATTCGACATGTCTCGACGATTAGTTAGAAGAAAGATAGGAGCAATGAAGAAGAAGAAGAAGAAGAAAAAACCATAGAAGGAGACTTTCAAAGTTGAATAAAAATAATGTAACGGTCAAAACGATCGGGCGAATGATACAGACATTTAGCCACCCAAACAAGCAAATCGTATATACAGACAGATACATGTGTGTATATAAGTATATTATTAGGGTAAGTTTTTAGTATAGACCCTACGGATCACCCCTTTTTTTTACTTGACCCAAATAAAACCTATCTAACTAAAGTAGACCTCTACTAGCAAACACTATCCTATAAAGACAAAAATACTCTCACATTTTCCTCTGCTTTACCCTATCATGGGTATTTTCTTTCAAAACCTTATTTCTATATTCTAAAAATCTACTTTGATAGCATAAGTTTTTGAACTAAAAAAAAAAGACATAGTAGGGAAGAGTCTACATTGCTAATTTTTTCATATTACTATGTAAGAGATATTATTAGGTAAGAGAGATGCTCCGGTGCTCTCCTAGAAGTCATAATGCTCCTAGTTTCATTAAGGACACTTAGACACTCCAATTCATTGATCCAGATTGTTCATTATGTTCAAAACAGATTTCATGGGTTACCATGAAAACATCACACCAATCCAACACGTATTAACCATTTATCAATGGCCTTTAATATGGACGGTCCATATTGTTTACACAAAATAGGTCCGATAAAATATTTGATCCATCCATCGGTTATGGCGCGTCCGCGTCATCAATTGCTTATGATTCTAAAGAATCACCCTATTTAGACAATTGTAGCCATCCCATCCATATCTTGTAAAAATGGTGGTTAAAGAAAATAAGGCCAAATCAAGGATTGATTAGATCATCTGATCAATGTGATTTTTGTATGGTAGTCCACGAAATGCATTATGAACTTAATAGAGGGTTCAGATCGATCGATTGGACTTTGAAGTGGATGGATGCAACCAGGATCACTAGAACAAGGGAGCATTTCTCATTACGTAATATAATAAAATAAAATGGAACGATATTTTTTTAACAAGAAAAACGTCACTACACCCCATCGGGTAGCTTACTTAGATGGGGAGTATTCGCAAGCGCCAAGAAATTGGGAGTGAACGAAAAATATAACTCTATATGGACCGTCCAAATTATGGATACACTAGAGGTAGGATATAAACCCAAAATCAGATTGGCGGATTGATCTTGACCTCTCATTAATCAACTAGTTTTTCTCCAACCGTCTATACACTGCTATGCAATACATGATATATGATGTTGGTTTAGTTAATATGGACAAGTTAATGAAGCATTGGCAGGAAAAGATCACATTGTGTCCGTTGTATGGTTTTGATTGGCAAAGTGAGAGAAGATGTAAATAAAAATCTAAATTTATGAAAAAATACTTTAAAATTTGAAGAATTTAAAATTAGTCTATTGAAAGAATATATGAAATGCAATTTTAATAACAATAACAGTGAGAATGATAATTTAGCAAAGATTGCAAACTAAGTAATATCCCGAGATAACTATTTAGGACATCTTGAGTTAATAATTTTTATTTATTTATTTATTTTTGAGTTAACTTGTTAGTACACCTATCGCAAGTTCTCGCTTCACCGTTAGCCAGCCCCACTAGGAATTGATACCAAGACTTTAGTGTTGAAATGTCTTGAGTTAATAATTTGAGAGGTAAAGATGTTGAGAAAGATGTTGTCATTGTGTTCAAGCTAGATGGATGAAATAGTATAGTAGTAATAGATGTGATGTGTTTTAACACTAAAGTTGTGAGTTGGGGTGCCCTCATATAGTATGTCACTGGGTGTATTAAAAAAATGAACATGTCTCTAAAATTACATGTGATTATCATTTATCACTCTAATTAAAATGAAATTTTATACTGAAATAGTATATTGAACCGTCATATTAACAAGACAATAAGGGAGTTTGGCCAGGCGGATTGGGAGGGATTGGATGTTATTGGAAGGGATTGGAAGTTAAATCCCGGATTGGCCGGGCGTGCCAAATAGACTTGGTGATCTAATCCCGGGATATAGAAATCTCATGGATCTTAAGACAATCCACTACCTTTAAATCCCATCCAATATCCTAATCTGTTCAAATTTGCTTGGGACGTGTTTGGTTCGAGGGATTGGAAAGGACGGGAAGGTTTAATCTCAGGATTGATCGGGCATGCCAAACAAACTTGATATAGCAATCCCATGGATCTTAAGACAATCCATTGGCAACAGCATCATTACCTTGAAATCCGTGCCATCCACCCTATTACCATTCAATCCCTTCGAATCCACCCGGCCAAACCGGCTATAAAGAATAGAATTAGAAATAAATATGCTAGAGGGAATTCATGAATAGCACCCGCAAGTGACAAAAGGGAAAAATATAGATTTAGATGGCTTGGCTATATTAAGTAGAGATTACAAACTCCATTGATTAGGGGTGAATTAGCACAGGTTGAAGGCTCAAAAAAGACAAGGAGAAGGCTAAAAAAAATAGCTCAAGAGAGTTAATAAGAAAAGGCTTAATGACCCATGATTTAATTGAAGTTGTGGCATGTGATTAGTGGAATGGTGGAAAAGGATTCATGTAGCCAGCCTCGATTAATTGGGATATGGCTTAGATGATTTTTATTCCATCATGTAGATCTCACAACTTGGACGGTTTAGTTTGAATTAATTATTTGCCAAGTAGACAATTTATCACTGCATGTGTATGAACTGTCCTACTGTACTGGAGTATCAAAGTTTTTATTTTCAATATAAGACTGCCTTCTTACACTTTTTTGACTTTGTCCATCGCATCTCCGCATCGTTGACGAAATAAGCTGAGCGTACACGCACCTCCGTTTGAATTCTAAGTGTAATCGCGCGAGTTAGATCGACAGGAGGCCTCACGTCCCTCGTGACAACATGAACCATTTGTACAAAATCCTATCATTCATAAGGTAGGGTGCACTATCAAAATATCAGAGATAAATATTTAGGCCATTATTTTGATCATACATTTCACACAAGTAGGATGAATCTGGGCTGTTGGGAAGCTTCTCAGACTGTCCATTTTCCTCGTACAAGTGTATCCCATCTGATAAGTGGACCAGTATGCTGGCCAAGGAATGCTAAAGTGCGCCCTTCCTGATGAATCACCCGGATCTCGCACACTTATGCTATTTTGGCACGTGTGATGAGCAGCGTCCTGTCCATCTTAAGTAAGAGGGATCCTCCAGCACGCCGCCTGACCGTGTGTGCAACGCAGAGCTGTGCAGCAGGTGTTGCCGCCTTGTAAATTGATCGGAACAAATATCAGGCCCGTCAAAGAAAATGGACGGCTATTAGCCAATAAGAAAATTTAGAAAACGTTTATGAAAAACCGGAAAAACATTGATACTCTGGCGAAGTATGACCATCCATCCATGTGCGTGCTCAAAGCAACTGCACACGTGACAAACTTGTATATCAATCCAAGCCGTAAACTCATCTACACCACTTCAATTGAGGAATATTGCCAAAACCAAACTGATTGGACAATTGACAACTTCCCATTAATGGACATTTTACTTGTTGGATTCTGACCGTTGACCTTCTTTCTCAATTTAAACATGCATTTAAGTCCCACCAATTGAAAAGCTAAGATCATCCATTATATGTGGATTTTGGGTTTAAGACCGATCCGAAATTCGCCCCACTGTTTGGATGGTTTGGATTGAGAGATATAAACGTGTAGCAAGTACACTGGCTGCATGCACTAGTCGAATCGTCCTACTCCGCTGGTGTGTAAAACAACTCAAAAAAGATTACCCAATGGTCTGATTCACACGTGTGGCGACCTAATATGGTTTTGGGGCCATTCATCTACACAGTAGAGCCATGTCCGTCGCGCGTGCCAGATTGGCAAGCATGGGCGAACGGTGTTGCGTGTGGAGACGTGCGTGTGGATTTTTACAAGCAGGTCTTGGTCGTAGGGATGACCGCTGCCTACGTGACCGTGTGACCAAAGAAGCTTCCATTCAGTCAAAAGTGCGGGCGGTACAAACAGCGTCGTACGTTCTTCCGAGATATATACCAAAAGTCTGTGTATAATAACCATGTTTATTGTGCTACCACCGCTCTTTTTGTTTTTCTTCTTTCTTTTCCTTTTATTGTTATTTTTGGGGAGAGAGCTTCTAAGGTTCTCAGTTTTTATCATGATTCTGTTTATTTGGAACAACGATCAGGTGATCCAAGCTGTCCATATGTTTGGCCCCATAGCCGATTGGGGATTGCCTTAGGGCCTGTTTCGCCGGGTAGATTGAAAGGAATTGAAAGATAAATCCCGAGATTGGCCAGGCGTGCCAAACAGAAACCGAATTGTGATCCCATGATATAGCAATTCCATAGACCTTAAGACAATCCACTGACATCATCATCATTACCTTCAAATCTCATCCCATCCACCCTAATACCCTTCAATCGCTTCCAATCCACGAAACGGGCCCTAAAGGCCTGTTTGGCCGGGCAGATGAGAAAATCTCATTCAAATTTCTGACCGCACAATAGATGTGTACAATCTTCCAATAAAAGTGCTTATGGGCACTCTCTTCAAGTCAGGCCCACTGGATGGATGGTCCATATTAGTTCAACTTGAGACAGACTGCATTTCCTCCACGCAGTTCGGCGCGGAGCTGACAGACAACTACAGACCAAGTTCCTGTATATGATTATCTGACAACATATAAAATATAGTCATCCATCCACATGGAGGAACTGAGAAAGCAGCCACCTTATCCTGAGCTATATCGACGCCACGTGTCATGAAGATGATTGGGCGGTCTCGACGCGACTGAGACGCCGGTCAAGATCAGAAGCTTTGAGGTGTTTGAATCCCCACCATTAAAAACTTCTGGGACCCAGAATGTTTACTTGCTATCGGACCTGTTGACAAAGTCACTACAAGGACTTGGATGAAGGGACCACACAAATATCAGCTTGATCCGAAATTTTTGCAGCCCACAAGAAGTTTTAAATGGTCAATCAACACTGATTACCGAAGTGTCGTTCACATTAGATTTGGATTTGCTTAATTTTTTTTAGATCATACCCTAAAATGAGCTGTCAAAACGGATGGACGGCGTGGATGGAATGCACATATATCACGGTCTTGGTATCAAGCTGATATTTGTGTGGTCCGTTCGTGTATCCCAGGCTACATCGACGCCACGTGTCATGCAAGGTGATTGAGCGGTCTCGATGCGGCTGCGACGCCGGTCAAGATCAGGGACGCGGATTAGATACTGACAAGGTCGGTAGCCAAATCGCTACAAGTGACGTCACCAAGCTGTGGGCCCACCATGATGTGTATGTTGTATCTATACCGTACAACCATTTGGAGAGATCGTTTTATGGCATGACAAAAAAAAATGGATAGATCTAAATTTTAAGTAGACCCCAACCATAGAAAACAATACATGCGTGACGTCACTTCAGTAGGGATTTGGCGTCAGTATGTAATCCGCTTCCCGAAGCATTTGAGACCTTAGGTTATCCAGGAAACGGATTGGGTGCTGTACCACAGACCACTGACCCGGCTGGTGTGTTGACGTCATTAAGTTCTGTGGGTCCCACATGAGGTATGTGTTATATCCAAGCCGTCTGTCCATTTGCAGAGCTCGCTTTAAGACTTGAGCCGAAAAATAAAAAAACATCTAAAGATCAATTTGACCACACTGTAAAAAACAGCGGGGATTGAACGTCTACCATAAAACCCTTTTGGGTCACATAAGTTTTGGATGGAAAACAAACGTTATGGTGGGCCTACGAATTTTTTAATGGTGCGAGGATAGGGCTCAATTTGGGATCCTGCTCCAAAATGATCTCACCGGCCAAGTGGATGGACGGTGCGGATATAATAAATAAATCATTTTCAGGCCCATGTAACTTTTACTTCCTTTGAACCGTTCGTACAGCCCGGAGCTGGAGGAAACGGATTGGCTACTCCGCCTGCCACCAGCCAATGGCTGGTGGTCGGTGCTCTGTGGGCCCCGCCATGATGTAAATATTTCATCCATGACGTCCGTATATTTTTCTATATCATTTCATGGTTTGAGACCAAAAATGAGGTATATCCCAATCTAAAGTGGACCATATTACAAGAAACAGAGTTGAATGAATATCGACCATTAAAAACTTTTTAGGGCCGGGTCAAAAAAGTTTTAGATCTTTATTTTTTCCCTTCATCTAGGTCTGTATGACCTAATAAACATATTGGATGTCAAATAAGCATTACAGTGAGCCTTAGGAGGATTTTAATGGTGGATATCCAATCGCTATTGTTTTCCTGTGGTGTGGTCTATCTGAGACTTATATCCCTCTCATTTTTTCTTAAAAAGCCGTAAAATAATCTGTAAAAATGGATAAACGGAATGGATGAAATACATGCATCATGGTGGGGCCCACAGAGCACCGACCATCAGCCACCGGGGCTGGTGGCAGGGGGAGTAGCCAATCCGTTTCCGTAGCTGGAGGAGCGTCTGCGCTCGTCTCTTCGCACGACACGTACACACCAGCCAGGTTGGTGGTGTTTGGTACGCCAGCAAATCCGCTTCCGATTTTCAGGTTTCACACATCCTCTCCACACACACTTTCACACGCGTGCCTACCGCGAAAGTTTACGGGAGATCTGACCCGTACATAAGGTGGGCCCGACGTGAGATGATCATACAAAGAAAATCAAGCTGGTCCACTTATCAACGGTTTAAAAAACCCGACAACGGTCAAGTGTCGACATGCCAAGTATATGTGTCTCACCTGATGGATGGATCAACCTTATGTCTGCATACGATCAAAATCATGGTTGGAACACATCTCACGGCTTAGATTTCTCACATGGTTTCCATGTTGCCTCGTCGTGCTGCGTGTAGAAGCGTGTGGGGATGGTAAACCCTTATGAGAAAAACTCCCCTGGCATTGTGTGATGGATGACACGCATGCAATTAATTAGAAATTGGATACATTGCACGAAACTAAGTTTAAATAAACTGTCCATGTGGATCCCACTTTGGATTCATGATGAACCAAAAATTATACTTTTTAGATTATTTTATCAGACCGTTAATACAAATTAAAAATAATAAAATTAAGTGGTCGTATTTCAATAAACAATTGTCCACCAATCAAAGCTTGGATTGTTCAACCAATCTTGTTTTGGGACACAGTTTAGACGGTTAATTTTTGTTGATATATGCTAATTTTACAATTTTGTGTATAGCGTATCAAGCGTCATGCCTGCCCGAGTATCAAATATTAGTGGTTAGCTCGCCCCACACGCGTCGTTACAACACAGTAAAAATGCCAATCTAGCCAGCGTGTTAGGCATCTGAGCCGTACACAAGGCCACCTCATCGTTGAAGATGGCCGCATGCAAAAGAAAATGATGATGTTCTACACATAAGGTGGGCCACCGGGATGCATCTACAACGGAGGGTCTAAAAAATTACCAACTTCCATCATTCAATTTACAGGCGTGGCCTGCCTGACGTCTAGATACGGTTATCCACACTTTAATGAAAACGTATACACGGTTGAGATGTTCCGGCCATTTCCAAGCTGACGCGTGTAAGGATGCGTGTGGAGGGAGGCGCATGTGGGGCTATTCATCATCATTCGTTCCAGGTGGATAGAATTATTGAAAGAAAAAGGAAATGTAGAAAAATGTTGAACTGTCACCAACTCACCACCGGCTATTTCACGGCAATAGGATATGAAGGTCAACCCCATTGGTAGTACGCCATTCACGGCATCTTTATTATCGATTTTCTGTCAGTCTCTATCAACTTTATATTTTGTTCGAGGCGGTCATCTCGACGCTAATCCAGACCGTCCATCTGAAAGGTCCATGGTGAGTCACGTGACAATTGAGAGACGTAAATTCCTACCCCAAAGAAGTGTATATATATATATATATATATATATATATATATATATATATATATCATTGACGTTAGATGGTTCTGTGTCAGATCATGATGTATGTGTTATATCCAAATCGTCCATCAATTTGGTGAGCTCATCTTAAGAATTGGGACAAAAAATAAAACAGATTTAACTATCAAGTCGATCACACTGCTAAAAGCAGTGGGAGATTGAACATCTACCAGTCAAACCCTTTTTCGGCCACAGAAGTTTTGGATTAACATGAAATATGTTTTTCCTCTTCATTATGGTTTTTTTGATCTTATGAACAAATTGTATAAAAAATAAACATTATGGTAGGCCCTGAGAAATTTTTAACAGTAAAAATCATTATCTCCGCTGCTATTTGTGGCGTGGTCCAGATGATCTTTGGATATGATTAATATTTTGAATTATGCTATAAAATGATCTCTAAAAATTGGTGAACGGTGTATATATAATAATTCGATAAAACTCGGAGCTCGAGTAGCGTCAGCGCTCGTCTTCGCACGACACGTACCTACAGCAGCTATATGGATATAGATGGTGTTGTACACCGGCAAATTCGGTTCAAAGGAGATCAAAGTTACATGACCACACATTAATGTATTTATTATATCTATACTGTTCATACATTTTTAGAGATCGTTTTAGAGCATTATCCAAAAAATAAATCATATCCAAAGATCAATTGGACCACACCATAAATAGCAGCGGAGATAATAATTTTCACCATTAAACAATTTGTAGGGCCCACCATAACATTTATTTTACATCCAATCTGTTTATAAGGTCAAAAATATCTGAATTAAGAGGAAAAAAAATTCATATTGATCCAAAACTTCTGTCACCCCAAAAAGGTTTTCAATGGTAGACGTTCAATCCCCACTAGGTTTTGCAGTGTGGTCCACTTGATAGTTAGATCTGTCTTATTTTTAGTCTCAAGCCTTAAGAAGAGGTCACCAAATCGATATACGGTTGGGATATAACACATACCTCATGATCAGACCCACCAAACTTGCTGACATAAATACAGCAGCTATATAGCTGGTGTGAGCTACGCCGGCCAATCCGCTTCCATTTGGCTAGATCATGTTAGGATGTAAAATTTAGCCTGTTTGGAACCATGTTGTTTATGAAATTTGTGGTGTATTTTATCATTTTTAACATTAATTACTTAATAACAGTAACTTTTAAAGCACAGAGTTCGTAAATCCCACTGAGATGTGTGTTTTATCCGCTATCCATTCATTTGGCAACATGATTTTAAGGTGTGCCTATGAAAAATATAGGTAGATCTAAAGTTTAAGTGGACTACAACATAGGGATATATAACATTTAAATGGTTAGCATTTAATGTCATTGTTTTTGAAATTGTGGTCCACTTGAGGCTCATTGTTTTTGAAATTGTAGTCCACTTGAGCTTGAATCTGCCTGATTTTTTGGCCATATTCTAAGTTAACCCGTACTAATAAATGGACGGTGTAGATATAACACATATCATGGTGGAGCCCACAAAGTTTTGGCTTTCAATAAGGTGTTGTTTCACAGGGATAATTCCTCACTCTCAAACTTTTGTGTAATTACATTTCCCCACTTTTATTGCTGATTTGAAACAAATTACGCACAAATGCATGCAATCATATCCAACCAGATCAAGTGCAAGGAGAAAAAGTGCTGATACATAGAACGCAAATTGGGAACGGGCAGGAGCTTTGAGTGGCCACCGTGATGTATGGGATTTATTGGCACAGACCAACCATTTCTCTGTATCATTTCAGGATATAACCTTAAAATTGAGGCAAATCCAAGATAGGTGGACAACACATTGGGGATTAAGCTCCTATCGCCCAAAACTTCTTGGGGGCCACCGGAATTTGGGATCGAACTGATATTTGTGTTTTCTCCTCATCCAGGTCCATGTAACTCTATGAATAGGCAAGATGGCATATAAACATTAGGATGAGCCCTAAAAAAGTTTTTAAGAGTCTCACCATTGCTTCCTATGTTATGGTCCACTTGAGCATTGGATCTACTCAGTTTTAAGCTTATTATCTCCTAAAACGATATGGAAAAATGAATAGACAGTGTGGATAAAACTCATATATTAATGTGGCCGCTCAAAGCTCCCACCCATTCCTAGCTAGAGACTAGCAGGGGTGGGACGCAATTTGCAATCTGATGCATAAATCTACAGCTAATACAAAACCACACAATCCATGTTTGAAAGCCGTTAAGTATTACTGGGACACCATCTCTACTCAGTGACACATGGCCTAATCAAATCATCCCCCATCAAGGTTGCATGAGAAATCCACATCCCAATGATAGGTATCGAACCCCCAAGTACTCCATTGACCTGACCCGATTTTAATTGCTTTGCCCCATCTTTTGGACCGGTTAAGAAATCAGGTCTCAATTTTTAACCCAGTTAAAATCTAGCCAGGTTTGGGTCAAGTCCACGTGAAAGTTGTGTCGGGTCGCGTTGGTTCAGGTAGGGACTAATTGGGGTCTAGGTATAGTTGGTTAGTTTTTAGTAGTAGAATTCTATATATTCAATACATATTGATAATTTTAGCAAAAAAAAAAAAAAGAAAGAAAATCAGTTTCCTAGGCCACACAAATGTAAGAAAGCTCATTTACACACAATACATATGCCTCTCCTGTATGTATAGTGCAATCAACTTCATACATCAAGTGGGCCCAACTATGTTAATGCTCTTATTTTTCTACGACTCAATTAAAAAACTAAATCCAAAGGTTCGATGGATACCTGATGGCTAACCGAACCTGGTCGGATCCAAGTCCTTGTATTAAATAAAAAAATAAAAAATACTTGATGTGGAACAAGATGGAATGTAAACGTAACAGAGAGCTCTAGGAAGCTGGTTGGTGTGCCATTCCTATTCTTCCCTGTGGTGTGGTCCACTTTAGTTTTAGATCTACTTGGTTTTTTTGGCTTACTTCCTAACATGAGCCGATGAATGTCACACACATATTACAGTAGACCCCACAGAGCTTTTCGTTTCACGGGCTCCCTGCAACATCTGAAGTAGTAGGAAATAATGAAATGTTAGTGAGGAGCAAGTCGTTGCTGCCATCCTGGATTTTGTGGCTTTAGGTCTTAAAATAAACAAGACCCATGTGGCGGAACAATGATATGAGGCGGTATGAGATTTTTGTATGTTTGAAGGTGAGACGGTCCACCCAATTGGACCATATTTTCATCCTCCTGTTTTCCATGGTGCACGTGTGGCCTGTGGATATGATGATCCAATCCGTTCATTTATTGCAAAACTCCATTAGTATATCATAACAAAAATACGCAATGATAGAACAATTACCAACCATGCAAAAACTATTCTTACAAAAATCATTCACTGGATTTTACTTATTTTTACACCATTTCTAAATGGTGATATTGCCCGTGTCCATACTATTTGGTATATGATCTTATCACAGCTGTTCCTGATGGATGAACGCTTTGGATCATCGCACACTTATATAACTTGTACAGTATAGAAAGTGGGAGGATGAGAATTTGGCCCACCCGGATGAATTGGATCTCCTCACTTAGCATTCCTTATTTTATTGAGGATATTTAATACAGTGGTAGACAGTTGTCCATTTTTATTCCTTCACCTTTAAATATGATTAGCTTTTTTTAAAATGTTGAGGTCAATGATATTTTATTTTGTTGTGTTGTATTTGGAGTTTTGCTAATTGAAGGAATGATATTCGTGTGATGTGTTCATTACTGGTTAAAAACTAAAAAAACCATGATTAGAAACTACAATTAGTAATATACAGGGTTTTCCATATAACCAGTCACCTTAAGGGCTATCGACATATGACCGCCCAATGTTAAAATATTTAAATTAGCAAGCTTATGCTTTGCACCGTTAGTCATCCCAATGCATGTCGTCTAATTTCAATACTAGGCATCCAAATCCCAATAAAAACTTCTCACCATCGAACCTATTCATGAGGCCATTGAGACCTGGATGAAGGGAAAACATAAATATCCGCTTGATCCAAAACTTTTGCTGCTCCCTATAAGTTTATAATGGAGGGTGTTCAATCATCATTGTTTTGTATGATAGGGTCCACATGCCATTTAGATATAACTCATTTTTTAGGCTAATATCCTAAAATGAGTTTGGCAAAATGGATGGACAATGTTTATCATACAAGTAGATAAAGGTGGGCTCATCAAATCTTCTCCTCACCCCGTTACATTAGGTATAACTATAAATACCAAAGAAAGTGAGGACAAATATGTCTTTTCACACTTTAATGGTGTTTTTCAAATACTTTAGATCCATTTGGATACCATCAAATAAATTACTTTTTAACTTATGTTAAGTAATTATGTTACTTTTTTCACTTAAGTTAATTTGATAAGCATCATAGTATCAGTGACTTATGTGCCCAAAGCTATTTATCTTAATAAATAAGTAATTACTATTTATCATGGTATCCATGTGGAAGGGGGCTCTCTCTTTCCATCCATATCAAAGGAGGCCCCACATGACCCATATTAATGTAGGCCCACATATAGATAGTCCACATCAAATGTCAACCCATAATAATTATATATATATATATATAAAACCCCCATGGCCAAAGTGGGCTGGTATGATGGATGACCCACTTCAAAAGTGGAGCCTACATGATGGAGGATCCACATCAAAGGTGGGTTCCACATGAAGGGTAGTGGACATTGAAGTTGGGCCCCACATGATGGATGAACCATATTAAAGCGGCCCCACATGATGGTGCTCTACATCGAAGGTTGGCCCCTAATGATGAATGACCCCATCCAATTCAAGCCTACATGATGGGCAACCCACATTGAAGGTGGGGCCCACGTGATGGACAATCCACATCAAAAGTGGGCTCCACATGACGGGCAGTTAATAATGGTGGGATGCACATGATGGATGATCCACATCAAGATGGCCCCCACATGATGGATGGTCCACATCAAAGGTCAACCTTAATGATGAGTGACACATATATAAGGCGTGCCTTGCATGATGGACAACCCACATGATGAGCGGTCCACATTAAAGGTGGGCTCCACATGATGGGCGGTGGGTATTAAAGGTGAGCCACACATGATGGATAATTACATTAATGGTGGGCCCCACTTGATGGATGACCGACATCAAAGGTGGGCCCTACATCATGAATGTTGCACATTAAAGGTCGAGCCACAATAATGAATGACCCGCATCCAAGGTAGGCCCCGTATTATAGACAATCCACATCAAAGGTGGGGCCCACACAATGAATGGCTCACATCAAAGGTTAGCCCTATGATGGATGGTTGATGTGAGGGGGATCAAACAAACTTGAGGGATAATTACTTACGATATTGACAACCAAAAATGCTTTTCTACTTTTTGGTTGATGAGTATGTTTGTTATCAAGTATATTTATCAGTTGAATAAGCAAAAATCAAGATAAGGTACTTATGGCATATAAAGTAACTTATGCCATAAATAGTTTATCCAAAGTAACTTATGATTCAAATGCTCCCTCAGTAATGGTCAAAGTCAAGATATAGCTATTTTCAGTATGTGTAAATAGAGTTGTATATGAACCAAGTTAGCTCGGTTAACTTGCTCGACTCGACTCGACTCGAAAATGCTCAATTCGACTCGGTTCAAAATTGAGTTCGAGCTGAGTCAAGCTAATTTTTGGAGCTCGAAAAAATTTTGAACTGAGTTTGGGCTTGTCCGAGCTCAAATGGACTCGGATTGAACCTCAACTCGAATCGAATCAATTCATCGGTTATTTTGATATTGACGATGCTCACCAAGTGTTTGATGAAATGACTCAACGTATTGTTGTTTCATGTGCATATATTCTCCGTCGGATCAGTTGGTGGCGAGGAAGGTATGGATACAAAATAAATCACTACAAACAAAATTAAATAAAAATAAAAAATTTACGTGATATAACTACCCTCGTATCTTGATTTTGGTGCTGCCTACTGAATGTTTGATGAAATACCTATAAATTCTTGCTATTGTTTTGCATACTATGACAAAATAAAGATACACTATGTGTTTAAGAAAATGTTGCACAGGCTCAAACTCAGCTTGAACTGGCTCAAGCTGCTGACCGAACCGAGCCAAGCTCGCCAATCAGGCTCGGGGACCGAGCAAAGACGAGTTTGAGCTAGCAGCTCAACTCGGTTCGACCTGTGTACAACTCTATTTGTAAAGTATAAGGTTATTAATTTAATTATTTAAAATTTAGGAGATTATAGGTCAATAATCCTATATGCGGGTGGTTATATGAAAAAGCCTATTAGTGATAAAATTTTTGTATTTAAGTGGCTTCAGAAGTGCACATGCGGCCAAGATTGATTTTTCGGGTGCACTCTAGAATGAGTAGACTATTACGTTCAGGTGGGAAAATGTGTAAAAGTAGAAGCTTTTCTTAGGGGTCATTTGGCACTGGGGATTGGAGGGGATTTGATGGAGTTTCAAATCCCCTGGTTGTTTCGAAGCATAAAGTAATTGGGGCTTTCAAATCGAGGGGGTTTTCAATCCCCTCTTTAAGGGGGTTTTGTAATCCACAGTGAGAGCTTTGATTACACCTAAAATCATTTCAATAGTTACAGGTGTAACATGTGTGTCACTATACACTATCATTCTATTGGGCACATGGCCCACTAATGATGATCAGCACCGTCCAAACAATGTCCATATAACTTAGCACCGTCCAAACATTGTCCATATAAATCAACAATTAAAAATCGCCGGTTAGTCACTTAGAAATGACCTTGTGCTTGTGGCCCATCTAAGACTTAGAATTTCATCATTTTTTAGCAAAGCATATATTTCAGCGGGCTTATCACAACCACTGTGTCAAAAATTACATATCTCACTAATTAGAGATATTAAAGTTGATTTAATAATTAAATTCGAACTCCTGTAAATATACCATGGATAGGTACTTTTGGATTAAAGTTGATTCACAATCCAGGGTGCCAAACACGCTGGGGGGATTGCAAATCCATGGGGTTCCAAATCCACGCTCCCAAACAGGCCCTTATGAAGTTAGAAAATTAGCCTCCGTATGTCAGGGTAGCTGGTAGAGAGACATCCCCACAAGGCAATGATATGAGATTCTGGCTCTTGGTAACATGGTTTTAAGACTCTTAGACTGGAATTTGGCAATACTTGATCTTTGGTGTTTATAAGGTTAAACAAGTTGATTTAACGGCATATTTGGATCCATGATGATATAGAGCGGGTCATGGATAATATCATGGCCAAGATGGACTAGAAAAGGCCCCGATCAGAGACAGAGGTGATCCGTACTGTCAAAATTTAAATGGACGTATCTTGCAAATCAAAATGAGTTATTGGACATACCATATATCATTTTCGGGTAGGATGAGCTACTTTAGCCACCCAACCTCCCGGGTTGCCTACACCGAATTTGCGAGATTACATCCGATCGACGGTCAAGATCCCTGTTTATTTTTGTTTTCACTATTTTTAGTAAATGTTAGTTTGACTATAACCCTTCGTAAGTTGGGCTTTAGGAGTTGTGCTCAACACGAAAAGTGCTTTAAAAAATTAGGAGTTGTGTCCAAATAGGACACTATTTTTGGCCAAAAACCTGTGCACTAGTAAGAATCCTGACCGTCTATAAATAGTAAGTTTACTATTTATAGTAAGTCACAATTTCTAGGAGTTTTAGTTATAGTATAATTCTAAAACTTCTTCCAAGGCTTAGTATCCATATTTAAAGGGTTGTAAACTCATTTATTTGGATCATTAATCAATTTAGGAATTTTTAGAAATAATTTTCTAATTTATTCTTTTCCTCATGGATTGGAGGTATCTCTGTGAAGAGTCCAGAGAAGCCATGTGGATTCATAACAGTTATTCCTCTGAGGAAGACGGTGCTCGACCTCTACACGTCCTCCCTGCATCACTTGACAACTATAATAATACAGTGGAAAACTCACATCATGGCATAGTCCCCAAGCACCACCATGATGTATATGTTATATCCCAACTGTCCGTCCATTGGACCAAATCTTTTTATGGAATGAGACAAAAATGAGGTAGAACCAAACCAGAAATGGACCAGACCACAAAAAGCAGTAGGGATTAAACCATACCATTGAAAGCCTCTTTTAAATCCATAAAAGTGTTGGATGAAGTTGATATTTTTGTTTTCCATTTATCTAAGTCCTTGTGACCTTATGAGCAAGTTGGATGGAAAATAAATATCATGGTGAGCTGTAAAAAGGTTTCATCGGTGAGCATCACTGTCCCCCATCTATCTATGGTGTGGTCCACTTGAGCTTTGGATTTGCCTCATTTTTTGGATGATGCCCTAAATGATATTGCAAAATGAATAAATACAGTGGATATAACATATTTTGAAGAATTTACAGCCGGGCATATCCAACTACGATTCCATGGCTTACATGCATATCCATCTCCAAGTTTTTTTAACCATGTCTGTGCTTATGAGGCTGCCCAAAAAGAAAAGAAATTAATTTAGTTTTCGATGATGTGTCCTATCAAAAATCTGTTTCAGTGTACCATGTGGATCACCACCAAAAATTCCATATGCACACGGGCAATACAACCATATTATTTATGGATGAAATATGTCCATATGGGACAATACATACCCGTGTTGGATAGATCTAAATACAGTACTCACTAAAAGTACCTATGGGAAAGAAAAATCAATAGGAACGGCTTCGATCCTGTATATGCACAAATCATGAGTAGGAATCCCAAACACACCCTCATAAAAAGGAGATTTTTTATTTTTGTTAGAAAATGGGTGCACAAACATCTTATTATACAACAACTGTTTACAGTGTTCAAGCCAAAAGCATGGAACGGATGTCAGGAATGTAGAAAATTGAAATTGAGAAACGTTGGTATTTGCAACGAGAAGCGGTTTGGAAATGTATCCCATTGAGTTGGGCTCACAAACAAGGATCCTAAGTTCAAACTTGTTAACCATAAGATTCAAACCACCGAAATTCCCTTGGCTTCTCCCTTATCTTATCCACCAGATCAGTTATGTTTGAATTCTACAGATAAACACTTATCTACCTTAGGAGATAACTTTTGACTATATTTGAATTTCTGTTATTCTATATCTTTGTATTTCAAACTTCTTCTGTATTTGTATATAAATGAGAATAGTCACACGGTTTTTGACATTGAGACCAAAACCAATTTGTAGAGTTTTACATGGTATCAAAGCAATTGACATACGCCTAATTTCAATCGATCCTTTCCTTCTCACCTATGGCTTCCTCTTCTTCTGCTTCCTCCAATGTTACCTTTGCTCCTCTAAACATTGGCCATCTTATGCCAATCAAGCTGAGTGATTCAAATTATCTCATATGGTCATCTCAGATTGTGCCAGTGCTAAAAAGTCATGACTTGATGGGCTTCGTGGATTGTTCTGAGCCGTGTCCATCAAAGTTCCTCGTTGATGGTGAAGGGGAGCTAACTCATTCTCTTAATCCAGATTATATTCTCTGGAATAAGAAAGATCAGTGTGTGTTAAGTTGGATCAATGCCACTCTATCTGACAAGGTGCTAGCTTATGTCTATGGCATCACATCTGCTTAAGAGGTGTGAAGTTCTCTAGCAAACAAATTTGCTTCTCATTCCAGAACCCGTGTGCACCACCTAAAGTGAAAGCTACAGACTCTTCATCAAGGGTCAATGAAGTGCACTAATTTTCTTGAAAAGGCGAAGCTGCTGTCAGATGAATTAGCTGCAGTTAGTAAGCCAATTGACGATTATGACTCAATGTCTTATCTCGTGAGTGGTCTCAAACCCTCCTTTAATCCTTTTATAACCTCCTTGTCCTTTGCTAATACAGACAAGAATGTTTTTTTTGAAGATTTTCAAGCCGAGCTCTTATCATATGAATTATTATTGGAAAACTAGAATGCTTCTATACCACCTGCGACCAATAATTTTGCATTCTTCACTCCCAAATTCAATCAACAACAGTACAATCGTAAACCCAAAAATTCAAGTAAACCAAATTCACGTCCTTCATATTCACCAAATCCTCGTCCACAATATTCACCACATCCTCGTCCTCAATATTCACCAAGACCCTCTGGTTTACCTTCCTTACCTCAGCCAAATCAGATGCAACACTCATTTTCCACTCCCAAATCACCTTGTCAAATATGTGGAAAGTTAAGTCACAAGGCATTAGATTGCTTTTATAGAATGGATTATACATATCAGGGTCGTCATCCACTGACTCGATTAGCTGCTATGGTGGCACATACCAATGCTAAGCAAGAGGAAGAGACATGGTTTGCTGATAGTGGAGCTAATCAGCACATTACTGCCAATCTGGATCATCTCACTCTGCAACAACCATGCACAGGATAAGAAAATGTAGCTGTTGGTAATGGTCAAGGTTTGAGTATTGCACATACTGGTACTACTATTTTTCATACCCCTGAGGCTAAATTAAACCTCAAACGTGTCCTCCATTGTCATCAAGCTTCTGCCAACTTACTTTCCATCAATCAATTCTGTCTTGATAATAATTGCTTCTTTATTCTAATTGGTTCTCATTACTTTGTTAAGGACATCCAAACGGGGACGACACTGCTGGAAGGCAGGAGTGAAGGTGGTCTTTATCCAATCCATTTGCAATCAATGTCTATCAATAGGTCGCATGCTTTGGCAGCCGTTGTAGGAAGTCAAGCACCAATTTTTATTTGGCATTCTAGATTAGGTCATGCATCGCTTCCCATTGTATCTCAGTTATTAAACAAACATTCCTTGTCTATTGAAGGATCAGTGAATAAAATGCCTTTTTGTGAGCCTTGCCAACTTGACAAGGGTAAACAACTTCCATTCAAACCTTCTACTCGTGTTTCTTCCTTTCCTTTGGAGTTAATTCATATCGATGTATGGTCTTGTTTTACTAAATCGATTAGTGGCTGCAAGTATTATGTTATATTCATTGATGATTTTTCACGATTCTCATGGCTGTATCCTCTCCAAAATAAATTCTATGTATATGCTTGTTTTGTTAAATTCAAAACACTAGTTGAAAACCAATTTTCCTGCAAAATTAAGGAATTACAATCGGATGGAGGTGGAGAATACATGTCCAACCAATTTCAATCATTTCTTTCCTCTAATGGAATCCAACATCGTTTCACTTGTCCTCATACACCCCAACAAAATGGGGTTGCTAAGCACAAACACCGTCATATGGTGGAAATGGGACTGTCTTTGTTAGCTTAGTCACTTTTGCCCACTAACTTCTGGGCTTATGCATTTTTAACGTCCATCTTTCTCATTAATAGACTGCCAACACCTACTCTTGATAATCAAACACCATATCTTAAATTATTTGGCAAGCATCTTGATTATACCTCCCTGCGCACCTTTGGTTGTGCTTGTTTCCCATTATTGCGACCATATGCAACTCACAAATTAATGTTCCGATCCAAACGTTGCATATTTCTAGGCTATAATTCCCATCAAAATGGATATAGATTCTTGGATCCTGTCACTCAAAAAGTGTTAATCTCACGGCATGTTATGTTTAATGAGAATACATTTCCTGTTACCTCTTCCAGTGGTCTCCTCTCAAGGTACGCCTTTACCTTCTCCTTCTTTTTCTTTATCTACTTCTAATTTACCACATTCATCTCCAATTATTTCAGAGTCACCTGCTTCTCTTCTCGAATCCTTACCTGCCCCTACTTCTCCTAATATTTCCACTCTACCTTCTCCCCTACCTGATCCAGCCCCTATCCTGTCCATATCCGAAGTTTCCTCTTCTTCCAATCAATCTCATCACCCCATGACAACTCGCTCCGAAGCTGGCAACCTCAAACCTCGTACTTTTTCAGACTTTAAACTCTATTCCACCAAATATCCCCTCCAAGCATTATCCAGTATTGTGCCTCCACTTGAACCAACCTCTTACCGACAAGCTGCTTTATTACTTGAATAGTGTACTGCTATGAGAGAGGAATATGATGCTTTATTGGCTAATGAGACATAGAAGCTATGTCCCAGACCTGTTGATCATAATGTGGTGGGAAATAAGTGGGTGTATAAAGTCAAACAAACACCCACAGGTGAGGTTGACAGATTCAAAGCAAGATTAGTGGCTTTGGGGTTAGCTCAAGAAGAGGGTGTTGATTTTATTGAGACTTTTAGTCCCGTAATTAAGCCTTCTACTGTACGGGTTATTCTTACCCTTTCTGTACAATTTGATTGGAAAATCAGACAGCTTGATGTATCTAACGCCTTCCTTCATGGGATCTTGCTAGAGGATGTATATATGGAGCAACCTAAGGGGTTTGTTAATTCAACGTTTTCAGATTATGTTTGCAAATTGACCAAGTTACTTTATGGCCTCAAACAAGCACCTCGTGCTTGGTTTATGCGTCTATCTCACACTCTACTTGAATTCGGGTTCCTATCCTCACCAGTGGATGCCTCTTTATTTGTCTATCATAAGGGCAATATTCATCTATTTATCCTCATCTATGTGGATGATATTCTTGTTACCGGTACAGATCCTTTTCTCATTCAATCTCTAATCAAGAAGCTGCAAACCAAGTTCAAGATGAAGGACCTTGGTCCTTTAGGCTACTTTCTTGGCATCCAAGCAAGTCGTGACTCTGCAGGATTACATCTTCGACAGTCCAAATACATTGGGGATATTCTTCATCATACCAAGATGGCTGGGGCCAAACCTGCTTCTTCTCCTTGTACCACGGGCCTTAAATTATCCACTCATGTTGGTGAGCCACTCACAGCTTCTCAAACTACAGAATATCGACAAATTGTGGGAGCTCTCCAATATTACACCTTGACTAGGCCTGATATAGCATTTTCTATCAACCAATTGTGCCAACATATGCATTGTCCTAATTCTGTTCATTGGACAGCAGCAAAACGTGTCTTACGATACTTAAAAGGCACCATTGATCTGGGATTGTGGTACACAAAGGGTGAGCAAACTCTTCAGGCCTTTTGTGATTCCGATTAGGCTGATAATCCCAATGATCGACGATCTACTACCGGATATAGCATTTTCTTTGGCTCTTGTTTAATCTCGTGGATTTCTAAGAAACAATTCGTGGTAGCTCATTCTAGCACTGAAGCAGAATATAGGGCATTAGCTATTACTATTGCTGAGCTTTATTGGATTCGTATGCTCCTCAAAGAACTTCATATTTCTTTGCCTACAGCTCCTACTATTTGGTGTGACAACAGTGGTGCTCTTGCTCTTACTTCTAATCCCATGTTTCATGCTCGCACTAAACATATTGAAGTTGATTTCCACTTCATCCAGGAGAAAGTTGCTAATCGAGATATCACCCTTCAGTTTATTAGTTCTTATGATCAAACTGCTGATATCTTTACAAAGGGACTTAGTTCAGTACGGTTTTGTCAGCTTCGTGACAAGCCAATGGTGGTTTCTCTCCCCAGTAGCTTGCAGAGGGATGATAACCATAAGATTCAAACCACCGAGATTTCCTTGGCTTCTCTCTTATCTTATCCACCAGATCAGTTACGTTTGAATTCTACAGATAAACACTTATCTATCTTAGGAAATAACTTTTGACTATATTTGAATTTCTGTTATTCTATATCTTTGTATTTCAAACTTCTTCTGTAATTGTATATAAATAAGAATAGTAACACGATTTTTGGCATTAAGACCAAAACCATTTTACAGAGTTTTATAAAACTCCCATGGATTTGCCCGTATCTAACGATTAGTGAACAATTGAGGCCCACAGCTTGATGCACGTCTTTGATGTCCCACTTGCAAGATATTTCTTTGTGAAAGGTCAACCTAACATGCAAGTGGGACATCCAAGTGAAGTGAGGTCCACTTCTGATGACCCACAACGAAAAAAAAGGTATATCAACTCATCGTGGGACCGCATGGACATGAAGACATTAAAAGCTAAAGCATCCATCTTGGCCGTCCATACAATCTGTGACCCTAAAGCATGTAGTTTAGCTGTTATAATGACATGGCTAGTTTTTATTCATCAGCTAAATGTGCATTGCTCAAACCATTACCATTCTCAGCTGCTAACCGTTGGCAGTTGGTTTGTTTTTTGTTATGTGTGGTGTGTGTGGTTATGTCAAAATTGATACTGATGGGTTTTTTTGACCCGTCGTCAATCGGTCGTGAGCCCTGCTCGACCGGTCGAAAGCTGTGCACGACCAGTCGTGGAAGACGAGCCCTGACACGACTCGAACTCCAGCGAATTTGAGTTATTTATTTCTGAGGTGCTCGACCGATCGAATGATGTACTCGACTGGTCATGGTGGTGCTCGACCGGGTCGTAGGTTCGTCACGACCAATCGTAGTTACGCAGATTCGTTCCACAATTTTACGCGGATTTCGTGTCGCAAGTCCTTTCGCAACTGGGATGCGAAAAGGAGTTTCCTAAAACTATAAATAGGAGGTACATAGGGCTTTCTAGGTATGACAAGAGGGTTTTCTAAAGCTTTACAAGGGATTTGCTAAAGGGTTTAGGGCTATCAAAGGTGAGAGAGAGAGAGAGAGAGAAAGAGAGAGAGAGAGAGAGAGATAAGAAGAAGCTTATAAAAGGGAGATTATGCTCGTGGAGGTTATCTACTGTGCAATCTATATCTCAGCGCTTTTATGTCCTCGTAATCGGTGAGATCTTTCCATTTTTCTTTGTTTCTCTCATTATTTATCCACTCCTGCGTAAGTGAAGAAGGTTGTAACGTTCTACTTCATAGTGGATTGTTGATCTGGATGAGGTCCCGTGGTTTTTACCTCTTTGAGGGTTCTCCACGTAAAAATCTCGTATGGTATGTGATTGATGCATTGATTATTTTCATTGCTTTATTATCCATAATTCTGGTTTGTTCTGGAGGGCTAGATCCTAAGGTTTTGTGCAAGGCCCTAGCCGACAAGCATAAGGGGGATTGGTTGAAAGCTATACAAGAGGAGATAAAATCCTTGCATAAGAACCAAACCTATGATATGGTGAAACTACCTAAGGGCAAGAAAGCTTTGAGCAACAAGTGGGTGTTCAGAAAGAAGTTTGAGCAGAAGAATTCACAAACGAGGTACAAGGCCAGACTTATGGTGAAAGGGTTTGGTCAAAGGAAAGGCATAGACTTCAAGGAGATATTCTCACCAGTGGTGAAGATGACATTCATATAGGTGTTGCTTGGGTTGGCGGCTAGCATGGATATGGAAATAGAGCATTTAAATGTTAAAACTGCCTTCCCCCATGGTGACCTGGAAGAAGAGATCTACATGCACCAACCAGAGGGGTTCGAAGTCAAAGGCAAAGAGCATATGGTGTGTAAGCTGAGGAAGAGCTTGTACGGGCTGAAACAAACTCCACGGCAATGGTACAAGAAGTTCGACTCGTTTATGTTGAAGCACAGATATGACAGAACGGAGTCGGACCACTGTGTTTTTATGCGTAGGTTCTCAGATGGTGATTTCTTAGTTCTGCTAGTATACGTTGATGACATGCTCATTATGGGAAAAGACATCAAGAAGATCGACAGGCTGAAACAAGAGTTGGGCAAGTCTTTTGCGATGAAAGACTTGGGCCCGGATAAACAGATCCTAGGAATGGAGATAACTCGTGATAGAAGCAGTAGAAAGCTTTGGCTGTCACAAGAGCGGTATATTGAGAAAGTCGTAGAGCGGTTCAATATAAATGCAGCGAAGCCAGTCAGTACTCCACTGAATAGTCACTTTAGATTAAGCGATAGACAGTGTCCCAAGACGAAGGTAGAGGTGGAAGAGATGCAGAAGATACCCTACGCATCAGCTGTAGGAAGTTTGATGTATGTTATGGTGTGTACACGCCCAGACATAGCATATGAAGTTGGTGTTGTCAGCCGGTATCTTGCCAATCCTGGCAAAGAGCATTGGGCAACAGTAAAATGGATATTGCGGTATCTAAGAGACTTATCCAGGGTGAGCTTATGTTATGGTGACGATAAACCTGTGTTAGAGGGCTACACAGATGTAGATATGGCAGGTAACATAAACTCCAGGAAATCTACATCGAGGTTCATGTTCACGTTTACAAGGGGAGCGGTTTCTTGGCAGAGCAAGTTAAAGAAGGTCGTAGCATTGGCAACGACAAATGCTAAGTATATTACAATCACATAGGCATGTAAAGAGATGCTTTGGATGAAGAGGTTCTTACAGGAACTAAGCCTGAAGCAGAAGGAGCACGTGGTCTATTGCGATAGTCAGAGTGCTATACACTTGAGCAAGAATTCAAGTCAGCATTCCAAGTCAAAGCACATAGAGATTCGGTATCACCGGATCAGGGATACTTTGGAACAGAAGGTCTTACAGCTTGGGAAGGTCCACACGG
The DNA here is from genome assembly GCA_030180095.1 of Magnolia changhungtana. Classification (NCBI taxonomy): domain Eukaryota; kingdom Viridiplantae; phylum Streptophyta; class Magnoliopsida; order Magnoliales; family Magnoliaceae; genus Magnolia; species Magnolia changhungtana. Next base: position 8,041,546 of record JASAUF010000447.1, on the reverse strand, counting down.
ATGATAATGGGTCAGACACGATGACCAAGGCTTTGCTCAAGGGCAAGTTTGAGGTTTGTAGAAACCTGGCTGGCTTGAAGAAGGTAGATCCCTCCTGGGTTAAAAAGGGAGAGATTTGATAAATTTTTTTGACTCGTGGTGAGCCCTGCTCGATCGGTCGAAGGCTGTGCACGACCAGTCGTACGTGGAAGATGAACCCTGACACGACTCGAACTCCAGCGACTTTGGGTTATTTATTTCCGAGGTGCTCGACCGGTCGAAGGATGTACTCGACTGGTCGTGGGTGACGCTCGACCGGTCGTAGGTTCGTCACGACCATTCGTAGTTACACAGATTCATTTCGCGATTTTGCGCGGATTTCGTGTCGCAAGTCCTTTCGCAACTGAGATGTGGAAAGGAGTTTCCTAAAACTATAAATAGGAGGTACCTAGGGCTTTTTAGGTACGACAAGAGGGTTTCCTAAAGCTTTACAAGGGATTTGCTAAAGGGTTTAGGGCTATCAAAGGTGAGAGAGAGAGAGAGAGGAAAAGAGAGAGATGAAGTTTATAGAAGGGAGATTATGCTCGTGGAGGTTATCTACTGTGCAATCTATATCTCAGCGCTTCTATGTCCTCGTAATCGGTGAGATCTCTCCGTTTTTCTTTGTTTCTCTCATTGTTTATCCACTCCTGCGTGAGTGAAGAAGGTTGTAACGTTCTACTTCATAGTAAATTGTTGATCTGGACGAGGTCCCGTGGTTTTTACCTCTTCGAGGGTTTTCCACGTAAAAATCTCTTGTGTGGTATGTGATTAATGCATTGATTATTTTCATTGCTTTATTATCCATAATTCTGGTTTGTTCTGGAGGGCTAGATCCTAATGTTTTGTGCAAGGTCTCCAACAGATACAACAACTTGATTTAAACTGATGAACTTTGACCCAAAGCATTGAAATTAACAGACACATCCAATATAAATATATATGACCAAATTTTCAGAAGAACGATCACCTACTCAGCCACTTGCAAAATTTTATAATAATAGGATAATAATCGAAAGGCAGGGTTATTCTTCCTTCAAAAGTGGGTTGCATTTTGCCTTTCACAAGAAATGATTTTTTTTTTTTGTATATCAATGCAATCAAACAAAAGTAAAAACTCACAATCAATCATTAAGAGTGATTATAAGAATGCGTCTCTTGAAAGAACTACTTGATATTGGATAAGGATCAAGTCTAGCATATGAGCGTAGACCTAAATTACAAGTACGAATTACTTCTACTGAATTTTCGCTATTCTTAGGATAGACTAAGATAAAGTAAATTGGTAGATTTGATTTGGTTTGGGTTGTGTGATATGTCATGTTTTGTCGATTTCTTCTGTTATTTATAAATTTCTCACATAGCTATTCATCTTATGTTTCTTTTTTTTTTTTTTTTAAATTTGTTAGTTATATCAGTTGAAGAGTCGTCACGTCAGCGTTTTAGACTATTCATTCTTACACACACACACACACACACACACACGTTTTCCTTTTATCGTTCCTCTTTTGGTCGACCACTTTTCGCTTTTGCCGTATCTTGGATGCTCGTTCTTCTTCTGGACACTTCTCGAGTACCGCTCGGTCTACTTTTAGACACCTCTCAACCACATCTTTCATCTCGGTTGCACCTTGTTGGATGTCTTTCGGTTACATGGTTTGCTTTTAAATACCTCTCGGTTGCCCCTCCTGGATGTCTCTCGGCTATTTAGTTTGCTTTTAAATACCTTTCGGCTCCTATCTTATTATCTTATCAGTTATGCTTTCGTAAAAAAGCAATTCAATTATTCTTGAAAATCTTTAGTATGTTATATTTTTTCCTTAATATAACATGTGTCCATTCTCAATTGACTACTTCAGAAATGATCAAAAATAAAGTACAATACTACCTATCAAGAAAAAGCTCCGACCTACATAGTCGCTCAACCCTAAGAGTTCAGTGTTGAAACACAAATCATGAGCCATTCATGGAACCAAGATGATCGAATGTTCATGTCTTATTCCGTGGGAGAAATGCTAATAGAACTCTAATACATATAGTAGGTGCGGTTTGGATGCTCACAAGGTCACGCAACACATTGCCCTCACAGGCAGTACGTATTTATCAAACTCATTTTTACACGAGGACATGTGCCCGAAAACACCTGTGCTGAAATAAAAGATTAATTCTATTTAAATATCAGCGTAAGCAAGGATGACCTATATTTGCTAAAATGATTGGACACCTTATTCATAATACTATACATGAAGAAATATAATGTTTTATATACATTTATAAGATGTGTGACCATCCATATTAAGGCCTAAAAATGGGCTGAGCCCAAGCTTAGATTTCGAATTGCTCGGGCCAGGCCTTTGGACCAAGCCTATTTGAAATTTTGGTTTTGCTAGGCCAGGCTCGGCCCATTGCTAGCCTTATGCGTGCTAAACAGCCACAAGATCGGTCTATCCCTGATCTGCACTCGCCCCTAACAATTCATAAAGAGAGAACTTTTGCAGGATCCAACCCGTTCATCAGGTGGATCATACCACACGAAACAGTTTGGGTTGAACGCCTGGGTGACGAAAGTTTTGTATCAGGATGATATTTGTGACTCCAGTTTATATGAGTAGTAATAACCCTATGAACGGTTTGGATGGCATATAAACATCATGGTCAGCTCGTAAGGCTTCAACGGTGGATGTTTCCGTTCCCACTGTTTCATTGGTGTGACCCACCTGAATATTGGATCTGCCTGATCTTTATATTTCAGTCATATTGTGGTCTTTCAAAACAAATGGACGGAGTGGATTTGTCACATCCATCTCTTTGGACCCGGAAATCCGCTTCCATTTGATTTGGGGAATATATGATACTCATGATGCATATGGCACTTGATACGCACGCATTCCTAAACCGCACACGTGCCATATTTTCACTCAAGTTCAACTCACTAAATTGTCGAGAAACCTCTCTAAAATTTACAATCCAAAAATCATATTAGTTGAACATTCCTAGCCTCTGACTCCTGGACACGTGATTGTGGAAACAAGACCGTTGGCTATTTTAAGTTTTTAACCGTCCATTAAATGTCCGATAGGGAGCTAATCAAATAAATAAATTTTTTTCATGATACATCTAAGCTGAGAACCATAAGTTGGACAGCTTGGTTTGAGTTGATTGAATTCTAGGTATGCAATTTCTAAATATTTTCTATGTGCGTGAGTATCATCCATAGCTCTCTGCCAGAGTATCAAAGTTTTTCTCATTTAAATTCATTTTAAGGCTCGCTGTCCCATTCCTCATTATTTTATTGAGATGGGATATTAACGGTCGTTTTTTTGGGCAGGGAAAACATTGATACTCCGGGAGGATTTTCTTTTGATACACATTCACGCGTTTATTATATATTTTTTGTGTATATAGACCAATCCAAACCGTCCAAATGATAGATCCAATTATTTAAATCAATATTAGAGTCATATTGATAGGAAAATTTCGGAATATAATATAAATAGATAAAATTTGTTAGTACGGACAATGGTTTTTTAATTTTATCCATCCTTCTGATGAACACCAATAAAACAGCCAGAATAATCCAAATTCTATTCTAACCCTACATATAACGTGACCCACAATTTTCACGGTTCAGATTGACAATATATCTGCCAAATTTATACAGCACACGCATGTACACCATTTCCTGCTCCCTCTCTCTGCATCTCTTTTCATTTTTGGGTTCTTCCCTCTCTCCAAAGCAATTTTGCAGTCCTTTTTCAAAATTCAAACCTTTTTCATTCTCTCTCCTTTTTTACTTCTACCCCCTTCTCCTTCTCCTTCTCCTCCCTGTCTGCTTTTCTATTTGATCTCTACCACAGACTCTCCAATCCAAGAACTGGATCTTTGATAATTCGACAATGGCGGTCTGTCAGCCGGCATATGAGGATTTCCGTCGACAGAGATTGGAAGAAAACAAGAAAAGGATGGAAGACCTCAATCTCACTATGCTCTCTCAGACTTTGCGAAATGCCTCTCCCAAGCCATCGCCTGTTTGGCCCTTCTTTCCACTCCCACCCTTCATTCTCATTTTACGTGTATTTGATTCATTGGATTGTGTTTGATATATCTGGTTTTTTTTTTTTTGTTTTTTTTTATTGCCTGTTTTGTGTTCGCTGATAGATCAAGTCGGGGAAGCCACGGGTGGTTAGGAAAGAAGCGGGTCTTGTTAAAGTTCGGAGATCGTCTCGTGTCGCAAACAAACCAGCTCCGATTTATAAGGAAGTGAGTTTTTTTTTTTTTTCTTTTTGGTTGTTCATCCTTCGAAGCTTGAAGAATGGTTTTCAATTGTTATTGGAATTGGCGATCTTGAAACAAAGCCTAGGGCTGTGTTCTATATGAAGTGTATATAAAAAGGGAAATGATGAACAGAGAAATGGACAGAAATACTGTTGTAAAATGGACAAATTGAAAGAAGAAAATACTAATAGTTGGAGAATAGATGGGATAACAGTTGTCCCCTCAAAGTGGCAATCAACCTCAATGGTTGGAGATGAGTGGTACTCCATGCTTCGCTTCAGCTGAAGTGATGGGACCAGCCCATTTGCCCATTTTGGTAATTTAACAGATGCATCCCATTGCCACAACCAAAGGAATATGATAGATTATATTGAACTCCATGATTGTTTGAATCCCCTATTTGGATTAATCTGTCAGTGGAAATTTTCAAATTATTAGATTTGGTGTTTACATTGTCATTGCCGAGGGGACAGCAATTGAACGCTTGAATAGACTGTTCTCACCTCTGTATATGGGCTGCAACATATGGATACAAGGGTCCACCTAAGTATGCTTATGCGAATAGATTGTCCACAACTAGGAACTGATGGCTTCTTGATTTTATGTGTGTATTCTCAAGACGCGCCCAAACCATGTGCCTTTTGTGTTTCATATAAATACAATGTGTGTACACTTGTATCCACTTCGTATATGGTTTGGAGAAGTTCTCTCCTTCTCGAATTCCGTGTGCCAAACAGTCCTATAAAATAGATGCATGATAGCTATATTCTGAAAGAAATGCTTCCTTTCAAACATAAATGCACAAACAAGCATATGACAATGATGCTTGTTCTGCTTATGTGGAGGTGAACTTGTTCACATACAAGTCTCTCTCGAAGCATTGCTCCATGTTAAAAACCACATCTTAGAATCTAGCAAACCATTCTATGGAATGTGCCTTGGCGAAATTTTAAATATTTTAGGATATGATGATATTGTCCCATTGAATTGAAAGTTGATTCTACATATTAAAGTAATGTAACTAAACTGATATGCAATTCTCATGATGTATGGGCAGGCAGTGGTTGAATATGTGGAGAGGCCTAGAAGGTTAGTGGACACATTTACATTTCATAGACTGCTTTTATAGGATAAACTTTGCCTTATGGCAGCATTGTTGTTTTTGCCTCTTCTAACTGCTACTTTTGGGGGTTGATCAAAGTTACAAGCGCAGGTCTTTGCTCAATAGAGTATATGCTTCAGATGAAGCTAGGTCATATGCTATAGAGAAAGCAAATGAAGTTCAATCAAATCTGGAGCCTGAATTTCCAAGCTTTGTAAAGCCCATGCTCCAATCCCATGTTACTGGTGGGTTTTGGCTGGTAAGTTTTATCATTCATCAAAATACAAGATTTCAACATCAATAGATGAATGTTTTCCAATCATGTATCATTGATGGGTTCTTGGGCATTGGGTCTGCATATGTAGCATATGAAATGGGCCTACATGTGAAGTATTTGAGATACTTATTTTTTATTGATTTAACAACAGGGGCTTCCTGTGCAATTCTCTAAGTCAAACTTACCAAGACACGACGCTACAGTTACTTTAGTTGATGAAAATGGGGATGAGTACCCTACAGTATATCTGGCCCAGAAGACCGGGTTGAGTGGTGGATGGAGAGGTTTCTCTCTTGCTCACGATTTGGTTGATGGGGATGCTTTGGTTTTCCAATTGGTTAAGGCTACGATATTTAAGGTGATGGTTTGGGTCCCTTGCTAACATATTATTATTATCATTTGTTATATTTTTTTTCCCCAACTTCAATCTTACCTTTCTTGAAATGCTTAATCTTTGATAAATATGGTGACAATTTAACGTGTATTCCTCTTTGAAACAAAATGGCTAGACATAATTATGAGAGCACATGAGGGCTGCTAAAATTCGCCTTAAAGAACTAAAAATTTTATTCCCTTTTCCATGAAGCTATTAACAATTTGTAATCATGTTACTTCAAAAAAAACCCACAAATGTATAGGTTTGTTCGGCAGTAGGACAATTGATTGGTTAAATGCAAATGACTTCCAACTCCTTCAGTTTTACATCTCACAAGCACTTCTCTATATAGTCTTCCTATTGGTAAATGTTTCGTCTTCAAACCATGAAACTGCCTTTCTTCATTCATCATTCGATGATGCTCTTTTTGGGCTTATAGGAATATAAGCAATATCCCTCAACCTGCTATACAATGTAAACAATGTTTGATCTTCCTTTAGAAAATAATTTATTTGATTTCACAATATTGACATTGGTTAGTATACGGGTTTTATGAGAAGCTCGTTAGTGAAGCATAAATTAACATTTCTGTGGCATGGAATGCCACTTCTTGGATATTCTCTTGCTCATTGAAGTGTGTTCTTTGTGGTTTTTCGAAATTAATTACAAGTATACAAATATATTCATTTTTGTTCAATCTAACTTCTATATTACAATGCTATATATTCGTTTTTGTTCAATCTGCCTTCTATATTACAATGCTATGTTTATGTAGATATAGAAGATACTCAACAAGTTCCCTCTCGAAACTTGAAGTTTTTGCATTTTAAGGGGTGCATTGGACCATTTATGTATACCACAAATGCTCTCTATCAATCATTTCTTTAAATGCTCATGTTTTTTTTTTTTTTTTTTAGAATGTGTGTACCCTCTTTGTTGTGAATTAAACGAGTCTGCTTTTGGTTGCATTAGGTTTTCTTTTGAGATGCTCCTGTATTTTTATTTTTGTTTTTTGTCATCAAGGAACAACATCCCTTTGTTGTGAATTAACGAGTCCTCTTTTTGTTGTGAATTAATAAGTCTGCCTTTCGTTGTGAATTAATGAGTCTATCATGAGCTGTTACTTATTTTTATTCTCCTCCCCCCTTTCTTCTAGGTCTTCATAATAAGGGCAAGCGGTTTAGAATCTGAGGATGATTTGGATGTTGGTCCGAAACGAATCAATGCAGGTACTTTCAATGGCCTCGTTCGCCACCCTTTTCGTGGGTATTAGTGTCAAACAACCACTTGCTTTAAAAGCTCAAGCCATCAGAGGATGGCATATCAATGTATATGAAGGGACCTTAACACTCTGTATATCAATGTATATCAAGGAACTTTAACACTCCCACGCACGTGCCGGGTGAAACTCCGCATGAGAACATAGTGGACAAGGGAGGAGGGACACACTCACACATCAAGGGACCCGCACGTGCAGGTGGAACTCTGCATGGGAACATAGTGGGCAAGGGAGGAGGGACACTCACACATCAAGGGACTTTAACACTCCCCCACATGTGCCGGGTGGAACTCTGCATGGGAACATAGTGGGCAAGGGAAAGATAGATATCAGCTTGACCCAAAACTTTTGTGGCCCTCGAGAAGTTCTCAATGGTGGGAGTTCAATTCCCACTATTTCTTTGGGTTTGATCCACTTGAGCTTTGTATATACCTCATATTTTGGCCCATGTCCTAAAATGAGCTGGCGAAACAAATGGACAGAGTAGATATGACGCATACATCCTGGCAGGCCCTGGCTACGGGCAATTTGCGCCCATGTGGTTGGGTGTGCATTAGATGACTTGTACATGCATGCAGGCTTAGCAAAGCTCCAATTAACTATAATTGGAGTAAGAAATAATACTATAATAATGTAAGACAAACGTATAAAATTTCATAGTTGATCTTGCTTGAAACTGCAACCCATCCCTTTCTCCCGAATCCTCTCATGTTGTCAAGCATCATATGTAGATACGGGATAGGAGATGAAAGCAATGCATGTTAAAATTTGGGTCCTTACTCATGCCTCAGTGGTAGACTCACAAGAGTTTCAACACAAGGTCATGGATGTGAGTATCCATTGTGGTGGAATCCCACTGTGGTGTGAGTGTGTGTGGGGGGCCGTGAGTGCATGTGTGAAAAAAAAAGAAGCAATTCATGTTAAGATTGACCATACTCATAAGAGAAGCTAAGAACCATTGCTATATGATATTATTTGGAAGTAGCTAAGAACCATTGCTATATGATATTATTTGGTAGTAGCTAAGTGCATGTGGACATCATTGATGTCCTTGAATCATGCAACTATCGCCACGCCTCAAATTGTTATTTGGAAGTAGCTAAGTGCATGTGGACATCATATCCCTGAAAATCATGCAACTATCACCATGCCTCAAATTGTTGTCCATTACATAATATCTTCAAGTTTAATAGCCCTATCGTCTCCTTTGCAGGTAAAAGGTAGCAGCAACTAATTTTATTGAACAGATTATTGTGGTAGCCATAGCGTTGGAGCAACACTCAGTTTTGTTCATTATTGTTGCTTGCAATTTATCTATGCTACAGTTTTCTAGGAAATGCATCATTGTTATCTGTATGTAATTTTGTCACCGGCAGTCATTTTGTTATGGTGTTAGCAGTACTTGATCCCTAAAGAAGATAGTCGTTTATGTTGGTTGATAAATGCAACTCTAATACTAGTCTGTGATGCCCAGGATATTTCCTTTTCTTCTTTTTTTTTTTCCGCAATTTTGGAATGGATCCATAGTTCCTCACCTTTAAAAAAAAAAGAAGAAGAAAAATTCCTACTATGAATCTCCGCACCTGTTTGTAGTCATCTTGCTTCGGTTTAATACTAGTTCAGCTCACTAACAGGAAGGAGAAGCAGCAGATTGCAGTCCGATCTGTCAGTTTTTACAGACAAAATAAGTTTTCGGAAACTGCATTTTTACACAGGGTTGTTTGATACTCGGTAGAGTTTGACACAGGGAGTTGTTTGATACTCGGTAGAGTTTGACACTTGATATGCAGGCACTCAGGAATTGTACACATGTAGGCTACATTAACTCAAATTAAACGAGTTAATTTGTAGAAGCCACTGTTGATAAGTCACATTCCCAAATTCAAACTGATTAAACAATTTACTAACATCTGATTGGTGGACACTTGTTTGTTGAAATAGTACTTCAGATATTTTTCTTTTTTAATAATTCAATAAAATGGGACCCATAGTTTGGAGAGTTAAATTTGAATACTTGTACGGCACTTGTGCAATTTCCATTTAATTTCTAAAAGTGCCATGGCACTTTGCCAGGAGAAATTAAATCATGAACTGTCATCAGAACGTGTCTTACAGCTTCTGCCAGGCTTTTTCGTCAACGCAGCAGGTCGCAAACGGATGCTTGTATCCGAGCTGCCAAGCACTATTTTATACAAGTGAAGGATCTGGACCTTATCATCCGGGCCCAAACATGGACGGGTAATTCCTAGAAAAATGACACCAATAGAGTGATTTTAATTGATGATTGAAGGTTATCTAATGAATAGAACTCGATTGTTAAGGTAAAGACAAAAGAGGTCCAACCAACGGTTAGGATTCTACAGAAAAAATCGTCTAATCAACTGTTGAGATTTTTGGACAATGACCCTTCTTGAGAGACACTGACTCCTACAATATCCCAATCTCACTCGTGACTTGGCATCATGATCAGAAGTATTCATCTGGTGGGCCCCACCAATTTCGTGGAAAGGGTCGCGGATTGGGTACTATCCTCACAAAGGAACTAGCTAGAGACGGACGGTCTTTTCAGGGGATCTGTAGGGACCACTGTGGTGTATATGTTTTATCGACGTTTTATATCTATGACAGATCATTTCAGAGCATCAGCCTTTTTTTTTTGAGGCATGTTGACATATCATTGAAAACTTCCTAAGGTCTACTGTGATGTTTATTTGTCATCCAACCTGTTTCATAAGGTCACATAAGCTGGATGAAGTTTTCAACGGTAAGTTTTGGTCCCCCCTGCTTCCTTTGGTATGGTCCACTTAATCCTTTGATAGGACTTTTTTTTTTTTTTGTGTGTGGCTCATACTCTAAAATGTCCTGTAAAAATGGATGGACGGTATAGATTAAGCATATACATCACAGTAGGCCTCAAAGAGCCTCTTACAGGACCGTCCGTGTCTCTGTGGGGGTCGTTACCCTGTATCTGGGCCATTCATCATATGATGTCAACCCGATGATTTTAGCTACAATTGAAGGGCTCATGGCGATAAAAATGGAAACGGACACTTGAAAAAAAAAAAAAAAAGGTCTTACCACAACAGCAACCTATACAAGGGGAAGATCCTCTAATCAGCTTCTAGGTTCGTTTCACGGTTGTGATTTTTAGGCTTGAAATTGGTTTCGATCTTTCATTTGGTCTCGTGATCAGAGGCATTCATCTGGTGGGCCCTGTCGCAGAGATTTCATAGCCAAGAACTTGCCCCAATCAATTGATCCTAACCGCTTGATTGGGTCCGAAAGTGGATCGATGCTCCTTTTTTCTTTTTTTTTTTTCAAACAATCCATTTGAATGCCACAAATTGGACGGTTATGATTGTATAAGCGATGCCATTATTTGGCTGGCTATGGCACCTCCGGGGTGAGGCCCACTAGATCAACTCAATTAGACCCGATCCTGGGTGGAGTGGTCTAATTGACGCGGTTTTTCAGTACCGATCTCGTAATTAACGGAAAGGAGTAAAAGTTAGGAATCCAATGGAAGATGGTGAGTGTTGGCATGTCGTCCTCTGTTTCGGAACCATGAGAATGAACGTGTTTCCCGTCTCATTAGGTGTGGCCCACTTTAGTGCGTGGATTGCCTGCGGTCCGAAGCTAGATGGGGCCACCATGATGTTTGGGAGAAATCAACTCCCGTCCATCCGTTTTTGCCACCTTTACGAGATCTACAACTCAAGTGGGCCCTTCAACACGAAGCGAAGCAGTGAGATTGAACGCCCGCCCTTGAAACATGTGTAAGGCTACAAAAGTTTCGGATAGAGCCCCGTAAGGTTTAGATCTGGATAATGTTTTTGTGCTTTTAGTTTATCTAAGTAGGAATGAACTTGTGAAAGTTTGGATGGCTTATAAATGTTATGGTTGACCTTAGAAAAGTTTCAACTATAGTCATGTCTCTCCCACTGTTTCCTATTGTGTGGCCTGCTTAAGTTTTGGATATGCCTAATTTTTTATCTCATCTCTTAAAATAATGTATAAAAACAGATGAACGGTTGAAGTTCTCAAAAACATCTAGGTGAACCCCACCTAGCTTCTTAAGACAATCCACTGACAACACCATCATTACCTTTAAATCACATCCCATCCAGCTAATCTGTTCTAATTTGCCTGCGACGTGTTTGGTTCGTAGGATTGGAAGGGATGGGAAGGTTTAATCCCGGGATTGGCCGGCTGCGCCAAGCAGACTCAATATAGCAATCCCATAGATCTTAAGACAATCCACTAACAACATCATCATTACCTTGAAATCCACGCCATGCATCCTAATACCATTCAATCCCTTCCAATCCACCCATCAAAACGGGCCCTAAATCTCAGGTGAAAGATGCCGTAGGAAACCGTGGTCATTAGATGTCAGTTGCTAAAAACTTCCTAGCGTACACCGTGATGTTTATTTGTTACGTAGACATGGATGAAGGGAAAACATATATAACAGCTTGATCCGGAACTTTTGTAACCCAAAGAAGTTTTTAATGGTGGAAATTTAATCTTTATTTTGTGATTCACCTGACATTTTTAACTGCTTCGTTTTGGGCAACCGGCACTAAAATGAGCTGAAAAAACTAATGGACGGGGTGAAAATACAACACATACATCGAGGTGGCCCCACTGTCAGGGTCTCACCCACATGGTAAGATCCAAGATATTTGTGTGAAATCTACCCGTCCATCCGTTTTGAAAGCTAATTTTAAGAAATTCTACCGAAACTAAAGTGCGTCACCCGAGAGGGAAAATTGGGGAAAGAAATTACTGCCGTTGAAGCCTTCAAAAGCTCCAACTTGATGTTTATATGCTATCCAAGACGTTTATAAGATCATTCCCAGTGAAATGAAGGGAAAACAACAAAAATATAGCCTGATACAAAACTTTTATAGTAATAAGAATGCTTCAACCATTCACACTCAATCCCCAACTGTTTCCTCTTGGGTGGTCCACTTAAGTTTTGTATACATCATTTTTTTAAAAAATAAAGGTCCTAAAATGAGCTCTTAAAGCAGATGAATGGATTGGATTTCTAACAAACATCTCGGTGGGTCTCACCCACCATCCTTGAAGTTCTTGCACCCTAAACTTAGGTGGGGCCGCCATAATTCCGGTTAGGAATTCATTCCATCCATCAGTTTTTTGAGCTCATTTTAGAACATGAGACTAAAACTGAGCAGGATTCAAGACTCAAGTGGACCGTACTAAAGGAATAGATGGTTAGTGAATTTGGGAAATTCTTATCGTTGAAACCTCCCGAGGTCCGTGAGTGTTAATAATGTCATTCTTATAGGTGTACATGAGTTGAACCAAGTTGACCTTGGCACAACTTGACTCAGCTCGGCCACTTGTCGACCCCAACTCAAACTCAGCTCGACTCGATCCTCGAGCCTGATTGGACAACTTAGTTCGGTTGGATCAGTAGCTCAAACCAGTTCCAGCTGAGTTCAAGCCAAGATTGAGCCGAGTTAGCCTCTGCGGCATTTTCACGAACACATGAACTGCATCTCAAATTCTCACTGTTTGTAAAACGGCACTAGGGGTTTTTAAAGGTATTTCATCAAACACCGCGTAGGCAACATTAAAATCTAGAAAAAGAGGTATTTGTTTCATCAAATACGTTCCTTGCCACCAACCGACACTTGGTTGGGTCATTTCATCGAACAGTTGGTGAGCAACATCAATAACAAAGTAACCGAGTCACCGAATTGGTTCAATCCGAGTCCGATTCGACTTCGGTTCGATCCAAGTTGAGTCAAGCTCGGCCAAGCTCGAACTCGGTACGAAATTTTTTCGACCTTAAAAAATCAGCTTGACTTGACCCGAACTTAATTTGGAACTGAGTTGAATTAAGCTTTTTTGAGTTGCGTGGAGCAAGCTAACTGAGCTAACTTTGCTCATGTAGAGCCCTGGTCATTCCTACCGGGATGAACTGAAAACATAAATATTAACATGATTCAAAACTTCTATGGCCCAATGAATATTTCATGTCCTAAAATGAACTCACCAAACGAAGGGATTTCTAACAAACATCACAATGGCCCCACCTGGGTCCAGTGTAGGGACTTTCTGCGGAAGGCTTTCCCATGGGGAACGGATTGGCTACTCCCCCTGCCAGCTGGTGGTTGGTGCTTTGTGGGCCTTACCATGATGTATGTGTTTCATCATTCTGTTCATCTATTTTTACTGATCATTTTAGGGCTTGATCTAAAAAATTAGAGGGATATAAATCTCAGGTGGACCACACCAAAGGAAAGCAATAGTGATTGGATATCCACCATTAAAATCCTCCTAAGGCCCACTGTAATGTTTATTTGACATCCAATCTGTTGATTAGGTCATACAGACCCAGATGAAGGGAAAAAACAAAGACCAGCTTGATCCAAAACTTTTATGACCCCAAAAAGTTTTTAATGGTAAACGTTAATTCAACGCTGTTTCCTGTAATGTGGTAAACTTGAGATTGGGATATACCTAATTTTTGGTCTTATACCATAAAATGATCTATAAAAATATATATACGGCATGGATGAAACACATACATTATGGCGGGGCCCACAGAGTACCGACCATCAGCCATTGGCCAGTGTTTGGGGAGTAGCCAGTGCGAATGGAGTGGCAGGGGAGTAGCCAATCCGATTCCATTCGCACTGCTCTCCAATGTGTCGCACGTAATGCGCGTCGGATTATGCGATCCGCCAGCCTGTTGGTGGGCCGACCAGGGTGGAGTAAAGCGCCGTTGTTATCCCATCACGCCATGGGCGCAAGTTAGCTCGATGCACTCCATTTAAAGAAGGAAACATCTGGGCCCGAGGCGCACGCTAAAATCCCGCATTGGGACGGTGCGCTGTTGACATGTCAGCACATGGCAAGAAAAAGAGAGGGGAAGGCCGGGCTTCTATGCCGCGCTTTTCTCTGACCTCTCTCTCTCTCTGTCTCTCCCTCAGAAATGGAATTTCTTCCTCCGGGGCGCCGGGATTCCCGCCTCTCGATTGCTGCACAAACCCCATTCTCTCTCTCTTCCCTCTCTTCCACCATTAGGGCTCCGAATCACCACCCCCAAATCTCTTGTTCCTCCTGTAAGCTATTCGGACATTCCCTCTCCTCTCCCAATTTCTTGATTTTTTTTTTTTTTTTTGGGGCTTTCTTCGCTCATTGATCTTGCTTTCTACCTGCATTGATGCAATTGAGAGGAATTCCTAGGCCGATTCACTTTCTCGGCCGTCTCTCGATTCGGATCTCATCTCAATCGTTATTATTTTATTTTATTTTTTTGTTTTTTATATTAGAAATTCACGTGATTCGAATCCAGCAAGCTGTCTCCATTTCTTTCAGTTTTTTTTTTTTTTTTTTTTCTTTCTTTTGATCGTGAATTGCTGTGTGAATTTGCGTCGAACAGTATGCAGAGAATGCTGATGAATTCAGGTCTTTTTTTTTTTTTTTTTTTCTGGTTTTGAAATTATTACAGGGATCTGTTGACATTGATTTCTTGTGATTTCTGATCATCGTTCCGTCTTCGGTTGCATTGATGGTTCCGTCTTCGGTTGCATTGGGCTTGGATGTTTAGAGGCAGACGCTATTGTGAATAGGGAATTTTGCTGGGAATAGGGAGAACAATGTCATCGAAGACTGACCGGATGGTCCCTCTGGGAGTGCTGCTGAAGCGAGAGTCAACAATCGAGAAGATTGAGAATCCAGACATCTCTCATGGCCAGGCTAACCAGAGCAAGAAAGGCGAGGACTTCACATTGTTGAAGACGGAATGCCAGAGGGTACCGGATGACGGCGCTACTACATTCTCCGTCTTTGGGGTAAATCTTCTTTCTTTCTTTGGGGGGGGAGGGGGGGGGTTGTGTTTGGGTTGGTGCAGGAGCACTTGTGGTTGTAATTGCATGATCACCATGTAATTTCTGTTTCGCGAAATTTGGGATGCATTTGGATGCGCCATTTCGTATTTAAGTGCAATTATGTTACTTTTAAGTTGGACTTGAAAGGGATGTAACTTCAACTTGGGGGATAGTTCGTCATCGTCGATGCTATGTGACATCGTCATTTTTGGCCATTTCCTCTTGATTGAACTGAATGGTCACTTGTGCATCCAAACACAACCACATGACATTACCATTTAGGGCTCGTTTGGTAGCATGGATTTTGAACTCCCGTGGAATGGATTGGATTTGAAATCAGAGCTTTGAGTTGGGAATTCAAAGGGAGCTCTTTTTGTAGGATTTGGATTCCTCTCAAATTCAAACCAAATCCCTCCAATTCCTAGCTACCAAAGGCCTAAAAAATAGCAAATCCTCACAAATCCTTCCGAATCCACGCGGCCAAACTACCCCTTAGTAGGTTTGTATGGGGATTTTTTTTTTTTTTTTTTTTTTTCGTTTTCAAATTTTATGTGCTTATTCCCGTGCTATTATAGATGCAATTTATGTTTTCATTGGGATATGACAGTACATACAAGTGTTACGTGCTCATGGTCCTTTATAACTTCGTTGGGAGGTTTGGCGTGTAAGAGGGGAAACCACCGAATCAAAAACTCTCTTTTTTTTTTTTTTGGGTCAATTGAGAACAAAATTTGTTAAAAGAGGAAAAGATGTATATCAGTGTAGAGTCTTGAAAGTGTTTGCAAATAAAAGCATATAATGCCCAGCTATCCAGAGTTAACATTTGAAGCAAGACAACAGAATGAGACTTTGTTTGTTTGCAGGTCAACTATAAAGATGCTAGAGTATCCCTTTTGAGCCATGTAATTGCATTTAAGGAAAAAATCGCGAGTTAGTGGGTCCACATCCTGATTGTGGTTTTGCAGGTGTAGAGGCACGCAAATATTTGATTCACATGCAACTTCTCTCTTATTCAATGAAGTCTGTAATCTTTTGAAAGAATATTGATTAGCATTGATTCCCCAAACCATGATCTTTGTCAAGTTGATTTTTCTGAGTAGCTGATGCAAGACTCATGATTTAATGTGGAGATTATGAAAAAATCCATAAAGTAATTCAATTAACAAAAGATGCTAACCCACCAAGTAATTAAGAGTAAACGATAGGAAATAAAATCTGATTTAACATAAATCACATGCCCGCATGCTAAGAAATCACATAAATCAATTAAAACCAGGCTCGATGGAAGGATAGAACTTTCAATTTAGCATAGGCACGTTCCACACTCAAGGGATAGATTTGTAGGTTTTATTATTAGGGTTAGGAGGGTAAAAATCTGAAATTTGGAAAATTAGGGCTCATAGGAATTAAGGATTTTTGAATTAGGGTTTTTAAAAATTGGGGAAAATAAGAAATTGGGGATCTAGGGTTTAGGGTAGGGTTATGAATGAGGAATCAAGGGGTTTTGATGGGGGAAGTAAGGGGAAATCAAAGGATTGAGTGGTTGTCTATACGGTCAGCCTAGGCCCTAGGGG
Organism: Magnolia changhungtana; assembly: GCA_030180095.1. Lineage (NCBI taxonomy): Eukaryota > Viridiplantae > Streptophyta > Magnoliopsida > Magnoliales > Magnoliaceae > Magnolia > Magnolia changhungtana. The sequence continues at coordinate 8,024,777 of JASAUF010000447.1, read as the reverse complement.
CTCGCACGTATGGGTCGTTGGGTAGGGTTTTTAGGTCCTCAATAGTTGATTTCGGTTGGGGTTGAAGTTGGATGATGAAAAGTTGAAGAAAAAGGTGATTTGGATGGTCTTCGATAGGAAGTGAAGAAGAGAGATGAAGTTTTGAGGAAAATACATCTTTTGGATAGAAAGGAAGAGAGAATGAAGACGATAGATGGAAGCCTCATACCTCCGTTGAAGGGGGAATGGAATCACACCACACCCAACTCCAAATCACATGGAGTGTTCTTCAAATCACATGAAGAAGAGAAAACACAGCTTTTTTTTAAAAATTATTTTAATAATGGCATTAAGGGGCTTCACACACCCATCTTTCTCTTTTATAGTCTTAGAAAAGACCTTTACAAAAAGACACTCTCAGATAAGATTCTCAACATAAAGACGCTTAATAAATTAAAAGTTGTTCTTAACTCCTTAATCTCAACACAAATATAAAGTATACCAAAAATAACGAAGCATGTAAATAATCTAAACAACTAAATTATTTTGTGACCCATGAGGGTCCATGATCAAGATGTCCGATGATGATCCAACAGTCCAACCATCATGTCCACCCAATCCAACAGTCTAATGTGTCCATTAAGCTCCTATATGCAGCTCACGTGCATCTTCCCAATGCGGGGTCTTCAAAGATGCATGAATATGCACGTGGGGTCTTCAACATGGCTAGGAATGTGAATTCGGCTAAGTGGGCCCCATGTAATGGCCTTCTAGCCATAATGAGACTGGCTCAACCCTCCTCTAGTATGGTGCTCTGATGTCGTCATCAGTAGCTATCCATGATGATACTTTTTTTTTTAATGTCATACTTACTGTTATTTTTATCGCTAAAAAAAGTAAAAGACCCATCTATTATTGCTACACTAAAAGGTCATATGCACTAATGCACATGCTAGGTTGCGCGGTGACTAATTCACAATTGAGTCTATTTTAGACCTTTGAGGCAATTGATGCAAATAATAGAATTCTCAAGATGTTGAAATAAAGTTGCTTATTTCACATTTTAGAACTTAAAAAAAAATTAAAAAAAATTACATGTAGCTAGTGTCCTGTTGAAGTTTAGTGTCTCATAGGTGATGCCTAATTCCATTGCTGATTTATATCAATCCTAGCATGGGGGAGGCCCTGGAAGCAAGAAATCTTCTAGATGGAGAATTGCCTTGCTTGTGGTTATTTGGTCTCTTTAAGGCGAGAGGAATGACCGTTGCTTCTAGAGCAGGAGTTGTTCGTCTCTAGACGTTGTTAGTGACGTCAATCAATGTTGTAAGGATTAGGCGCTTTAAGTGACTTGGTTGTATTTTTATTTTCTTTCTTTCTTTTATGTTCAGTTGTATTTTCTTTTTTTTCCTGGTTATTTCCTTTTTTCCGTCTTTTTGGTATGCTTCTCTTTTTTGGCCTTTCGGCCTAAATAAATTCAATTTCTTTCAAAAAAGAAATATTTTTGTTGAATGATTTCGTAAATTATGATTTGTAGTTTTCTTTTCTTTAAAGATGAAATTTATTAAAGCCAAAGGCCAAGGAGAACAACATGACAAACAAAGGAAAAACAAAACAAGCCAAAAGAGAGAAGAAACTAGAACCTAAGACCTACCTGTCAGGGAACCCACTCCCTGACATACAACGCAACCTTGCTGGAAACACCAGCAACCAAGCCCCCACATTATAGAAGCAATGATTGTTTCTCTCTAGCCACAACGCCCAAAATATCGCCAGCAAGGCTATTCTCCATTTCTTCCTTCCGAAGAGATTGTCGTTGGAAGCATGCCAGGATTGAAAGAGAGCTTCGACCATAGAGGGCATCACCCAACTAACTCCGACTAACCTAAGAATACTAGACCACACTATGCGAGAGAGAGCAATGAATAAACAGGTGGTCGACATATTCCTCCGCACAAAGACACATTGGGCATCCATTTAGAAAGATGAAGGATCTTTTACAGAGGTTGTCAATGGTAAGGATCCTAGTACGCCCAGCAACCCAGGTGAAAGCAAGAACTTTAGGAGGAGCTCCATAAGACTAGACATAGGAAATGTGACTGTAATCTGCAGCTGAACAAGGAGTAGACATGATCGTGTAAAGAGACTGAACTGAGAACACTCTGTTCCTAGAATGAGTCCAGACTAGAGAATCCTTTTCACCTTGAATAGGCACGATCCCCTGTAAGAAAGAAAGGAGAGACAGAAAGTCACCTAATTTTGTGTCAGAAAGGTTTCTTCTGCAAGGGGGAAGCCAAACTCCCCTCTATATTGAAAGGAAAAGCAGCTAGCTACAAAGATGTCAACACGTGTGGAAAGATTCGCAATGGAGGGGAACAAATCCCTTAGACGGGCACTTCCACACCAAACGTCTTCCCAAAAATGCACCCTAGAGCGATCCTAATGAGGACATCACGTCACGTACACCCTTACATACATATCAGCAGAGGAGGCGGGCCGCACCGATTTCTATGTGGCTAGGCGAGTGCCCATGATCGTGCCGAAGATGACATGTGCATATGCGAGCATCTAGAAGACCCCACACTGGGAAGATGCACATGAGCTGCTTTATGAAGTGATTCAGACCGTTGGATTGGAGGGACGTGACGATCGGGCTGTCGGATCACATGATCGGGCCATTTATCATGGATCGTCCACATTAGTTTTCTTAGATTTTATCATCTTATAGGATTTAGTTTTGTTTATGTTATGTTTGGACATCATTAGGAGTGTTTCTATTTGATTTTAGTTAGATTAGGGCTATTTTTGTCAAATTAACAGGGTGTTTATTGTAATTTTTAAACTTTCTTGAAGCTATAAAAGAGGGTGGGTGTGTGAACCTCTCCCTCATTGGATTTTGTGATTTAAAAAAAAAAAAAAAAAGCTCTTGCTTTCTTCTTCCATCTTCATCCGATTTGAAGATACTTCCATGCGATTTGGAAGGGAGATTGGTGCGAGGCTAATCTTCATCAACAGAGGTGCGAGGTCTCCATCTATCCCCACACCATCTTCTCTTTTCTCCCCCATGTAGGTATTTTCTTCAGGTTCTTCATTCTCCCATCCCAGATCTTCTTCTCCCAAACCTAGGGCTGTACATGAACCGGGCTAGCTCGGTTAACTCGCTCGACTCGGCCCGTCCTGGAACTGAGTTCGGTCTGGGACGGGCCATTTTCTTCAGCTCGAAATTGAGTTCGGGCCGAGTTCGAACAGGTCCCAGTTCGGCCCAACTCGGTCCGAAACTCGACTCGACCTGGCCCGACTTGGCCTGACTCGGCCATTTACATATATATATATATATATATATATATATATATATATATATATATATATATATCCTAAATCTTTACCCTAACCATTTGAGACAGAGAAGTGAGAACGCCGCCCGACCCATAAACTTGCTGTAAGGTCCAAAACTGGCCCGAACTCGGCCCGATTGCTGACCGAGCCGAGTTCATGCTGGACATGTTTGCCCGGTGACCGGGCTGGGTTTGGCTGGTGACTGGGCCTGGCCGGGTTGAGCCCAGTTTGACTCGGTTTGGCCCGATGTACACCCCTACCCAAACCCAACTTTCCCATACCCATCCATAATCCAAACCCTAACCAACCTAAACCCATCCACCCCACGTCACACCTGTGACGGTACTGCCACACGTGTGAATCCCACCTGGCCCCTTTTTGGTTTCCCATCATCATTATATCAAAAACCCTTTTCTTCCATCTCCGAAACCCTAACCCTAAACATAAAATTCCTAATTTTCCTACTTTCCCAAATTACTCAAACCCTAATTTTCACCCTAGGTTGTATTAGGTTTTCTATTTTAAAATAGACTATACCCTATGCTAATTGGATATCCCTACATCCATTAGATCTTAGTTTCTCTTTATTTAATGATTTTGTGTTATGATGTTGGTAGCTTAGGTTAGGATTATGCATGATGTTCTTTTAATTTTCATGGTATTTGTGATAATTATAGCGATGTGTGTGGCTTTTTTGGTTAAATATCTTAATTCGGCTACTTGATCTCACATGTTATTTGGTTCATGCATCGGTCCTGCATCAGATCCCCTACAGCAAAGTTTAAACCATTATAATTTGTAGCTTTGATGGTTTGGAACTCAAATACTAAATTGTTTTAATACTTGTTTACTAGGCTTCCAGCTCATACATTTCATACATTTATGTGTAGAGGATACGGACAATTGAATAAATCTCATTAATACCTAGAATTTGGGTGGCAATCCATCTCAGACATGCTCAACATCTTCTGGCCACCTATTCTAAAGACACCATTCATATTATTTCTGTGGTTTTATTCAGGTTGCTTGAATTACTGTACTTTGTTTTTTGCAGCTATTTGACGGACACAATGGATCTGCAGCTGCTATATACTCTAAGGAGAATCTCTTAAACAATATTTTGGTTGCTATTCCTTCCGATCTTAGCAGGGACGATTGGCTAGCCGCCTTGCCAAGGGCTTTGGTTGCAGGGTTCGTCAAAACTGATAAAGATCTAAAAGATAAAGGTACAAATGGAGTATTAAGGACAATTCGTTATGCATATGTATCATGCTGATTTTGTCTCTGATTCCATGCTAAAGATTTATCATTGGTGCCACTAAGGACCCGTTTGGATACTAACAAATAAGTAGTTTTTTTTAACTTACGTAAGATAATTACTTTTCTTAAATAAGTTTGTTTGGTTACTAAACTTAAATAAGTAGATTTTTAGAGTAACTTATTTTTATAAGTTATTTTTTATCGTTTTTTAACTTCCAAAAGTAACTTATTTCCTTCATTTTCATTGGTGACACATCAACTTAGGAAATTATTTAAGGCAATATACTTTCTGTGGCCACGAATTCCTTCCAAGTTCATGAGATTGGAAAATCATCCAATGAACGGGTAGATGATCTAGTGGGCCCCACATGATGATGGCCCATGGCCATATTGAGATGGCCCCACATGATGGACGATCCACATCAAAGGTCTTCCCCAATGATGAATGGCCCACATCCATGGCGAGCCCTGCATGATGGGCAACCCACATCAAAGGTGGGCTCCACATGATAGGCAATTAATAATGGTGGGCCCCACATGATGGATGATCCACATCAAGGTGGGCCCCACATGCTAGACTGTTCACACCAAAGGTCGGCCTAATGATGAGTGACCCATATCCAAGGCGGGTCCCACATGATGGATGGCCCACATCAGAGGTAGGCCCACATGATGGATTGTCCACATCAAAGGTGGGCTCCACATGATGAGCCGTGGATATTGAAGATGGGCCCCACATGATGGATGACTAACAACAAAGGTGGGCCCTATCTAATGAATTGTGCACATTAAAGGTCAACCCTTAATGATGAATGGCACACAACCAAGGTGGGCCCTGCATGATGGATGCCCCACATCAAAGGTGGGGCCCACACAATGAACAATCCACATCAAAGGATTGCCCCACATGATGGATGGTAGATGCAAGGGGGACCAAATAGACTTTCGGGATAATTACGTATAATGTTGGAAACCAAATATGCTTTTCTACTTTTTGGATGATAAGTATGTTGTTTAGGGTTTAGGGTACTTATTCATTGATTAAGTAGAAACCAAGATAAGCTACTTATGGCATAAGTAGTTTTTCTAAAGTAACTTATGATCCAAACGCCCCTCAAATGTCAAGGTTCAAGAATGATCGGAGTCTTGCTAATCATAGGCTGGCTTTGCTGCTCTAGGAACCACTACACGTCATGATTCCTATGCATTATTCCCTGGATTGTTTTTGTAGAAATTAGTTTGGAGACGTTTATTAGAATTTTGATCAGTGGAACAATTGTTGAATGCCATCTAATCTCTGCGACTTGATTGTTTTTTCTCTTCATTATATACTTCACCAGTATGCATGTATTTCAAGGGCGAGCATAGTCAACTAATGAAATGTGTACTTCATCTAACTGCTTTGAAGCTGTGCATTCCCAGGCCTTAAAATTCATTGACTCAAGCAATACACTAATGGCATCATAGGAGGCTCTGTTTCTGGTGGGATCTTGCTTAGTAATTCATTGCATCATCTTTGTCATTAGAATATTTTTAAAGTTAAAAAGTATTCCCGTCATAACCATTCAACAGTTTGATACTGGATTTATAATTAGAAGCTAATAAGCCATATATTTTCTGATGAAATGACTCTTATCAAACCATTAGAGTGATAGGTCACATTAAAGCAATCTGTCAACACTTCTTCTGAGGGTTGATTATTGGGATCTTTACTGTATCCATCTGTTTTTCCTGTTCTGAGATTAATCTGTCAACACCATTAAACAGTTTCCAGTCAAGGCCAAGTTATTTCGAAGCCAGGGGAATTAATGCTGGCCGATGCATAGGAACAGTTTCCAGTCAAGGACGAGTTGGGCTGATTCTCGTAGTTCTATGATTGCAAAATAGTTTGAGATGAGTGAGAAACATTGAGATTGCGTCGACGATCCAGAGGAGAGGAAAAAATTGAGGGTAAGATTGGAAAGAAGACACCTCCAGTCTCGCTCTATCTCTGTTTCTCACCAAGCAAGCCATAGAGCAACATTCCAGCCTTTCTGAGGCATCCCAGATTCCCAATATCAATTATAACCACGATTTTTCCAATAAGCTCAATTACGCATCGTAAAACCTCAAGATTGTCACAATTTGCGACCCTTTTTAGAAAGTACTCAAATTTGAATAATAATCCCACAATTTTCCAGCAATTAATAATATGCTCAAAAACTAGAAAAACCAACACAATTATGAATTTCAATATTATCATAGGAAGAAGAATCAAAAACATAATTTTCAACGAATAATTTGAAATAATCTAAACAAAACCAAGACTAAACTATGAAAAGTTGTAGGAGGTGACTCACCTGAATAGGTTCAACTCGAATCTCGAGGTCTTGCCATTGGGATTCCTCCAAAGTGTTTGCACCCTCCCGTTCCTCCTCCCGGTCCCAGAGGTACGGAAGCAAATCATCTAGGGCGCACAGTCGATCTTCCTTCCCAAACAACATCCTTAGCTTAGATGGGGACTTCATCAAAGATTATGGTGTTATCAAAAGAAGGGAATCCAAGCGGGGTATTCATCAACAACAACTCTCCCATAGATCTAGAGGGTATCCAAGAGGTTACGAATCTGGAAGATTCAAGTGATTAGGTCAAGGTTGATACAAAAAATAAAAAATAAAAAAAAAATCGTCATCGTCCTAAGTGATGACAACCTGCTTTCAACCCCCTTCGCCAATTTTCGACCTTAGACATTGATAGTTTTCTTGAAGAATGGATGGAGATTCACTTTTGGCGAGTCTTTGGGAGGTTTGGGGAGGTCAGAGAGGTGGTTATACCGAACGAAAGAGGCTTTGCATCTATCAGTGGCTTTGCGTTTGTTAGGATGAATTCAGATGAGGAATTGAAAAGAGTTGTGGAAAGGGTGGTGGGGGGAAATTTCTATAGTAAAGAAATCTGGCTGAACATTGCTCATTTCGGGCTGGATAGAGTGAACTCTGAGAAGACAGCGATGGCAATTGCGTCTCGTCCTCCTTCCATAGTCCACTTTGCTTCCCAATCCCTTCCACCTCCAACCCCGATTAGGACTAAAGGAAAGATCCCTGTTGCAAGACTTGCAAAATCATTCAAAGAGGTGTTACAAGGGATGGAGTTACCCTCCGCTCCTCTAGGGGCCTTGGGCTCGTCATTGCCACCCCGATCCCCAACTCCCCCTATTCCCCTTGGATCGCCGGTTGAGCCCTTTCTTCCTCCTCCTTTGGAATCCTCCCCTGACCTTGCATCTGTTATCGCCCCCTCCTCTCCTCCTCCACTTACTCCAGTCCGACCCCCCATTCAAGTTGCACCGTTCCAAGCAGGGAATCAATCGATAATTACTATGTCGAATTCCGTCATTACTAAGGCCAAAGAAAATCTCAAATGGTCAGTGGTGGTTAGCCTATGTCAGACCTTTTCCCTTTAGGACCTATCCTTTTGGTTTCAGTTCTATTGTTCTCTTAGCCATGAATATTGTATTTTTCAATATATGTCTTCGGAAGCAGTTTGGGTTTCTCTAAGTTCCTTCTCCGATATTGATGTTATTATTTTTATTAGTGATTAGAATAGGGTGGGTCAGGGCTTTTCCCTTCAGGACCTATCTTTTTGGTTTCAGTTCTATTGTTCTCTTAGCCATGAAGATTGCATTTTCCGATATTTGTCTTCGGAAGCAGTTTGGGTTTCTCTAACCCCCTTCTTTGATATTGATAGTATTATTTCCATTGGTAATCAGAATAGGGTGGGTCCTGTTGAGGGGATTTGGAGATGGTTAGACCGGTCTAGGCTTGGAACGAAGGATGCCTAGTTTATCTTCCTTGAGGTACCTCTAGAACTTTGGTTTGAAGATTTTTTCCTATCTTTGGGATCTTGTGTGGGTGAGGTGTTGCAGGTTCATTGAGCAACCAAACAACGGGAGGAAATTTGCTTTGCCAAGTTGCTCATCAGAGTAAGAAGAACGTCAGAGATTCCCAAATCAGTGAAGGTTCGAGTAGGGCAAGAAGCTATGGAAATTAAGATTTTGCGAGAAGATGTCGTATGGAAGAGGGGAAAGGGGTGTTGTCTCTCACTAGGTTCTGCAAGATCAATTCGCCATGAATGAAGGAGCACCGAAGACGATTTCTCGTGGGCTACTGATCGCAACACTCCATATGTGCGGAGACTTACCTCAAGTAAGCGAGACCCAAGGACTCCTAATGCCATTAATGACCAACATGTGTCTGGAGTCTCTTGGGGACCGGCTCCCGATTTAATTCAAATATCCATTGGGCCACGATAAATTCCAACTCGCCTGAGTTTTTGCCATGCGCGATAGGATATCGCGAGATTATGGGCATAATCTAATGTAGGACGTGGCATAGATACATTCCTAGCATGGCTGGACCAAAAGAAGGCCAAATGAAGGCGGAAGTAGCCTGTCAAATCCGGGCCCAGTCCTACGTAGGGCATGACGTAATTGGTCCTTGGGTGCATCCAATTCGAAGAATTTCAATCCTGATAAGGAGAAATTGTCATTTGAAGTGTGAACCGTAAATTGGCCATAACTTTTGATCCAGGTATTGTTACGGGACGCACGACCTATCAATCTTCACCGTAACAGGCTATCCGGGGTCAACCGACTCACAAAGTTGGTTGCTTCTGTCCATTTCGCGAGAAAACACGCACTTCCAGTTCAAAAACGGGATTTTATGAAAATTTTAATATTTTTAGTAATTCTGATTTTTGTCATATTTCCTTATTTTTAGAATTTTAGATTTCCTTATTGTTTTAGAAATTACTTATAATCATGCCAAGACTCTTCCAGTAAGGTTTATTCGGACTTTCCATTTTCGGCAAATTAGGCTTTTAATGTGTTTTACTATTTTGGGTAATTTCTATTAGGGTTAGAATTTTACTATTTTTGGTAATTATGAATTAAGGTTTTATTTTTCTTTATTAGTGATGTAATCGAGAAAACACATTAGACATTATTTAATAAAATATTTGAGTTTTATGTCTTTTTCTTATGGATTCAAGAAATTACCTTGTGGATTCAAGTTTTGACTATTTGTGGAAGATGGTGATCTTTCTCATCACTTTTACATGCTCTTCCCTGTTTCAGTTGGTATTAAAGCAAGGCTTTTCCTCGGTTCGATGGCATCTAACAATGGTTCGAGCAACAATATTGTAGACGGTGCTCCAGGGAACAATCCTATAACAACGGCGGTGTTTGAAGCTTTTCAGCGGAAGAATCTGTGAGCCATGCAAGGACCGCAGGCAGTGTTCGGCCATTTGACAAAAGCCTTGGGAGAGACCCGTGTTTGTAATGATGGGCAACATGAGATCGGCGATGGAGCTCGTGATCATCTTGTTTGTGGTGCGACATCGATGATGAATCGAAGGCCACCATCCTATAATGGTGAATCACATGCCACCACTTTGATCGTGAGAAAGTTGTTGTACCCGTCAATGGAGGAGAAAGAATGGAGAACCAACCTAAGACTTTTAAAGTAGAGGGGCAGTCTCTTGTAACCGAACAAGATTTCGTCAAAGAATCTGAGGAGACGAGGAAGATCAATGTATTAGTTGAAAACGAAAAAGAGGTAAAACTCATAAACATCCCAGAGGAGTTGAAGCCAATATTGCAAGAGTCCAGGGGGATTATGCCCCGCTTTCAACAATATGCAGAATCGATCCATCAACAAGTCCCCATTCGAGGTTGTTTATGATCGCGTTCCTAAACATACACTCAATCTGGTCTCTTTGCCTAAGTTACCGGGTATGAGTATTCTTGTAGAAAATATGGTGGACCGAATCGTGACAACGCATGTCGATGGTCAGGAGAAGTTACATGAGTCTAACACCAAGTACAGGAAGAGGGTGATAAACATCGGTGCCAGAAGATTTTTGAAGTGGGTGATAATATTCTAGTTCACCTGTACAATGAGAGATTTTCGACTAGAATTTATAATAAGTTGATTAATAAGAAGATTGGCCATGTTCTGATCCTCAAGAAAATCAATGACAATCATGGTGTGTCGTAAAGGCCGTTACGTAAAGGTAACGGTGGTTTTATTGCGAATTAGGGTTCTATTTTTCTTTATTAGTGGTGTAATTGAGAAAACACATTAGACATTATTTAATAAAATATTTGAGTTTTATCTCTTTTTTCTTGTGGATTCAAAGTTTTGACTACTTGAGGAAGACGATGATCTTTCTCATCACTTTTCCACGGTCTTCCCTGCGTCATAATCTCATGCTCGAACTTATCTAACGTTGAGATCGGGGAAAATCCTAATCGTTTTTCTCAGTCGCCTTTGAGTTACATTCCAGGCCACACCCTCCTGCCACTAATTACATCAACAGGCATGAGAGATTGCCCGACTGATCTCAGGGATTTGTGTCAGGTCCTAGCCTTTCATCTCCCACCTTAAGAGTTGCGATGGAGACATGTCCCGATTATGTCGTTCAAGGTCAGTTGTCAACATCCGAGTGTGCTATGTGCCAACAAAGGATTAGTGGTTTCGTCTCGTCGGTTGATGTCTTATTCAGAAATGAAATGAAAGCATGGGTTACATGTCGACCATTGACTAAAGGTGAGCTTCGCCTGTCTTCTCAAGCGATGATGAATCTTGTTCCCAATTATGAAATCCAGAATCTGATTGATGAACGGCTATCCCACACCTTCCAAAGAAGATACCCATTCCTTATTAGCCAATGGTCGATGAAAATTGTGTAGAGAGGGATTATCCACCATTGTTTAATATCGAAGAGAACACATACACGGTTGGTGATAACAACTTCAATGAGACCGCAAATAAAGAGATTAGTGAAGATGAATGCGGCCCACAAGAACTTTCATCTCCGTTTGCTCTCAAGACTCTGTTGCAACCTAGTCTAACTAGGAACTCCCTCAAAGGTTGCTCGACCTCCTACTTGCCACCATCCCATCCTGTTGATGTGTTCGCTGCCCCCCTTCATCTCCAGTGGCGAGTTTGGTTTCTAGTCATGAGGCCATCAGTCAAGGATGTCTCTCGTCTCATCCTTGCGAGTCGGTGGATCTTTAGCTTTGGTTCTAATCATAGACAATTCCATTTTTCAAACTAGGGCTGCCTTTGAGTTTGTCTAGGAGCACCTGGAGGAAGCATTGGAAATTTCTCCTCTTAGGACTTCCTTCGCTTTGGATAATCCAAGGTGGTGTAGAGGGACTTGCCTTCACCTTCGATACCGGTGGAAGTCCCAGAAGGCTTGGTTGAGGCAATTAAAAAGAAATGGTGGGTGAGGGAAGCAGTCGGCCATGTTGGAAGACTCTTAGGAGTCATTTTTTGGTAATCAGGATGAAGATTACGTAACGCTTTTCAAGCTGGTAGCAGAAAGGGGATTGAGAGTGATAGTCGAGGGTTCTCTCATTCAGGATCCCCAAGACATGTAGTTGAATAGGGAGCTCCAGAATCCAGGTGTTGCGCCAACAGGATTGCTAGGAGCCATCCCTCATAAGGAGAGGAAGGGCAGAGGGGTTGCTAAAGTTCCTTAATGAAGATCCTTTCATGGAACGTGAGAGGGTCGGGCTGTCCCTATAAGCGGTCCTGGGTTAGGGATATGTGCATGTGATCGAAATCCAAGGCAATAGTTTTGCAGGAAACCAAATTGTAATGGATCGACAAGGTATCGTTAAATCTTTGCGGCATAAGAAAGGTAAGGACTAGTTAGCCCTTAGCTTTGTTGGCTACGCGGGAGGTACCCTGCTTATGTGGGACTTCTCCTGTAAAATGACGAAAAATAGCTGGATGGATCTATTTTCTTGTTGTTTCGTGAATCCAGTATGGGTTTTTCGATGAATCTTCTTTGGAATTTATGGCCCATCCAGATCTTCTCTTCGTTCCTCTTTTTGGGATGAGCTATTTAAAGTTATTGATAGATGGAATCTTCCTTGGATGGTTGGACAAACTTCAATGTGAGCTGCTTTTCTTTTGAGCGGTCCAACTGGTTGAGGATCACTTCTTCCATAAAGGGCTTTGTGGAATGGGTACACAAACATGGAATGCTAGAAATGCCAATGGAGAGTGTTAACCCCCCCCCCCCCCCCCTCTTTTGGCAATGTCCCCTTCTTGATAGGTTCCTTGTGTCTCCAAATTGGATTCACCATTTAGATTTGAATTGGCATGGTTGGAAGTGGAAGGTTTTAGGGATTTGATCTCTCAATGGTGGGCCTCCTTCAAGATTGAGGGGTGCCTAGGTTTTGTTTTGTTTAAAAAACTCCAGATGCTGAAATACAAACTCAAATCATGGCATTGGGAGGTTTTTGGATTGAGGGAAGCAAAAATGTTCTCTTTGCTTGAGGCCATTCAAGAATTAGATGTTAAGGAGGAGGCCGGTTTATTATTTGAGGAGGACAATGCTGCGAGATTACAACTTTCTTCTGATTATTGTGCTAGAGCTTGGATAAGAGTTTGCATCTCCTCTCCTAAATTCTCAGTGTTGATTAATGGTTCCCCTTTTATTTATTTTAGAGCCACTAGAGGTCTTCGACAGGGTGACCCCCTGTCCCCTTTTCTTTTCGTTCTTGTGATTGAAGCTCTTAGTGGTATGTTGATTAGGGGTCAAGAAGTGGGCGTATTCAAGGGGTTCTCAATTAGAAATTTCCCATCCTGCATCCGCCATCTTTTGTTTGTTGATGACACCTTGTTGTTTTGTGTGGCAAACGAGAATATGGCAACTTTCTTGAGTATGACAATATGTTGGTTCGAGGTAGTTTCAGGTTTGAAGGTCAAATCTTTCTAAAAGTGTAATCTACAGGATTAATCTACCTTTGGAGGTTTGTAATTCTCTTGCTGATCTCGTTGGCTGTAAGGTGGGTTGTCTCCCCACCATTTATCTGGGATTACCTTTGTGCGTAGGAAAACCTCCTCTATTCCTGTGGGACAAAATTGTAGAAAGGATGGAGAGGAAGCTCTCTACTTGGAAACTAAATGTTTTTTCTCTGGGAGGCAGACTTAACTTGATCAAGGCCTCCCTCTCGAATTTGCCTATATACTATTCGTCCCTATTCTAGTGCCTGAAATCCATTATCATCAAAATTGACAATTTGCATTGAAAGTTCCCGTGGCAGGGGAGTAGTGACTCCAGAAAATTCCCCCTTTTAAACCGGAGGGAGGTGTGCACTCCTTACAACAAAGGGGGTGCGGATATTAAGAACCTTGAGATTGTCAATAAAGCTCTCCTAGGTAAATGGATTTGGAGGTTTGGGAATAGAGATGAACAGTCTGTGGCGCCAGATAGTGGCTGCAAAATACGGCACTTCTTCTCTCAGGTGGTGGACTAAAGAGCCTTCTTTCTATCAAGTGTCCTTTACATGGAAAGGTATAGTGAAGATGGCCCCTATTGTCTTTGACATGGTCTCCTACTCCCTGGGGAATGGTCACATAATTAGTTTTTGGTTGGATCTTTGGTGTGGTCCACCCATGCTGTCTGAATCTTTTCCTGGCCCCTTTGCTGTCAATCTAAACCCAAATATTCCAGTGGGACATTGTGTATAGAAAATGAGAATGGACGAATTTGTCTACCTCTATTCAGAAGAAATCTGTCTGACCCTGAAATCCATAAGTTTACTCTTCTTCTTTCTCGCTTGTAGGAGTTCTTTCCTTCACCCAATGAGGATTCAATTCGTTGGATGCTGTCGAGCTCTGGAATTTTCTCAGTCAGATCCTTCTATCGTCACCTTGCAGCCTCTGTAGATCTAGTGGGATGCTGCCACACGGGAGCGCTTTGGTCTTATGGTGTTCTTCCAAAAGTGGTGGCTTTCGGCTGGCTCGTTAGTTAGAATAGAATCCTAAATATTGATAACTTGGAGAAGAGAGGGATGATCCTTCCTAATGCACATCTCCTTTGCTTGCAGGCAGAGGAATCCATGGACCACCTGTTCATTCATTGCCAATTCACCTTAGATCTTTGGTGGAGTGTCCTTCTCTTGGCTGGAATATCGTGGGTAATGCCCAATTCTGTAGATCAACTTTTCTGTATCTGGCATGCGGAGCCTGGAGGTGCTTGTGGAAAGAGGAAATGGAGAAACTCTCCTGTTAGCTGTTCTATGGGTTATTTGGGCTGAAAGAAACAATCATTGTTTTAGGTACAGGAGTGCGTCCTCAGCGAGGATGTTCTCAAGGGTTCTTGTTTCTTTAGAGACTGGGCTCCTTAGCTAGTATTTCCTAGGGTTCTTGCCAAACTTGGGTCTAGTTGCTGTATTTTTCTTTCGTTTAGGTGTTCCCCTGTATAGTTTTCTCTTCTTCTTCTTCTTCTTCTTCTCCCTCCCTTTTTTTTTCCTCTAGTTGCTGTCTCTGCTTCTGTAGTTTTCCTTTTGCTTTAATAAAACTCATCTTTCAAAAAAAATCAAATGGTTTCATGGATTGAAGTTTCGACTTTGCATGCTATCAATTGATACTACTCTTTGTCCTGCTCTATTTTCTTCTTGATTGTCAATGCAGATGTACCTTTTTGTAGATGATTACTTTCTCCTTGCGTTGCTACAGGGTGTTGTATTCGCTTTCTGGAATTGATTTATGGATTTCCTTTTTCAGGACAACCTTCAGGAACAACTGTTACGTTTGTGATAATAGATGGATGGGTCATAACTGCAGCATCAGTTGGTGATTCACGCTGCATATTTGAGTCTGCTGAAGGTGCAATTTATAATTTGTCAGCAGATCATAGGCTGGAAGCCAATGAAGAGGAGTAAGTTTTTCTTTCAAGTACGTAAACAATGCTACACAATTAAAACATGTTCTCACTTTTAGGAGTTTTCTCTGTATGTTCTCACAGGAGGGACCGAATAACAGCAAGTGGGGGTGAAGTTGGTAGACTAAATACAGGTGGTGGTGCAGAGGTATGGTTTTTTTGCATGTTAGTTTCTTTATTATGTTTATTGAACTATTGAATTGAACGCTTTCCTTAAAATTTTATTACTACAAGCGGCTGAGTCTATTGTAGATTGATGTGTATAGCTGTATATTCTTTCCTTTATATTATCCAGAGATTTTACATACACAAATGGAGGTAATACTTCCATAGATATCCTTGTGCACACTTGAAGGTTTAGGATAATCAACAATTTTGGGAATATGAGACCAGCCATGGATCAATTCTCTGATGAATTGATCTGGTGGGTGCCAGCATTTTTTTTAAGGGATAACAAAATTTGTAATAAAAAATCAAGAAAAGATACATCAAGGGGAAGGAATTCCCATACACGCAGAAGATCTAGAGACACCAATGTTAGCCAAAAATTTGGCCTTGTCATTCATCTCTTACCCTACATGAGTAAATGAAATGTTTAGCCTTGAGGAAAGGTGCCAAATTCGTTGAAGATGAATGACAGATTCCTTTGGCGAGGAAAGGGGTATTTCGCGAGGAGAGTTCTTTAGTTGGAGCATTGGCTGGAATCTTGTTCCTGTTGCCATTTGTTAGGAAGCATGGAAAGAAAGGAACAATCAGATTGTACATTTGTATTTTTTGTGTTCTTGTATAGTTGTCTTTGGCCTTTTTTATGAAATATCATCGTCGTTTCAAAAAGAAAAAGAAAGAAAGGAGCAATCAGATCTTCAAAAAACTTCCAGATGTCTACTGAAGTGCTGATTGGTGAGGTTGAAGAATTGATTAATGAGCAGGCAGCATTATCAACCAAACTCAAAGGGTAGTCTCCAGCTGATATTCTTCAAGAGTGGTCTGGTTTAGTTGCTGCTGGCCATCTCCACTCGCCTCCCCATAGTTTGATGCCCAGCCGCTCCAAGAATGTTCAAAATGAACTCTGGTGGAATGGAATAGGATGCAGTGTTGGGGGAATCCTCAGGGACACAAGGATCGCTGGTCATTGCATTCAACAGTCCCATCTCCCACTGTGACCAGCTAAAAGCAGATGCACTAGGGATGAGAGAAGCCCAACGCATTCTGCTGGCTGACAATTTCCTGCTGACAATGGTTGAGAGCCATGCCTCCAATGTATTTAGATGGATCAGAGATGGTGAAGAACCTTGGTCTATGCACTAACATTATAAATGATGTCAGATTCTATTTATCCAAATTAAATATTTCGTTTTAACAAGGTGAGGTTAGAATCAAATGATGTAGCTTTTGGCTTTGGCTTGTTAGGGCTCCGTTAGCCTGGATATGCGTATCAGAACTCCGGTTCCTTTTTGGTGCTTTAGTGAATTTTATTTTATTTTTGTGGTTGTTTGTCATATATATATATATATATATATATAGAGAGAGAGAGAGAGAGAGAGAGAGAGAGAGAGAGGGGGGGGGAAGGAGAATGACAGATTCCGTGGTTTATTCTTCATGCAGCCACCAATCATATGTCAGTTAAAGAGTCATCTTCTACTAGTGAAGGCTTGGAGAAGTCCTTAGAGAATAAATGTAGGCCTTCTCACAAAGCAAGCACCTCTAATCTAGTGGTGTTCCCAACACCAATAGTCTAGAGAAGGAGAAGCTTATATCACCAAACTCATTTCTTAGATGGCCTCCAATTCCACTGGGGTCAATGTTACCCCGGTGTGAACCATCAAAATTGAGCTTCCAGCCTTCCACCACCCCAAGGGTAGGCAATTCCTTATACTCACAATTGAGATTGGCTCTAGTTCATTGTTCTCTACTACCCAAGGTGTTCCATAATGGTAACGGTAGCTATAATGGCCACCATTGTTACCGTTATGATACGCGGCCATAACGGCCCCCATTTTTTTAGGGGGAAAAAATTGTTTCTACATTGTTACGGCTGTTTCAGCCCCATAACGCGTAATGGTTATGACCGTTGCCGTTACATATTGGCCATTACGGCCAATACGTAACCGTTTTTGTACACCTTGCTACTGCCAATCAATCAAAAATTTTGTATCATCAATTCCCCATTAAATTCCGAATGCCTAGGGGGCCATTTGATGATGCTACTAATTATTATTTCCGCCACTTTGGACAATGAAGCCTTTTTGCTATTAAAGATATGATTATTCCACTCTTTCCAAATCTCCCAACATAAAGCTAGATAGAAGCATACTGCCAAAACATCTAGACTAGAGGGTGTGGTTGTTGAACGTGTTGAAAGGAAGCTCTTAAGTTGGAGGAGGTATAATGCAGGGGCATTTTCACACCGGGCTCGAGTGGGGTTGCCTGTGGGATGCAAGGGCACACTCGGGGTGGGCGGCCCGTGTGAGGCAAGTGGCTCATGTGAGGCGGAACCCATGTGATGTAGGGCCCACGAGGGGGTTTCGGCCGAGGTCCTAACCCATGCGATGTAGGGCATGGGCTATAAGATAAAGGGATTAATTCGCCATGCTGTATCAGTTTGAGCTTTTAGAGAAATGGAGCGTGTCTCAATACTTGAATTTTGTGGGAGATATGGTAGTTTGGTCTCCTTGCTTTCACAGTTGCAGGGAAGAGGAGATTGAGGACTTCGCCATGTTGCAGGACCATATTCGAAATGGAACTCCCACTTTGCTCACTAATGTTAGGTAGAGGTGGGAGTTTGGATCCTCGGAAAATTTCATAGTTTTAAGTCATTTTGTCGTTCTTTGGTAGTGGTGTTGCAGACCGTTGTGCCCTATGCCTCCATATGGAATTACATGGGCTCTCTAATAGTGGTTTCAATCGCGTTATAAGTAGCTAAAAATGAAGTCCTAACCTTAGTTGTTGGATCCTTCTAACTAGGTGTTGGTCCTACTTCGAAACCCCGCTTTGGACTCTCACTCTTACTCCTGCTTCGTACCTATCTATACTTGTTTTATTTTAAAAGAGACACTTCCTTGCTCCTGCACCTGAATATGTTGTTGCTTTGCTTCACGCTGCATGCAACTATAGTTCTAACTATAGATCAATTCTGAAGTAGGAAAATGATGGTCACCATCAGTGGGTATTATGTGGCTTAAGACGCGGAGTTAGTAAATCATCTTTTAACCGACTTTAAGTTGGAGATTGAGGAGTTCACCATGTTGCAGGGCCATATTCAAAATGGAACTCCCTCTTTGCTTAGTAATGTTAGGTGGAGGTGGAAGTTTGAATCCTTGGGAAATTTCATAGTTTGGGTCATTCTGTCGTTTCCTTAGTAGTGGTGTTGCAGGCTCAAACTTGTTATGTTCATTGCCACCATATGTCATTACCCGGGCCCTCCAAGAATGGTTGTGATCGAGTTGTAAGTATCTAAAAATAAATTCCCAACTATCAACCACTTGTGAAGCAGGAAATGATGGTCAGTAGCAGCGGTATAATCTGGCTTAGGATGCAAGTCGGTGGATCATCTTTTCATCCACTTTGAATTGGCCATGGTGGTTTAGAGAAAGTTTCTAGCCCTCTCTGAAATGAAGTGGGCAATGACAGGTTTAACAATTGGTGATTTGTTCCAAGCCCATAACTGGTTTGCTAATGGCAAAAGAAAGAGGTTTCCTTAGTTGTGGTGTGGTTGTTATGGACAGTGTTCGAAATATCGATACTATTGGCTGATATATCGGCCGATATTATCGGTATCGCACTAGTGCGAGACGATACTCAACCGATAACACGCGGAAGATACAAAAAATCGAAAACTCCAGAAGTCGTGCGATATTATCGTCGATATCGTGCGATAAATCGTCGACATCATGCAATACATCGTCGAAATCGCCGATATCGCCAACACAACCCACCCCGATTTAGATATCGCGGTATTTCCGCCTCCATTATTGTCGGAAATCGACAAACAGAGTCACGGACACTCACGGGTGCATTTGCAGGGGACTCATGAGTCCCACTGTAGCCAACAACCCACACCGATAAAAACCCGATGTCGTGGGTTGCCGAAAATTAAAAAAAAAAAATGAATTAGAAGAGAGAGAGAGAGAGAGAGAGAGAGAGAGAGAGAGAGACTGTGGCGTAGGCCTGACAGTAGCAAGATCGGAGGTGGGCCATTCGACAGGTAAGTACTGTATCCCTTTTCTTCGAATTTTTCTCGCTTTTTCTTCATTTTTTCTCTTTTTCGATTGGAGCGTCTTGGCCTGCGGATTTCTCAGAGATGCGACGAGAAATCAGGCCGGATTTCTCGGATTTCTCGGAGATTCGACGAGAAATCAGGTCGAAGAGGGAGAGCACTCGTATCAGTCCGTGAAAAATGGGGAAGATGCGCCGGGAGGGGTGAAATGGGGATGGAAACGCGGACGTGCGAACCAGTTCCCACGTACTTACATACGAACTTTTTGAGAACTCATCATATCTGATGAGTCTCGAAAATCTGAACAGTTCACATGAAGCAGAACCTCTTGAAACCCCCTGATACGAATTTTTGCTTTGATCCAAAACTTCGGTGGGCCATGAAAAATGTAAACATTTTATTCCCTTGATTTGAATTTCTCTTTTCTATGGCCCACCAGAATCTTAGATGAGGGTGAAAATACCCCCTTTAAGGTTCCATGGGATTCCACATCTTATGGACTGTTCAGATTCGACATCCATGGCACGCGTGAAAAGGTGCGCACGTGCATACGTGAGCATGAAAACAACAGTGATTGGATATAAATCTCAGGTGGACCACTGTTTTCTGTGGTGGGGTCCACTCGAGCTCTGGATCTGACTCCTTTTTTGGCTCACGCCCTAAAATGATCTGTTAAAATGGATGGACGGTGTGGATAGAAAAAATACATCATGGTGGGACCGACGTAACTTGGTGACGTGACTTCGCTTTAGTAATCCGCTGGCAGCGGATGGCGTATGCGGCAAGCGGATTGTGGGGCTGGTGGTCAGTGCTCTGTGGGCCCCACCATGATGTATGTGTTTCATTCATTCCGTTCATCCATTTTTTAAGATCATTTTAGGACTTGATCTCAAAAATGAGAGGGATATAAATCTCAGGTGGACCACACCACATGAAAATAATAGTGATTGGATATACCATTAAAATCCTCCTATGGCCCACTATACTGTTTATTTGACATCCAATCTGTTGATTAGGTCATACAGGCCCAGATGAAGAGAAAAAACAAATATCAGCTTCATCCAAAACTTTTATGGCCCCCAAAATGTTTTTAATGGTCTACCCTCATTTAACACTGTTTCCTGTAATGTGGTCCACTTAAGATTTGGATATATCTCATTTTTGGACTTGTACCGTAAAATGATCTGTAAAAACAGATGGATGGCATGGATGAAACACATACATCATGGTGTGGCCCACATAGCACCGACCACCTGTTATTGGTTGTCAGCGGGAGTAGCCAATCCGTTCCAGGATTGCATACTAAGTAACTTAGTACCGTTAGGGTACTGAGTAAACTGTGTGGGGTCCACTTTTATTTATTTATTTTATCCACTCCGTTAATCCATGTTAAAATATAATGTTAGGGCTTGATCCCAAAAACGAAGCAAATTAAAATCTCAAGTGGACCACACCACATGAAACCGTTTGATTGAACCTCTACCATTAAAAAAATTTTGGAGGCCAAAGAAGTTTTGGATCAAGCTGAAGTTTGTGGTTTCTCTTCATCCATGTCTTTGTGATCTTACGAAGAGGTTGGATGACAAATAAAAATTACTTTAGACACTAGGAAGGTTTCAACGGTGGAAATCATTATTCCACACTGTTTCCTATGTAACGGTCCACTTGAGCTTTGTATTTACTTCAATTTTGGGATCAACCCCTAAAATTATCTGTAAAAAGGATTTCATAGTGGGCCCAACTGAGTGTACTCTGTATGGTCCACCATAATTTATGTATTTTACTCGGATGGTGTCTTTGAGTAAACTCGTATGGTCCACCATAATTTATGTATTTTATCCGCTCCATCCATCTATTTTAATAGATAATTATAAGGCTTCAACCCAAAAATGAACATATACAATGTTCAAATGGACCACACCATAGGAAACAGGTTGAATTGAATGTCTACCGTTGAAAATTTCTTGGGGCCACATAAATTTTGGATCAAGTATAGTTTTATTTATTCCCTTCATCCAAGTCTCATGCGATCTTATGAATAGGTTGGATGACAAATAAACATCATTGTTGGGCCTAGCAAGGTTTCAACGGTGGATATCATTATCCCTGTTGTTTCATGTGGAATGGTCCACTTGATCTTTAGATATGATTCAATTTTTGGCTCAACCCCTTAAATTAGATGGAAAAACGAATGGACGGTGTGGATAGATCACATACGTTCAAGGTGGGCCCAACCTGTAACCGCCCGTTGGGGGCTAGAGACGGCGAGGGGTAGGGACGCAGATCGCGTCCGTCTGCAAAGACGGCACTGATGCTCCTTGAGCTCCAGTTGCATGGACGGTTCAAAGGAGATCAAAGTTATGTGGGCCCAAAGTGATGTATTTATTATATCTACACCGTTCATATATTTTTAGAGATCATATTAGAGCATTATCCAACAAATGAATCATATCCAAATATCAACTGGACCACACCACAGATGGCAGCAAAAAATATAATTTTCACCGTTAAACAATTTAATTGGCCTTCGTGTAAGATCAGTTGGACCCAGCTCAACTGATGAAGCTTTTTGTTACATGGACTCCTTGCAAGTTCTCTAAGTTCTGTAGGAAATTAACTGTATGTGATATAAACTGGAAATGGAAAGACTCTAACTAAACTATTTATTGGTGGGTCCAATATTAGAAGGAACGTGAGCCTTGAATTGTGGAGCTGAGATTATAACAACCCTAGTTACCATTGGATCAGTCAGATTTTGAATTGCAAATTGGTTTTGGTTGAGTAAATGGAGTAAAACAATTAATGATAAAACATCACTTAGAAAAATGTACCTGAGTAATCTCGACTTAGTGGAGGATAATTTTCTAACCCTTCTCCATATGAAAAGACATTTTAAATAAAGTCATGGTGGCCCACACATGAACTTATGGTTGACATTCCATTCACACTATTCCATATGATATGGTGCATTTGAGTGGTAAATCTAACTGATTTTTTACTTCAAGACCTGATAGTGAATATAGAATATGATGAATGGAGTGAGTTTTACACTTAAAATATGGTGGCCCACATTGACTTGAGTGTTGTAGAGAACTCTACCTTTATCACATCTTGCTCTCTCCTCTCTCTCTCTCTCTCTCTCTTTCCATCTCCTCCTTGTTCAATGTTTTTCACAATAATAGGGGTTTCATGGTAGACATTCAATTTACATCGTTTGCCTTTATGTGGTCCACATGATTTTTTAGTAAGCTTCATTTTTTGGATAAAGACTTATATAACATTATTTTACAGAGAAAATATGTCAGGAGGAAGAGGAGGTAGGCAACCTGATATAGGGTGGAGGTACGGTCAGCCCATTCCCGATAATCGATTCAGGAGTATTTGTAATTTATGTGGCCATATATCGAGGAGTGGTGGGGTAACCCGCTTAAAGGAGCATTTAGCGGGAGGATATCGCAATGTTGTGGATTGCCCAAAGTGCCCACAAGATGTGCGAGAACAGATGAGGACCATATTGAAAAAAAATGTGAAGACAAAAGATGAACGACATGCACGGGAGAGGGAGATTAGGGAGGAGTTGGGGCGGCCACCATATGCAGGTGAGGATGATGTAGTGGATCTCGATAATGATGATAATGATCCCGAATACAGATGCGCAATTCAAGAGTCCATACGGGATCGGTGGGAGAGGGATCAACATAGGAGGTGGGACACAAGTAGGCCTCGATTTGAGGGGTCTATCCATGAGCGTGGTGGGGGGAGTGGAGCAGGGGAGAGTGCTAGGGGTGGATCAGGGGAGGGTAGTAGGCGAGGAGGAATATGGGGCATGGGCAGGAGTAGCAGCATGCGGGTGCCGGATCTACCTTCGGATCCGAGGATGTACAAAGAGGCGGGAGGGACACAAAAGAAAATAAAGGAGATGTTTAGTGGAGGGGATGTGAGGAAAAAAGTTGGAAAATTTATAGCAAAATTTTTTATATACGGTCAAATCCCCGCAAATGCCGCAGCAAGCCCGCACTTCAAAAATATGATAAGTGAAGTGCAGCGTGGGGGTGAGGGTGTGCAGCCGCCTACACCCGCACAGGTCATGGGGAAATACTTGGATGATGAACATGCAGAAATGTTGATTCATATCGGCAGTCATGGGAGATGTACAGCTGCACTGTCATGTGTGACGGTTGGACCGGACCGACGAAAATGTCGATTATAAATTTTATGGTCTATTCTAGGGGACGGGCGGTGTTCCTAGTATAGATGCGAGTAGTAAGATCAAAGATTATAACTACATTTACAAACTAATGCACAACATCATGCAAGATGTTGGGAGGAAAAATATTGTGCAGTTTGTTACGGATAATGGGAGTGCATTTGTTAAGGCGGGGAAGGATATTCAGAGCAAGTATCATATGTATTGGACCCCCTGCGCAGCCCATTGCATCGATCTCATGCTGGAGGGGATCGAGGATAGGCCGTCGGTGAAGACTGTAATTACTGATGCACGGCTCATCACAAACTTTGTATACAACCACGGCTGGTTATTAGCCGCAATGCGCGAGAGGTGTGGTGGGGATATAGTGCGCCCCGGAGCGACGCGATTCGCCACAAATTATATCGCCTTAAGTAGCCTTCTCAAACACAAACAAGGGTTACGAGAGCTTTCCGCCTCTCATGATTACGTAGAATGGAAAAGGAGGTTGACGAAAGTAACCTATAGAATTGAGGAGCTGGTGCTGGGAAAGATATTTTGGGATAAAGTGCGTGGTGTTGTGGGTATTCTAGAGCCCATTTATGTAGTGTTGAGGATGGTGGACAATGAGACAAATCCGTCGATGGGGTCGTTGTATCCGTCTATACAACTAATGAAAGATGCCATCATGGTTAAAGCTCCCAATGCATATAAGTGGGTGCATGCAATAATAGACGACCGTTGGGAAAGGACGCTTTCTTACCCACTACATCAGGCTGGTAAGTACCTAAATGAATTTTTTTTTTCTATATGCAATAATAAGCGAGGTTGTACTGATGTGTATATGTTGGTTTTCAAAGATATTTCCTAAATCCCAAATACCACTACAAATAGGAACCTCTTCGAAGATAATTCATTAAAGAGGGTCAGTGCATGAGGTATACGATCACTTATTCCCCGACTGTCCGGGGAAAGATACCTTTGGTAGTGAGGTAAATATGTTCCGCACTTACATTATCCTTATCTTCATCTCGATTATTAAATACTTATTCTAGTTGTTATACGCTATCAACAGATTGTTAAATTCCGCGACGCAGTTGGGATGTTTGGGTGTCACCCTGCAGTGAAGTCAAGGAACGCCATGATGCCATGTGAGTCACTGTAGTAAACTTAACATTTATATTATTTTGGAAAATTTATGATAATGAAAGAATCTTATGATACGCAGGCGAATGGTGGTCCATGTATGGGACTGACTGCGAGGTTTTACAACGACTTGCTGTCCGTGTGCTTGCACAGACGGTGTCCTCGTCACCATGTGAAAGGAATTGGAGTACGTTCTCCCTCATACATACAAATAAACGTAATAGAATAGGGTATGAGAGGCTTCAGAAGCTAGTGTATTGTCACTAAAATATGAAGTTACGAGAGAGCTTGCTCCGCTCGGAAGGAAGAAGAAAAGCATAGGAAGACCCACTAGACCTGATGACGGTCGGACAGCATGCATATGCTGAGGATGTGGAGGATGACATAGTTTACCAGTGGGTTAGGTCGGATGACTTAGATACCTCGGATGGGCGACCAGAGCCACATATTGTTGCAGAAGCAGAGACACAAGGGATTGATGTTGACAAACATGTGGAGCAACAGAGGTCTCCTGATAAGGCATTTGACCCATTAACGAGGAGTCCGGAGTGCAGCCCGCGGCAGTCACTATCACGAGGGACACGTGGTGGGGAAACATTGTCTGACACCGAGACTCAGTCAAAGAGTGATGCGGGAAATGAGTCCGATGATGATGATGGCGGCGATAAGGGTGACGATGACTCTGATGACAGTAAGGATGATGATGATGATGATGATGATAATGATGATGATGTGGTGGTGACGCGGGTGGGAGTCAGGATAAGAGGCCTCTTAGCCCTTTTACCGGGGAGGAGAATTTCGATCATTCCACGCAGGACACTGACCATGGTTCTCGTCCAGGAGAACCACGACCTCGTCTTGTTTACAATAAGACATACACGCGTCAAAAGCTACTGCAAAAAAAGAAGACTCATAAACTTTCAGATTTTGAGGAGGAGCTGGCAAAATGCATGAGGGACACAAGCGTTCGTGGCGGCGCAGGTGGCTCTAGATTTGGATCACGGACGAGGAGGGAGCTCGAGCTACAGGCCACAACATGAATCTGGATCACAAACACTGGAGAGTAGCTCGAGTTCTGTGCCACAGCATGGGCATGGATATGGACCTACTGGATATGCGACGAGTGACTCCAGCAGTTACGGCACATCATTTTTCAACCCTGGTCAAGAGTTCACTTCTGCATATGGGCAAGGATATGAGCAGCAGTATGGATATGGCCAACAATATGGATACCAAGGAGCTTCATATCTGCCCTTTCCAGATCCATATCGGTTCAGATCGTGACGATTACGCAGTACCTACGAATGAGCGTATTAATTCAGTTCGGAGAGGATGAGTACCAGCATTATGTCAGGGAGTATCTTAACTGGTACCACTCTTCTATGACCTGGGTACAATATTGTGGATTAGTGGAGCAGCGGTACTATGCCCAGCCACGTCAAGATGGAGATGATGATTATGAGCCACCACGCAACTCTATGTGGGTCTAGACCACAACTAGTCCTCATCAAAGAAATGTATATTTATCAAATTTTACTTCTTCAGTTCTTATTTTGCTTTTTAATGAATTAGTTGTGTTTTCATACATGACTATGATATATTTATAAATATCATGCATTCAATTTAAATATAGTTGCATAAGTTCAGTTAAACATCGCATAACTTAGGACCCTATACAAAGGAAATTTATTATGTGCATCTTTTTTTTGAGATGTTATGATTTAAAAGTGTGTATTAAGGGCCTTTTTAACAATCTCCAAAGTTTCATTAAAAAATTCAACCATTTTCCCAATGTTTCCCCATGTTTCCCAAAAAGTGCGATAAACTATGTGATACAAACGATATATCCCGTGCGATAACCGATACGTATCTGTATCCCAAGGGTGCGATACATTGTGCGATACCGATATTTCGAACACTGGTTATGGAAAGAGCGCCATATGGGACATTAAATAACGAATCCAATGTACAATGTCAAAAAAGTTGTATGGGGTTGGATTACATCTCAGCATCCTCCACTCCCCACCCCTACCATTTGCATATATCCTCTTTTTTTACACATCATCATCATCTAAGCCTTATCCCAAGTAATTGGGGTCAGCTGCATGAATCATTTCTTCTATTCCACTCTATGACCACAACTTTAGTTGGACCCACGTCCTTTTGGGCCATATATCCTCTCTTTTTTTGCGTCAATAAAATTTCGTGTTACTTTTTAAAAAATGAGAAATTTATAGTGCTATGCTAGTGAGGATCTTTTTTAATTTATAGAATATTTAGTTTTTTGAAGTAATTACGATATATTACTGAAGCCGCATATCATATTCTTTGGTTTCATCCGCACCAGCTATTTGAATATATCCTTATTGGTGTTAATAAATTTCATGTTACTTGAAATATATATATATATATATATCAGAAATTTATAGTGCTATACTGTAAGAGCCCTTTAAAATTTTTTTTATAGAATACTTAGTTTTTAAAGTTGTTAAGATATATTACTGAAAGGCAAAAATCCTATTTTTGGGGTTTTACATCTCGAAATTGGCAGTGTTATCGGATTCTGGCACCTATGTCCCTGTCCATGCAACATAGGGGGGTTGGATTAAATCTCAGCATCCTTCATTCTCCACCCTGCCATTTGCATATATCTTCTTTGTATATATCCTTATTGGTGTTAATAAATTTCATGTTACTTTGAAAAAAAAAAAACAGAAATTTACAGTGCTATACTGTAAGAGCCCTTAAAAAAAAAAAAATTTATAGAATACTTAGTTTTTAAAGTAATTAAGATATATTACTGAAAGGCAAAAATCCTATTTTTGGGGTTTTACATCTAGAACTTGGCAGTGTTATCAGATTCTGGCACCTATGTCCCTGTCCATGCAACATGGGGGGGTTGGGTTAAGTCTCAGCATCCTTCATTCTCCACCCTGCCATTTGCATATATCCTCTTTTCTGTTTGGTGTTAATAAAATTGTGTTACTTTAAGAAGAATGATAAATTTACCGTGCTATTCTAGTCAGGATCTTTTTTTAAATTAATAGAATATTTAGTTTTTAAAGTAATTAGGATATATTACTGAAGCCACAAATTCTAAATTTTGGGTTCTACAGGTCTAGGTACCATTATCGGATTCTAACACCCGCATCCTTGTCCATGAATCATAGATTGGGGTGTTGTATACTGATTGGGAGGGGTGCACTCCAGTCGTTATTGCTCCTATATTTGTTCTTAGATTTGGAATTTCAATAGAAATGGGGAGTGTTTTTTTTTTTTTTTTGGTTAAGTCTTCTACTCAATGTTCACATGGGTGAAGAGAGATCAGTTTCTTGTTTCTACGGCCTTCATTTGGAGGATCTCTGGACCTCCCAGGGTGGTTGCTTTCAGTTGGTTAGAAGGGACAATGTTCGTCCATTAATCATTTGAGAAGCAGAAATCTTATTATCCCGAATGTGTATGTTCTTTGCCTTAGGGGTGAGGAGATGGCGGATCACCTCTTCATGTTGTGTGGTTTTTCCTCTGTAAATCAGAGGGGATTCTTCAGGTGGTTGTGAGGTCCTTTGGATGACCTATCTTTTGTCTAAAGCTTGGGGGAGTTCCTATGGTCGACTTGGAGGAAAAGAAATGGCCAGTCCTTTTTCAATAGCAATCACTGGGACAGGTACTCCCTAAAGCTTGGAATAGATTGGGAATCATATAGCAAGATGTTCTCAAGTTGTAACCAGGAGTCGATTGATGTGTATTGCGGATTTTACTCCCCCCTCTTTTGTTGTAGGATGATTCCTCATCATCCCAGCCTTTTTGTTTGGCATTTTGGCCTTTTGACTTCCTTGTTAATAAAATCCTTTCGCCATTAAAATAAAAATAAAAATCTGTTCCTTAACCAAAAAAAAAATCAAGGATTTCCTGGAGATGGCATGTCCTTCTAACAAATCATGATCATCAACTACAACTACTATGCTATGTTGACTTGTCACTGTTCTCCGTTATGCTTCCAATAAGGTGTATCCAACTGGCAGGAGGATTGCCATCTTGCTCCATTTAAGAGTGGCAATGAATGGAGCAGGGCCACTTGTCCAAGTCAGTAGTTTTGTGATCTTGTCGTATGGTCTTGATGCACAAAAGGGTGTACATGGAATTCTGAGCTAATACAGTTTCCTTCATCTTCCTGTTGGCTGGAAAGCTGTGACATGATATAAGATTGGTGTATGGTGATGATTGAAACATGCAATAAAAGATTGAGAGGACCAATAAGGCATATATATAAAAAATACAAACGTCGATGATTAAACTAATGTTGGCCTTGTATCTGCTCAACAATTGGACATTTGAATATGACAGAACTACCCTAATTTACAGTATCATGTACACTCCTTGAAGTTTGTAATCTCCTCTGACATCATGCTCAGCCGTTTTGGGCATTATATGGCCTTTTTTTTTCTCTACCTGTAGTAGCTGCATCTTAACTCACTTTTTCGTCTGCTCACTGTCCAACTACCCATCCATGTACTTTTTATATATGAGTTTTGCTAATTCCCCACCTTCATGGGGCCATTAACAATGTCCCCAAACCTTTTATATGGCGCATGGGTGACCTATCATCGATCCAAACTGTTCATTCATTCATACAACTAGGAGCAAGCCATGGTGCAAAAATCATGCTAATTAGATGATTCAATGCTTCTTATCAATAGCATGAAAATGCACAGTCAAGATTGATCATAGAAACAAAACAGGTCCAATTATCATCTTGAAACATCTAAGATAGATCCCACTTTGTATTTCTTATTATTCTAAAGTAACACTTTGATTGATGATTCTAAACACGTGATTTATGGCATGTACACAACGGATGGTTGTAACAAGTTGGCCCCATTCAACGTCCTCATTTCAGCTAGTCATCCTATGAACATGTTGCTTCTTAACTGCCCAACATTCTATTCCATAAAGCACGGCTGGCCTTATAGCCATCCCTATAAAATTCCCCTTTCAGTTTGAGTGGTACACGTCGGTCACATAAAACTCTAGAGGCACACCTCCATTTCTTCCAGCCTGCTTGAATTCTATGGGAACATCCTTCTCAATCTCTTCAGTCTTGTGAATTATTGACCCAAGATATCGACCTACCATGGAACCGAAAATTTTACATTTGGACTACTGTTTTGGTGTTCAATGCTGTTTGTATACTTAGGACTAGTTAATCATATTTTCCTCTAAAACTCTCTATGCTGGATAAATTCACTTTGATTGCCCTTGTTATAAATATAAGTTTGCGTAATTTGGTAATGTTGGAGAAAAGAATTTCTGGCAAATTTGATCGTTGAGTATGGTTTTTCAGATTGGTCCCCTAAGATGTTGGCCAGGCGGCTTGTGCCTTTCAAGATCTATTGGAGATATGGATGTTGGCGAGTTCATTGTTCCTATCCCCTATGTAAAGCAAGTGAAGGTTTGCTAATCATTGTCTTTGTTATATGCATTATCTGAAATGGATGGTACAATGTTTGTGATAAATCTTTCCTTTTTCATGATCATGGACTGGTTTAACACATATTCCATCAAGATTGATCTCTGCATTTTGTCCTCAGTAATCCACTCAACCCCACCACGTGACCACCATTGCCATCATTATCGCAGCCTTGTCTCAGCTATTTGGGTCCACCCACCCAAGCACCTAAAATAAATAATTAAACTGTGGCATACTGAATCTGCCATGCATTATATTGTCATCTAGCACTTTTTTGTGTAGTTTCTCACGAAATCATCAAAAGGGATTTGAGTAAATGACTTTAGCCCCCATGTTTATTGTCTTGAGTCACCTTTTATGGGACTTGATGCAGGACGATTAACCACTTGCTCTAAAAGCTCGAACTAATAGAGCATGGCAAATTAATCCCTTTATCTCATAGCCCAGGCCCCACATCGCATGGGTTAGGACCTCGGCCGAACCCCCCCTCGTGGACCCCACATCACATGAGTACTGCCTCACGCGAGCCACCCGCCTCACATGGGTGGGGCCTGTCTCACACGGGACGCCCACCTCAAGTGTGTCCCCGCATCCCATAGGCTACCCCACTCGAGCCCAGTGTGAAAATGCCCCTGCATTAGGACTCCTTTCAAAGTATTTGACCAAAAGTCAAAGTTTGCAGACTGTGTTATGGTACCACTGACCTTTCGTAAGAACTAAAGAGTCCACTGACTAAAGGCAGAGTGATGCATCCCTACCTTTGTCCACAGAATGCCATAATTTCTGTACTTGATGGTGCAATAGGTCCTGTTCACCCATATCAGTACATGAGAATTCTGCTTCTTCTTTTTTTAAACTTCCCTAATTCTTTCTTTTTCAGTTCATCTCATCTTGCTTCCGCAATTTTCATGTATTAAGATCTGCTATCACTATCTTCTGGATATCAAGAAATAATTCTTCTGACCATTCAAACGAGGTCAATAGGACGGGTATTGAATTTAAGTTGCAATTCTCTTTCATGCACCATCAGCTCTGGGATATATGATAGTGGCCTATTTTTATGTGCACTTAACAGCTGCCTGAATGTGAAATTGAGTTCCAGCTGCACTTTTCTGTCACCTAAATACTACTATTGTTACAGTTGTCTACCGCTGGAGGTCGATTGATCATCTCAAGTGATGGTGTTTGGGATGCTTTGAGTTCTGAAGTGGCTCTAAGCTGTTGTCGTGGGATGCCCCCAGATGCTGCTGCTGCGCAAGTTGTTAAAGTAATGCTATTGGACTGGATTTCCTATATGCATTGATCTTATTGTGATTATTGTTTTCTGTTGAGGCTCATCCCTTATTTTCCATTTGCAGGAAGCTGTACAGCTAAAGGGACTTCGAGATGATACTACTTGCATTGTTGTTGATATAGTACCGCCTGAGAAGATGGCCCCTCCTGCACCACCACCAAAGAAGCAAGGGAAAGGGGTGTTCAAATCCATGTTCCGCAGAAAGTCTTCTGAGTCATCGTCTCAACCCGAAGACTTTCCTGAACCGCCAGATTTGGTGGAGGAAATGTTTGAGGAAGGATCTGCTGTACTTGCTGAAAGGTTTGTACTTTCTTGCAGAACTAAATGTAGTAGATGTGGTTCTTTTGAGCTCAATGGGTTCCATTGATGTTCATGTAACTGCTATTGAAGACCTTTGATTTTGGAGGATTCTCTTGCATGTTTCATTTTTGCTTATTTATTTTTATGAGATTATTCACTTTTAAAGGTGATATAGGCATATAGCTACTTCAAACAAATACATTCCAGAATTATTGCACCATTTCTGGTGTTGATTATCCTTGATCATAGTTCAAAAACCCGAAAACTCAACTCCATGTCCTGTCGGGTCAGATCGACTCAAAGGTTCAAACAAGTCTTAAACTGACTTGACTTGATATTATAATATGTAACTGAAAAATATAAGCAGTGTGAATAAATATTCAACATTATTGCATATATAAATTTTTCCATTAAAAAAATAAAAAGCAAAGCTTCTACCCTTGTAATGATGGTTGGAGGCTGTGCTTCCCAAGCACTGGCACAGATTTGATTCCCGTTGATTGCATTTTTTATTACTAAAAGGCCAGGCGGCTGACTTGGCTTGAGTCATGCCAAGTCGTATCGAGTCAACTCAATGAGTCTTGTCGAGCTCAGACCGAATCAAGCTCGTGAGCGAGTTTCCGAAAGACTTAGCTCAAGATCTTATCAAGTCAAGTTAGCTCGTTTTAGAACTATATCATTGATAACTGTTTAAAGAGAGTTAATTTAAATGTCGGTCTCTTCATTTGGACCATCATTGGCATCAAGACCTTTGTGTTTGAATCTGGGTTTAGAAACTCGGCCAGATTGGCTTGTGTTCGAATAAAGGAGGACCGGTTTGCTTGAAAATCCGAAAAGCCTACCAAGCAATTCAATCCAGCCGGAACCAATATTAATGGGAACATGAACTGCTACGTACAAGCATCTTTCTTATAGGTTACATTACATGTTGCATCCTGATTACATCACTGGTTGAAATTATTCAAACCAGCGATAGAACTGGTTGGGACTGAACTGTCCACTAAATCAGTTTTGACACCAGTCATGTGTTTAAAACTCAAGTTCGAATCCAGTTCTGTTGAGATAAGTTGACATGAAAGGTGCTACCTTTATTGATAGGGAACTGATTCTTCTAATTTAGCACTTCACGGTGCACATATATGGTAGACACTCCACAGTTTGTCAGAGAAACTAAGAATAGTTAATTTTGTGAATTGCAGGTTAGATACAGAGTATCCCCTATGCAACATGTTCAAGTTGTTCATGTGTGCAGTTTGTCAAGTAGAGATGAAGCCTGGAGAAGGCATTTCGGTACATGCTGGCTCATCACTTCCTGGAAGATTGCGTCCCTGGGATGGTCCCTTCCTATGCACAAGCTGCCAAGCAAAGAAAGAAGCCATGGAAGGGAAAAGGCCGTTAGGAGGTAAGATTCCTTTTTTAGTGTGTGCTCACATGCATGTTAGGGTTGGAGTTATATTCATTTACAGCGACTGCCAAATTCTTTTCTTTCTTACTTTTCATTTGTAAATTCAGATGGCGTAAGACATAGTACTGGAAGTGAATAGCCACTCCCCTCACCAGCCACATTGTGCATATAAATTGGCGCTAACAGTGGTATTAGAGCTGACCAGTATGGTAAATTCAGAGCCCAAACATTAATTATGTTCTCGTTCACACGTGACTGGTGTGAGCATTCGGATCCATTCGGACAGCTATTCCAGGATTGAATATTGCAGAGACACATGTATCCATTTGCTGATCTCTCAAATTTACTGGGCTGAGTTGAACAAGTCAGGATCTGAGCTTCATTCCATCAAAAAGCTGTATTATTTGCGGGAGCATACAATGAGCTTCCCCTGACAGATTTCCAGCCATTGATGAGTTCTCACTTGTGCAGTACCTCCCAAAAAGGGTTTGACATAATTCTCTTCTTTCTAGGCTTGCTTCCATTTATGCGTGTATCATTTCTGATAGAGTTTGATTGAGGGAAGCCTTCATTGATTGTAATATTATGATAGAGAGTTGGGTGGAAGTATCTACAAAATTCCAACCCAACTCAAGAAATATATGTTGAATAGTGGTTGCTACAAACCCAACATGTTGAACGATTAAGCCATGCACTCAAGATTTTTTAATTCATTTTCGAACACTCGGTAGGAAAAGAAATGATTTCAACTTGCATGTATAAGAGACGTGGTTGTATTTGCAACTCTGCTTGAAAAGGATGAGAACTCCTTCGGGAGAGATCTTCCTGCCTTCAGTGCACATTTCATGTGGGGATGAGATCCTCTACCAGAAGCGCTGGATTATCATTGCCTAAAGTCTTCATATAAGTGGCACGTGTTTGTTAGTCTGAACAGTTCACTCATAAACAGCTCTCAACAGGATGATATATGATATGCCAAAAAATCACAGTGAAAAAAAAAAAAAGGAACTTGCAGAAAACCACTGATCAGATTTTAGTGACTTTCCAAACCAATTTGTGTAGTGATTAGGATTGCCCACCTGTTGTGAAAATTATACCCCATGTATTCATGGTTTCCCATTACATGGATCCAGATAATCACACTTGTTGTTTATACAAATATAAAAAATGTGGGCTCCCGGGAGTAGTGAAATTTCAGTCATTCTTTGTCCAATGCAAGGTGCTAAGACTGCATTAGTGGACTAAACTTCACCGAGATTGTGAAAACAAATAATGGATAATGTACCTAGCTTAACCATGCTAAGTAGAAGACTTGGCATCTTTTGTCCATGATGTCTGGAGAGAAGTATGATGATGGTAGTTTCTTTTGACGTTCAAAACCGTTCTAGGAATTTCTGCAATGAAAGCTGCTGTTTCCAATTACCTTAGTAAGTTGGGTAATTGTCCTGAAATCTTGTAGAAATTTTCTCCAAAACTTTGTAGCTCATGACAATTGGACAAATTGCTCTTGAGATTGCGACCAAAGAACCTGCTCACCTGCTTGATGGTTGGAAACTTATTTTTCTTTTTCCTTTTCTTTTGGGGGGCACGTGCTATCTTTTTGAGAACCTTTATAAATTATAATACACAATACACACGAGTGTTCAGTTTTTTTTTTCCAGAGCAGAGGGCATTTGAAGCATTACATCTCTTGCCTCAGATGGTATTGGGCTGAAAAGGCTACTAGAGAAAACTCATCACAGTCAGTCCAAGTAAGGGCCTGACTTCAGGGCCTTCTGGTTCTGAGTTTTTTAGGCCCAATCAACAAATGGGCTGATCCAAACCCAGATTTTATGAAATTATTGAGGCCCAGACTAAGGCATGACGAGGCCCATTTATGACCTGGTGGCTCAACATTTTTGGGGGCCTTAGGCAAGTCATAAAAATGAGGCTTTTTAGTTTTAAAAATTAAAAAAATAATAATAAATTCAAAATTAAACCATAAATTTGCTTCTTGCCTTTTTAGATGCAAAATGAAGTTAGAATTTAATTTAGAAAAATGATATTAGAATTTAATTTTTTTGAGAACTTAATTAGCAATAAAGTAGGTAGTTGTGGTCCTAGGTTTTAGGAGAAGAATTTATTGGGAATGATGCTATTTTTTTCGAGAACCTTTATATATTATAATACACAATACACATGAGTGTTCAGTTTTTTTTTCCAGAGCAGAGGGCATTTGAAGCATTACATCTCTTGCCTCAAATGATATGGGCTGAAAAGGCTACTGGAGAAAACTCATCACAGTCGGTCCAAGTAAGGGCCTGACTTCAGGGCCTTCTGGTTCTGAGTTTTTTAGGCCCAATCAACAAATGGGCTGATCCAAACCCAGATTTTATGAAATTATTGAGGCCCAGACTGAGGCATGACCAGGCCCATTTATGACCTATCAACAGGGGCGGCTCAACATTTTTGGGGGCCTTAGCCAAGTCATAAAAATGAGGTTTTTTTGTTTAAAATTTTTTTAAAAAATTAATAAATTCAAAATTAAAACATAAATTTGCTTCTTGCCTTTTTAGATGCAAAATGAAGTTAGAAAAATGAAGTTAGAATTTAATTTAGAAAAATGATATTAGATTTAATTTTTTGAGAACTTAATTAGCAATAAAGTAGGTAGTTGTGGTCCTAGGTTTTAGGAGAAGAATTTATTAGGAATGATGCTATTATTTTGAAGAGATACATAGAGTTAGACTGTTATTATTGATAGTGCTAGTTTCTAGGATTTGTTTTTTATTTTCAATTTCAAATTTGTAAACTAATTTTTAGATGTTCCTATTTTGTAGGCCTTTCAATAAATTTATTTCAAAAAATTTAGGCTTTTTTTCTTCATCTTAATTTAAATTTTGCTATAATATATGACTTTCATAATTAAGAAATTTTAATTTTGCTATAATATAGGGCCTTCATAATTAGGGGGCCTTAGGCGATTGCCTGTCAAAATAGATAGGCATGTAAATTTCAGTCTTAATAAATGGGCAGGGCACGCCCCAGGCTGACAGTGGAAGGGGAGAAGGGCATGTACAGTTCCAGTTAAGTACTTAATGTGTCACACACCATTCCTACCTCATATACATCTGCACCTATATTACCAGGTCAGCCCAATGGCCCAGCTCAAAACAGTTCAAAATCTACGCTGAGGCCAACCCCAGGCCCAGTAAGGTATGTTACTTATAAGCAAGGATTAGCATAGCTCAAATGAGAATGTTGAGATGGATGAGTGGCGAACCAATAGTTAACGAGGAAAAGTAGGCTTGAATGGTTTGGCCATGTGAACAAAGACCAAGAACTACACTAATTAAGGGCTTGTTTGTTTCCCCAATTACCAAGGTAATATAAAAGAACTATGCAACTACTACAAATTACTTCACCCTCTCTTGACAACATTGGCATTGACTATCAATTCTCATGTTTGGTTTATCAACAGTAAAATTATAATGTTGTTTGAATTATCAAGATTTCCACAATAATGTTATGAACAAGTGCAATGATTACTTCACAATAATACATATGCATTTTGACCATGATAATGATGACATTATTTATCCCAGTGAAACAAGTACAATAGCAGAACATGATTCACGTAGTGGAACCCAATTAGTTGGGAAAAGGCTTAGATGATAATTATGATGATGAGCACCAATCACAAATCCAATGACAAACAAACAACACAAATTTAAGTACCACAAAATAGCAAAGTTACACAAACAATGTGCATAAAAGAGCAATACTTGTTATATTGCTATAATATTGAAATAAATTTACAAGAAAGTCATGATAAATCGAGGCAGGTTGGCCTTCACATTTGATCAACCAAATCTGCCCTCTGCAAGATCTTTCACATGAACTATTCAACCAAACCCACTTCCCACCATAACGGACTTTTCACAATTACTGCCATCAGCCTCAGCTTGAAGATTGCATTCATAATGGACAATATTACAAATATTACTCGGAGAAATATTATTTAACTTCCACAGGCCATACATTCTTCTCGATTTTCCAAGGAACAAACCACCTGGGCCCTTTTGGCTTCAAGATCATCATCCATTGTCTTAGCCTTTTCCTGCATACTCTCCAAATATTCATGGATGTCAGCTAGGAAAATTATGCTTAAAAAGATAGACTAGTAAAAAAGAGCAGGGGAAAAGCCTGGATTTAATTTCCTAACTTCCACAGACGGCACAAAAGGCGGCACAAAAGGCTCGCCCCAAAATAGATGTGAAACATGTTTCTGGCCTTACTGTACATACGTAACTTGTGATTTGGGGCAATCAAATAACAAAACAGAAGCCTACTTAACACAGGCTCAGTTTTGCACAGCACCAAATGACAAGCCTGCCTGGTTGGCTCAATTCCAGGCCCATATGCAGTTTGACCATATTTCATAACACACCCGAAAATAAAGCAAAATGGACAACTGCTTTTACCTTGAGAACAGAGGTATCCACAGTGATTTTTATAGCATCTGCCGCAGCCCGTGTTCGCAGATAATACATCCCAGTTTTCAGGCCCTAAAAGAAAGATTCATAAAGAATTAAATCTTGCCATAAGTTTTGAAAGAAATACACCACGTAAATCTCAGAATCACCAAGCATTGCACATAAGCCAGAAACCTATTATCGTTTTACCTTGGACCAAGCATAGAAGTGCAAGGAAGTGAGCTTGCGAAAATCAGGCTGGTTCATGTGGATATTCAGACTCTGACTCTGATCTATATAACAACCACGGTCAACGGCCATGTCAACTAGAGTCCTTTGCATGATCTCCCACACAGTCCTGATGTCATAGACCAAAAATATTTTCTCATGCAAAAAAGAAAAGGATAGAATAACAAAATAAACTTATGTAGCCTAGAAAGTAAAGGAATAGTATATCCTTACTTGTATATAGCTTTAAGATCATCTGGGATTTCTGGAATCTTGAGAACAGACCCATCATCATAAATTATCTTGTTCTTGAGAGCAGGAGACCAAAGACCCATCTCAGTTAAATCATGAAGAAGGTGTTTGTTCACAACAACAAATTCACCACTGAAAAATGAAAAATATTAGATACGTAATAGTAGATGAATGCTTATTGAAAGGCGTAAGTAACATTATCAACATATAGAAAAGCAGACCTTAGAATTGTTTGAAAGGCAAAAGTAACATTATCAATAGAAAAGAAAAGCAAACCTTAGAACCCTCCTACTGTAGATGTTGGAGGTATATGGTTCAAAGCACTCATTATTGCCCAGAATCTGACTGGTTGAAGCAGTGGGCATAGGAGCTACAAGAAGGGAGTTCCTCACTCCATTCTTCGAAATCATTTCCCTCAGAGCAGCCCAATCCCAACGATCAGATGGAGTCACAGTCCACATGTCAGGTTGAAGAATTCCCTGCACATTGTTATGCCTATGTAAGAAAAAATACCAAGATCATAAAGCTAACCTCATTCACATTCTTCCACATGAAGCTTATTATGCATGCATCATGCACATGTAAGATGAGAGTACCCAACATGGCAATC
This sequence comes from Magnolia changhungtana, assembly GCA_030180095.1. NCBI lineage: Eukaryota > Viridiplantae > Streptophyta > Magnoliopsida > Magnoliales > Magnoliaceae > Magnolia > Magnolia changhungtana. The sequence goes on along the minus strand of JASAUF010000447.1, from coordinate 7,985,931 downwards.
ATAAATAGCCTGGTCCTTGAGAGATCGTGCCATTGCCTTCAATCAGGCAGTTCATTTAGATATTGTATTGTTGCAAATTGGTCTATAAGAGTGAGCAAGATTGGTGTTCCCATGATTAACAATTTCAACACAAACCTTGCTCACAGGACTCCCGTGATATGTCTCATAAGGGCCTTCTTTTGCAGCAAGCTCAGAAGAAGCTTTCAGAGCATGGTAATAGATAGTCTCAAAAATGTCTTTGTTAAGCTCCTGAGCCTGCACGAACCCAATACTGATCAGCAATCCCGACTAGTTCAATCAATAACAGAAATTAAATGACCTCTTGGAAACCTGCAATCACCTCTGGTGAATCAAATGGCATGCCAAGTAATATGAAAGTATCTGCAAGACCCTGCACCCCTATGCCTATTGGCCTATGGCGCATGTTGGACCTCCTCGCAGTTTCAACAGGGTAGTAATTCACATCAATTATTTTGTTGAGATTTGTGGTAACTATTTCAGTAATCTGTAAAGTAACACACATCAAAAAGAGAGAGAACCGAATGCTACAGAAAGGAATAGCAAAACTGTCCTCCATTAAAATTCAAGACAATGAACAAACCTCTGCTAGCTTATCAAAATCAAAATATCTGTTCTGAGAACCATTACTTCCAACCAGCTTAGAAGGGTGTGACTCAATAGGGACCCCCTACAACAAACAAGCACACAATTACAAACTATAGAATAAAAGGAGAAGTGGAAAGCTCTACTGTGCTACATGCATGAAATCAATGGAAATTACCTTCTCCCTGACAAATCGTGATAATGCAATTGATGCCAAATTGCAAACTGCAGTTTCTGTAGGACTAGTGAACTCAATGATCTCAGTACACAAGTTCGAAGACTTGATTGTCCCCAGATTCTGTTGATTGCTTTTTCTATTACAAGTATCCTAAATAAACAAATAAAGGTCAGAAGTGTAAAACCAAGATATCTAAGTGGTTCACTGGGATTCATGTTTCTCTCAGTAGAATACCTTGAAAAGCATATAAGGCGTTCCACTTTCTATCTGGGATTTTAGAATTTCAAACCAGAGATCCTGTGCTTGAACAACCTTCTTTGCCTTGCCCTGAGTCCCCCAAATACAGTAACTGATGATCATGTTTCAATTGAATTGAAGTATCAGACATTACAAGTTCAAAGTTCTGACCAAATTTACCTTTATTTCATATTCGGTGTACAGTTTTTCAAATTCCTCACCCCAACAGTCGGCCAAACCTGGAGCCTCGTTAGGGCAGAACAAGGACCAAGTCCCACCTCCCTGAACCCTTTCCATGAAAAGATCAGGGACCCAAAGGGCATAGAACAGATCCCTTGCTCTATGTTCTTCCTATAAGAGTGCAACAACTTAAGCATTGAGAAAGCATGTTTACAGCCATCATTTAAAAATAATAATAATAATAATATAAAAAAAAACATTCATCAGCTAATACAAGAAACTTCCAAAAACATTAAACTCGTTTCTCAGTGTGAGAGATAGGCTGTCCAAAGTTATATTCCACAAGGACAATGATATGTGCAACGATATAGTTATGTAAGCATGCATATCTATAAAATAGGTGCACACTTAGTATTTATATGCCTTACTAGAAAATGCACACTAGGTATTTCAAATTGAATAGATGTCATAGCCATTGCATACTTTTGGCAAGAATTACCAACAGTTGGCATTCCTCATTGAAATCACAAAAGCACAAATGCAGGGTACACAATTGAACTGAAAAGTAATTCAGGAATTATAGGATTTCTGATCTTAGTGGAATTTTCAATAATCATGAAACAATATTCATGCATATCAGGGGGAAAGGAAGGATGGCTTGGAGATTGTTGCTTCTAGCAATTGCAAGGGTTGCAAAAAGGGTTAAAGCTGTTGTTTTAGAGTGGTATAATCGTATTGTAGCCTCCAATCATAAGGATTGGTCTCAGATGGCTGGGTCTTTGTTGTAATTTTCACCGATTAGCATTTTCTTAATAAAAGTTGCATTATCTTTCAAATAATAATAATAATAATAATAAGTGGCTCTCAATTCTTTGGGCTTTGCTGGGGGGAATTTTAGTCATGTGGGATTCGGGTACATGACAAAAAGAAGAGAGTTAGGTGGGAGCCTTCTCTGTGAACATCATTCTCAGAGATACATCATCTGGCCTTCATTGCCTTTTTGCAAGTGTCTATGGTCCAAGTCGCTTGGCTCATAGGAACAACTTCTAGAAAGATTCGTCTAATGTTCATGGGAGATCTTTTGTCCCTTGGTGTATTGGTGGGTGATTTTAATTTTATTCATATCATTTTCGAGAAGTCTTCAAGGGACTCTCTCTCTCTCTCTCTCTCTCTCTCTCTCTCTCTCTCTCTCTCTCTCTCTCTCTCTCTCTCTCTCTCTCTCTCTCTCTCTCTCTCTCTCTCTCTCTCTCTCTCTCTCTCTCTCTCTCTCTCTCTCTCTCTCTCTCTCTCTCTCTCTCTCTCTCTCTCTCTCTCTCTCTCTCTCTCTCTCTCTCTCTCTCTCTCTCTCTCTCTCTCTCTCTCTCTCTCTCTCTCTCTCTCTCTCTCTCTGTTGGACATATTCTTAGTATCGCCGGATTGGGTCGAAGGGTTTCCTTTTGCTCAGTTAAAAAGGCTCATCATTGCCCAATTTTATTGGAGGCTAAAGAGATTAACTAGGGACCAAAACCTTTTAGGTTTGAATCAACCCAACTAGAAGTTAAAGGCTCCAGGGCTATAATCCAAGACTACCTCCTTTAAGGTCACAAGCAGGCCAGGTTTTACGTTATTTAAAAAACTTCAACGTCTTAAAGTGAATCAAAAATGTTGGCATTGTGAGATTTTTAGATCTAGGGAAAAGGAGATGGGTTCTATCCTAAGTGCGTTGCAGAGTCTAGACATCAAGGAAGAATTTGAACAAATGTCGAAGGAAGATCTGATGAAGCGAGACAACTAACCACTTGCTCTAAAAACTTGTACTGATAGAGCATGATGAATCAATCCTTTATCTCATAACTAATGCAGGGACATTTTCACACTGGGCTCGAGTGGGTTGTCTGTGGGATGCAGGGGCACACTCAGGGTGGGCAGCCTGTGTGAGGCAGGCCTCACCAATGTGAGGCGGATGTGAGGCAGTACCCATGTGCTTTGAGCCCCACGAAGGGGGGTCGACTGAGTCCTAACCCATGAGATGTGGGGCATGGGCTATAAGATAAAGGGATTGATTCACCATGCTCTAACAGTTCAAACTTTTAGAGCAAGTCGTTAATTGTCCTACATCAAATTGATATCAAAGCGGGAGGTCTCATGTTCGAGACTCTTCACCAAGGATGATTAATGCTTTGGATGCACATCAAACCGGTAGAACCATGGAACCGGACAGGAACCGACCAAACGGTCCGGTTTGGTCCGATTCTAAAGTGCACCGGTTCCGATTCCAGTTCCAAAAATCAAAGAACCGTTTAGTTTGGTTTAGTTCTCGATTTGGGGGTATGTAGAACCGAACCGCAGAACTGAACCTATATTATTAAAATTAAAATTTTTTTTAAAAAAAAAAAAAAAACTAAACCCGAAGTCCCTAACCCCTATTCACGCTGACCCGACCCTGCTGCAGCTGCCCTCTCTCTGTTGTCAGTCCTCTCTCTCTCTCTCTCTCTCTCTCTCTCTGAACTGATCCGGAACAGAACCGGTTTTAACGGTCCGATTCTAGGGTGCTAACGATCCAGTTCTGGTTTGAAAAATCCTAGAACCATTAGGAAAGGGTACTAACAGTCCGGTTCCAGTTCGAAAAATCCTAGAACCGTTAGGAATGGTTCAGTTCCAGTTTCACCCCAGAACCGAACCGTGAAACCGGAACTGAACCGACCCGTGTGCACCCCTAATTAATGCAGGGGCATTTGCACACCGGGCTCGAGTGGAGTTGCATGTGGGACGCAGGGGCACACTCAGGGTGGGCGGCCCATGTGAGGCAGGTGGCTCGCGTAAGGCAGAAGGCTCGTGTGAGGCGGTACCCATGTGATTTGGGGCCCATGAGGTGGGTTCGGTCGAGGTCCTAACCCATGAGATGTGGGACCTAGGCTATGAGATAAAAGGATTCATTCACCATGCTCTAACAGTTCGAGCTTTTAGAGCAAGTGGTTAATTGTCCTGCATCAATAACCCAAGTCAAGCCATTAGCCAAAACCACCATCGTGGGCCCCAATTCACATGGGTTACGCCTCACACAAGCTTCCCACCTCAAGTGGGCCCTCACTTCACATAGGCCACCTCACTCAAGCTCGGTGTGAAAATGCTCATGCATTAATTATTTGCTCTAATACAACTTTCGACGTGGAATAACTACCCACTTGCTCTAAAAGCTCAAACTACTAAAACATGGCGAATCTATCCTTTATCTCATAGCCCAAGTCAGGCCCTTAGCCAAACCACTCTCATGTGCTCCAGTTCACATGAGTCTTGCCTCACACGGGTCACCCACCCCGAGTGTGCCCCAGCTTCACACAGGCCACCCACTCTTCCCCCCCCCCCCAAAAAAAAAAAAAAAAACACCCACCCACCCACCCACAAAATCAATCCCTATCCAAAACCATCCAATAAAGGCATCGCAATGGCGAAGGTCCTTAATAGAGTTGTTCAACTTTTCAAAGATTGGACGCCTTGATGGGGTTGCCTTTCAAGGTTCCTAGACGAGGCGCTAGTTTGTTGTACTCTCGGTAGCTTAAGTTCTCTCTAGGTTATTTCTAGGTTTATTTTTTGTTTTCTTGTTTTAGTTTTCTTTCTTTTCTCTTTCTTATTTTTCCCTCATGCTTGTTATTTTTGTTCTTCCCTTTTCTTTTCAATTTTGGCCTAACAAAGTATCATCTTTCAAACAAACAAAAAAAATTTGTATTCATGCATATTAGGAAGAGAACTCTCTTCCTGATGAAACACAAAAGAGCCCCATCTCATAAATTTTGGAAATTCTACAGAGTGGAAATTCCAAAATAACAAATTATCTATATGCCCCTTAAATGGCCATGAGCCAAATGCAAGCTTAATGAATTACAAAAAAGTGGCATATACATATTTCAACCAAGTGCATGTCAAGTAGGTGTTTGCATTCAAAGCCAAGATCCTTTGTGGAAAAATGTGTTAGCAAGTCTGTCCATTCTCCATTAGATATCAAAATTACATAAATAATGTTGTGGTTTTCCAAAACCATGAGCATGTCCAATCATTTGGAGCTGGGCCTTTAAAAAGGAAAAAAAATAAGTTATAGGCACCAAAGAGGCTGCGTAGAGATGAAACACATCTAACATCTTGAAACCAGCATGCCAAATCCCAGCACCAGCAATGGAGTTCACATTGCATCAGAATATAGCCGATGCGTAGCCTAGTCTTAATGAAACTTAGGGCTGGAAGATGAGAAAGGAAAACATGGCAACATTCCTCCAAAAAAAGGAAAAAGAAAAAGAAGGAAAGGCGATTCATCAAATTACACAACAAAAACATATCTGGTTTGTTGTGAAAAAAGTAAACAAGAACCACTTTGATAACATTTGACCTTACTAAGACATCGCCCATACCTTCCCATGATTTTTCCTGAGATCTAGGAACTCAAAGATATCAGCATGCCATGGCTCCAAATACACAGCAAACACTCCTATAAGCATAAGAAACAGAATTTCAACAAGGAAACAGCTTCAACTCTATCAAAGAAATAAAAGCGAATAATTTAAAGGGGAAAAAAAAAAGCATGTCAAAACAGAAACAAATTACCCTTCCTCTTGCCTCCCCCTTGATCAACATAACGAGCAGTATCATTGAATACCCGTAGCATTGGAACAATGCCATTCGAAGTCCCATTTGTGCCACGAATATAACTGCTTGTTGCACGAATGTTATGAATAGACAGGCCTATCCCTCCCGCTGATTTGCTAATAACAAACAGCACATTCCTTCAGAGTATCATATATCCCCTCAATGCTATCTTCTTTCATGCACACAAGGAAGCAGCTACTCAACTGGCAAACCATGTGAAACAAAAAAGAAATGTAAACAAACAAAAGAAAATAAATACAAAATATAAAATTCAAACGGATTTAGTGACTGGTACCTGTGGCCTTGGTGTTCCTGCATTGAAAAGAGTAGGGGAAGCATGGGTGAACCAGCGTTGTGACATCAAATGGTATGTTTTAAGAACAGAGTCAATATCCTCCTTGTGAATTCCAACAGCAACCCTCATCAACATATGTTGTGGCCTCTCTACAACCTTTCCTGAAACCTTCAATAGGTAGGATCTCTCGAGGGTTTTGAAACCAAAGTAATCATAGTCAAAGTCTCTGTCATAGATTATCTCACTGTCCAGGAGGGAGGCATTCTGAAACAAGTGAAATCAATAGAGAACTCTAAGAATTGACTCTAATTGAAGTAGCTCACTGATCATCTCTAAATAAGTATCATAGAAAGGAAAGAATCCATTGTTCACCCATATGCATGAGATCTAGATAACAAATCTGATAGACTACCGTGAATTGGCTGTGTCCCAGTAAACATGCCAGTAAAACAACCCAATCACTAACCAAGTGCACGACTTTTGAGAATTAAAAGTAGGGCACATACAAAGAGCCAAGTCCACATTTAAGGAGTTCAGTCAGTGGTTGGGATCATCCAACCACATGCCAATCTGTAGTATGGCCCACCAAATGAACTGTCTGGATACTGTGTGTGCCACTTGTACAGGGATGCCTTGATGTAAAAAAATAGAAAAGCAAGAAAGATCAGATGATTCCTTTGCATGAGGCTAAATTCCAATGAAATCCATAATTCTATTTCTAATTCTCTATTAATTCAAATAATGGTTTCTGGAACAGTGTTTGTAAGACCTATTATAACAACATTATAATGGTACTGAGGCAACCCCATCAGAAGGTTGCAATAGCAGCCACAAGTAAAACAGCCATTATGGCCAATAACATCTTTTTATTCCTATTATTCCTTTCTTTTTTGAGAAGTAAAGAACGCTTGCAATGTTCCTCTTTCCTGAAGGTTTCAGGGCCACTGCCTCACTGAGGCCAAGACTCATTCCTGGGACATAACACGGTGTGTTAAAATGTCAATTAATTTGGTTTGTTATGGGTGTTATTTCTCTAAATATTTAATTAATTATGCTTAGTTAAAGTACAAATATTATTTTCACAGTATATCAAACATGTTTAAAAATTATTTTCTTCATGCATATAGTAAATTCAAAATATATTTAAATGTCAAGAATACTCATTTTCCTTTCAAAAGCATTCAGTTGATAAAGGGCGCAACATCCATTACACCGCCATGTATCTCAGTTCATACCACCCATTATATATTTAATTATATCAAATATATAATAGCTTGACTAATGCATTGGCTGTGATGGTCATTATATCAGCTCATGACAGTTCCAGCACCTGACTGACTATAAACTATATGCAAGATTCCTGCCATTATCAACTCATTCCTTCTCCCGGTTTGTAATTCAAGAGTCGAAGGTTGATATTTACAAGTAGCAGAACAATCAACATGAAAATTAACAGCAATGGAAGAAGAGCAGATTCTGGTTATTTTACACTAATAAGCAAGATTTCACCTTCATGATTATCTCATAAACATCATCAGCAACCAAAGGAGCCGTCTGCCCTGATCTCTCAGTGAAATGGTTATACATATCTCGAATACTGCACCAACCAATCAAAGGAAACCAAATTTTCAAAAGATTCAAGAAAATAAAAGAGGGAAACAACAACAAACACTTGCGTCTCTGAAAACGACTTCTTTGTGTTCTTATACAGATTTGAAACAGCAATCCTTACAGCAAGCTAGATCAACACAGAAGGCAAATAAGAACAGACCAAAAACATATGTAGTAAAAAAAATATTAAATGCAGAAATGCAACACCTACAGAGGCATAATCAGGGTGGTTGGCAGTCATTGCAGCAGCAGTCTCAGCAGCAAGCTCATCAAGCTGGCTGGTGGTCACACCCTTGTAGACTCCTGCACATACTTTCTGAGCCACAAGCACAGGATCACAGTGTTCAATGCTGAGGCCGTAACTCAGCTTCTTCAGACGAGCAGTAATCTTATCAAAGTGCACCGATTCCTGCCTACCATCTCTCTTGACCACATACATCCTTCCCTTCGCTCTCTTACAGGAATATTTCACTAGCGCTGATACATGTGGAGGAAAAGAGAGATGCAAAAGAAAATCAGTGTTTCTGGGTGAGGAATTTTGTCAAACAAGTGGTGATAATGCTAGGGAAGCGAGAACTGCAATCCACCCAAAATAACAGTGCGTTATCCAAGCCATTCATCAGGGAGGCACCATGATTTATGTGTGGTGGTGCAAGAATCAAGCTGATCCACTCATCATGTGGGCCCCACCTGATGAACGCTTGGATCTTGCCAACGTGTAACTCCACAAGTAGCATTCCAATTTCAAATACTACGCGTGTGAGTAGGGCTGGCATTTCTCAAATTCGAAAATAGCTGAAGAACACGAGCGCTTCCTCGATAGGCTGACTCTAATCTGTCAAGCGGGAACAGGGAGGGGCATTCGTTGCCAAATTACTGGCACGTCGCAGGCCGGTGGTAGATCCAACCCGTCCATCTAAATTGGAATTGCCCACAGATAGCCCTTGGTTGAAAATCACATCAAGCAGGTGATCCTGACGATCAATTCCTCCCGTTGAATCCATTTGCAAATTCGGCCGTCCTTTCGAAGGCCACTATACGTATACAGAGAGTCATCCATCCGGTTTAGTTTTCAACAGGGGGGCATTATGGCGAGGTCCACCAAGATGGACGGTCTAGATCCGCCATACCAACAGCAACGTCTCAGTGATTGGACAACCAGCGTTCCTGCAAGATCCCATGTATCGAAGGGAAAAACCGGCCGTTCTGAAACGCCCACGATGATGTACTGCCCACATCCAGTCCATCCAAAAGCAGTTCCAAACACAGGTAAAGTTGGGATGGGGACGCCTAGCATTAAAACCTCCCACACTGTGTATGGAGCCCAACGCGTTTTGTACATGCCATCCAATCCATTCAGAAGATGCCCCCACCAGGATGAACGGGCATCCCAAAACTGTGACCATTCCAAAACTGAGGTGGGCCACACCACTCGATTTTAGATTTTTAGGCATGATTTTACATGGTGTTGCCCACCTGAATTTTGGATCGACCAGACTTTTGTGCTCCAGAAAGCATCACGCAATTAAAAAAAAAAAGATCTGAAGGGGATTTGAAATGATGCAAAAGCTTACCTTTTGGACGGTTTTGGGAAAATAAAGCGCTAGAATGTCAGGAGAAATTCGAGCCTAGAGTTGGGGAGAGAGTCGAAGTGGGTCGTCGCTATTATATGAATAACGACGATAGCGTGGTTTGGCGGGCTTTTTAGATTTTTGTCTCGTTTGGGTTTAGAGCTTTCCAAACTCTCCCGCCAAAATAAGCAGGCGCGCTTGTTGCGTGGTGTGTTTTGTTGTTGACCCGGCGGATATCATTTCGGGTCCATGGTCACCCGCACCGGGGGTCCACTGTCTACGCACTGGCCCACATTTTTCCGTGATTGGATGGTCTAGAAGTTGCCCGTGGTTGAAAGCTGGATGAGCGGCTTGGATCATTGAAACATGCCCTGAATCTAATTTATTCGAGCTCCTACCTCAATGGCAGATGGCTTGCGTTTCAGCATCGGGGAGCGGATGGTGGGGGTGTTTCCCTGACCGTGGGCCCACCTTCATGTATGCGTTGTATATCTATACCGTCCGTCAGTTTTTTCCGGCTAATTTTAGACGCGTGATCCCAAAAAGGAAGCACTTACATATAAGGGTGTACACAAACCGGGCTAGCCCGGTTAGCTCGCTCGACCCGGCCCAAAAAAGCCCGACTCGGCCCGACCCGGAACTGAGTTCGGGTCAAGATGAACCAATTTTCTAGGCCCGAAAGTGAGTTCAGGCCGAGTTCGGATACCTCCCAGTTCGGCCCGACTCGGTTTGAAATCTGACTCGCCCCGACCCGACCCAACCCGTCCCGGCCCGACCCGTGTATGACTGTATTTAATTTATATAAAATGTTTTATTTTATGCTTTGTCAAATGTATGTAAATGTCCTGACTAGTTAGATTTTTTGTGGAGTCTATAGTTCAACTATCTAAACCGTTGATCGAGGGCCTTGTAATGGGACGCGGATTACCTACCAAAGCCCTTCCCGTGAACTTGTTGTAAGGTTCGAAACTAGCCTGAACTCAGGTTCGAAACTGGCCCGAACTTGAAGGTTCGAAACTGGCCCGAACTCGCGCCGGGCCCGGTTCGGGCTAGAGTGTTGGCCCGGTGACTAGGCCCGGTCGGGTTCGGGCCTTGTGTGGCTGTTGAACAGGCCTGGACAGGCTGAAGCCAGTTCGACTCGGCCTGACCCGTGTACACCCCTACTTACATATCTCAAGTGGACCGTACCAAGTAAAAACTTCCTGTGGGCCACAAAACTTTTGGATAAGCTGATGTTTGTGTTTTCATTCATCCAGATCTGTGTGACCTTATCAACAGTTCGGATGTGAATAAACACTTTCGTGGGCCTGGGAAGTTTTAATGGTAGGCGTTCAATGACCACTTTTCCCTGTGGTTTTGTCCACTGAGAGATTTGGATCTGCTTCGTTTTTTTAAGTATATCTTAAAATGAGCTGTAAAAACTGATGGACGGTGTGGATATACAACACATACATCAAGGTGGGCCCCACGGTCAGGGAAACACCCACTACAGCACCTGATCCGCTCCCTCAGCATGGAGTTCTCAGGTTCGAGCCCAGCCTTGCAATCCAATGACATGTTAGAATATTTGGTTGAATTAAATAGACTAGCGCACACGGATTTGGACTCGGCACGGCTCGGCGCGCACGCGCGCGTGTGTGGTCAATGGCATAGATTAGAGTTATTGGCATAGCCCCCCCACAGGACCAAATTTACATGCCCCCTGAAAGGGGCACAAGCCCTAGGCAAAAATATTATCTTATATATAAGATAGTTTACTTTGTCAAATCCGATGTGGGACTAAACCCACGACACAAAAGTACCACAACTTTTCAAATGTGAAGGAAAATCACCGAAAATTTGAAAATTCAAATTTTAATAATATTTTAAAACAAAATATAACATGACATGCCATAAATCCATTAGCCATAGCATGACCCAAGGTAAACTGGCCGATCGGCTTCTGAGTTATGTTTAGACCAAGCTAGATGACAACGAGCAGAGCACGACCGGGCTAGATAAGGCAGCCAATTTAAGTAATTGGGTTCGGAGAACCCTGACCAACTTGACTCGCGTGTGTAGTTTCTAGGTTGCTAGGCCAGGTCACCCGATTTGACAAGACCCAAAGCTCAAGATGATGCAGTAAAAGATGAGTGTAGAATGTATATGTATCTATATATCTCCTATTAGGACATGTTTTCTTTTTTTCAATTATGTCTGTTCAGGTCAATTCGATTGGACTCCGATCAGGTTTTAATTAAATGGTTACGTCGGGTCGTGTTAGCATTTGCCAAATTTTAAATAGGTCAGGTCGGGCCTTGATGAGATAACCGGTAGCAGTTTGGTCTTAGAGTCAGAATTCCTGACTTCAGTAAACATATTGGGCTGGGGCTAACCCTGACTCGAACTAACCGGGTCTTGCCCCAACTTGACCAATTGCCACTCCAGTAACAACACTCTCGGCCTTGCTGTAGCAAATCTCATCTCCCGATCCATTCACCATCACAACCAATCTACCATGCTGGGACATGCGTGAGCGGGGCGGCCTACCATTCCCCTACATAAATAGCATGAACAGATGTAATTGTGACTGGCGGATGGTACCTACACGTGAAACTCGCGTTGCTTGGTTGTAAAGCCTGCTTAGCATGTAAGGACTCTAGCTATTTTTGAGCGGTGCAACCATTCAAAGGAAAAATCCAATTGATGGAGGATCCAATCCTAGTGTGACAACATGGACAGTCCATATAAAATGGATGCGATTTTCTCCCATGAATGGATGGCTGGATCAATCAATCAGATTGCGTTATGTTTGCTCTGCATCAGTGACTGCACCATTTTACACTGAAGAACATGGATCATCCATTTCCCCGACCACTAGATTAGCGGCCGATTCATCAGGTTATTTTTAAGAAGGACCAAAGGTTGGACCCAGACGATGGGTGGTCTGGATCGCTGATCACATCACTTCTAGTATAAAACAATATGGACCATCTATTTCATCAGCCAATGAATGCCCACTAGATCATTCACCCAAAGCACTCTTAAAGTGACGTTCAATCAAATGTGTGACCCTGGTGATGGATGGTTGATATCAATGGTTGGACCATTTCTACTATAACCAGTATATGTCATCCGTTTCCGTAGCCACTGATTGTACGGCTACGATCATCATTGGATCAAAGTGATTGTGTGAAATTGATGGGTAATCAGAGGCAGGACCCACATGTTGGATAATCTAGATCAACAACCAACCAATTCAAGTGTTGCCCTATATCAACTTTTCATTTCAATGGCAATGAATGGACAGTTATTTCACCAAACCAAAGTGGTCTCTAGTGTAGATGAGCAATGAAAAGTGAAGCTCCTACGATTAGTGATCTAAATCAGTGATGAATCCATTTACACTACTATAGTCAATATGCACCGTTCATTTTTTTTCCAAGGATGATAATTGGACAGTTGGGATTAAATGACGAAGGTGATCCTTTTGAAGGGGCACCACGAGATGGATCTTTGGGATAAATTATCAAACCACTCTAGCATAATCAATACGGACCGTGCTAACCAATTGTGGCTGCTAGACATTCTGTCAAACTGGTTTTCTATAGAATGGCCTATTAAAGGTGAGATACAAGCAATGAATGGTACGTACTCGTGATTCACCTTTACCCGTACCACCATGTGGCAGAGACAATGAACTATTCATGCATGTAAAATACTGGCCTGTTTGTGAATGCTGTGGTGCCACGCACTCGAGTTGGCCTATTTTATTAAAATATCTCTATCATATAGACAAATATTTCTTTTATCTCCTCATCTTTCACTTTTTGTAAAATAACCCTGACAAAGTAAATATTATTTTTAGATGTAAAATGATAAAACTATACTTAAAAGGATCCTTTTACTCCTCTGATTAAATCCCAAAACCTTTGAATAGGCTATACCAATAACGGTAAGCTAGTAGATCAGAGGAGTAAAGTCGAGCCATCTATCCAAAGTACACGTAGCAGGGAAATGTACTTTAAAAAGAAGATGCTTCCTCAAAATTAGACCACAAGTTTGAGTATCTACACATGCGGGTGGGCCCACGTGTGAACGGAATAAAGGAAGGGGGCGGTTGGTTAAAGTAAGCACGGGTGAGGGGGTATTTGGTATCTAACCTCGAGTGCAAAATTCTGCTAAATGTGTGCATTTCACGTGTTAGTATGGTCTATTTATTAGATATAGACAATCACAATCATTCGGACCAAAATTCGAGCCAGGCCAGGGCCGCTGATTGCCTACGTCCGCCTGTCGTCAGAAGTTTCTATGCTAATAAGCTATGTGGGGCCGCCGTGATATTCTTGAGAAATCTAGCCCATCTATCCGTTTTGCGAGCTTATGTTAGTATATGAGACAAAAATTGAGGTAGAGCCAAAAAAAATAGTGCTTGAAATGTCCACATCAATGGGACCACAATTTTGGATCAGCATAATATTTTTGTTTCTAGTTCTTCCCCGGAGAAGTTATCATGTGAACCGCATACCAGAACGAATGACCTTGTGAACGGTATGAATGGCATATAAACATTGTGGACCCAAGGAGGTTTCCACTGTGGGCATTTTCCTACTCCTATTTTCCTGTCCTGCGGTCCACTTGAGTTTTGGATTGGACTCATTTTTGGGCTCATGTACTAACAGGAGCGGGCAAAACTGACAGACGGCGTGAATTTCTCACAAGCATCATGGTGGGCCTCACCTAGCTTCTAAGCCGGCGCGGCTACTGTGGATCCACTGAAGTGGGTGGGACCCCTATGATACATGTGACTACATCCACACCGTCCATCCCTATTGAAAGTTCATTTTAGGGCATGATCCAAAAAATAAGTAGATCTAAATCTCGAATGGTAGTGGTAATTGACAATTAAAAACTTAGTACGGGCCACGATAGCTTTGGAACAAGATGATATTTGTGTGGTCTCTTCATCCAAGTCTTTGTGACCTAATCGATGGTTAGGATGGTAAATAAACATTCCAATGAAAATCATGAAGTTTTAAGTGATGGGGATTCAATCACAACTGTTTCCTGTGGTGCATTTGGGTCAGTTTCATTCTTAGAATCGTGCCTTGAAATGAGCTGTAAAAAAAGGTTGGACAATTTGGATTTGAGAAACATACATCACTGTGAGCCCCACAATCATGAGTCCCACCCACCCACCTCAGTTGATCCAGGGATCTACCCCTTTTAAGTTGGGATGTCAATGGGCGGAGCTCAGGCCTTCAAATTTAGAAATTTAAATAGGGTGAGCCCCACAGCCTAATTCAAAATAATTTAAAATCCGAGCCAAGACGGACCCAGGTTAGGCACGTTAACAGCCCTACATTTAAGAATAGGAACTTCCTGTGACGGGTTATCCTCTGCAATCCTTGTCCCTATCCTACATTTTAGGTGAATACAAATGTCTGTTTCTACGGGTGGTCGAAGTGGGTGGCCCATCGGATGGGTAGATCTTACCCAAGGCTGTGCGGTCCCTACCTTGGGCCCACCTTGATGTATGTATTTTATATCCATGTTGTCCATCCACTTTTTCATATCATTTTAGGGCACAAGCCTATGAACGCCCCCACAACATGTGAAACGAGCAAACACACCCAGCTTTTGGTGGAGACAAGTGGTCTATGCATTGGACTATTGATTTGGTCAATTAAAGTCACTCGTATTTTCTTGTTGTGCAATATTATGGGGGTGGCTTTAGTATGTGTCATTTTTGGAGTCGATGCTGGCCAAAAGAAGCTTCATATTTATGGGTGTCTAGGAACCATATAATAACTTTCGGGTTTCATGGAATTCAACAGGATTCTCAAATTTGAATGACTCGTATAATTTGGTATGCGGTCCTAAAATTGTAAGTGCCCTAGTTATGAAAATTGATGGAATTTGACATATTTTTCTTCTTTTATAATACACTATCTCTATTTTACGGGATTTATTAATTTGTTTATTTATTTTAGTTGAACTTTAACAATATCACATGTAGCTCTATTGCACAAAAGTTTAACCATCCAATTAAGTGAAAGTAAATAAAAATAATAATAATAAGAGAAGGATCTAGATGAGTGAGAATATGCAGGAATAACCTGAATCCTTGGAATGTATGGTGTGAGTTGTGGTTAGACTTTAAGATGATGTAAGAAAATGGGAACCTGATACTCTTTTTAGGCAATAGTTATGATTGGATGTCCCTAATTCTAACCTTACTCGGGTGTCGGGTGTACCCTTGTACTTCAAAAACCTGAAGAAAGCCTTTCCCTAGAGCAATTTTCTTTCAATTGTCGGTCATGTGCCTCTTAATAGTTACCACCCTTTTTCCTTTTCTTTTTTTTTAATGCTCAATGTGATGCAGCTTATATATATATGTGTGTGTGTGTGAGAGAGAGAGAGAGAGAGAGAGAGAGAGAGAGAGAGAGAGAGAGAGAGAGAGAGAGAGAGATAGACGGTCCTTACAAACTTGCTTATAGTCCTATAAGCTGCTGACAAGATAGAATGTTTGGTGAAAGTGCATACGGGCAAGTAGCTGTCGGGATAATTGGTTCTTGAAGGACCGCCTGTTAAATTTTGTCATATTTTAGATCCTAGTTGGTGCTTGAGTACTTAAAAGGCCATATGGAGTCAAGGTTTTCTGCTGATATCTGCTCCACTAGCCCGATTTTGATCGAACTTATCTGATAATTGCATATGGAGAGTTTTAGGGTTCCAATTAATCGACTTTTATCAAGCTTTGTTACTGCAATGATATAGAAATATGGCCCGATTTAGTGTGTTTGTGGCCAAATCCTATTGATCATTGACCATTTTGATCATGGGCCCACCGATCTAGACTATTGATTGTTGTTGGCTCAAGTTAAGGTCCCTTCCATATCAAGTCAACTGGGTTTTTAAGCCCTTTATTTGGTTGGTTGTGCCTTTCTATCGGAAGTGATGTGTGTTTGGTTGTTCGAAAGACCCACGTAGTCAGTGTTCGAATTATCTCCGATATTATCGAAATACATCCGATATTATTTTTATCTCCAGCTCGCCGATACCGATAATATTGGTAGTGATACCGATAACGCCAGTAGTATCGGAAATTTCAAGTATTAGCAATGTATCGCTACGTATCACCAACATATCAATATCACTAATGTAAGCGTCAGTATTTTTAACTATGTAAAATATAGGTGTCGTTTGTATTGCTAATGCATCAATATTATTAGTGTATCGCCAATATTTTTTAATATGTAAATTATAGGTAATGCTTGTACCGTAAGTTTATTGACAATATTTCAATAATATTGCCATATTAATATCATCATAATTTTGTTTATTAGAAAACAAATTTTATGGGCACATGATTGTATATAGTGTTCAATTTGTCATTGATAATATTAAAAATATATTGATATTATCAATATCGCAACATGCATGATATTGATACCATAATCTTTCATTTCATTTCCAGTTGTTGATTATTTCTTTGTGAAATATCATGTGTTGTTGATGTTTTACAATATTGATGGATGTTTTGATGAAACGTTGAATGGTTAAATAGGCTGGATGGGATGGTTGGACTAGTTTCTTACAACAATACGTGCTTTTAAGGCTCAATTAAATAGAAATTTGTTATGTATGTTTTTTTTTTTAATCAGTTTTTTTATTTATAAATATGCAAATATGTATATTTGAGCATCTTCTAAAGTTTTGTTGAAAATTCTACCATTTTTCTCATGTTTCTCCGTATTTATGGTTATCAGTGATATCGATATTGTTTTTGTATCACTGATCAGCGAAACTTGTAGCTAGGGCTGTACAAGAATCAAGTTAGCTCGGTTAGCTTGCTCGATTCGATTTGAAAAGGCTCAATTCGACTCGGTTCGAAACTAAGTTTGAGCCTAGTTAAGCTGATTTTTTAAGCTCAAACAATTTTCGAACCGAATTCGAGCTTGCCTGAGTTTGACTCGACTCGGATCGGACCCTAACTCAAATCGAACTTGGATCGAACCAGTTCGGTGACTCAGTTACTCTAATATTGATGTTGCTCACCAAGCACTTGATGAAATAACACAATGAAATGACAACTGGTGGCAAGGAAGGTATATATATATATAGGGAAAGGGTACTATGCGCTCGAGCGTAAAGCGGTCGTCCGTGAGGTCGAGTTAATGTGGGCCCCACCGCGATGCCGTTCGAAAATCTACCCACTCATCCGATGCATCATTCCAGAGGGGGCCCACACGACTAAAAATCAAGTCAATCCATGACTTTTGTGCGCCACACCACGTACAAAAGTTGAGAGGGGTCGTGCACCATTGAAACATTCGAAACCATTTGTGGGGACCTTTCGAGACGTGTTTTGATGATCAACACCGTCCATCATGTGTGTCCCATTTGGATGTAATTTTAGACCAAGTTTTAGGTGGTATCCACAACTCAGGTGGGGGCCCACCTAGTGCTTTTACATGTTTTTGCGTGTATACTTATGTTTTCCGATGGTATGGCCCACCTGAGTTACGTGGACGACTGATTTTGGGCTGTGTGGGTCTACCCTGGCTCGTGCATCTGGTGGACGGTGTGGATCTTTGAAAGGCATCACGGTGGGGCCCACATAGCTCAACCTCACGGACGACCGCTTTACCCTCGAGCCGCATAGTACCTTTTCCCATATATATATATATATATATAAAACAAATACCATTTTTCTTGATTTCGATGCTGCTTACAAGGTGTTTAATGAAATAATTGTAAACAACTATTGTTGTTTTACATATAACAAGAAATTGAAAGTGCACTCCACGTGTTTGTGAAAATGTTGTGCTGGCTTGAACTTGCCCGGGCTGTTGATCGAACCGAGTTGAGCTGGCTAGTTAGGCTCGAGGACCGAGCCGAGTCGAGTTCGAGCTGGGGTTGGCTAGTGGCTGAGTCGAGCCGAGTTCAAGCTAGGGTCAGCTAGTGGCTGAGCCGAAACTCGACTCAATTTGACTTGTGTACGCCTCTACTTATAGTGATACCAATACTTTAAACACTTCATGTAATTATACTATGGTTGAATTGATTAAGACGCTTTGATCAGTTGAGGTAGTTATACCAAGGTTGAATTTTGATTAGCCGATTTGGTTCGTAGAATGCGTTGTGATCGGACCAACCAGGGATTTGCCTTTTTTTTTTTTTTTTTTTTTTTGCTGATTTAACAGTTTCCTCGTTTTCCTAAGATGCCTTTATCAAAGCTTGTCTAAACGAGATGAGTTGCTTGCTCTGATGCCGGGTGGGGTGTTTATGCAACCCAAAAAATAAAGCAGATTGAATTCTCAAGTAGACCATATCATAGGAAACAGTGGTGATTAGTCATTAATGGGCCACAAAAGTTTTGGATCAAGCCATTCTTTTCCTACATCTGGGTCTACGTGAGCTTTATCAACAGATTTGCTAGCAAATAAATATTATAGGAATGTTGCGGTGGGCCCTAGGAAGTTTTTAGTGGTAGGGTGTTCAATCACCACTATTACCTCAAGTACAGTCCATCCGAGATTTGGATCATCTCAAGTTTTTGGGCTCATGCCCTGAAATGATATGCCAAATGGATGAATGGCATGAATATATAATAAATACACTGAGGTGGGCCCCTAAGGGCCGCACTGTCTTAGGTGAGTCTAGGGCTAAGGCCGTCAACTTAGGTGAGTCTACGGCTAGGGCTGTCAACAGGCCAGGTATGGGGTTGTGCTCCGCCTAGATTTTAAATTGTTTCAAGTCCGTCCTACTAAATCTTTTTATTTTAGCAGGCCTGAGGTAGGCCCATTGACAGCCTGTCTGGGGTGCACCTAATCCACTCCCATATATATGAGGGAGCTGATTAGGTGCGACCCAATCTCACCCAAAATGGTGAGGCCCTTACCATGGGTCCCCTGTTTTTTCATCTCAATCTAGGATATGACCCAAAAAATAGGAAGATCTGTATATTAGGTAGACTATACTTTACTAACAATGGTCATGAATGCCCTACCATTAAAAACTTTCTAAGGCCTACTGTAATGCTTTTGTAATTTTTATTTGTCATCCAAGGTGTTGATAACTTCATATAAACTTGGATGAAGGGAAAAAACAAATGTCCACCTCATCCAAAACCTTTTTGGTCCATTAATGGTCGATCACCGGTCACCACTCTTTCATATGATATGCATCCACTTGAGAATTGGACCTGTGTCATTTTTTTGGGCTCAAGTCGTAAAATAATATGGCAAAATGGATGGACAACATAGATATATAATACATACATCAACGTGGACCCCACAGTAAAAGCTGCACTACCATCTTGGGCAAGGTCGTGCCGCATCTAATCCCCTCGAGTGCAACTTGAGCAAGACATCATAACCAACCATCTGGGTGAGACCCCGATATTAAGGGCCTCCCTCGATGCATGCAGTATATATCGATATCATTTATTCATTTTTTCAGCTCATTGTAGGTCATGGTCCTAAAAGTGAAGCATATACAATTTTCAGGTGGACAACACAATAGGAAACAATGGTTAATGACCACCAAAAACCTTGTGGGAATATAATTTCAAGCTTGTGTTGATTTTCTAAATCCTTGATAAATACTTAGTAAATAAGTAAGGTCCAGTAAGGGTAGTTTAAATTTGTGGGTCCTATTGTGATATATATGATATATCTGCATCGTCCATCCTTTTTATCAGAACATTTTGAAGCATGAGCCGAAAAATAAGGTAAATCTAACACTAAAGTGGCTCACACCAAAGCAAACAGTAGCCCTAACAAGTTTTTTAAGATTGGTGTGCAGTTCCCTTTTTTCTGAGGTGTGGTCCACTTGAGCTCCGGCTCTGCCTCATTTATGGCTCATGCGACATAAGGGATGAACAGTGTGTATAAGCCACATACATCACAGTGGGTCCCACATATTTTTCACACTTCAATTTTTCTGTTAAATAAATAAGCCCATCAAATCAAGCATAGGAACCATACGGTAATTACCCATTTATAAAATATTTAGGATAGATTTGGAAAATCTAACAGGCCCCCAGATCAAGCTTTTATATATATATATATATATATATATATATATATATATATATATATATATATATATATATATATATATATATATATAGGGAGATGGTCACCTGCGCACCTTTTCACGTGAGCACCAATGAGCACCTTTGCATACGTGTCATGTGCACAAAATCTGAACGGTCCAAGTGATGCTGCACCCCTTGAAATGCTATAGGCCCAATTTTCAGCCTGATACATGACTCTGGTGAGCCATAGCAAAGAGAAACGCAAATCAAGGGAGGAAACTGTTTCCTTTTGCCATGGCCCATCAGAGTTTTGTATCAGGCTGAAAATTGGGCCTATGGTATTTCAAGCGGTGCGGCATCACTTGGACCGTTCAGATTTTGTGCACATGACACGTGTGCAAAGGTGCTCATTGGTGCTCACGTGAAAAGGTGCGCGGGTGACCATCTCCCTATATATATATATATATATATATATATATATATATATATATATATATATATATATATATATATTTCGTAGCTTTATCGATGGGCTAGATGGCCGATAAACATTAAGTGGTTGCTAAGAAGCTTTCAATGGTTAGAATATAATAATCACTGTTTCCTGTGGTGTGGTCCACGTAAAATAAAAAACACATGGATGGCAAGGATATATAATGCATGTATGAGGTGGGCTCCATGGTCAGGGTCTCACCTCCATCCCTGGTTTTGTTTGGGACCTCACCGAAGATGCGCTTTCCCCTCCAGATCTCCGATGGGACCGGGCCTAATCAATTCCCGCGTGTCAGGTAGATACGGTTTGCGTGGAGACCTGCCACCACGACCTCTGTGAGTCTGTGACACCACGATGCGGCAGAGTTTTGACTGGACATCAACTTTCTTACTCAGCTAATTGGAGAATTTCGTTCCTCAAGGGGCAACCACATCCAAGGTAAAGCCATGGAGCTAGCCATTCATTGTTTTGAGGTGCTGTGGCCCACATTCGTTCTGAAGTCGCCTCTTTTCATGTGACCACAATTTTGTGGGCCCCACCATGATGTATGTATTATATCCACACCATTCATCTATTTTTGTGAGATTATTTTAGGACAGGATAAAAAAAATAAGGTAGATCCAGAGCTCAAATGGACCACACCAAACAAAAATAGCAGGGATAATGACATCCATTGTTACCTTGTTAGGCCCTACCACGGTGTTTTTTTGACATCCAACCTGTTCGTAAGGTCCAACAAATGTAGATGAAGGAAAAAACAAATATAGATTGATCCAAAACTTTTTGTGGTCCGAAGAAGATTTCAATGGTATGCATTCAATCTAGGCTTTCAATGGATTTGCCTCTCTCTCTCTTTTTTATTTATTTATTTTTATTTATTTATTTAAATCATGCCCCGAAATGAACGGTGTGAATATAAACATACACAACGGTGGGCCCACGTAACTTTGCAACGTCAACACACCGCCGAGGTGGGTGCCGCGTTCTATCTTTACGCCAAAAGATCTCACCTGATGGAAAGCTTAGATATCACACGCGTGTAAAGTTACGACACACGCGCGAGTGAACTGCTTCCATCCAACGGTTAATTTGGTGATTTGCAACTCTTGTGATTTAAGAAGCTTTAACCAAACAGAATCAAATTCCTAAAAAGTCCTTCCATCTTTTTAGTCTTGTCTCCTTTCCTGCCTTCTTTTGTATCTTTTCACCCTCCCTCTCCATGAAAACTCAAAGATAAACTTCAATCTCAACCCAAAAATTCCATTTGAATTCCGTTGGAACATCGCCAAATCGACGGAGGCGATGTTCTCTCGATGGGCCATCAAACACGTCTGCAAATTCCTCCTGAAGAAGAAATTGGGGAAATTCATACTCGGCGATCTCGACCTTGACCATCTCGATGTCCAGCTCAGCAAAGGCACGATCCAGCTCACCGACCTTGCCCTTGACGTCGATTATATCAACCAGAAGGTAAACCGCCGCACAATCTCCTCCGTCAATTTACGATAGGCGGTTCCAGAAAATTTGATGAATCCGGAGCGGAGAACTTGCAGTTTCTAGGGTTTTATGTTGAGAATTCACTTATTTGAAGGGTCCCCTCGGTGGGAGATTTCGAACAGAGATAATTCTAGGTTATATCTACATCGAATTTGTAGCATACATTCAGTTTGAATTAGAATCAGGAGCATAGTCACCATTCAGGATTTTGTTATTTCTAACTTTTAGACTAGCGGCACACTTGTAATTGCTCTTCTCACCGATCAATGAGAAGATTTTGAAAAATTTGCTTTGAAACTGGACTTGGACAGTCAAGAAAGTCAGATATATGGAAGGAAACTAGTGAAAGAATTAATACACAAGGAGACGGAAGCACAAATAGTGGCTTAATTATAGTTCTTTTATTCCAGTGCTGTTTGCTTCCTTATGTATGAGGAGATGGAATCTCTTGTTTGAGCTGTGTTTGGATCTTATGAGAATTTGAAATAGTAAACTAGAAATCTTATGAGGTTTTGAAAATTAAACTAGAAAACTGCTCAAACTTCCACTAAAGTACCAATGTCCTAGGTTAGAAACAGACCTGGATAGAGTCATTTTCATCAACATTCGATTGCCATCACCAAAGATCTTTTACACGCTGAAAAGGATCCTTCTGTCAATTTGAATACCCATTTGTTATTAAGCCCAATGTTTTCTAGAATGTATTTACATTGAAGCCTCTTCTTTTCATAGCCTTCCACTTGTGCCAATCTCTACAAAACAAGTCCCTACTTTGCCACTGGGCATCCCACCAATTTTATCAGGAGGAAATTTAAACCGCTTTCTGTTGCCATCAGTGACAACCCCTTGAGTTTTGAGTCTAGTGCCATAGCCACGACATTGTTGTCCATGCTTTGTGCTTGCATTCCTTCTCTTGAGAACTCCATGTCTTTTATATATATATATATAAATAGAGAGAGAGAGAGAGAGAGAGAGAGAGAGAGAGAGAGAGAGAGAGAGAGAGAGAGAGAGAGAGAGAGAGAGAGAGAGAGAGAGAGAGAGAGAGAGAGAGAGAGAGAGAGAGAGAGAGAGAGAGAGAGAGAGAGAGAGAGAGAGAGAGAGAGAGAGAGAGAGAGAGAGAGAGAGAGAGAGAGAGAGAGAGAGAGAGAGAGAGAGAGAGAGAGAGAGAGAGAGAGAGAGAGAGAGAGAGAGAGGAATTAATGCTCATCAAACTACAAAACAGCTGCCTAGAAGGACTCAACAGAACTCCATGTCTGCAACGGGTTTTGCTGAGGATGCTCAAAGCAACTGAACCCTTCCCATAAATCATCATCATCATACTATTGCTTCTTGCTGTTTGGGGTTGGCTGCCCACCTTACACTAATCCTCCTTTTCCTGGGCTGGGAACTGGCTAGGGAAATCCCCGCTAGGAGGTGCTTCTTACCATGAAACCCAACTCCCGGTGGCTCCAGCCACAGAAAATTAGCAAACCATTCTTATCACTTTTCGAAGAATGAGCCAATGGATGAAATATCATTACTGATGTCTTCACCTCTAGTTCTTGTAACTTCAGTTGCTACCTTTTACCCGTTTTATTGTAGCTCCTTTGAAAAGGGAAATTCTTGAACTCCATGAAACTCTACTCTTATTCATGCGAAACTCTAGTCTTTTCATTAAGTTGGAGCCAAGTCTGCTTTGATATAGTAGCCAATGGCATCATTGGTGGTTGCAAAGTGGAGCTGACAGAGAAGTCCCAACCTTGTCAACGACCTAATCCAGCAACCTATTTCATGTATATACTTCTAAAAAGGTGAAGTAACCATAGCCAGATTCTATTAGATTTGGACATGCCACGAGTCCCAACACAACCCTAGTTGCCCTTTTGTGCAGTTTTATCTAAACTTCACATAACAAAAATTTGCCTTTTTAATAGGTCCATCTTGTGGTCCATCCTTTACAATAGAAGTGTTCTATATGAAATATGACATGGAAATTGGACCCATTGAAGCTCCCATTATTGAAGCTTGTATAAACCGTATAAATTTTTAACGCTTTATACCTGATTGATATATGATGTGTTAACCAGGGATCCTACTTCTGCGATTTGTTGAATCTGACACTCTATACCTGTGCTGGATGTGGACACCTGTACCTGCATCTGTGCAACATAGCCTCCTACCAACCAGGAGGGTAAACGACATAGGATTCCATTAATCTATTATGTGTGCTGAATCCCTCAGCAAATGTTCATCAGCTCCAAAGGTTACACTTCACTAGGAGGAATTTTCCCCCTTTTTTGAGAGGCATTCATTAACTCAATCATTTTAATCAACCTATCCAATAGACTATTTCATAGCCTTGTGGGAGTTTTGTGCTCTCATTGTTTGTCCCAAGCCTGGATCAAGGAGGGTTGTGTCGCGGGTTAGCAGTTGGCATGAAATGTTGGCCTCTAAATGGCAAGGGGAAAGCACAAATGGACGTGGGTGGAGGTAGTGGTTTAATTGAGGATATGATCCTAGATAGAGTAGAATGGCGGAACCAGATTTGTGTAGCTGACCCCAGTTAGTTGGAATAAGGCTTAGATGTTGATGATGACGATGGTTTTGAGAAGTGTTGATTATGAGGTTTTGGCCCCTTAGCAACAATCTCCTAATGCTTATTACCGTAACTTGAAACATACCAACTAACTCGGTGACCAGTAAAAATTTGCCTAGCAAACAACTTCTTGGAAAGCTTCCATTTGCGGGCATCTCTTCAACTACAATATCCATCGTTTTCCTATTTTGCCACTTGGCCTAGCTATTACCTCTACTACTAGCTCATTATCACCATCATTTAAGTCTCATCACAAGTTTCTAATTAATGGGGTTTAACTTCACAAATCCTATTTCACCATTCTACTCTATTAGGTGCATTTCCTCAATTAAACCTTTACCTCCACTTACGTCCTTTTGGGCCTTCCGCTTGCCCTTTTAGAGCCTTCAACTTGAACCAACTCACTCCAACTAATGTAGTTCTTGGTCTTCATTGCACATGGCCAAAACATCAAAGCTTACTCTCACATCTTATTACCTATTGGTGCCATTTCTAAGTTCCTTAAAATGTGTTTATTTCTAATTGTGTCCTTGTCTTGCCAATAATCCATCTCAACATCCTCATTTTAGCTATGTTAATCCTATGAAATGTTGTTCCATGACTGTGAACATTCTGTCCCAAATAAAACATGGTCTTATTATTTCAATTACTGCCTTCCACTCTTTAATCTCCAAAATGTTTGAAGCTACAATGTTCCACTTTTTCATTGGAAATATTACACTTCATCTCATTTGTTTAGTACCATAGAAGCAAGAAGTAACCCGCGCATTCATACTTTCGAACTTGCTCCTCTCCTTGCATTAAAGAAGGGACAATCCATCTTTCTAAAAAAAAAAAGAAAGGAAAAGAAAAGAAAAGAAAAAAAGAAGGATCATCCTCTGCACAAACCTCAATGGAACCTATGTTTTGCACCCACCTACCATTCGATAGGGTTGACCTAGAAGCGCTGAATCAAAAGTGAAATGAGACTTTTCATTGGGTAGGAAGGGCAATGGTAGGTTGTCCTAGCAAAAATATCCCCACCAATTCGAGAATCAGAGTGGAGGACATTCTATTCAAAACCATTGCTGCAGATGCTGCTCCCCATTATATAACACTGGGCTACTTTTTAAAAGCCTTCATCTTTGATTATAAGGGGCATTATTCTAAGGTGGGTTGAAATCTCATGGGGAACCGATGATTTTTATAGTTTAACCAATGGTGCTGGTTGAAATCGGTCGGTTGTCTATTGGTCCATTTGGAAAATGAGCGAGTTGACTACTTCTAGGGAGACTGACTCAATGACAAAGCAATAGGGAACGAGGTAATGCAGACTAATTGCTCTGACATTCTTTTTTTTTGAAATGAACCCCCCCCCCCCCCCCCCCCAAAAGACCAGAACTCACTCGGATAGCAAGTGGGATGACTTGGAATGGGAACTCTATTTCAATGGGGTTTCCAAAGCTTGGGCAAAGCAGCGGTGTCCACCATGAAATACTGGACATGAGAATCCATCTAAACACTAACATTGGATGGGGCCACCAACAGGCTGAGGAAGCCCTTCAGTGGATGGAGCCTGGCTCATCATGGAACATTGGCCTGATGAACTTGAGACAGATTACCAATTAGGATATGACAGCCTGATTATTGGCCCAATGAAGTTGAGACAAATCTTTTCAATGAATTGCCCGACAAGATCCATTTTGGGAGCAAATAGAGAGGACATGCTGTATAGATCAAATCCATTATGCATTTTGTTGCTCGTAACGGGAGGCCCTTCTACCTCTCATTTGTCTCTCATTTTTTTTAAAAGGATGACAATTTATTGAAAGAAACGGCAGAGTCGAAATAATACAAAAGAGAAAAGAAAAGTCACCCTGATAAGCAAATAAAAGCTACCCCACCCACTAGTTACATGCTAAGAATAACACACCCTCCACTCAACCACAAGAGATCGAGCAAAACAAAAACCACGAGGTTGCCCGGCATGCCCCTAAAGCACCTACGATTTCTTTCATTCCAAATGGCCCACAACCCAGCTAGTAAAAACAATCTCCGTTCCTGAGATACTTTCCTTCCTAATCCTAACCCCTCCATGCCATTGCTGAAAGAAGTCATCAATGCGATTTGGAAAAAATCCAGGCGATGCCAAAATACTAAAGGACGAAAGCCCACAACTCCCAGGAAAAGCAGCAATGCACGAACAAATGAGATACCGATTCCTCATCCTTTAGGCATAGAGGGCAAGCATTGATAAGGATGAGTCCTCTTATATGAAGGTTATCAATGATTCAATAGTCAACACCTTGTTCCACCCCACTAACCAAGCAAAAGCCACCACTTTAGATGGCGCGTTGTAGGACCAAAGGTGGAATTAGTGACCACTCCACTTTGGCTCGAATCGAGGACATAGTGGAAAGATCTCACCGAAAACTGCCTGAACTTATCCTTAAGCCAGCGCACAACGCACAGAATCGACCCCATCCGAAATTGAGACCCCTTCCGGTTGGCAGAGAAGCGCCATAAGTTCTTGAAGTTCCACCTCTCAAAGGACTCTTCTGCACAAAGGATTCCAAACCCCATTGTTTCCCATTAACGAGAAACAACGACTAACAAAGATATGGGTCTCTTCCCTTGTCTCATCTCTGAGGTTATGGGTTCGAGAACTCATGCGTGAGTGGGGTGGTAGTGTGTGTGTGTGTTTCTCACCTTAAAAGAGAACGACTAACAAAGATATCCAAATCCAAGGCGACAAGGCCAATATTCAGGAAAATATCTTATAGGGCTCTATCTCCAAGCCATATATCCTTGCAAAATCTGATCCTCACCCCATCCCCCAGAACATAAAGCACTCCTTGATGGACAATTTCTTTGAGTTTTATGATTTGACCCGAATGCCGTATACAAGCCCGCAGTATTGGGCCACTAGCCAACATTATCCACCCCATACTTTCTTATGATGACCTCCTTCCATAACCCTCCCTCCTCATACCCAAACTTCCAAATCCATTTTTCCAATAATTCATCATTCATAGGTTCCAAAAGGTGGATACCGAACCCCCCGCCTCTTTCGGCTTGCATACATCCGATCACTTCATAAGGCAAAACTTCTTCTTAACTTGCCCACCTTGCCATGAGAAATCCCTTCTAAGCTTTTTGAGCTTATTGAGAACCCCTCTGGGACATTTGAATACCTCTTTGAGACACTTGGAAATCCCCTGCTCTCACCTCAAAACCCTGGAATAGGCCTCGGGATACCCCTCTATCTAGGATTCTGCTCAAGGCTTTTGCTTAAGGCTTCTGCCACCACAACAAAAAGAAAGGCGATAGTGGATCACCTTGCCTTAATCCCCTAGATGATTTGAAATACCCTTTCGGCGAACCATTAACTAAGATCGAGAACTTCGCTGATCCCACAGATTCGCGAATCTAGCTTCTCCATTTGAGTCCATATCCCAACCGGCCAAACATATAATTGAGAAGGCCCAATCAACATGATCATAGGCTTTTTCCAAATCTAACTTGCACACTACTCCACCCTTGGCTTCCTTATGTCTCAAATTAACCACTTCATTTTCAATGAGAGAGCTCTCTAGAATCTGTCTTCCTTCAACCAAAGCTCCTTGTATGTTCAATATGACACGTCCCAAGGAAGCACAAAATCGAGAAGCAAGAATATCTTCACAAGGATTTTGCACGGAGCTCTGATGAGGCTTATCGGGTGGAAGTCTTTGAGGCTCTCGACCCCCTCCTTTTTAGGGATGAGGACAATAAAAGAAGCCCTCAACTCTGAGGCTAGCTTACCATGCTGGAAAAAATCTCTAACAAATTTCATCACATTGTTCTTAAGCAAATCCCAAAATGATTGGGAAAAAGCTATAGGAAACCTGTCAGGACCCAACACCTTATCAGTTATCCCTGCCCAACTCCTTGATCGCCTTTTTGACTTTCTTCTTAAATCTCCCTTTCCAGAACCATAGCATCTTTGCTCGAGAGCATGTTGAATTTCAGGTTATTGAGTTTGGGACACAAAATGTGGGGACTTGAAAGAAGTTTCTCATAATAGGAGACTATAGCCTTGCACACCTCCTCACCTTCCACACGAACCCTATAAAAAATAACACTTTTGATTCTGTTAGCCCTGGCCCTCGCGCTAGCCATGCTATGGAAAAATTGTGTTTTTATCCCCCTCCTTAAGCCAAGTGGCCCTAGACTGCCGCTTCCATTTGATCTCCTCCAACAAGAAATTATTAAACGCGCCTTTCAACGAATCCCTCGTATTCTGCTCTGTCTGATAGGACAACCCCCTCTTTGATATCAAGCGCTTGAATCTCGTTCAAAACCATCTCTATAGCTGCCTCTTTTGTCATGGGGGGTCTCTTTCCCAAGTGGTGATTCTCTGTTTTAGGTAATGCAGTTTCTGTAAAAACAAACCCTGGATGGCCTGTAAAAGAGTAAGAATTCCTCCAGCCCCTCACAAGATCACTAAAACCTTCTAAACCATGCAAGCTTAAATATGAATGGCCTTGAGCCTCGACTCTCCATCTCCGCCTCGAGCGAAATAGGCCAATGGTTTGAGATCAGTTTCGGTAGACCACGCTGACTAGAAAGGGGAAACTTATCAATCCAACTCTGAGAAAGCAAGAATCCATCAAGCTTGGAAAGGGTAGACCGCTCTCGGCCATTTGACCAAGTGAAACAACCCCCCCCTCCCCCCGGCAAATCCACGAGCCCATTTCTTTGAATCCAAGAGAGAATGCTTCCATGCTTTGAGTTATTCTTCCTCCTGATGATTTTTCAAATGAAAATCTGGGGACATTAAAATCACCACCCACACACCATGACAACCCCCATCTCGTAGCCACCGAATCCATCTCCACCCAGAACAACTCGCTGGGGAATTGGGGCCATAAACAACAGAGAACACCCACTCGAAGCCCGATGGCCTGTCACGCAAAACAACATTGATAGAAAACCCCCCCACCAAACTGTCAATTTTAGACCACACAACAGAGTTCCAAATCACGAGAATCCCCCCTGCAGATCCCTGTGCATCCTTCGCCGCCTAGTCCTTCACCCCACCTCTCCAAATATCATTCTCCACTATCTGGCACATGCTGCTCATTTTAGACGCTTGAATAGCTAGCACTTGAGCCTTATACCTCTTGCAAGTAGCCCTGATTTGAGCTCGTTTTTGGGGACAACCCAACTCCCTAACATTCCAGTTGATGATCTTCATGATGTAACTTTCTTACCCCTCCTCTCCTCCCCACCATATGAACCCGCAGCCCCGCCGTAGTTAACGTTCCATTCCAGTGCTTTAAGTTCCCTTGCGCCATGCGCTGGAACTGACTTATCCGAGATCGCTGCTTCCCGCTCTTTCAACGCACCTCTTGCTCTAATTGTGTTGAAGATTGTGACATAATCCTCCTCACAATCTCTGAATGTCATCCCCAGAAGACTACCAATTCTTCCCAAATAGTCTCCAGCCCACTTCATACAAACAGACATGCCATTGCATTACCTCCCCTGAATAATCTTGTGACGTGACCATTGTATCCCCTGCAGATTGAATGTCTTGGCATACCCCCATAAACTTGAATAGGAAGGATATCCATCGCCAAACTCGTATTATTATCAGGGATACGAGCAAGCTGGTTGTCGTAAGCTTCGGAAGATGCTCTTGTAGTGAACCCTCCTCTACCTCAGCAACATCAACCACAGTCGCGAGGTGATTGCCCGCCAGAGTCTGCCTTCTCCTCAGGTTCGAGCCCTACGCCCGCGATCGCCATGCTATCTCCTGCGTTAACCCCTTGCCCTGTGTTTTCTGAAAACGTACCTTCCAAAACACCTCTGGCGATGGGAAAAGCAAGCGTCTGATTTTCATCGACCGCATCTACACCTCCTTTACACGCGTCGCCATCCTCACGCTCCCCTACACTACCTGCTGATTGCGATAAGAGAGAGGTTGTCTCTTCTTCCGCCATTTCACTAGCACCGCTTCCTGTTCAGACGAGTTGATTTTGCCCTTCTTCCACCTGACAGTCCATTTCAGATACTGGAGAGCTTGCATACTTCCCATTCTCTGGTTCTGACTCAATATGGGCTTTAAGTGATAGAGTAGGCTCGAAATTGTGTATTTCGTGATATATATAGTCTCCACATGCGACTTCATTTAAGTTAAGTGCCACATGTGCCGTATCAGGGCTAATGTTCGCATGCGTGCCTTTGTTCGCATAAGATCGTATTTCGGATTCGAGAGCTTTACATGTGTTAAAGCCCTCCGAAAATTCAGCCAAAAGTTTTGTCTCTTCCTTCCGCATTAATTGCTTCATCAGCGGGAGCAGAGACTTCGCCACGTGTTGTGACCTCCCTGGTTCTTGTTACAGCTTCTGCCTCCCACTTTTAAAGCTTTCTGAATTTTGATTTCTTATTTAAGCAAATGGGAGGGGGGAACCTTCAGTTTTTGCCTATGGCTTTGCTTTCGTCCATGTTGTTTTGAGGGGGTTTTGGATAAAGTGGAATCGTTTGTTTCCTGGGCGGATAGACATTCAATGTACAAGAAAGAGGAGAGGGCTTCTAGAAAGAAGATTGATTATCCAGCTTCCTCTGTTCAGTATTGATTGTTTAAGAGGAAGTGATTGGAACTTTCTTACCCAATAGGTCAGGACCTTTGAGCTACCAACAAACTTTGATGAGATGGCCTGATTTCTGCTGTCACAGGGAACTTTTTTTTTTTTTTTTTCTTGTGGTAACACAGACAAACTTTATTATTGAAAAACTAGTAAAAAACAGGGCAACAATGGCGAATACAACAAGTGACCCTCTTGTCACTCCCCTACTAGAAACACAAGCAGCACAAGAGAAAAAAAGCATGGAAATCCCACACAAGGCGGCCCTTCTAATTACAGCTTTTTAAATTGTTGATCCAATTCCCTGACAAGATTGCCAACGAGCCCCTCGGAACTCCTGCCTTGCCATTGCCCAATTGATGGCCACACCAAAGAATCCATCTAATAGAATCATATGGCGCAACTTTATTCTCTAGAATTCTTCTATTTCTTTCCTTTCACAATCCCCATAATATTCTGAAGAAAACTGTCTTCCATAAAATATCCTTGGTCCTTACGACCTTTGAACAGCCCCCGGCGCCATCCCCAAAGCATATATGATATATCTGATGGAACTTCATTCTGGCCATTGATGTCTGTGGGTATTGCATTTGTATGTCTGTGCACGTAATGAATGTCAATTTCTGCAACTATCTTGACACATAATACAAATGACTCATGCACTTAAATCCTAATTGAGTAAATTAAAAGAATGGAATAATGATCCCTGCTATTTTCTGGCATTTCCTCATGCATGACCTTTTCCCTTTTGTCTCTGTGGTCTCTCTCTCTCTCTCTCTCTCTCTCTCTCTCTCTCTCTCTTTAAAAAATAAGTTTATTAATTTTTTTTTATCAATTCGCTCGATTCAGGCTTGGAAATGGAATGGATTGGCCCCTCCCTTCGTTGGACCAGTCCTCCCCCAACCATTCCTAGGTCCAGAAGCTTGCAGACTTCAACCTGGGTCTGGGTTTTCAACTGATCGGGCTGGTCAGTTCAGAATTATGATTCTCCTCAGCTTGTGCCTGGCCCATTGACAGCCTCCATCCCATTTCTTAAACATTTTTGTATATCTATCTTTTAGCTATTGGTCTAGAATGACTATCACATACTAATTATACTGACAATTCAGGTGATCGTGTTTCAATAGATTTTATTGCTTATCGTTTTACTCCTTTAATAGATTGAAAAGCTTATCAATGTTGCTTTGTTTTCTAGTTGGGTGTGGCGCCAGTCATTGTAAAAGAAGGATCTATTGGTTCCCTAATAGTTAAAATTCCATGGAAAGTAAAAAGTTGTCAAATTGAAGTGGAGGAACTTGAGCTTGTGCTGGCTCTGCGTGTGGGGAGCAATTTACCAGCAGACACAGATGAACTTTTGTTGGATCGAGATGGTAAAAAATCTGTCAGTAATGGCCTAGAAAAGGTTGAGTCTGAGATGGACCATGGCAGTGCTGCATCTGTTTCTCCGGATGTTCATGAGGGGGTTAAGACAATTGCCAAGATGGTCAAATGGTTGCTTACGAGCTTCCATGTAAAAATAAAAAATTTAATTTTTGCTTTTGATCCATGTTCAGAGAAGTGTGAGAAGAGATCCAAGCCTCAAAGACTCCTGGTTCTTCGTATTCCAGAAACAGAATATGGAACATGCGTTTCCGAAGACGCTAGCCCAATTTCTGATTCAGGAGCTGACAGCTTTCTGGGGATGAGTAGATTAACAACTTTTGTAAAGTTTCGAGGAGCCATAATTGAGCTTCTTCAAATGGATAATGTTGGCAATCAGTCACCACATACAACTGCTTCAGGAACAGCCTTCAATGAGACAGATACTGGAAGCTTGCCTTCAGGTACAACTCCAATTTTGACTGGGGAAATTGGTGGATTTTCAGGGATGCTGAAATTAAGTATACCGTGGAAAAATGGTTCTTTAGACATTCGCAAAGTGGATGCAGATGTTTCTATTGATCCTATGCAATTAAGGCTTCAGCCCAGCACCATTAACTGGATTATATGTTTATGGGAATGTCTCAAGAATGTGGGCATGGATGAATGTCCCAAGAATGTGGGCATGGATGAAAGAAGCAGTTTGCATCACAGGGCTACAGATTCTGCTTTTCTCAGTTCTACATCTTGCTACCAGTCTTTTACCCTAGCTACGGGTGGAGTGACACCAAGCAGTGAAAAGTTTTCATCAGCCTTTTGCTCTCCAACTGGTCAAGAAACAGCAACAGATGCTTTACTGCGAGGGACCCATGTGATTCCCCACTGGGTGCCATTCTCCATCAACAAGGATCCAAAAGATGGAACTGAAGCAGAAAACTATGGGGCGAGGTTTGTTTCTTTATACATGCTTTCACGAAACTCTGCAGTTTCCACCATAGTTGGGTCAGACCTCCTTTTCACCATGCCTCTATGGCTGTACCAGTCTCCCACCATTTGCTCGAATGTTTGTCACTGTCCTCATAGAGAGGATTCTGATGTTTATTATTTTTTACTTCGATTTTAATTTTGGTTTTTGGTCATGTCTTGTTAGCTGGTTTAAAGTTCTTGGAGTCAAAAGAATCCATCCTATTCCAAAATAGAATAGCATCTCCGGTAACAATCGGATTTCTTGCCAATTTTGTGACATTCAGGCTTATATTGTGCCAAAAAATGCAACTTTCTGAAAGCAACATATACTTATCACTTCTAAAACTAAAATTTTACTATATTGATTACCATTTTTGCTATCCCAACCTCTTTTAATTCCATTCCATTACACCAGATCCCCTACTGACACCCATATCAATTTCTAGCAATGCTGTTTGCCTCTAATTTAGTTCTTGAGGTGGGTTGGAATTTATTTGTTCCCCAATACTACTGTGTTTGATGTGGAATGAACCACCCACCTACACAAAGAAAGGAGAGTTACAACTCTTAAAAGTGACCAAAGAGTCTTATTTTAATATCTGAACATAGTTGATGACTTCAACTCTCCCTCTAGAAGATACTAGTATTTTCACCATATCAAATCATCAATTTCTTTTTGTTTGCAGCATAGATCAATTTTTTGAATGTTTTGATGGAATGAGGAGTTCCCAATCTGCTTTAGGCAACAGTGGTATATGGAACTGGACTTCGTCTGTCTTCAGTGCAATAACAGCTGCGTCGAGCCTTGCTTCTGGGTCTGTGCGTATCTCCTCCAGTAAGTTCCTTGATACCATTCTTCTTTCTCAAGAAGTTCAAATTCCAAATTGAGTCCCTCATGCTGCAAATATTATGTACTTGTTTGTTTATAGCAATCGTGTTACTCAATTAATAGTCCCTGATTTATAACCCCTTTTGGTAATTTGGTACAGTGATTATAATGGCTTTGGAATGTGATTTGTACATATCAACTGTTTGCTATGGGTGTTAATATTGGACATCTATTGATGCTTCCATCATTTATATGATGGTAGTTCATTAATATTGAGGTTGTTTAATGTTTCTTGTTTGTGCAGAGCAACAGCATGTGGAAACAAACCTAAGGGCAACTGTTGTTGGGTTTTCAGTTGTTCTTTCATTCTATGATGAACACCAGGAGCAGTCACAAGACTCAAAGGGTGGTAACAGAAATATCGGGGACCTTGATGAATTAAAATATGAGAGTTACTCAACCAGCAATATGGCTATCCGATTTCCAAACAGGCTCAACCCTGGTTCTGCCATGCCAACCTTTTCTTCTATGAATGTTGAGCAGTCAACCACAACCGAGTTTATTTCATTTGGTCAGAATGTACATTATCTAGAAGCAAAATTTTGGGACTTGGTTCTTACTTTGCAGGTAATAATTATGTTTGCCGATTTTTCTTGCTTCTATACTTAGTTTGGTTACTCCATTTTGGTATTTGTTTTTCTCAGTTAGTTCTTAAGACTAATTTGAGACTTCTGTCAAGGTTAACAGGTCTGTCCTCAAAAAATGAAGTTTGAAGCAATGATAAACTGCATCGAGGTTGATGACTGCTTTGACAATGGAAACAAGGCTGTGGATGTTGGCTTCTCGAACTGCGAGCACACTACTCAAAGCCAGATGCTTTTGGTCCAAAATTTGCAGGCACAAGTTCAAGATGCTTTGCCACCGTTTCCCTTTTCTGCTCAAGATCCTGATTCAGAACCAACAAATGGATCCAGTACTGCAGAAGATCCTTTATGCAAGTCCTCGACTGGGATAGCACAGGGAATTAATAATAGGACTGCCTGTAAGGCTGCGATTGTCAAGGTTAAGTTGTTGAAATCTCACAGTGAGCATGGTTGTCAATTTGCTGTCAGTACCACTTCTTTGGATGATGGGTCAAGAGCATCAACTTCTTTTTCTGTAAAGCTGCCCCCATTCATCTTGTGGGTGAACTTTAATCTGGTCAATTTGCTGTTGGATCTCTCTAAGAAGGTAGGGCATTCTTCTGAAACAACCAACAGGAATAAAGATTTTAGGTCTGAAGTTTTCGGGAAGAAGCATGATTTTTCATGTCACAGAGGCATCAAAACAGGCACTTGTACTTGTGTTAAGAATGTTTCTCCAAGTGGAAGTGTACAAGGAGACATTGTTGTTTCCCATGCAAGGGTTGTATTATGTTTCCCTTATGAGAGTCATGGAGATTTTAGACACTGCTCTTCCTGGGAGGAGTTTGTATGCCTTGATTTTTCTCCGTCTTCGAGTATGAAACCAATTCCACATACAAGTTCTCAAAAGGGATACTCTGATACTTGTTCCAGTTCCATTAATTTGAACTTCAGTGATCTTAACGTCTACTTAATCACTTCTGACAGTAAAAGTGCAGGAAACAACTACAGTACCATTTACCGCCGGACTTTTTCTGCTGAGAAAATTCTTTCTGCTACCCAAGAAACAGATGATTACTCCATCATTAGTATGTCTTGGCAGGGGGGTCCTGTAACAGGGCCTTGGATAAAAAGAAAAGCTTGGCAGCTTGCTGCTTCACAAGATTCAAGAAGCAGAAATAAAGTGATGGGAAAAGGTTATGAGTTTGCATCTGTAACGACTGCAGAAGATCTATGGGAGACAAATTCTTGCATGCGACAGGAGATGATTCTGAGCTCTGCCTTTGTACTTCACATCTGTCTTTCTCTTGTTTGGATCCACCTTGGCAGTTCTGAATATAAATTACTCGATCGC
This sequence comes from Magnolia changhungtana, assembly GCA_030180095.1. Taxonomy (NCBI): domain Eukaryota; kingdom Viridiplantae; phylum Streptophyta; class Magnoliopsida; order Magnoliales; family Magnoliaceae; genus Magnolia; species Magnolia changhungtana. The sequence continues at coordinate 7,949,306 of JASAUF010000447.1, read as the reverse complement.
CTTCTACATCAGGTCTTGGATGGTTTTGCACATGTAGCTCATGATACAGAGGCCAGTCTAGATGGTAGCGTTGAGATAGAGCGGGCTTCCCCTGGTGATGGCAATTCGTCTCAGGTGTCAGTTCTTGTGGAATGTGATGCAGTAGATCTTCTCATTAGCTTGGAGAAGGGGGCAGATATTAAATGCTTAATTCAGAAGGAGCTCCCAGGTACATGGGATGTCTTAAGATTGACAGTTGAGAAATTTGGGTTGTTCTCTGTCTCAAGCATTGGGGGCATTAGTGGTGCCAATTATGTTTGGGTCAGCCATGATGAAGGTGAGTTGCGTGGTTGTCTCAGTGGGATGGACAATGAGGCTTCTGTTGGTGGTCAAGATCTTCTCCTGATCTCATGCAAGAACTCCACAATGCGGCGAGGTGGTGGAGAAGGTACAAATACAATATTGTCTGGTTCTGCTGGTACAAATATCATACACATGTGGGATCCACAGTTGCTGCAGAGCTTCACATCCATAACTGTCAGATGTGGCACAATTATTGCCCCAGGAGGTCGTTTGGATTGGTTGAATGAAATATGCCACTTTTTCAGCTTGCCTTCTCATGTGAATGAACAAGCTGGTGGCCATAACGTGCAAAAGGAATCTTCTGAGGATCACGTGGCTTGTGCTTCTTCATTCTTTCTTGACTTGGTGGATATTGCTCTGAGTTATGAACCACACATCACAAATTCAGTGACCGATGATGGAGTTCTGGAATTTGAATGTGACAGTTCTGCTAAGCCTGTTGAAGAATCTGGTGAACAATGTGTTGCATGTCTTCTAGCTGCAGCTTCATTACATCTTTCTAACAAATCCTTGGCAAGTTCTACATTCAATGAATTCAAAATAAGACTACAAGATATTGGGCTTCTTATTTCTGCCTCATTTTGGTCAGACAATGATGAAGGTACCTACAGTGTGGAATATCTTCGCAAGAGTGGCTATGTTAAAGTTGCTGGGGAGACACTTGTGGAAGCCATTTTGAGAACAAATTGTAGTAGTGGCCTGCTGTGGGAATTAGACTGTTCAGAATGTCATATTCATCTTGACACCTGCCATGACACAACTGCTGGTCTTATTCGTTTAGTTGGTCAACTTCAGCAGCTTTTTGCACCTGACATAGAGGAGTCTGTTGTTCATTTGCAGACTAGGTGGGATACTGTTCAACAGGTGCATGGACGTGATTACACCACCGCAGTCCAGGTCGTTGACAGTTGTTCTGTCTCACCGACTTTTTCAGGTCAAACCTCAAATAGAGGTGTGGAAAGTAGATCTATGGTGGTTGGACAGATGGATGAGATACATGAGGATGCTTTTTACAGAAATCATACCTGTCCATCTGGTTCTTGCGAAGTGCAGTCTCATATTGCAGTGGAGGGATGTCTGCCTCGGCAAGTGCATAACTTGAACAGCACTCCTACATCTAGTGATGCTTTCCCTCTAAATTCTTTCATAAGGCCAGTGTGTGGGGTAGCATTGGAAAAATTTCAGTCTTCATCACCCGCAGAGGGAGCTTACTTACCAGAATTCATTGAAGGCTATTGTACAACCGAGTTGCTTCCTCTGCCACAATCATCTGTGAACATCCATTCACTGAATGAAGTTGATTTAAAATGCAAATACCACAATTCAGCTCGTGTTGATTTAGAAAGTGGCAAGGGTGGATGGTACAAGGACAGTTCATTGCAAATAATGGAAAATCATGTTTCAAAAGTGAGTGAGCATGATGCAGGGGAACAAATACATGAAGAAAGCGAGCTTCCTTCAGTCAGTTCAATTACACCTGCTGAGTCATGCAAACCAAGTGCACAGATACTTCTGAAGAACATCGATGTGAGATGGAGGATGTATGCTGGATCTGACTGGCCTAACTCAAGGAAGAAGGTCCCACCTGCTCTAAATACAGGTGGAAGGGACACTACAATATGTCTAGAGGTTGCATTATCTGGGATGAACATTCAGTATGATATGTTTCCTGATGGAGAAATACATGTGTCAAATCTTTCACTATCGGTCCAGGATTTTAATCTCTATGACAGCAGTAGGGATGCCCCTTGGAAGATGGTATTGCTCAGTTTCTCAACTTCTACACCTCATAGCATATCCTCATTGTATATCTCAGCTCTTTAAAAATCTGCTCATTTGGTTTGCTTTGAAGGTTCTGGGCTATTATCATTCAAAAGGTCATCCTAGGGAATCCTGTGCAAAAGCATTTAAGTTGGATTTGGAGGCTGTCAGGCCAGATCCACTGATCCCCCTTGAAGAGTACAGGTATGTTGGATTCTTCTTTTATTTTTATTCTTTACAGTCAATTTGTGCAGTTATTCGATTCACTATGTTCATGCGAATATTATCTTGCACTGCTATTGATTTCATTGGGTGTAAAGTACATGGATAACTGTGAACTTACTTTCTGTAATCTATGTACATTTCGAGTTATTATTTCATTGAATAAAAACTATATTGGTATAGGTTCCTCCAGAGAGGAAACCTCTTTATTTTCTACCCTACTAGTGCTTTACTTTGATGTATGACAATCAAATGTTAAATGCAGTTTCCATCCAGTCTAATCCCAAGAAGAGCTATGATATCATATTAGAACTGAACTTCTGGAGTATAACACTGAGAACTGGGTGCAACCCCAACTAAATATGTGCTTATTAGGCTGAGGAGCTTTGCTACGCTCATGCATGCAAAAGTCAACTGATGGATACACCATATATGCCAGCGTGGCACACGGGTACAAATATCAAGCCATCTATCAAGTGGACCTCACCATGTAGATGATATTGCCAAAAGATAAAGATGGCCTGGTCCCGTCAGTAGGTGTGCCATGATATTAGAAATAAGCAGATGGGTTACAAAAATTCAGCCAATTTTTTTTCCACAACTGTATACTTGTTTATCTAATTGTGGCTCACTTGAATAGTGGACTGACCTGATTCTTGGAATAGGGAATCTACATAATGGTACCCTTCTAATGGATGGCACACCTGTGTGCCATGCTGGCATATTTGGTGGCGTGTGCATTAGCTGACTGTACGTGCGTGTGGGCTTTAGCAAAGCGCTAGTCTGAGCAGAATGCCCTTAATGTAAAGATTGTTTTAATTGATAAAAAATGTGTTAAATGGCCCGTCTTCATTCTTCTGTGACTCTATAGCGTTGGTTTTGGTTGTACGTATTCTCCCCCTCTCTACTCTGGTGATGGATATGGAATTGGCTCAGTTCGCTTTAGTAGATTCATCTCTTTTAGTGTTACCAATGAAGTGGCAATAATGATGCTCAAGTGGCGAGTTTCTTTTTTCTCCTCAGGCTACGTGTTGCGTTTCTTCCTATACGCTTACATCTAGATCAAAGCCAGCTTGATTTTCTCATCAGTTTCTTCGCATGCGAGGATTCATCCATTAATCAGTCTCGGAATCTTTCCAGTGATCTGAGCGAGTCAAGGGTATTGTCAACAAAGAATTGCATTCTAGGGAGGCAACCTATTGCCCAAGAGGCATTACTTCCCTTTTTCCAGGCAAGTCTCCTTGTCTCCATATTGCTTATTATGTATTGATGTTTAAATGTTTAGATTATTGTCACTATTTAAGTCACATTGCCATATTGAGATGCAAGTCCAATAAAGGCGCGTGTACATACATTTTCCTTTTTATGTTCTTCTTTTTCCCCTTTTCCTCTGCGTATTTGGTGATTTTCTTATACTGGCAGCTTTTCCAGTTGAAGGTTGATTGTGCCAATTTCCATGACGAGCAAAAGTCCAATTGGCTTTCAGTCTCTTGCTCATATTGTTAGGATAAAAGAGTCGCTTGTTCTTCACTCCTCATTACCTCTCTTAGCCTTCTTGTAGTTTGCTTTTTGTGGTGTTTTCTTTTATGTTAAGCAATCATTACTGTGAAAAATAATATCAGTTTATGTTGCTGCGTGCACGGATTAGTATTCCCAATTTAGGACTAATTGGACATGAAGAAGTACTGTAGGATCAACTCTCACATGAATCCTTTACTTAGAATATGGATTTTGTTAAATCTCATGTTGATCTGCTTCTCTCTGTTCCAGAAATGCGACATTTGGCCTGAAGTTGTGCGGGTAGACTATAATCCTCGCCATATTGATCTAATAGCTCTACGTGGAGGTAACTATGCAGAGCTTCTTAACGTAGTTCCGTGGAAGGTAAACTGCTCATTTGTGGCTTCAGCTGTCGACTGCTATTTTTTGAAATGATAATAATTTATTAGGAAAAAGGCTGAAGCCAAAAGAATATGAGAACAAAAAGAAAATAAAATTACAATAAAGCCTCCTTATAATTTTATCGAAAGTGATCAATGGATAGTATTTTAGCTGCTTGCGCCCATACGAGAACACTTGATTTTGCCCTATTAAAAACTTCCAAGCTGCGACCCTGTCGATTTTTGAAGCAACGACTATTTCTTTCCAACCAAATGCTCCATAACCCTGCTAGTAAACACAACTGCTAAATCTGCTTCCCCACTTTACCCTTTCCCCCCCATGCCAAGCTAAGAAAAACCGGTTAATTGAGCTTGGGCAACCCATGCAACTCCAAACAATTTAAAGAAACCGAGCCAAATGTTTGAAGTGTAAGGACAATGAATAAAAAGATGATCGACCGTTTCCTTCCTCACCTTGAAAACATGGTAAACACACATTAGGGATAATCATGCCGTGCTTACTTAAATTGTCAACCGTGAGGATCTTTTCTTGCGCATCAACCATGCGAAAGCCACCACTTTGAAGGAGCGCCATAATGCAAAACATAAGCTATGTGACATTCTAACTGCTCTATATGCCCCCCATTGATCATTGAATAGAATGATTTTACTCAGAACTTTCCAGATTTTTCTTTTAACCACACCATAGGCGCCTCTTCCTCCGTGATAGATGGATGCCGAGTAGAAAGTAATTCAAACAATCTAACCAAACCTTCCACCTCATCATCGCGTAAATTTCTTCTACAAGGAGGCGCCCAAGTAGTTTCCTCACCATGTACAGAAAAACATCTATTGGCTGTTATATTTGGCTCTAGGGAAATTCTTGTTAATCGAGGAAAAGTGATGCTCAACATTTGGACCCCAATCCACACATTTCATCTAATCTTCCTACCATCACCTAAATAGAAACCCATCCTCCCCCCCCCCCCCCCCCCAAACCTTATTTTTCAACAAATTCACTGATTTCCATAAGGATGAAGCCCTATACAAAGAAGAAGGTTTTGTCCATATACCCTCTTCCTGAACCCCATACTTTCTACACAACACTTTCCTCCACAAACTACTTTCTTCTACCCCAAACCTCCAAACCTATTTTCCCAACAATGCCGCATTCATTCTCTCCAAACTCCTCAAACCCACACCCCTCCCGAGACACTGGTTTACACGCTTCTTTTCCCACTCAAGTAGATGGAATTTGTGATTTTCGTCTGACCCATGCCATAGAAAGTCTCGCTTCATCTTCTCTAACTAGGCCATGGCCGATTTTGGACATTTGAATGTAGACATGAAGTAAATCGGAAGGTTTGACATAGCTGACTTTGTTAATGTAAAGCCTACCTCCCAAAGAAAGAAGCCTACCTTTGCACGATGATAATTTTCTTTCAAACCTTTATATTACTTTGTCCAATAAATGCTTTTTGGCAATTCATCTATAATTAATGGAAGACTTAGGTATGAACATGGGAAGGAGAGCCCACCTTGCGTCCAAAGCGTGCTGCAAAACCCTCAGCATCTTCCTTAGAGAGACCTACTCCCAACGGTTCACTTTTACTAATGTTGACCTTTAATCCCGAGATCGCCTCAAAGCATGTTATAATTGAGCGGAGATTATCAACCTTCAATTCATCCACAACGCATAAAAGGAGAGTATCATCCGCATATTGGAGATGTGAAATCTGAAAGTTTGAATTATCTAGTTGAAAGCCTTCCGCTAAGCCTAGTTCCACCCCTTGTTCTAACATCCTCCTAAAATCCTCCATCACCACCACAAACAAAACGGAGATAATGGATCGCCCTACCATAACCCTCTTGTTGAAGAAAAGAACCCTTTCGGTGCACCATTTACCAACACCAAGTATTTTGCCGATTGAACACAAACTTGCATCCACGTTCTCCATTTCTACCCCATAAGCCAACCACCCCAACATATAATTGAGGAAGTCCCAATCGTCATGTTCGTATGCTTTGTCAATATCTAGCTTACAAATAATGCTCTTCTTTCCTTTCCTTTTACAATAATTGATACATTCATTTCATGAGCTATTAGAACATTATCCACTATTTGCCTACATTTCACAAAAGCCCCTTGAGATTTTGAGATCATGTCGCTTAGAACCACACTGAATCTGGAAGCCAATCTTTTCACCAAGATTTTATACGACCCCCCAATAAACTAATTGACCTAAAATCCCTTAAACTTTCCACACCTTTTTTAGGAATTAGCGCAACGAATGTCACTCCTAATTCTGACGCCAAATGGCCCTTTTTGAAAAAATCTTTTATAAAGTTAAACAAATCTATTCTTGCTTAACCATCTCCCAAAGGATTTGAAAGAAAGCTTTTGGATAACCATCCGGTCCGGGTGCCTTCCCTCTCCCCAACTCTGAAACTGCATTTTGAATTTCCTCTTCTGAAACTGGCTTTTCTAAAGATTCTGCAGTTATAGAAGAGAAGGATGCAAATGAAAGATTGTCAAGCTTAGGTCTATGCCATTCTTCCCTTGTTAGAATATCGTTATAAAACCTAACAATTGCTGAACATACCTTTTCCTTTCCTTCAACTCTCTTCCCTTTAACCATTAGGCTTTTGTTTTTATTTACTCTAGCCTGTGCACTTGCCATGGTATGGAAAAATTTCGTATTTTTATCACTTTCTTTCAACCAAATTGCCCGAGAATGTTACCTCCATAAAGTTTCCTCCTCTCTCATCCTTGCATTATATTTTGCTCTATAAACTTCCTTCCAAGCTCTCTGTTCTTTCGACAACTCTTCAACCTCTTCTTTGATATCAATAGCCTGAATGTCTTGGAGGATTTTTGTTGATTCCTCTTCACGATGCTTCCATACCTCATTTTTCCACACCGTAATCTTTCCTATTAACAGATTCAGTTTCTGAAATAAACAAAATCCCGTGTAACCTGCAACTTTGAAGGAAGACCACCATTCTTTAACTTGCTCACTGGATCCTTCCACCTCTAACCATGCTAGCTCAAATCTGAAGGGATGAGGACCCCAATCCTCCTCATCCACCTCCAAAATAATTGGACAATGATCAAATACGGGTTTTGGTAATCCTCTGTGATGAACAAGTTGATATTTCTCTAACCAATCCAAAGAAGTTCATGCAAATTTCTTACAATTTAAATGACATAAATATGTAAAACTTATGAGCTAGAATGAACATAAAGGAAATTAGTGCAGAGAGAAAATGAGATTAAGCTGTCACTTTATCCAGAGAGGAAATGAGATAAAGGTGTCTTTATGGATTACATTAAGCCATTGTTAACTTGGCTTCTGATGTATGTCATTCCTTCCTCTAATGGAGGACATCAAATTTGTCCTTTTGTCAATTGTTGCAATATTTTTTATGCTGTCCTGACTTCAGAGAAGTGCTCTGCTGTTTGTTGCCTTGACCTGTCCTTGGATAACTGCTCCTGTACTTCAGCTCTCCAGCATGTGGTGGACTCAACAGAGGTGGACAAAACAGAAGTTTTTTGGCTGCGGATGTTACAGAGAAACAAATTACTGAAAGGAAGTGATAAAAAAGTTTCATGTAGGACCCCTTTTAGGCTTGTGATTTACAAATTATCCAGGAACTTTGCTGTAAACAGTCCTTTTGTTTATGCAATCGTGTTTTAAACTGTTCACATTCACAATCTTATCTCAGTCCCAGATCCAAACAATATATTGAGTTCTATGATCTGATACTTCGTCAAGGCAACCAAATTGTTCAGTCAGTGTAATATTGTCTAATATTAATTTTAAAGAAATTTCTTTTATGGTTTTACTAGATAGAACTGCAAATGCGCAAGACTGGCCAAAGGTTAGCTGATCCTGGTGTTACAGGAATCTAAACCATGCCTTTGAAAGTGATTTCTAAGGTTTCACTTATTCAGATCTTTGAATACTGCCCTTGTCCTTTCCATCTTTCACTTATTCAGATCTTTGAATACCGTTTTCATCCTTTCCATCTTTTCAAAAGTACTCGGATTGCATTGAATACCGTTTTCGTCCTTTCCATCTTTTCAAAAGTACTCGGATTGCATTTTTAGTAAGTAAAATGCATCTCCAGTATTCTAATCCGATAAACACAGCATTGATATAAACACTTAGGTTCAGTTGGCTATGTATTTCCATGTTCTTGATATCCTTCGCGTTCCCGGAGGTTAACATCCCCTTGTAAAGTGATCTCACTGCTTGCTGCTTGACTTGATGCTGAAGGTCAATTTTCTTTGACTCTTCGTAGTAGTATGCTGCAGTGGAAATATGTTGCCATTATCCCCTTGCACCTCTTTATCTCTCTATGGATTATATGCTGAGCCTGAGGAGGTTTTGTATATTCTGTCACAAAATGCTTTGATGCTGCCAATTTTCATCCTTTAGCTGGCAGAGATTCCGACTGTCATACTTCCATGGCTTCCAATATTCATATGATAAATGCTAAATTTCTAATAGTTTCTTATTGATAGACCTTTGGAAATGTAGAATTTTCATGGTATGTGATATAAATTCAATGCAGGGAATTGAGTTACAGCTCAAACATGTTCATGCAGTTGGTATATATGGCTGGGGCAATGTCTGTGAAACAATAATAGGGGAGTGGTTGGAAGACATTTCACATAATCAGGTATAGGGCCATCTTCTTTATCTACTTCCTGAAAATGATAAAGATTCCTGATGCATTAAATATTATGTGCTATGCAATTTTTTTCTTCTTATAAAATCAATTGGCATTCTGTAATGTAGGTTCATAAATTATTGAAAGGGCTTGCTCCTATTCGATCGCTGTTTGCAGTTGGTTCTGGTGCTGCCAAACTGGTTTCTTTGCCAGTTAAGAGCTACAGGAAAGATCACAGGTTGCTCAAGGGGATGCAAAGAGGTATGCAACAAGTGCTCAGCCTATTCTTTTAGTTGAACTGTAAATTGTAGTCTATGATACATGCGGCTCTTACCCCATACAGGCTCTATGATATACATCTTAGTGACTTTTATCTGCTTAAAATTCCTTGGAAAATTTATCACATTAACATATAATATGAGCTGAAATATAACAAAATGTAATTGTAATTGCTTTCAGAGAATGTAAATATAGCAATTATTTTGAGCTGTAGCTCAGGGCAAGGGCACTGCAGTAAGTATTACCTTCAATATAGAGTTGTACCAAGATTACCTGTTATTATGACCATACTCATTACTGTCCGAAGAAACTTCATCTCTAATGCTATGCTTCCTTTCATTCCAAACACCCCAAAACATTGAAGCGGCAATGTGTTGCAAGGGTTGTTTTCCCCATTGTTTTGAAAGGAGCTTCACCATCATTTTTGCATCCTTTATATTTTTGAATATTACTTGCATCTAGTGTTTGCATGTATTGCTGATATTATCGATTATGTTGACGATATTACCGGTATTTCCAGCTCGGCAATACTAGTAACATTGGGAAATGTAGAATTTTCAGGTTTTGGTGATATTTTGTGCTGTGTCAATAACAGAATGTATCGCCAAAATATCATGAGTGTATCATGTATTAAGTTTCATGGATTGATTGCATCAGGGATAATATCGTTGATTCAAGTCGATATCCTCATTTGCGACAACATTATTTGGCAAAAAATTCAGAAAAAATCCTATAAAAAAAAAGGAAAAGTGAAAGATCTTCCAATTTTCTTTCTACATTTGAATTTGGGGGTTGATTTTGGCACCTCAGCTTCATTCCCTGTGGATTAAATCTCCCATTCGGGGGAAATAAAATGTGCCTTTTGCATCGGTGGCCCGGAATCAACAATGCATAATTTTTTGCAATAAAATGTGTTTTTTTCTTTGATTTTCTCATGGATTTCATTTTAAATTCATGTCTATGCATGATTCTCATGCATTGATATGAATTTGAGTGGAAAACTGAGAGATTGAAGGGGATCAAAATGGAGAAGTTTGGGAAAATTGGGGAAAATATGATTTCCCCATTTTCTTGCATAAATTGAGTAACTGGGGGCCCAAATTAACATATGATGATTAGGGTATAGACTCATGTTGATCCCTCAATTTTTCAAAAATTTTAATTGTTTATATAAAATTTTTAAAAATGTTTAATTTGAGAAAAAGAAATTTAACTTAAAATAAAAAAGATTTCTGTTTTGTTTGGATGTTTTCTTATTTATGTTTCCATTTTTATGATCAATAGGTTGCATTTTTTGGTGGATTTTTTTTTTTTTTTTTTTTTTTTTTTTTTTTTAAAATTTTTTTTTACAAAACAAAAATTAAAAAATTCAGTTTATGTAAAAAATATATTTCCATTTGATTTTTTTTTTTTTTTGGGGTATGGATGCATGGTTGCATCATGAAATGCTTGTATGTATGTATGCATGGATGGATCGTTACTGTGTGCGTATGTATGCATGGATGGATGGTTGGATCGATTGATGGATCATGCACGTGCATATGTGCGTGCGTGGTTGGTTGGTTGGTTGGATGGATGGATGGATCATGCATTTGCGTATGTATGTTTGTGCGTGCGTATGCATGCATGGATGGTTGGATGGACGGTTCATGCATGTGTGAATGTGCATGCATGCATTGGTGCTTAGATGGTTGGATGGATCATGCATTATATAAACTTAATTTGCTTCTTCTTCTTCTTCTTCTTCTCTCGAAGTTTCACAAAAAAAAATCCCACCGTTTTCCCTATGTTTCCCCAATGTTTCCTTCAGTCAGTGATACATTTTCAGGGATTGGCAATATTGATACATTTTTTCGTATCCCCAACCAATGATACATGTAACGATACTGATACTACAAACACTGCTTGCATCTATGATTTTGTTTCCAAGACTTATTGCATTTTGATTTTTTAGCTATATGATTGATTAAAGAAAATAGATTAAGCATTTAAAAAAAAAAAAAACATTTTCTAAAACTTTCTTGGGTATTTTTGGAAAAACAAGTGGGAATGGTATGTCTATTACATACTGACGCACATGTCTTCCTCTAAATTGACAGTCACAAACCTTATTGAGAACCAATTTGTGCCATGCGTTTAGGAACCTTCCCATGCACATAATTGCATTTGGACTCATTGTTATCTACATCACCTATTCTGACCATTCATTAGGTCCAATCCACTTTTCTTCCATTAATGTTAAAAAAATTACAGCAATTGGATGGTCCTTATTCCTTAACATCCGTTTCTGGACCTATCTTCAATGAAAGATCTTCTCCATCCTTTCTTGCATGCCACTGATTGGACTGTTTGGATCATCCAATCAGTATGACTTTTCAAGGTAGCATATGAAAAGTGGGTCAGGTGAAACAGATGGTCCTGATTAATGAATGGATTGTCCCTGTGTCCAAACCAACTATGTCCATGGGAAGGTTCCAATACACATCGTCACAAGATCATCTCTCAAGCTTATCCTCAAATCATGTGTAAAAAGATGCTCTTTTTTTTTATAGCATTAAGCAACTTAATGGTAACTGTGGATCAATTGTGAACTTATTTGCTGGAGTCTTTTGTAGATAATTACTAGGAGAACGGTAAATTGTATTATGCAGCTGAAAGGGATGAAACTGAACTAAAATACAAATCCATCCTTTTCCATTGTTATCTCATTGCTGTTATGCACTTTTCCTCCTTTTTGTTTATAATACCTAGAGCTGTACACAAATCGAACTGAGTCGAGCTTGGCCTAGCTCGGCTCGGCTTGACCAACAAGCTACCCCAGCTTAAACTCGGCTTGGCTCGGTCCTCGAGCATGACTGGGCAACTCAGCTCGGCTCGGTCAGCAGCTCGGGCGAGTTTGAGCCGAGTTCGAGCTGAGTTCAAGCTTGAGCTTCCAAGTTGAGTTTGAGTTTGTCACTTTGATTCGAGTTCATGCTTTCTAGAGGAGTTCAAGTTCGATATATTGAGTTTGAGTCGAGTTTGAATTCGATTTCAAATTCGAGGTCGAAGTTGAACATAACACTAAAATGTATTAAATGCATAAAATCAATTATAATCCATTATAATTACATTGTTCACAAATTACAACTAATAATCTCTATAGGAGTGCCTGTTCCTGGCATATAATTACAGGCTCCTACATCGTTGTTTCATCCATCCAAACCTGCTTCATCATCATGTTGTCTTGGAGGACATCGCTGATGACTAGAAGCCTTTTCCATACTACGTTTTAAGGCGAGTTGGAGTTCATCTTCTTCGAAAGCGTTTAATCTAGCTTTCTCCCCTGCCTCTTCCATAATAGTTTTCCGTGTACCAGAAGGTTTGGATGGAGTGAAAGTTTCTTATTTGAATCTAGAAGGGCCTGAAAAAGAATTTGGACATCCTTTGGGGCATTAGGGCACAATTTTGCATGACCACCTCGACATGCCAAGTATAATCGCCGATTAGTTTTGTTAACGAACTTTGCCCTCACACAATCTTTGTTCTTCCAAACCTTGGCGATTCGGGTAGAGAACTGTAGTCGCAAATATTAGTCGATGGGTCAGATGACGACATATTTACACTCAATTAAAAAAAAAATAGTATGTTGAGGATTTATAAATATAAATAGAAATTAAAAACGAATAACTTGATATAAAAGCTAAATAAAAGCAATATGATAAACAAAAGCAAATAAGCGATAATGAGTAAAAGTCACATTGCACCATTTTCAACTTGAGTAATATTACTTCGCATTTAAGTTTCAACAAAATAAAAATAATTTATAACCGCCTTCATGTAGTTTTTGTTGCAGGTATGGTCTCGTCTTGACTCTTAATCTCTACCTCTTCCTCATCATGAATATTACCTATCCATATCGGACGCAACCAATCTTGTGTACAAATTAATGCTTCGACTGTTTTTTGTGAAAGTGAGCTTCGATGCTTGCTTACAACCCTACTCATGTTAAAAGCAGATTTTAATGCCATTGTTGAAATCTGTATTGATAATATGTCCCGTGCCATCACAGATAATATAGGGTATTTTGATTCACCAACTCTCATCTTCCACCATTCTAAATATTAACTCTGAGCACTTTATGATTGGCTCTTTTAGATACAATTCTGGCTTTGATTCCTTTGTCTGAACTTCCGTTTCTTCTTGTGCTAAGACATGTTAATGTAGGGGCATTTTCACACCAAGCTCGAGTGGGGTAGCCTGTGGGATGCGGGGACACACTCAGGGTGGGCGGCCCATGTGAGGCGGGTGGCTCATGTGAGGCGGTACCCATGTGATTTGGGGCCCACGAGGGGGGTTTAGCCAAGGTCCTAACCCATGAGATGTGGGGCTTGGGCTATGAGATAAAGGGATTAATTCGTCATGATCTAACAGTACAAGCTTTTAGAGCAAGTGGTTAATTGTTCTGCATCGAAAGATCAATACTAGTAATGAACATTACAAAATTTCTGCAGACCAACACAAACGATTCAAGGAATTCAATGTTGGGGACTGTGATGGTCCGCATCAGGCCAGAGCAGTACCCTCAAGGAGCCGTTCGTAAATTACACGCACGTAGCGCTGGACCATTCAAAATTCTAAAACGAAATGGTCTCAATGCGTATGTGGTAGATCTTTCACCTTCTGTGGGAATTAGTTCCACATTCAATGTGGAAGATCTAGTTGCATTTCATGGGACCATTGATACATTGTCCAGCTTTGTACCGAACCATCCTGATTCCCCAGAATTTTTCCTTGATTCATGGCCTCTTCCCGATGCATCTTCCCAGCCTCTACCTCCCATACCTACCATTCCCACACCCAAAGAGGAGAGAGAGTATATTCTGGACCATTAGATAGTATCAACGTCGGACGGTGGATTTCAAAAGTTCTTGGTCAAGTGGACGTCACGCCTAACTTCAGATAGTGCGTGACTTATTGAGGAGGAGCTTCAGAGACTCGATCCTAACATCTTGGAGTGGTTCGGGAGTTTTGTTTTACCAGTGGCGAAATCTTTGCAGCCGGAGAGAGTTGATGGGGACATCATGCGCATGTGCACGCCCCCCACCCTACGCACATACTCAAGGAGGAGGAAGGCCCCACTATTTGATTTGGATCGATGACGACATTTATGGAGGACCTCTTAGTTAGGGGGCCGTGCTATGGAGCATTGGAATAGACCTGATCATCATAGGGATTCCACAATTGGATCTCATGATCGTGGCCCACTATCCTAAATGATATAGGATTTTGAGTTTTGGTTATTATCGTTATTAGAAACATCATGAACGGTTTTGATTGTGTTAATTAATTGTTATTTTTGTTACTTCGTCTCTAAGTAATAGTGCGCGCACATGGCGCGGCTTTTGGGGTTTAAGGTTTCTTATAAATAGGTAGGGGTGTACATCGAGTCGAACCGTGTCTAGCTGGCCTCAACTCGACTCGGCTCGAACACTGGCTAACCTCAGCTCGAACTCGGCTCGGCTCGGTCCTCGAGCCTAATTGGCCAGCTCGGCTCGGTTCAGTCAACAGCTCGGGCCGAGTTCGAGCCAAGATCGAGCTGAGTTCGTCATTGAGGCATTTTCACAAACACCTGAACTGCAACTTCACAATCCCACTGTTTGTGAAACAAAGGCAATGGTTTTACAGGTGTTTTATCAAACACCTTCTAAGTAACATAAAAACCAAAAAAAATAAAGAGAAAAAATGTATTTGTTTAATGTACATACCTTGCTTGCCACCGGCCAATCCTTCCTTGCCACTAGCCACATTTGGTTGAGTCATTTTATCAAACAATTGGTGAGCAACATCAATGGCAAAGTAACCGAGTCACCAAACTGGTTCGATCCGAGCTGTATTCGAGTTGGATTCGATCCGAGTCGAGTCGAGCTGGGGCCTGCTCGAACTCATTTTCGAGCTCAAAAAACCAGCTCGACTCGACTCGAACTCATCTTCGAACCGGGTTGAATCGAGCTTTTTCGAGTTGAGTCGAGTGAGCTAACCGAGCTAGCTCAGTTCGTGTACACCCCTATAAATAGGCAACCCCATATAGGCTTTTTTTCATTGAAGATTATTAATAAAATTCTGCGTTTTCTTGCTTTTCTAATTCTCTGAGTTGTGGAAATCTAATTGGGTGCGAAACCCTCCCTTCTTCGAATGGCTAATTACCGTGGTGCGAAACCACATTCATCCCAAATCGCCCCCACCTCTTACCCTCAATATTCATCCTCTCCTACAACCATCCAATCTTCAAATCCACCTATATTTTGCACCCAATCCTTCTCTACAACAGATTTTCAGAATTAGTCCCTGCAGGAGAGCCGAAACTTTGGCGGAGCACCGTGCTCAAACTAGTCATCCGGTTGCCCTGAAACTTGGTGTGTGGGTGACCCATCCCTGGCCGACCAACCCCTAGTTGGCCCTTTTTGGGTTTGTGGGCCCCACACACGTGCGAACAGCAATCCACACACATGCGTTAGGCCAGCTTGCTGTCCACACGTGTGGACTGATTACAGGGTCTCTCTTTCCTCTATTTCACTCCTTTCCCACCTTATTTCCTTAACCCTAACTCTAGATAATCCTAAATCCCAATTCCTATTCCACTTTTGCAAACCCCAGGTTTTCCCGATTTGAAACGTGTGAATCCCTTGGATTGGGAAGTAATTCTTTGCATGTGTGGATGAATCTATTCTCCTTTGAGCATTGTTTGGTCTATAATTTTAATTGATTTAGCCATAACAGGTGTAGGCTTGGACCCTCGTAGATTCCCCTTGTTGAATGCTTGACCTTATGTGGAATGTGGAATTTTGTGATTGTTTATAAATTAGTATGAACTAAAGCCTGAAATCTTGCATTTCATATTTAATTTTCATGTCTTGCATCAAACTAGGTAATAATGCTAATGTGATAATTCTTTTACCAGGTGCAGTTGCATTCTTAAGAAGTATCTCAATTGAAGCAGTTGGGTTGGGGGTACATTTGGCAGCAGGAGCTCATGACATCCTACACCAAACAGAATATAAACTCACAAGTATTCCACCTTCTGTACCATTGACTGTGAGAAGCAGAGGAAGGATGAGCGTGAGGTCTAACCCACCTAAAGATGCGCAACAAGGGATTAAGCAGGTATACCTTTCTTTTGCATATTTATTTGTTGTCATACTTACAATTCTTTTTCTTAGGCTCATAGTGCTTCCCATACGGACATTAAAACAGTTTTGACTTGTTTTCAAGTTCATCCATTTTCCGCTTTCGAAAATTCTGCACTTCTATTCAAGTTACATTTATCATGTTGAATGTGCACTTCCAAACAGCTCACATCCAATCAACCCAGCAATCAATAGCGTATCCAAGATCGGCATCAGCTGACACATTCACAGAGCTACTGCTATCCGTTATATTATACTCCTATGTCCTTTATTCCTGCTAGTTCTTAATGTCTTTAATCTAGTTGTGTTATCGTGTTATTTTTCTTTCCCCTCAAGACTCTCATTGACGTGATAATAGTAAAGGTTCTGTTTTTAATTTTGTATTTAGTTTGAATCTCTCATTGGTCGTGAATGGAAATTTCCACCCTTATGGGGGTTAGGTTGTCTTAATAGAAAACAAAAGCGATTGAGCCTTATTCTGATGAGGTGTACTTGTGTCAATACTTCTTAAAGGTGCATTGGATCTGTACTAACCTTGGGATATGGTGGAACAATTGGTCACTTGATCAGCCTATTCTTTGACAGAACTTACCCAATGAAGATTTCAGGGACTGGAGTTATTCAGTGCCTGTAAGGTTATGAGATCTGATAATTGTGATTCCAACATTTTCTTGAACAATATTTTTGTTTAAAAGTTGTAACTACTAACTAGTAAAATATATTTTTTTCTTGGCATGTTGGGGTTGAAGTTGTTGTATTGCACATGAGGTAATATGTTCAAAAGGGCATTCCCTATATGGCCAATTCTCTAGCAAAGAAGGGGGCCTGTAGATCTTTTCTTTTTTATCAGGGACTCCTTTCCATGGCCTTGATGGAGACTGTCCTTCCGTTTTTCTCTTAATTAAATGTGCTATTGATAAAAAAAGGGCATCCCTGTCAAACAACCATTTACTCCAAAAGCTTAAGCTGTCAGAGTGTGGTGTATCAATGTATATCAAGGGACTTTATCACTTCAACACCCCCCCGCACGTGTGGGATGGGAACTCCGCACGGGAACATACTGACAAGGGTGGAGGGACGCTCACACCATAAATAGGCCGGGCTTAATTTCTCGGTCCCTGGGCTGGACCTGATTTTTCCTGACCCCCCATGGGAGAATAATATATTAGCGAGGCATATTTGCTGCTCTCGAGATTCGAACATAGGATCTTCTGCTCTGATACCATGTCAAACAACCATTTACTCCAAAAGCTTAAGCTGTCAGAGTGTGGGTATCAATGTATATCAAGGGACTTTATCACTTCAACAATCCCCATCCATGGCAGGGCATCGTCTGTTTGTTGATGATTTATAGGATCCTGATGCAATGTGTTTAGTATCCTAGCATGCACAGTCCGTTCAAGTGGGTCACATGGTCTGGTTATCCACACTGTTGACCTGATGGCCCCACAGTGGGTGGGAATGCCCCAAAGATATTCTAATCTTAGCCATCCAATCATTGCCCCATTTACAGAATGTTGCTGTATTATTATTGTTATTTTTAACTGTAATTGTAGGCCACTGATTGAAGGGTTAGGATCTTCCAGTCTGGAGATTTTTGGGGCATCTGGCATCCATTCCATCGTGGGGCCTCCTGGATCGATGTTATGAGTAGTTGAACCATGGGCCCCACTTGTACAGACTGGTGCGCAAGGATGCACTAACTTCCTGATGCACCAGGGTTCCAAGTCCTCTTTTTTGGTTTGGTCCCTGACTTCCAGTCTCTAACTCTTCTAATAATCGGTTAACAAGATTGCTTGTTTACCAGTTTAATACAGTGGTTAGAGATTTGCATTTCCATCTTTCTAGCATGCTATCCATGTATGCGGAGATTGTTTCAAACATGGCTTGCTGTAATTTTTAAAAATATATATATTTTTTGACAGGCCTATGAGAGCCTCAGTGAAGGCCTAGGCAAGACAGCTTCTGCTCTGGTTGGGAATCCCATTAAGGCGTATCAGCGTGGTGCCGGTGTCGGATCAGCTCTGGCGAGTGCTGTCCGTGCAGCTCCTGCAGCCGCTATAGCTCCTGCCTCTGCTGCTGCCCAGGCCTTTCACTGTGCCTTTCTTGGAGTAAGAAACAGGTCATGTTCTTGCCCAGTCTACAGATACAAAAGTTTTTTTTTGTTTGTTTTTTTTTTTTTTGGTTTAATAATAATGGTAAGCACCTTTCTGGAAACAAACATTTCTTACTAATAATGATGTCTGCAAACCTGCAGCATAGACCCTGAACATAAGAAAGAATCCATGGAGAAATATCTGGGCCCCTCTCAACCTCGAGCTTGCAGAAAATAGTGTTTCCAGTGCCCACTATATCATCTTACAATCTTAATCCTCTCAACACTGACACTTACTGAAACAGCGTCCTCTGAAGCAGATTGGAAGCAGATCAGAAACTGACGAGTTATTGCACTTGAACAGTCTGTATTATGTAAGTCGAACCTTTACCCAAAGGAAATATTTCTTCGTGTATGCTACATGCATTTTTTTTTTCCTGGGTAATTTTGAGAGGTCTGATATGGGTGTGATGCTCGGATGCAGGTGTACAGTTATTTGAACAGATTCTTTACAAATATCGGAACAAGATGGTGAGTCTGTAGATAATGTAAATAGCAGTGTTCCCCATCCCTGGTTTGTTCTGATGGAGCCTTGTCGTTTTAATGATACGACAAAGCTCATATAATATATAGGTCTTGTAATATGCCACTAATCATTTTTTAATCCTCAATTATAGTGGTTTTCATTTTTCTCATTTTATTTATTTATTTATTTTTCAAAGAAATGCCTTGTTATCCAGCCTCACCTTGCAGGGATTAGTAATCAATGAATACTGGTAGTATCCATTAGTTGAGGTAGGCATAGCAATTAAAACGGATTTGTGTGTGCTAGTCTGATGTCTAATCTACCATATCTTTTAGATCCTTCATAAAATTCCTTTATTTGATATTATATATTTAAATATCCTTAATTTTCATGAAATCAGAATCTACTAGTACCGTGTAGAGCAATCTCACCACATCTGTTTTATTTGTAATCTTCTGAGAAGCGACCAGCTGCAACCGGCTGCATGCTACGTGCGAACATGTCATGCAGAAAATCTGAGTCATCCAAAGTGCATGCTACCATGAAGATCACCTGGCGCAAGAAATCAGGCCTGCCCCCTACTCAGGTGGATCACACCCTCGAAATCAATGGGGGTAGCTGATGATCTGTCTCAACGTAAAGATGTGGCCCATCTAATGAGCGGATAGGTCTGATTTTTGAGACAGGTGGGTCACACCCTTGAAATCAATGGGAGTAGCTGATGATCTGTCTCAACGTAAAGATGTGGCCCATATGATGAGCGGATAGGTCTGATTTTTGAGACAGGTGATCTTCATGGGGAACCCATCTTTTTAACGAGGCTCTATGCGTTTAGCATGCGGTCTGCTGTAGAATTTTTTTTTTTTTTTTTTTCAAGGGTCATGTTCGACCCTACTAACCCATTTCACAATAATTTTTTAAAAATATTATTATTTAGTTATCATTCTTGGATAGCCCTTTACGTCTAAAAACTAAAGCATAAGCTGGGACACATCGTCTGATGAAATAACGGGAATTGTTAGACTATGAGCAGGGATGTATTGTTCCTCTGTAAGCACCCACGAAAACTGTGAGATGGTGTCAGTCTGGTGATCAGGACCGTTCATCAGGCAGGGGCCACGGTGGATATATCACTGCATGTTTAGACGTTCTTAACTACGGCAGAAATGAACATTTACAACACTCCATCAATCCTGGTGCCCGCTAATTGAACGGACAAGATGTCGATTTTGGCAGTTCCTAGTTCCACGAGAATTGTTATGTGAAGGGTGCCGGTGCGGCTGATAGATGACCTCCTTTAACGAACGGTTGTTTTTTGCAATAATATATAAAAATAGAAAGCCCAAGCAAAGCCCTTTTTTTTTTTTTTTTTTTTGATGTGACGGTTAAAGGGGCAGAATGCAAGGGCGAATGAGGGAGAAGTTTTTGTCTTATGCTATGTCTCTTTTGGGTCAAGTCCCTCCATCTTCCATAAGAAACAATAGAACGTGAGTGGGTTAGTGGGCGCATCCAGTGGTGTAAAGGATTTTTTTTTTTATTTTTTTTTAACAAATAATTCATCCATGATTTGAAATGTTGGCCCACCCTCCCTATAAAACCCCAACTTTGAGATGGACCACAACCCACGTATGGGTTGGACATTACTCATCTTTCCTTACCAAACAGCTCACTGAGGTAGACTCCTATGATGGTTCACTACCGGACAAGTGGTTAATTCGTACGTCAATCTGGACCATCCATTTGAAGGCCACCAATTGGGTGGTTAGGATTTCTTGATCAGGGTGATTTTCTAGCCATGGGTGATCTGCAATGTGCCTCATGATTTGGGTGGTCTGGATGTACGTATATTCGGGTCCCAAGGAGGATGAGTTAGTAGCATCTTGAAAATGGTGGTGAACTACTACCGAGTCTTGTCATATGCCAAGTGGATCTCGTGCTGATTCGCTGGCAGAGTGGGATAGCCATCAACAAGCATTCGGAAGCTTGGCATGCATGAATGGACCTAAATCAGAATCGTCCAAATATTGGGACCCATTTGAATGTGATAAAGCCCCAAACTTTGTAACGTTAACGTCTTTGTCTACCGGTTAAAACGATTCGTTTAGTGTTGATGTTGTTGTTGTTATTATTATTATTATTATTATTATTATTATTATGGTTTATAAGCTATCTAAAGTGGGGCCCACAATTTCTACGGTTTAGTTTGTGTACACTTAGATGTGCGAATGGATCAGCAGATACTGGGATAGTAACGAAGTTCTCCCTAGATTTGATTTTACATGGGTGTGGAATCTGAGGTGTGGGACTTATCCGGTCTTGTTATTCAAACATGCACGTCTTTTTGTTTTTGTGCTTATCATGAAAACATGGAGCTCTTGTCAATTGCCAACTCTGCGTACTTTATTTTTATTTTTATTTTATTTAAATGGTGCTGGATTTACATGTGGGCCCACCTATCACTCAATAGAGTCCATCGTGGATAAAACATGGAGCGGATTAGGTGTGGCCCAACCTCACCCAATATGGTCGGCCCTTACCGTAGGCCCCACTTTGATATGTATGTATTCTACATCCATCTTCTCCATCAGTTTTTCCATACTATATTTTATGGCATGAGGCTAAAAACGAAGCAAATCCAAATCTCAAGTGGACCGTACTGTAGAGAACAGTAGTGATTGAATGCTCCATCATTGAAAACTTCTCAGGGTCTATTCGAGATTTGAATCTGTTTAATTTTTGAGTTCATGCCCTAAAATGTTCTAAAATAACGGATGGACAGCATGGATGCGGAATACGGGAGCGGATTGGCTACTCCCCGCCACCAGCCAATGGCCGGTGGTTGGTGCTCTGTGGGCTCCACCATGATGTATGTTTTTCATCCATTCCATTCATATATATTTCTAGATCATTTTAGGATATGAGACCAAAAATGATATATATCCCAATCTCAAGTGGACCACATTACAGGAAACAGTGCTGAATGAACGTTGACCATTAAAAACCTTTTGGGGGCCATAAAAGTTTTGGATCAAGATGATCTTTGTTTTTTTTTACCTTAATATAGGTCTGTATCACCTAATCAACAGATTGGATGTCAAATAAACAGTACAGTAGGCCTTAGGAGGATTTTAATGGTGGATATCTAATCACTATTGTTTTCCTGTGGTGTGGTTCACCTGAGATTTATATCCATCTCATTTTTGAATGAAAACATAAAATGATCTTTAAAATTGGATGAACGGCATGGATGAAACACATACATCATGGTGGAGCCCACAGAGCACCGACCACCAGCCACCGGGCTAGTGGTAGGGGGAGTAGCCAATCCTTTTCCACAGAACACATACATCAAAGTGGGCCGTACAGTAAGATCTCATCATCTTGGGTGAGGCTGGACCAGTCCTAAATCCGCTCCCTTTTGCCAGGGCATCCCCCTTATATGTAGGAAAACACTTACGTACCTCGAGCATCTACCTACTAACCACCGGGGTTACTTATCTTCTCCAAGGCGGGGAAATGAATTAACGTGGATGAAATCACCATCGTTTGGCCATAATCAGGTTGATTGAACATCCAGGTGGGCCACCCAAAAAAATTAAAAAACTTCAAACCTTTTTGGAATAGCGATTTTTGGAAATTCTTTCATCCTAATGAGGCATATCAAATGAATGGATTGGGTGGCATATAGCCACTCCTATGTATGTTCCATTCCAACTGTTTCACGTGTTCTTTCTTAGTTGAGTTTTGGAATATCATGGTTAGGTTCAGAGGTAACATGAGGTAATTAAAATGGCTGATGGACGGAGTAGACGTATTGAAAGTTCCGCATGTGGGTTTCGGTTTGCCAATGTAACCCGTAAGTATCTAGTGCCATGTACGTTAGGTTTAGAGGTAGGCATCGAGTCCGATTGGATTGGGTCCAACTATACTCGAATCGATTTTTTCAAGTGCAACTCAATCCGTTCTGGGATTGAGTCTAGCAGGGTTGACTCGATCCGATCTGATTCCTTGCTATCCTGATTCGAAACAAGTCCGACTCGATCAGGGAAACTGAGTCGGATCTGGTTGGGTATGGTTTGCACCAAGTCTTCTAATTTTTTTTTTTTGAAAAATAAAATAAAAAATAAAAAAAATGGAAAAAAACGAGTCAAGTGCAAGGTTTGCAGCCGAGCCAGTGAGGTCCCGACCTGGGCCGGACCACCAACGAGTCAGGACAGGACCTATCATGAAGTGCAGTCCACCAGCGAGCCAGGGCGGGCCACCAATGGCTTGCACGGTTGCACCCGACGTCCTGAGCTCGAAAATACACAAAAAATAAAAATAAATGGGACCTATCTAATGAATGGAGAAGGATGAACGGTGAAGATGGCTTATTGGTTTGCTGAGTAGCTTGGATTTGGATCGAGATTGGTGCAATGCCGTTTGAGTAGGGTTAGAGACTTAGGATTCGCCGTTTGGGTAGAAAAGAAGGGTAAAGTTTTTTTTTTAAAAGTAAAAATATACTTTATAGTACTCGACCAGATCGGACCGAATTGGCTACTTACCCGAACTCGACTCATTTTGCAATCAGATATGAGTGGATCTACTTGATCCGACCTGACCTAACTTTCAGTTCGGGTCGAATCAGATCTGACCAGTTCAATCGAGTTGGGTCGGATCCTGCCCACCTCTTGTTAGGTTGTTTTTAAATATACGGTTGTGAATATACAAGGTCATGGTTATTTTTGGTTCCAGTACAATTCGTACCATATCGTATCTCAAAACGTATGAGAAATACTCCGATGCCCTGACAGAGCGTAGAAGTTGATACGCAGGCTTTATGAATCGCAAGTGACTCCAACCAAATCTTCAAAATTGTGAGACCATTTAGATGAATGGTAAAGCAAAAATCCCATTGATTTGACTAACCAGCAAATTGCTGGACATTTTAGTCGACGGTTGAAATGAAAATAAAAAACCAAGGGTCCTAATCCGTAATATAAATCTCCACGACTTAGAGATAACGATATCTGTCAACCAGTTAGATGCGGTTTTGCTAGTGACCTGAACGCTAGCCAGTTAGCAGGTGTCAAAGCTTTGTGAGCCCCACCATGATAGGTGCATTTTATCCTTCATCCATTTTTTCAGCTCATTTGAGGCATCAGTCCAAGAATATGAAGATTCAAATATCGTAGGAATCACACCACAGGAAACGGAGGGAGCGAACGCTTACTGTTGAAAACTCTTTGAGGGCCACTGAAGTTTTGGATCAAGATCTATGTGATCTCACTAAAAGACGGCAAACAAATATTACAGTGAACTTCACTTAGAAGGTTTTAAATGGTTAAAGTTCAATCAATACTGTTTTTTACTGTGTCCTCTACCTAATTTTTGAATCTATTTCATTTTTGGGCTCATGCTTTAAAATAAGATAGAAAAAAAGAATGCACGGCGTGGATAAAACACAAACATTACAGCCAACTAGCTGACTGGTGTTCGGGTCACTAGCCAACCCGCATCCCAACCAGGTTTTTTCTCAGTATAGGACCTATCCATAGCGGGTCCCGCAATTTAGACAGTTTAATTTGATTTAATATATGCCACATGGACCATGCCCAAGTGCTGGTGTATCAACTACCACACTCTGTAAGAGTATCAAATAACTCCCACGTATAAATTCTGTAAAAGTCAAGGTATTATGCACGGGATTGGATAAGGAAGTGAGAGACATTGGCCATTGTCATATCACAGGTGTAATAGATTTTGACCATTGAAACTTGGGGCCTTACCACTAATCTTAGGCCGAGAACATCAGACGGTGGTAATAACGAGAAGAAAGACCGAGTGTTTGGTGTAGAGTCTATAAAAGTGAATATACGCGCAAATGTCAAAATCTAAACAGCTGATCGGCACTACGCACGCAGCTTCACACATCTTCGGAAAGCGAGTGACATAAAAACAGCGCTTCTCCTTAAAATCCCCACTCTCTCTTTCTATAGTGATAGTTTACCATGATTTTCAAAGTGGTAGTGACTCATCCACCTGACGCGGATTAGCTACTGACAGGTTGAATAGCGAGACTCGCTACTCAAGTAACGTCACTAAGTTCTGTGGGCCCATGATGATGTATGTTTTGTATCCACGCCGTCCATCCATTTGGAGAGATTATTTTAAGTAAATAGAGAAAAAATGAGTCTAATATAAATCTCTAGTGGACCACACCATAGAAAAAAGTGGAGAGAGTAACACCCACCATTAAAAACTCCTAAAGACCATAAAAGTTTTCGATCAAGCTGATACTTGTATTTTCCCTTATTTCATGTCTGTGTTAACTTGTGAACAGTTTGGATTTCAAATAAACACCATGGTGGGCCTTAGGAAGGTTTCAAGGGTGGGAATCACTCTCCCCACTGTTTTCTTTGGTGGTATCTACTAAAGCTTTGGATCTGCCTCATTCTTTGAATCTTGCCATAAAATGATATCTCCAAATGGATGGACGGTGTGGATACAACATATACATCATAGTGGGGCCCACAGAACTTAGTGACTTCACTTCAGTAGCAAAGTCTTGTTACTCAACCTGTCAGTAGCTAATCCGTGTCCCTCATCCACCGTAGATGTGGTGTATATGCAGAAAAATCCAAACCCTCCAAATCTTGGACACCATCATGGATGTAGAATATGCTTAAAATAACAATGACCCGAGAATCTTAACCGTCTGATATATGGCTCACGAGTTTGGGCTTGGTAATTAAATTTCTGATCGTCCATTTTATAGTCACCAGTAGGATGGTTAGGATCTAGTGATCGGTTTGATTTTGGACTATTCTCCATCGATGATGGAACCCACAATTTGAATAGTCTGGATTCCCCCACATTTAAGGTGGATGATTGTAAATTATCAATGTGGCCTCTCTCTCTCTCTCTCTCTCTCTCTCTCTCTCTCTCTCTCTCTCTCTCTCTCTCTACCCTTCACTACCTTCCAATCTCCTTATCTTTGCCCAAAGGAAGATTGGTAATACCCATAAATAAACAAAAGAGAAAACCCAGAAGAAATAGTTCAAAATTCATACAAAAAATCAAACAGGTACTCTCTCCCTCTTACCATACATCCATCTCTTAGAGCTATGGCCACCCAAAACAAGATTGAGAAAATTACAGCCAAACAAGACCAAATATCAAAACAAGAAAACCCACAACACCATCTACTCCAATCCACAAACCACCAAAAGCCTACTACTTCTCACCCACATTCACCTTCCTCCTCTCCTTCCCATGAATTCTCCTTCACAATCTCTCTCCACCCATCACCACCATCCGTCATCGACAAACGCAAGACCCCACCGTCCATTGCCATCGACTTATCCCCGGCTGATGATATCTTCTTCCATGGCCACCTCCTCCCTCTCCATCTCCTCTCTCACTTCTCCAACTCTCCACGTATCTCCACCACTTCCTTAGACAATCTCAACCCCACCATTCGAGATCTCTTCAGCATTTCAAAGCTCAACAACGACGACGACAACAACAACAGCAGCAGCAGCAACAGTAGTGGGTCCAAGGGAAGAAGCAAGCCCAAGTCATTCTCCTTGTTCAAGTTTGGAAAATGGCGAAAAGCATTCCAAACTGGTGAAAGTAAAGAAAACAAGAGGAAGTTGAGATTCAACGTAAGGCGGGTTTTGAAGAGGTATGTTAGGGTGGTTAGGCCCTTCTTGTTCTTCAGAGGAAGAGAGAAGGAGAAGCGCGAGCAGCCATATTCCTTCTCAGGCAATTTGAATTCTTTCAAGTGGAAGGAGTGGGGAGTAAGAAGAAGAGGAGGATTCTCTGCTCCGGCTTCCATGCGAACGTCTCCGACAAACAGTGGCCTTCTTCTAGCAACCACGACCATCTCTTCATCCAACGATAGCACCATGGAAGAGCTCCAGAACGCAATCCAAGCAGCCATTGCACATTGCAAGAACTCCATTGCAGTGAAAGAGGAGACTTGCAAATGACTGTATGAGAATCCGAAGATAATTAGCTTTCTCTCTTTTCTTCTTCTTCTTCTTCTTCTTCTTCTTCTTCTTTTTTTTTTTTTTTTGTTCTTCATGTGTACATAGTATGTGGTGTATGAAATGGGTTTTGGGTTATGATTATATTGATGAGAGCGTTTGATTTTCTTGAATTTTTCTTGAAGAGTTTGAACTTAGTTGGGTTTTCCAAGAAGAGGAGTTTTGGAGATGTTTACATCCATGGCCGTTCATCTTCTCTCTCTCTAATCCATTCTCTCTCTCCACCACATGATTCAGCTCTATCTCTTAGAACAAGGACAAAATTGATATTTTGAATGAAGGATAAGGATAAAAAAGGCAATGAATTATAATATGATGATTGAGAGAGAAGATGTGTGGGCCTTAGTCGTCAAAGCCCATAGATACATTCCCTGGCAAAACTTGCACTTTTTAAGTTTTCCTTGCATGGCCATAATATATTATACTGTCTGGTGAGTGGCCATCCGTACTTGCTATCTTTTGCATTCGTGAACGGTCTGGATTTCAAGATGAGAAGAGGAGTGCTGGGAACACATGATTAATACATGCTGCTGTGCATAGTCACTAATAACTATAGAGCCATCCAGCACATGCTAATGTAGAGAGTTTGTCTAAAATCTAGACCGTTGAGCAGGTGGGCCTCACCGTGTATGTAACATGGCCCGAAAGTTATGATTCTTGATGTTGAACACATTTGAATGAAAAGAAGAAAACTAGTGATACTATGGAGTTGTTTGGCACACAACTCTCCTTTTGATAATCAGTGGCTATTTAGAGTAGAAGGTTGGGTTGATGGTTAACCCACGCCCAACCCAACTTACAATATATATGAGTTGGACTGAGGCTTAACCCAACCCAACCTTACACCCAAACCAGGTCACCCAACCCAACTTAAGATATCAAATTCTAAATTAATAAATAAAATCAAATATCTAACTATTAAATAAGGGAAAAATTACTATATGAGGTCGACCTCATGAGAGCTTCCCATGAGGTAGAGCTCCGTGGACCCCACCGCGATGTGTATCGGACATCCACCCCATAAATTAGATGTAACCTTCCATGATGCGTCATGCTCCTAAAAATCAAGGTAATCCATGATTTAGATAGGCCACACCATAGACAAAAGTTGAGAGCATATGCCCATCCATTGAAACCTTCTTAATTATTTTTTTTTATAGAGCCCACTGAGATGTGGTTCAGACATCTAACCCATCCATTGTGTGTGCCTCACTTGGATGAGAGTCACGCTAAATTTCAGGCCATTCCAAAACTTAGGTGGGTCCTACTTACTGATTTTAGATGTTTTAGGCATTACTTTACATGGTTTCAGATTATGTGGTTCGAATACAGCTGATTTTTTAACATCCCATACCCTAGAGGGGACCCACAAAATGCACGGTGTAGATGTCCAACACACATCATGGTGGGGCTCACGAAGGTTCGACCTCATAGAACCATTTCCCATTAAATAATACAACTGTCTATCAGGCTGTGGGATGAACTTGCCACAATCATTGCTATAAAAAATAAGTTATTGTCCTAATTACATGATTCATTGATGATCCTAAATTTTAAATTTTGGAGCTCAATGCTAGCCATGGAAAAATTTTCTTTTTAATAATATTCAAAATTCTTCTAAAGGTAGTGCTGGCTATAGTCATCCATTGAGTGTATTTTTGTTACCTTTGGCCTGCAAGGAATTGATAAGAGTTATAATAGAGACAGTTGCGATGGTGGGATCACTTAGCATGTGGGCCCATGTCCATTCCTATCATGAACCCTATTTTATTTTTTATTTGCATGCTGTTTCAGTCATGAACCTGCATATCATTGAATCCATGACATGGATGGAACCAATCAAGAACCCTATTTCCATGCAAGCTGTGCTTGTACTGCATGTAAGGTCTAATTTTACCCTGAGTGGGGAAGCGGCCTTAACCCAAACCCAATTCAATTGGGGTTACGTTGAATCGGCCTAATATTGAGCTTACATCTTAACATGAGCTGATGAAATTGGTGGGTGGAATGAATGTGACAGGAACATTTGGATGGACCCACGTAGCTTAGGGTTAAGGATCTCCTGCACCTAGAAATTAAGTATGATTACCGACACTCATCTAGGTGGGCTTGTTTGTTTTGATATACTTACATGTATTTTGGTATTTATTAATTATAATATGAAATATAAGTCTTACCTATATTTTGATGTATTATGGTATTTATTAATTATAATGTTAAATGTAAGTAGCTATCAATTCATGAAATTAACATCTTTACTTTTTAATAGCTCTTGGCTCAAAAAATAAGGCAGACAATGTGGGCCCTGTGCATTATATGCATGCCGATGAATTCATTCTTCAGATCACTTTAAGGCCTGAGCCAAAAAAATGAAGTAGATTGAAAGATCAAACGGACTACATTATAGGAAACATTGGAATAATGATGCCACCATTGAAACCATTGTTTTTTATTTTCTTTTTTGCTGTAGTCCACTTTAGCTTAGGCTTTTCTCCACTTTTAGGCTCATCGGCTAAACTGATCTGAAAAAAGTGAATGGGTGGAGTGGACATAATGCATACATCATTGTGGGCCCCACGAAGTTTTTATAATGAAATAAAGTTGAGAGTCACGTGAGTAATTCTATTATCCTGAAAGAGAGAATTTCCTTAATTATTATGCTTTTTACATTACAAATACAAGTAATTACATTAACACAAAAAGTACTGCAAGGTGTTGGAAAAGCTCTGTTTTGCCATCTCATTCATCCATTATGCATGTGTTTTACCCACCTCATTCATCCATTTTGCCATCTCATTTGAACGCATGAGCTAAAAAATAAGATAGATGTAGAACTCAAATGAACCACACCCTAGGAACTATGGATATTGAACGCTCACCGTCGAGAATTTCTTGTGGCTAACATAATGTTTATTCGCTATCTAACCTTTTGATAAAGCCAAGTAAACGTGGATGAAGGTAAGATACAAATATCAACTCGATCTAAAACTTCCATGGCACCAAGAAGTTTTCAAAAGTTGGTGTTCGATCCCCACTGTTTCTGTGGTAAGGTCCACTAAAGCTTTGGATCTGCCAGCTGGCAAAATGAATGGATGGCGTGGATAAACCAGATACATCATGGTGGGACCCACTGAGTTTTTCCACCATCGAACCGGGTGGTGCTGGGTCACCACCCAATCTGAGTCCAATTAAGCAGCGTCACCAGGCTCAAGCATCTTTACATTCGGCCGATGTGACATCAGAAGCACGCAGATGCTCTTGGCTCGGTTCCCTGCTTGGGCGGGCCCACACAGGCAACGGATGGTTTAAAAATAATTCCCGACATGCAGCATATGCGGCTGGTCTGATAAATGGGCCCACCTAATTTTTGTCGTCACCCATGCGAGGTTGGGAGGCCCACCTAATTTTTGTCGTCACCCATGCGAGGTTGGGATGTCCACGTGTGGTCTCACCTAGAGGTGCGTGTGGGTCAATTACAATTCCAAACTTTCAGTAACACCCTATTTTCCGGGAGTTATTTGATACTCCGGCTGCGAATGACGCTTGATACGCAGGTAATTCGAAGTGGTACACGTGGCATATATTAACTGAAATACACGTGTAGATATTGTGACCCCGGCGCTTAAAAAAGAAGGGTGACAACAATAATATTAGCGGTTGAGTCTATTTTGTTTAGATTAGCACGTGAAAGACATGCGTCATGTCTCGTGCGATGGACAAATTACAGTCTGTTTGCTACTCTGTAGTACGGGCGCCGATTAGCTACTGGCAGGTTGAGTGGCGAGACTGGCTACTGAACAGGGCCGGCTCAACATTTTTGGGGGCCTTAGGCAGATCATAAAAATGAGGCTTTTTAGTTTAAAAAATAAAAAATTAATAAATTTAAAATTAAACCATAAAAATTAATAAACTTTTGTATTCTAGTTTATCCAATAAATCAATTTCGATAGATAAAATTATTAAACCGTTCATAAGGTGAATCCTAGATGGATGAAAGGAAAACATAAATATTAGTTTATCCAAAATTTCTGCCGCCTGTAGAAAAGTTTTTAATGGTGAGCATTCAATATCCACTTTTTTTCTGCGTTGTGGTCCACTTGAGCTTTGGTTCTGCTTCATGCTTTTTTCTAATATTCTAAAATGGGATGAAGAAACGGATCAACGGAATAGATATAACACATATAATAATGTGGACCCCACAGAGCTCAGGGCTACAGGAATCCTTAAAGTGGTCCGGACGCAATCCGCGTCTATTGTGTGAATAATGAATTTAGAAATGTATAGTACTCGAACAGTGTTTCCTTAATTATTATGCTTTTTACACATAAATACAAGATAGTTAATAAATAGGCATTCTTAGATTGTTAATATAGAATATTTTGACTCCATCCAAACCGTCTAAATTAGGTGATCCATTCTAGATAGGCTATATTACAAAAATTTCATTGATTTAACTATTATATCTTCCAATTAGTGGGAATTTGTATGTTGAATTCAAATAATTTGTTTAGTGTACAACAATCAACCAGTTAGGAGATCCATTCATTGTGTGTTTTTGCTCTTGTTTTTGTTTCTCATGAACCATCTAGACTAGGACCCACTTTTATATCTGTTTAATTTAATTTAAAAATATTCAGAGGTTGCAATTTCTCAGTGCATTATAGATTACCAGACGCTGTCAGAGTATTGAAAGCCTGTTCCTAAGATATGGGGCCTTCATAAATAGGGGGCCTTAGGCGATTGCCTCACCTGCCTACCCCTTAGAGCCGGCCCTGTCCTAAGATATGGGGCCTTCATAAATAGGGGGCCTTAGGCGATTGCCTCACCTGCCTACCCCTTAGAGCCGGCCCTGCTACTGAAGTGACGTCACCAAGCTCTTTAGGCCCCACCATGATGTATGTTGTGTATCGATACCTCCCATCAATTTGGAGAGATCATTTTAAGGCAATATTCAAATAATGAGTTAAATACAAAGCTTCAATGGACCTACGACAGAAAACAGTGAGACAGTAACACCTACCGTTAAAAGCTTCTAAAGGCCTCAAAAGTTTTACATCAAAGCTGATATTTGTTTTTTGGGTCCTTACTCTTACCCGGGTGGTAGACTCCTTGGAGTGATTGTGTGGTGTGTGCGTGAGTGTGTGGGGGTGTGTGTGCGTGTGGAAGCTGATACTTGTTTTTTCCGTTATTTCATATCTTTTTTAATTTTTGAACAGGTTAGATTCAAATAAAAATCATGGTAGGCCTTAGGATAGTTTCAATGGTGGGAATCACTCTTCCCTCTGTTTTCTGTGGTGGTGTCCACTACAAATTTCTATCTGCCTCATTTTTTAATTCATGCCATAAAATGATATCTCAAAATGGGTGAATAGTGTGGATACAACACATACATCATAGTAAGCTTACATAACTTGGTAACGTCACTTGAGTAGCCAACTCTCCAAGCTTTACCAACGGTTCAAAGGAGATCAAAGTTACATGGGCTCCACAATAATATATTTATTATATCCATACTGTTTATCTGTTTTTAAAGATCATTTTATAGTATTATATAAAAGGTGAATTATATCCAAAGATCAATTGGTCCACACCACAAATAGCAGTGGAGATGATAATGATTTTTACCATTAAAAAATTCATAGTTCCTACCATAATGTTTATTTTTCATCCATTTATAAGGTCATAGAGACCTAGATGAAGAGGAAAAAAAAAATCATATTGATCCAAAACTTTTGTGATCCTCAGAAGGGTTTCAATGGTAGACGTTTAATCCCCTACTGCTATTTTCTGTGTAGTCTACTTGATCGTTAAATATGTCTTAATTTTAGTCTCAAGCCTTAAGACGAGTTCGCCAAATGAATGGATGGTTTAGATATGACACATACCTCTTGATGAGACCCACAAAACTTGCTTTAGTAAATACTGCAACTACATAGCTGGTGTGTGTACACTAGCCAATCCGCTTCCGCAGCACATCTGGCCCTAAGATCAGTTAATCCTGATCCGTTCCTCCTCATTGGTACACGTCATTGCCAATCCCACCAGCTCACAAAATAGGACAACTTTTAACAAGTGGAACTTATTTAGACGCACCATAATTTGTATTAGATCCACGCAAGATTTTCAGATCATTCCATAGCATGAGCACAAAGGTAAAGCACATCCAAAGCTTAAGTAAACCGTACTAGAGAAAGGGATTGAATAAACTACCGTGTGTAGGGAGTGAGTGTGTGCGTGTGTGGGGGTGTGTGTGTGTGCGTGTGTCCAAAAAACACCGTACTAGAGAAAGGGATTGAATAAACTACGGTTAAAATCTTCCTAAAAGTTTTCAACGACAGGCATAAAATCCTATCTTACTCGTTCATAAGTCACACGGACTTTTTTTTTTTTTTTTTTTTATAAATTTTAAAAAAACACGCACCCACGCACGCCGTAGGATTTTCACCACCGGTGTTGAAACTCCAGGGAGTCTACCACCCGGGTAAGAGTAAGGACCCAAGTCACACGGACCTATACGAAGGTAAAACAAATAAAAATCAGCTTGATCTTAGCCTTCGATCCTAAGAAGTTTTCAACGACAGTCGTAAATTCCTAGTATTTCCTTTGGTGTGGTCTACATGAGCTTTTAATCTAACTTTTTCTACATTTAAGTTGTAGAATAATCTGAAAAGATAAATAAACGGTGTGGATCTAATAAATATATCATCGCGTGCCGCGTAAATCTCACGCTACAAGAAATTCCGTTGCTGTGCTGTGTGGTGCAGCACATCCCAGTGAGAATAAAACCGGAAGGTTGACACGTGGAACTTATGTGTGCCCAATCATGATGTATGTGTCAGATCCACACAGTCCGTTCAATTGTTCGTATCATCTTAGGTAATGAGACTAAAAAAGCAGAACGAAAACTCAAGTGGGCTACACCACAAGAAACATTTGGATCCATCCATCGTTAAAACTTTTTGAGGCTATATGTTTTTCCCCTTCGACCAAGTCTTCGTGATCTTAATAAGAATTTAAATGGCAAATAAACCTCACAGGACCCTAGGAAGGTTTCAATGGTAGCTGTTCAATCCCCGCTACTTTATATGGTGCGGTCAACTTTAACTTTAGATGTGTCTCATTTTGGGTTCATGCTCTAGAGTAATCTTAAAAAAAATTAATGAACGGTGTGGATCTAACATATAAATTCACGGTGGGTCTGAGAAGTTCGGCACATCGGCCTGGTTTCTAAGCTGGATGACACGTACCAATGATAAGCGATGGCCCGGAATTTCGCCGTGTCTTCAGTACAGACGATCCGCACTTTACTCAGGCCATCAATGACGCTTGATACGCAGGCACTTCGAAGTGGTACACGTGGCATATATTAACTGAAATACACGTATAACGCTGGATATTGTGGAAGCGGATTGGCTGGTGTACCTCACACCAGCTATACAGCTGCTGTATTGATGTCAACAAATCCTGTGGGTTTGATCACCAGGTATGTGTCACATCCAAACTGGTCATCCATTTGACGAGCTAGTCTTAATGCTTGAGAGATAAAATAAGACAGATATAACTATCAAGTGGACCACACTGCAAAAGGCAGTGGGTGATTGAACGTCTACCATTAAAACTCTTTTAGGGTTCACAAGAAGTTTTGGATCAATATGAAATTTGTTTTTCCTCCCTTATGGGTAGACTGGGTGGAAAAAAAACATTATAATGGGCCTATAAATTGCTTAATGGTGAAAATCATTATCTCCATTTCTATTTGGTGTGGTCCAGATGATCTTTTGATATGATTTATTTTTTAGAAAATACTGTAAAATGATCTCTAAAAATAGATAAACGGTATAGATATAATAAATACATCAGTGTGGGCCATATAATTTTGATCTCCTTTAAACGTTCGTACAACCTGGAGCACGAGGAGCGTCAGGACACGTACCTACAGCAGCTATATAGGTATACCGGCCAATCCGCTTCCGATATTGTGATACCGGCACTTTTTTTTTTAAAAGGGCGACACCGATAATTATTAGGGGCTGAGTCTATTTCGTCGAGATTAGCCTGTGAACGACATGAGTCATGCGTTGACGTTACAGGATCATGGCTTTCCGTTCGTCGTGCGATGGACAGTTACATTCTGTTGCCACTCTGCGGCACATCTGGCCCTACGGTCAGTGAATCCGAACGGTCTACCTGGTGGGCCCGATAACTATAATAGCCTATGGTACAAAATTCATTCCCTGTCCATCTGAAGTTCCTGAATTGATATCTAGTATTGCATCTTTGATGTGTTTCTTCCACTAGATTATCCGCAGCAGGGCCCACCTGATGTATGCTCCAGAATTGCCAACCAACTACGGATGCTGTGGAGTGGCAATGAACCATCGCCATTTAGCTGTAAGACGGGTCAGATACGAACCCCTTGGAAGATAATGATGGTGAAGATGCATCTAGCTGTGTGAGATTTGAGGGGCTCATGGAGTGTAGGAGACTTAGCAAGCATCCCTTCCTTGGTGGGCCATCATCTCTATTATTATTGTAATAACTCAAAAGGCACATGTGGAAGTGATTAACGCCACCGACAATTATCACTAAGCTTAAGTAACAATGGATTTGCTTCATATAATTTTGGCTCATTCAATGGAGCCACGTATACTCCAATCAATCCATCTGGACCGTCCAATAAATAAAACCCAACATTGATCGCCCACCATGCAAAATTCACATCTATCACATTATCCTATACATGCGAAAGTTAACGGATCACCATACGTTCCAGCTATGTTTGGCCCATCCATAATGTGCATGTGAAATCCAAACCGTGAATATGGTGCATGTCCTCATGCTCACTGTACATCCCAAGAATTATCCTGATATAAAACTCAGGTGGGACACACCACGTGAAGAAACGTATAATCACGCCTAAACCCATCTACTAACATGTTGTGGCTCAATTTCTGTGAGTATCCCTAGGTCTAGTGGGGCGAACCTGATAAATGAGTTAGATGGCATATATATAACATAGCGGACCCACGTTCCATTTGGAAATTTCTGTGGTGGGCGTGTACCTGCCCAATGTCCCGCGTTGTTCCTGACGCCGATTGGGTACTGCGCCCCACCAAGACCTAGCTAGATACGGACGACGTGCCAAGAAGGGGCTCTGTGGGGCCCACTTTGATGTATGTGTTTTATCTACACCGTTTATTCATTTTTATAGATTATTTTAGGGCATTAGTCTAAAAGGAAGGCAGAAATCTAAGGCTCAAGTGGACCACACCACCACAGGAAAGAGTGGGGATGGAACGCCTACAGTTGAAAATCTCCTAGGGGCCACAGAAGTTTTGGATCAACCTGATATTTATGTTTTCCATTTATACAGGTCTGTCTGACTTTATTAACAGGTTTGGATGGTAAATAAATATGCTAAGTCTCAGGAAATTTTCAACATTAAGCGTCATTGTCACCACTGATTCTTATACTGTGGTCCAATAAAGCCTTCGATCTTCCTCCTTTTTGGACTCCTAAAATCATCTGTTAAAATGGCTGGACAGTGAGGATAGAACACATACAATCACGGTGGGCCCAATAGAGCCCCTGCCAGGACCGTCCATCTCTAGGCAGGTCCTGGTGGGGGATTACCCAATCTACGCCCCGTTGTTCTCTCTGATGTGACCACCTGAGTTATATAGATCAATCAGGCTCGATTATCTAATGGAAATCTGATTTCGTATCGAGCAACCCATTATGCTTTTATCGTGCTCGGTAAAATCTATTGGGCCCACCGTGAATGCATGTGGTTTATCCACGCCGTCCATCTGTTGTTACAGCTCATTGTAACAGTTGAGCCGAATAGTGAAGCGTATCCAAATATAACGTGGAACATACTATAGGAAACAGTGGGAATAATGATTTCCTCCGTTGAAACCTTCTTAATGCCTATAGTGATGTTTATTTGTCATCCAACCTGTTTATAGGATCAACTTTTGTATGTGGTGTGGCCCACGAAAGTCATGGATTGACTTGATTTTTAAGCCCTAGGCCCACAATGGGGCCCACACAACTTGACCTCACAGGAAGTTCTCATGAGCTCGACCGCATAGAACCTTTTCACTGTGGAATTGAAGCATTTGACTGATGGGGTAGATGTTCCGCACCATCACAGTGGGGCCCACACAACTAGATCTCACAGGAAGTTCCCGTGAGCTCGACCGCATAGAACCTTTTCATATATGTAACATGGCAGATCCTCGTCCCATTTGGAAATTTTTGTGGTGGGCGTGTACCTGGCCAGTGTCCCGCGTTGTTCCCAATGCGGATTGGGTACTGCGACTACCAGGACCTAGCTAGAGACGACTAGAGCTGTACACGAGTCGAGTCGAGTATCACCCTACTCGTACTCGGCTCTTAACGCCCGAGTGCTGCTCGTACTCGACTCTGCTCGACCAACGAGCAGAGACCCCCTGCTCGTACTCTACTCGCCCGAGTACGAGTAATAAATGAGTAGAGTCGAGTCCGAGTTTTCGAGTCGAGTCCGAGTACGAGCACGCGAGTTGAGTACCAAGTGCGAGTTTTCCAGGCGAGTTCGAGTCCGAGTCTGAATTTGAGCCCAATTCGAGTAGAGTTTTCGAGTAACGAGTTCAAGCTTTGAGCCAAGTTCGAGTTATAAATTGAGATTAATTTGAATTTCAATTCGATTGTCAATTGGAATTCGAAGTTAAACGAAACAATAAAATATATAAAATACACATAATTACATTAACGTATTTACATAATTACATTACATTGTTCAAAATGACAATTTATAACTAATAACCTCCATAAGATGAGTACCTTCCTGTTCATGTATTGTCATCTGATCCATCGGAACTGCTATCTATTTTTTCATATACAAATTGATTCATTTCCTCTAAGTCAGAAGGTGAAGAGATTTTTCCTTCGTGCTCTTCTACACTTTCAACTAGATTTTTCAAACTTGCTTTATGTGAAGAATTGTATGTAGTACCCAATGCCGTATAAAATTCACCGAGACGAGTCTGGAATTTCAATTTGTTACTCTTTTTCTTCTTCTTGTTTGTCGTACTCGACGAGTAACTCGACCTTGCTTCAACATCGTGTTGTCTTTGACTCGAATATTGCTGAAGTCTAGAAACATCTTTCATACTGCGTTTTAAGGCGAATTGGAATTGTTCTTACTCCCAAGCTTTTAATTTGGCTTCTTCCTCTGCATCTTTTGTGGATGTCATTTGTGTACCAGATCCAGAAGCAGAAGGTTTGGATGGAGTAAAAGGCTTTCTATTCGAATCTAACATGGCTTGAAAAAGAATTTGGACATCCTTAAGAGCATTGGGGTATGGTTTTGCATCACCACCTCGACATGACAAGTGTAAGCGAAAGCGTTAGTCTTATGCACAAACTTTGCGCCACATAAACCACACTTAATCTTTATTTTTTCAGACCGTGGCGGTGATTCAACTAGGGAAGCATAGTCCCAAATGTTTGTCGATGGCTCAGATGACGACATATCTACATTTAATTTTTAATTAAAAAAATCATAATATTGATAAATAAATTGAACTTGATATAACAACAAAAGAAAGCAATATAAATGTATTAAAATTCAAAAATAAAAGCAAATGAACAGGCATATGTAAATAAATATTAAAGATTCAAAGTCTTCCAAACCACATTCCAAAAGGACTAACACTTTCATGTTTGCAGTTGCAGTGAAATAATATTATAGATCATTTAACATTCAGCCAAAAAAATGAAAAACCATAAATAATTACTGATTTGGAGGTAGAGACTCATCACGAATCTCAATCTCCTTTTCTTCATCATCATCATTCATATCTCCTTCCCATATCGGGTGCAACCAATCTTGCGTACAAATCAATGCTTCAACTGTGTTTGGCGAAAGTGGGCTTCGATACTTGCTCACAACCCTGCTCCCTATGCTAAATGTGGATTCTGATGCCACTGTTGAAATTGGTATTGATAATATGTCCCGTGCCATCACAGATAATGTAGGGTATTTTGATTCACTAACCCTCATCTTTCACCATTCCAACACATCAAATTCAGCTCGCACTACGATTAGCTCCTTGAGATACATTTCTAACTCTGATTCCTTAGTATCAACTCTCATTTGTGCTTGTGCTAAATATGATATGTATTCATTTAGCACATCCGGATTACCAGGTACAGAAATATCCGCATTTCTACTTTCTTCAACAACCGCTGCAGGTAAAGTATTAACATACGATTTATATAGATCTTCAAGGGCTTCACGAACCTTTGACGTCTCTGCTGCCGCTCTTTCAGTAGGATAAAGCTTCATGAAAATAAAACTAACTAATCCCATATTACAACGGGGATCAAGAACAATCGCTAAGGACATCAACGGATGACATTCGTCCCAATATTTATCGAACTTCGTCTTCATACCAATCATCATCTGCGTATGAAATCTGACCCGCACTGACATTTTTCTGCAGAGCATCCTTAATCTTCCAAAGAGACGGAAGAAACAGATTCGCGGTTGGATACTGATTTCCAGAAAAAATCTTCGTGCAATCATATAAAACTTGGAGAAATGTGTGAACTTGTTGTGCTTTGGCCCAATCATCTGTGCTCTGCAACCAAGAATACGTTTTGTCACGCACCGCGTATTTAGGAAATGCAAGCTGTAATTCCATTGCCGCATCTAACATTTCATAGGTCGAGTTCCAACGTGTATAGACATTCAAGTTCAAAATTTTTTTAGATGGCACATTCAAACGTTGGATGATGTTATTCCATACACTCAGTCTCGATGGCGACCCCCTATATATTTCACATTTTCTCTTATTTTCTCTATAGTGTCGTCGATTGCTTTCAGCCCTTCTTGTACAATCAAATTTACAATATGGGTACAACATCTAATCTGGAATATTTTTCTTTCAAAAAATAAATTTCTTGTAGCCCTGAACTGGTTACGTAAGCATGAAATGACACTGTCATTTGCTGAAGCATTGTCTAAAGTTATTACTGAAATTTTCTTCTCAATGCCCCAGCCTTCTAAACAACCGTAGATGCAATCTGAAATAAGTAAATCAGTATGTGAATGAGGAAGGTGTTTGAAGTTCAAAATTCTCTTGCATAGTTTCCAATCCTTATCGATATAGTGAGTGGTTAATGAAATATATCCTTTTCTTTGATTGGATGTCGTCCATAAATCAGAACTCAAAGCTATTCTGGTTACTAAAGCTAAAACTTCTTTCAGTTTCATCTTCTCCTTTGCGTACATCTTCATGCTTTTTCTCTGCACTGTGACGCGGGAGACATTCTTGGCCTGAGGGTTAAGGAATTGACAGAAAGCTTTAAACCCTTTACTTTCAATCATTCTGAAAGATTTTTCTTCCAAAATCACTAATCTAGTAAACTACTCATTTAGCTTCTCCTTATCAAACTTATGAGTGGATACTACGCCTTGGGAGTCGTCCCCTTCTGACTTCGTAAATGACAGCGTCTGTTGGCCGGGAGGAGAGAGACTTGCTTTCTTAGGACACGTCTTCAAATGTCTAATGAGATGTGTCGTAGATCCTCCTGGAATCTTGCTGAATAACCCTTTGCAGTGATTACACTTTATCTTCTGTACACCGTTAACTGTCACATCTTCGAAATCATCTCACACTGCTGATCTCTTCTTCTTCCCTTTGCATGCAGTTGAAGTGTCTGTGTCTCTCTCTAATATTAGAGGAGATGTGGCCGATGCACCCATTCCAGGGGTATTTGGGCTTTCGTCTTGACTAGCCATCTATAAAATAAAGTTCTCGATATGTTATACGGCTATACCTAGGGTCCTAGATGGCTAGACCGCTAGACGGGTATAATTACTTAACTGTCTAAATCGGTCACCCATTCAAAGTTAGATGGATTGTAATGCTTCATTTTTTAATTAAATGCTACGCCAAAATTCCGGCAGCATCTCCCATTATCTCTTCAGAATATATTAATCTTGTATTTGAATCCCATGTCAATCATCAACACAAAGTGTAGACATTTGACGACGGAAATAAATACATGAAATATATCCAGAGAGAAAAATGAGAGACAAAACCAGAACAGGTATATGCATTTAAATTGGAATAAATTAAGACATTACAATCTATCTAACCCTGAACTGTCCAAATAAGGGACAATTTGAGCAATTTCTATGCATCCAAGAACACACTGAATCTATGTCTGGCAACATAGAAATCCTCAAATGGGCAAGTGATTATCTTATACTACAACTAGAATAATAAAAATAATAATAAAACCTAACAATCAAACAATAAATGAATTGAAAGTGCAATCTGAAGAATGAATGCTAAGTGTAATAACTATTTCTAAGATGGGTAGGTCCACATCAATTGTCCACATAATAATAAAACCTAACAATCAAACAATAAATGAAAGAATGCTAAGAATTTTTAATAATATACTCGATCTGGACCATCAATTGTCCTAGCTATTTCTAAGATGGGTAGGTCCACATCACGCGAAACAACGGTGGTGATTGAATGCCCAACATTAAAAATTTCTTTGGGGGCAGAAAAGTTCTGGACCAAGCTGATATTTGTATTTTCCCTTCATGTAGGTCTTTCTGACTTGATGAACAGGTTATATACAAATAAACATTACAGTGGGCTTAGGATGTTTTTAATGGTGGTCATTCAATCACCACTGTTTTCATGTTACGCGATCCATCTGAGATATGTATCTGCCTCATTTTTGTAGCTCATTAACTGAAATAATGATGTAAAATGAATGGATGGCCTGGATAAAAACATACATCAATGTGGGGCCATAGAGCACCGTCCAGTAGCAACTCAATACATGAATGCAATCCTTGTATGTGACATTCAATACATGACACGTCTTTCCTACCAATGTGTCAGCTGTGTGTAAAATCCTAGCCATGCAAAATGTGGGCCACCCCACAGAGATTAGCTGGAGGCAAAAAAAGGGCGGTCCATTCATCAGGTGAGCAACACCATTAATATCAATGGACAGCCGATGGACTGATTGAATGTACATGTTTGGTACACCTAATTTGTAAATTAATCAAATTTTCTCTCTAATTCATCATTTTTGTTGCGTTCTATCATTTACATGGATCAGATGTTCTACGCAAGCAATAAAATGGCCGAAAAAAGCCATTGTATGTTAAAGTTCAAATACATTGTTTAGAATCATCCGCCATCCAGCTTGGACAGCATACACATAAAATAGTGGGCCCAACACAAGAAAATCTGCGGACGGACAGGGGCACCGGACACAAAATGGCGGAACCAACATAGATTCTGTAATCTATCAAAATCAACATTGGAAAGCAAAAGATTCAAAACGAAATTCTTACCTGATGGACGGACAGGGGCACCGGGCAGGGGTGGGACGAGCTGCGCACAGGGGCGTCGGGCAGGCCAGGGACAGGGGCACTGGGCAGGGTAGGGACGAGCAGGCGAGCAGCACCGGACAGGCCGTAGGGACGAGCTGCGAGCGGCAGGGAGTGAGAGAGAGAGAGAGAGAGAGAGAGAGAGAGAGAGAGAGAGAGAGAGAGAGAGAGAGAGAGAGTTTGGACGATGGACGAATGAGAGGAGAGAGAGAGAGAGAGAGAGAGAGAGAGAGAGAGAGAGAGAGAGAGAGAGAGAGAGAGAGAGGAATGGCCGAATGGGTAGGGTAGAAGGGACGAGTCATTGGACGATGGGAGGGAGGAGGAAAGGGAGGGTTTGGTTTTTCGATTTGGGCGGGGCGGGCGAAAGCTGAAAGCGACCGAGAAATAGGGCTTTAGTTGTATATATATGGCCCTTGTCGAGTACCGAGTTTGAGTACCGAGTCGAGTACCGCTTTGCTCGTACTCTACTCGAACTCAAAACGAGTAGGAAAAAACTACTCGTACTCGGCTCTAACACCTGACGAGTCGAGTATGAGTCGAATATTCCGAGTCGAGTCGAGCGAGTACTCGAGCCTTAGTCTGCTCATGCATAGCTCTAGAGACGACGTACCTAGAAGGGGCTCTATGGGGCCACCTTGATGTATGTGTTTCATCTACCCCGTTTATTCATTTTTATAAATCATTTTAGGGCATTAGTCTAAAAAGAAGTTTGGATAAAGCTAATATTTATATTTTTCATTTATATAGGTGTGTTTGACCTTTTATATATATATATATATTTATTTATATATATATATATATTATTTACACACGCACACACACCCCACACACTCACACTAGTGGAATTTCACCACCTATGGATACAGGTGTGTCTAACCCTATTAACAGGTTGAATGGCAAATAAACATTGTCACCACTGAGTCTCAGGAAATTTTCAACATTAAGTGTCATTGTCACCACTGATTCTTATGCTGTGGTCCAATCAAGCCTTCAATCTTCCTCTTTTTGGACTCATGTCTTAAAATGATCTGTTAAAATGGATGGATCGGTGAGGATAGAACACATACATCACGGTGGGCCCAATAGCCCCTGCCATGACCGTCCATCTCTAGGCAGGTCCTAGTGGGTGTTACCCAATCTGCGCCCGTTGTTCTGTCTGATGTGACCACCTGAGCTATAGATCAGGATTGATTATCTAACGGAAATCTGATTTCGTACCAAGTCATTGTGCTTCTATTGTGTTCGATAAACTCTGTTTGGACCACCGTGAATGCACGTTGCTTATCCACCGCGTCCATCCGTTGTTACAGCTCATCGTAACGCTTGAGCCAAACAGCTAAGCGTATCCAAATATCAAGTGGATCATACTTCAGAAAATAGTGGGAATAATGATTTCCTCGGTTGAAACCTTCTTAATGCCTACAGTGATGTTCATTTGTCTTGATCGAAAACTTCTGTGCTCCTAAGATTTTTTCAGCAGTAGAAGTTTAATTCACACTGTTTCCTATTGTGTGGTCTACTCAAGCTTTGGATTTGCTTCATTTTTTTAGATCAAGCACTAAAAATATCTGGCAAAATGAATGGACGGAGTGGATAAAATATATAAATCACAGTGAGCCCCACAGAGTTTACTCAGCATACTCAGTTGGCAATCCGCTTCCTATCTAATGAACAGGTCTGATAGCACTCACACATCACAGTGGACCCATACAACTCAGTGATCATTCCCCCTTTTTCACAGCAATCCATATTCCAAGCCATTGATGGGACGGTCCGGATTGACTGGTCAGTGTGATTCTTTAGAATCATAAACAATCCATGAAGGGTCCATGCGAATGATTTGATATGCGAATCTCTGGCTAAAATGTATAATGCGGTTGGGATCTTCAGTTTGTGCGACTGGGGCAAGTGGGGTCCATTTTGTTGCGACATCATCAAAGTTCCTACTAAACTGAAATTTTGCAATTTAATTCACTTGTGCACCCAAACGCAACTTGATGTCTGGGCAGGATGAGGATTCAGTTCACTGGGATGTCATTCCCATCAGATGATCCTCACATCCAATATCGATCACCCATTTAGGTCTTCCATCACTCAATTGCAACCGCAGGAGCACTCTGTCAGTGGAATACTTTCGAAATGCCACATCACGTGGGGCCCATGATTTGGACGGACTGAATCGAATGCAGATTCAATGAATCCAGGAAACAGAGTGCTACAGTTCCTGATGTGGCCTAATTTAATTAAACCACTTTGAAAATGACATTAGCAATCATGTTTG
The DNA here is from genome assembly GCA_030180095.1 of Magnolia changhungtana. Classification (NCBI taxonomy): domain Eukaryota; kingdom Viridiplantae; phylum Streptophyta; class Magnoliopsida; order Magnoliales; family Magnoliaceae; genus Magnolia; species Magnolia changhungtana. The sequence continues at coordinate 7,904,638 of JASAUF010000447.1, read as the reverse complement.
AAAATTGTTTAGTTGAGCTCAGCCCCAAATCCCATCTTTAACAACAACACATGAACCAATCAAATCTCGTGGTTCCAGTGCAATTATATGATCGTTAAAGGAGGTAGATTCAGCCTATCAATCTAGTGCAATAAAAAGATTATTATTTGACAATGGAATGTGGCCTATAAACCTTTTATGAATTTAGCAGGGCACAAGATTATGATTTGACAATGCAACGTGACCTGACCCTTTGTGAATTTAGCTGGGCACAAGCTGCCACTTGTTACACGCACTAGAGCCTATGGAAATTAACCCTGCCCACCAGCGCCACTACAATGTTTGTTTGACATTCACTTCCTTTGTTAATATGGTCAGACTATTTTATATTGTAAGCAAACAATGTGGCATTTTCAAAACTAAAGGTCCGTTTGATTTTGATAATTAATTACAAATGCAATATAGATAGGCTAATTTTTTTTTTTTTTTTCAATTGCTTAATTTTTTTAGAATTATTGTCACAAAAATTGTAATAATTTTAATTGAATTTCCTGTTTTAGTATAGACACAAAAATTATAGGACCCGCTATGATAAATGTGTTATATTCATGCTGTGATCCATTCCGCAAGACTATTTTAGGGCATGTATCTAAAAATAGACAAATCTATAATTCAAATGGAACACAATACATAAAACAATGGTTATAAGACACCTCAGCTGCTGAAAGTTATTGCCTTCCTAAGGCTTACACATGTTTATTTGTAATTCAACCTATTCATAAAATTATATAGACATGAATAAAGGGAAAATATAAAAAAAATATTGGCTTGATCCAAAATTTACGTGGCCCCTAAGCAATTATTAATGGTAAGAGTTCAATTTCCTCTTTTTAATTTGGCGTGGTTCACTTGAGCTTTAGATCTGCCACATTTTGGGTTCCTGTTCTGAAATGAGCCAGTAAAATGGATGGACATCATGGATATGATCTATACACCAAAATGGGCCTCACAGTTTTTGCGCCAAACTTTTAATTTGTCAATGTAAACTTTGCAAGGTGAGTGACCCATATTGAAGGTAAGCCCCATAAGATGGATGGTTCACATTGAAGATAAGGCTAAGGTGGGCCGAACACAATGAACAGTCCATGCTAAAGATTGGCCTCACATGATGGATGGTGGATGTGAAATATGAACCCCACATGATGGATGGCCCCACTTCAAAGGTGGGTTTGAATGATGGATGATCAACATCAAAATGATGTTGTAAAAGTAATTTATATATGTTATAATTTATAAAAAAAATTTTAAGATTAAATATGTTATTTACCAAATATAATTACGTGCCACATAAGTAGAAGCTGAAATGAGCTACTTGAGGCATAAGTAGTTGAACCAAAATGACTTATGATTCAAAAGCATTGTTACTTGGAGCACTATACGTATTTATTTATTTTTCCAAAACTAAAAGGCAAGTAATTTTTCATAAGAATATATTAAGAATTAAGATATATTAATAAGAGACCTAACTTTAATGAGAAGAGATTATAACATTAATCTCTTGAACTCCTTTTTGCCCAAAGACAAAAAACACCCTCTATGCATTTTTCCCCAATACAACTTATCGTTTCAGTTATGGTCAAAACTACTCATTCATTAAATTTTTAAATGCAAAAATTTACCATGATTAGATAATTAAGTTAGCAATTTTTTAAAAAGATAATATTATATCTCTCACAAATCCCTAAATTCTATTCCTTATCTCTCACAAATCCCTAAATTCTATTTCCAAAACTCTAACCATAATCTCTCTCAAAACCTTAAACCCAACCCCTCCTATCCCCCCTCCCTCTTGTGGGCCATAACCCCTACAAATGCTCTCTCTCTCTCTCTCTCTCTCTCTCTCTCTCTCTCTCTCTCTCTCTCTCTCTATATATATATATATATATATATATATAGTGTGAGGGCAAAATAGTCACCCCTCTATATAAAATAGGGGTAAAAAGATATTTTTCTCGTGGTCAATAGCAAAGTACAACAAAGTACAACGGTTATGACATAATTTTGTCCGGTTTTGTCCACATATGTTAGTAATAGAGTATTTTTGTATTTTTTTACCAAGAAAAAGTGAAGAGGGATCATTTGAGCAGATGCATAAGGGTGTGACATGGAAAAATCCCTGATGAAAATTCCCCCACGCCCTATTGGAATAAGGGAAATGAAACTATAGATTTGATAAATCCATGAGCTTGTCAAATTTATGGATTTAGATTTTGCAAATTCCAAAGTCCACTATTTGATAAGAAAATGATGAATTATTAAATTTGGGAGCATTTATTAAAATGAGTGAGCATTCTTGTAATGGAATAATTTCTATTCCTTTCAAGCGAGTCTATTAATTTGCATATGACAATATTTTTGGTTTTTTAAAGATTTGGATTTGCCCCAAATCCAAGAATTTATGAGGGCATCATTTGGAAAATTTATGTCATAAGCAAGAGCTCTAGAGCTCTAGACCATGAATCTTCACTACAATTTGCTAGAGTTGGCAACGTCACTCACATTTTGGGGCATATTAACAAAGGATATGGTGGGATATCTTACTGAAGCTTCATAAGTATAAACCACCGGTCAACTGATCTTCAAGATTTAGGAGAATATGGATTTATCATCTTTAGGCTCACTTGAGAATTACTCTCCGCTATAATATTTTGAATGTCTAGACTAGAACAATACCGTAGATTGTATGCAAGAGCTCTAAACTCTGCCATAGAGTTTGTTTCCACCTATAATAGTGGACAAAAGCAAAGATCCCAAATGACATCTCCACCACAAGCAACCCCATGATTATCCTCGCAAGCACCATCTACATTCATTTTATGAAAGTTTTTTTTTTTTTTTTCATTTGGATGTAATGATTCTTCCAGAAGCATCATATGTACCTTCTTAGAGGAAATGGTGCATTATATAATGGTTAATAATCATGGACAATGGACAAGGCTATTTTCAGTAAGCAGAATTGGGAACGCCGGATGAATCAGAAGCCGAATTGTGGTGTCCAACTGCTTGTACTTAGAACCTATAAAAGGTGTTAGTCGATCAAAACAACTTAATCACCCAATATTTTTTTGTGTGTTTTGAATGATCATTGTTGATATGACAAGCCTCACTCTAAATCTCATGGCGTTATTATTAGTAGACATCTGAAAATGGGTCAATCTAATTTTACTTAATCATGGTGATGGATTAAGATAATGAAATCTAATACAATTATGATAAACTAAATTGAATTATGTGTTGGGGGCCTTGCACAAAACCTTAGGATCTAGCCCCCCAGAACAAACCAGAATTATGGATAATAAAGCAATGAAAATAATTAATGCATCAATCACACACCACACAAGAGATTTTTACGTGGAAAACCCTCAAAGAGGTAAAAACCACGGGATCTCATCTAGATCAACAATCCACTATGAAGTAGAACGTTACAACCTTCTTCACTCACGCAGGAGTGGATAAACAATAAGAGAAATAGAGAAAATGGAGAGATCTAACCGATTACGAGGACATAGAAGCGCTGAGATATAAATTGCACAGTAAATAATGTCCACGAGCAGAACCTCCCTTCTATAAGCTTCCTCTCTCTCTCTTTCTCCCTCTCTCTCACTTTTGATAGCCCTAAACCCTTTAGCAAATCCCTTGTAAAGCTTTAGGAAACCCTCTTGTGTTCTCTTGTGATACCTAGAAAACCCTAGGCAACCCATTTTATAGTTTAGGAAACTTCCTTTCACATCCCGGTTGCGAAAGAACTCAAATCCGCAGTTTCACGCAAAATCGCGGAACAAACTGCGTAACCTTCGACTAGTCCTGGAAATTTCAGGACTGGTCTTAGCCTCCTTCGACTGGTCGAAGCCCACCTTCGACTAGTCCTGGAAATTCCAGGACTGGTCTTAGCCTCCGGAAAAAAACAGCACGAACTCGCTGGACTTTGAGTCGTGCCAGAGCTCGAACCTACGACCGGTCGAGTGCCTCCCACGACCGGTCGAGCGCGTCCCACGACCGGTGGAGCGATGCTCAGGACCGGTCGAAGACGGGAAAAAACCCCATCAAATCTCTCCCTTTTTGACCCAGGAGGGATCCACCTTCTTCAAGCCAGCCAGGTTTCTACAAACCTCAAACTTGCCCTTGAGCAAAGCCTTGGTCATCATGTCTGACCCATTATCGTTCGTGTGGACCTTCTCAAGCTGTAACACCTTTTGTTCCAAAGTATCCCTGATCCAGTGATACCGAATCTCTATGTGCTTCGACTTGGAATGCTGACTTGGATTCTTGCTCAAGTGTATGGCACTCTGACTATCGTGATAGACCACGTGCTCCTCCTGCTTTAGCTAAGTTTCTATAGGAACCTCTTCATCCAAAGCATCTCTTTACATGCCTCTGTGACTGTAATGTATCTGTCGTCGACAATGCTACGACCTTCTGTAGCTTGCTCTGCCAAGAAACTGCTTCCCTTGCAAACGTGAACATGAACTTCGATGTAGACTTCCTGGAGTCTAAGTCGCCTGCCATATCTGCATCCGTGTAGCTCTCTAACACAGGTTTACCGTCACCATAGCATAGGCTCAACCTGGATGAGCTTCTTAGATACCGTAGTATCCACTTCACCGCTGCCCAATGCTCTTTACCAGGATTGACAAGTTACTGGCTGACAACACCAACCGCATACGCTATGTCTGGGCGTGTACACACCATAGCATACATCAAACTTCCTACCGCTGACGTGTAGGGTATCTTCTACATCTCTTCCACCTCCGCCTTCATCTTGGGACACTGCCTGTCGCTCAATCTGAAGTGATCATCTAGTGGAGTACTGACCGGCTTCACTGCATTCATATTGAACCGCTCTAGGACTTTCTCAATATACCGCTCTTGTGACAGCCAGAGCTTCCTGCTGCTTCTGTCACGAGTTATCTCCATTCCTAGGATCTGTCTAGCCGGGCCCAAGTCTTTCATCGCAAAAGACTTGCCCAACTCCTGTTTCAGCCTGTCGATCTTCTTGATGTCTTTTCCCATGATGAGCATGTCATCAACGTATAAGAGCAGTACTAGGAAATCACAATCTGAGAATTTGCGCGTGAACACACAGTGGTCCGACTCCGTTCTATCATTCCCATGTTTCAATATAAACGAGTCGAAATTCTTGTACCATTGCCGTGGAGCTTATTTCAGCCCATACAAGCTCTTCCTCAGCCTACACACCATATGCTCCTTGCCCTTGACTTTGAACCCCTCTGGTTGGTGCATGTAGATCTCTTCTTCCAGGTCACCATTGAGAAAGGCAGTTTTAACATCTAACTGCTCTATCTCCAGATCCATGCTAGCCGCCAACCTAAGCAACACCCGTATGGATGTCATCTTCACCACTGGTGAGAATATCTCCTCGAAGTCTATGCATTTCCTCTAACCAAACCCTTTCACCACAAGTCTGGCCTTGAACCTCGTCTGTGAATTCTTCTGCTCAATCTTCTTTCTGAACACCCACTTGTTGCTCGGAGCTTTCTCGTCCTTAGGCAGTTTCATCATATCATAGGTGTGGTTCTTATGCAAGGATTTTATCTCCTCTTGCATAGTTTTCAACCACTCCCCCTTATGCTCGTCGGCTAGGGCCTCAGAATAATCTTCTGGCTCTCCCCCATCGGTTAACATAATGTACTCATGTGGTGAGTACCTCTTGGACGGCTGTCTGTCCTTAGATGACTTCCTTACCTGTGGCTCAACAGGTAGATCAAGTGGGGGCTGCTCCCCTGGTCCATCTTCTGAAGGAACTCCCTTGTCCTCTGCACCTTGTTGTACTCCCCAGTCATCAGGCACCAGGGGAGGAGTAACCTGATCCATGTCCTCTAGCTCACCTGAACTAGGCTGGTTATTCTCCGGCTTACCAATGTCTTCTATACATTGATCTTCAAAGAAAACTATATCTCTGCTCCTGACAAGCTTCCTCTCGGTCGGATCCCACAATATGTAACTGAACTTTTCATCACCGTACCCTAAGAACACATACTGTCTGATCTTCATATCAAGCTTAGACCTCTTGTCCTTTAGTACGTGAACGGATGCCCTGCATCCAAACACCCTGAGATGACTGTACGATGGATCCTGTCCAGTCCACACCTTCTTAGGTACTTCTCCATTCAATGGGGCTGATGGAGACCTGTTTATCAAATACACTGCCATGTGCATTGCTTCTCCGTAGAACGTCTTGGGCAACTTTGTATGGGATAACATGCATCTGATTCTCTCAACAATGGTGCGATTCATTTACTCAGTTACACCATTATGTTGGGGGGTCTTGGGAACCGTTTGTTCATGCCGTATACCCAGGGACTTGCAGTACTCATGAAAGTCGTCAATGTATTCACCACCATTGTCAGTGCGGATGCACTTCAATGATCTACCTGTCTCTCTCTCGACTATAGCATGAAACAATTTAAACACACCAAAGACCTTGTCCTTGGATTTCAATGCATAAACCCAAACCCTCCTAGATGCATCATCTATAAAAGTAACAAAATACAATGCCCCACCCAAGGTTTTTGTCCTCATAGGACCACAAACATTAGAATAAACCAAATCTAATGCATGCACTTTATTAACATGAGAAGCAGTTTTAACAAATGAAACTCTATGTTGTTTCCCTGATAAACAATTAAGACAGGTTTTAAGAGGTGTACCTGTCACGTCTGGAAGGAGCCGCTTCTTTACTAGTACCTGAAGCCCTTTTTCACTCATGTGGCCTAGACGCCTGTGCCACACGTCAATAGCTGAATCTTCCACTGCGTTCAACCCACCCTTGCACATACTGACACTTGCCTTGTACAGGGTGCAACACTTCTTCTCTCTGGCCACGATCAACGAACCCTTGATGAGCTTTCATCGCCCACCAGCAAACCGGCTTTCATAGCCATCATCATCCAGCCTTCTCGTCGACATCAAGTTGAGGCGAAGGTCTGGGATATGCCTCACATCCCTGAGAACCAATGTGCAGCCTACATCAGTTTTCACACAAATATCACGGACTCCCACGATTTTTGATACGCCAGAATTTTCCATCTTCACAGTCCCATAGTTACCTGACTTGTAGCTTGTGAAGGAGTCCCTGTGTGGAGTCGCATGAAAAGAAGCTCTCGAGTCTATCACCCAGTCGGTGTCCTGACTCGTAGCCATGAGACATACATTATGATCTGCAGAAAGAATAACTACCATGTCGCCATCTGAAGCGACCGTAGTGGAATCTGATTCATCTTCCTTCCCTTTTCCTTTCTTGTCGTTCTTCTTACCACGACATTCATGCTTGTAGTGGCCCCTCTTGCCACAATTCCAGCAATCAACATCTTTTCTATTACTCGACTTGCCTCTTGATTTATCTCCGGCCTTCTCGTCCTTCCTATTCTTTCCTCTCCCCCGTTTCTGTGTCACAAGAGTCTCTTGCTGAGTAGACCCCTGAGACTTCCTCCTTGTCTCTTCATTAAAGAGACAACTAGTCACCTGTTCCATGGATATCTTTCCGTCTAGCGCGGAGTTACTTAGAGACCACCAATGTCTCCCAACTGTCAGGCAATGAACTAAGCAATAGTAAAGCCTGCAATTCATCATCCAAGACCATCTTCATAGAGGTGAGTTGGTTCACTATATTGCTGACCTCATTCATGTGCTCGGCCACAAAACCACCATCTTTGAATTTGAGATTCACAAGTCGCCTTATCAGAAAAATCTTATTACCAGTTGTCTTCCTCTTATACAGCCCTTGTAATTTCAACCATAGGCTAGCGGCTGAGGTTTCTGTAGACACATGGTGGAACACTGAATCATCCAACCATTGTCTAACAAACCCCACCGCCTTTCGGTCCATCTTCTTCCAATCATCATCAGCCATATCCTTGGATTTTGGTGATATGCCTAAAATTGGAGAATATAGGTCCTTGCAATAAAGCAAGTCCTCCATCTTAGCCTTCCATATGGTCCAGTTAGAACCATTGAGGCTGATCATTCTTGATGAGCCACCTTCCATAATTCAAAACTGATCCTACCCGTTCAATGAATTTAACTCTGTTACCACTTTTTTGGGGGCCTTGCACAAAACCTTAGGATCTAGCCCTCCAGAACAAACCAGAATTATGGATAATAAAGCAATGAAAACAATCAATGCATCAATCACACACCACACAAGAGATTTTTACGTGGAAAACCCTCAAAGAGGTAAAAACCATGGGACCTCGTCCAGATTAACAATCCACTATGAAGTAAAACGTTACAACCTTCTTCACTCACGCAGGAGTGGATAAACAATAAGAGAAATAGAGAAAACAGAGAGATCTAACCGATTACGAGGACATAGAAGCGCTGAGATATAGATTGCACAGTAGATAATCTCCACGAGCAGAACCTCCCTTCTATAAGATTCCTCTCTCTCTTTCTCCCTCTCTCTCACCTTTGATAGCCCTAAACCCTTTAGCAAATCCCTTGTAAAGCTTTAGAAAACTCTCTTGTTTTCTCTTGTGATACCTAGAAAACCCTAGGTAACCCCTTTTATAGTTTAGGAAACTTCCTTTCGCATCCCGGTTGTGAAAGGACTCAAATCCGCAGTTTCGCGCAAAATCGCGGAACAAACTGCGTAACCTTCGACTAGTCTTGGAAATTCCAGGACTGGTCTTAGCCTCCTTCGACTGGTCGAAGCCTGTCCATGACCGGTCGAAGCCCACCTTCGACTGGTCCTGGAAATTCCAGGACTGGTCTTAGCCTTCGGAAAAAAACAGCACGAACTCGCTGGACTTTGAGTCGTGCCAAGGCTCGAACCCACGACCGGTCGAGCGGGGCTCAGGACCGGTCGAAGATGGGGAAAAAACCCCATCATTATGTATTAAAAATCATGATCTTAAATACATATTTCTTATTAACTAAAATGAGATTAACTTATTTTCAAGCATTAACCAAATTCGCCTTTAATCCATGCTTAAAATTCAGCCATATATAATATATAACCTGAATGGATACGGGAAAAAATGGAATTCCAACTTAGTATGTCATATTGCCTTCATTTAACTTTATGGTTTTAGGCAAACCTTGGGCCCACTAGATCTTCCATTCATGTCTATTTTTTACATCATGACCATCTACAATTGGGCCCACGACATCCATTGTCATGATCAATGGGCGCTACCATTGACCGCATCAACAACATAGACATAGACAACCACACATGTGAATTACATTTTTGCAACCATCATGTGGGCTACAAGATTATACAAAATATATAGTAATTAGCCTACAATGAAAATCACATGATTTTGCCTATCCACACCACATTTGATAAGCGTACTCAATACTTTTCCACTGACCAAGTTAAGCAATAGGTAATTTGGATCCCATCCTCTCGGCCAATTTATGGTGGCCTCTTCTTCCATCCAATATAAAAGCTTTGATACTTTCGTATAGGGTGATGGATGATCCACACAAGCTAAAATATTCATGATTATTTGCTTAAAAATAAAAATGTTAGATTTGACAACAAAGTCTCCACTCATTAGAGGCTAAGATTGTTGGGAACCTGACTTGGGGACAGTTGGTTCCTCAATTTAAACGGATTAACTTGAGTCGATGTGTGCCACGGGTACAATTTCCAACTGCCCGTGTATCAAATGTCGTACCTGCCTGAGTATCATATGATTTGGCAGAATCCCAATATCCTGATAGTAATTTATTTAAGATGTTCAAGCGCTAACCACAAACGCAGTACAAGTATAAAGAAGCGTATTTTTAATATATCCATATATAAATATCTTCAGATGGGCAGCACACGAATGTTTGATGTAGACCGTTGATTATCAATTTTAACCGTCCGATTATTCATAAATCAGTGGATCACATGAAAGATTGGCCAAAGAAGATTTGGGATAAATAAAATTCAACATTGGGTCACTTTGGACGACCCTAATATATGCCGGCCGCTTGAACAAGCTACGTCAGCAACCGCGGTTGACGCCTGGAAGCGGATTGGCTGGTGTATCACACACCACCGACCTGGCTGGTGGGTTGACGTCACCAAGTTCTGTGAGTCCTACCTTCAATTGTGTCATATCCCAACCGTCCATCAATTTGGTGGGTTCCTAGCAATGCTTGAACTAAAAAATAGGACAGATCTAAAGATCAAGTGGACCCATTGCAAAAAGCAACGAGAGATTGAACCTTTTTTGGGTTCAGAAGTTTTGGATCATTATGATATTTGTTTTTCCTCTTCATGCCCCTCCGTGTGACATCATGAACAGATTTGATGGAAAATCAATTTTGTGGCTAGCCGTACAAGGGCCCGATTGGCTACCTGCATTAAGTGGGATTAAGCTGGATGGAATGGACGCAGATTGTGTCCTACCCCTGCCCGGACGGTAATCCGTCCGGGCAGGGCTCTGTGGAGCACACCGTGAGGTAACTGTTTTATCCTGCCGTCCAACGAATTTTTCAGAAAATTTTAATATGTGAACCAAAAAAATGAGGCAGGTGCAAGGCTTGAGTGGACCACAAAGTGGGGATTAAACGTCCACCATTAAAAGCTTCTAGGGAGCCAGAGAAGTTTCGGATCAAGATGATATTTGTGTTTTCACTTCATCCACATCTACGTGACCTTATAAATAGGTTTTATGGTAAAAAAAAATAATCATGTGGGCCCTTAGAAAGGTTTTAATGGTGGGTGTCATATCAGTGCACGTTGCTTTGGTGTGGTCCACTCAAGCCTTGGACCTGCCTCATTTTTTGGTTCACGTATTAAAATTTTCTGAAAAAATCATTGGACGGCAGGATAAAACAGTTACATCATGGTAGGCCCCACAGAGCCCTGTCCGGACGAATAACCGTCTGGGCAGGGGTAGGACGCAATCCGCATCCGAATGAAATTGAAAAAGTAGCATTAAATGCATGTGTAAGGTATTGTCTCTGGATTGGGTGTATCCCATGCTTTTTAATGGCATGTTTGGAAGACATGGAAGTAACTTCTATCCAATAGGATTGGAGCCAAATCCCGTTTGGGAAAGATAAATCATGGGATTGCAAATGTATAAATCATTTCTATATATTTTTTGTGTCACCATCAAGGTGGGCTCCATTTGGACAATCTGACCCGTTCACCAAGTAGGTCAGCTCGAACGGGTCTTATGGATCCTAACTTTGACTGGTTTGGATGATCAGGGACCCCACAGAGAGCCTTGAAAGGTTTCAATAGCAGGAGTTCATTTCCCTATGTGTGGCCACTTGAAACTCGAATCTCCCTCATTTTTTTGCCCATGGCATAAAATGATATAGAGAAACCGGTGTACATTGTGGATATATCATATACATCAAGGCGGGGTCACGAGTGGGACACCCCGCCCCACCTCGGCGAGCAGTGACGTGAGTGGGTCTTACCAACCCACCGTCACCTATAGTGTGGTCCACTGATGGTTGGATCAACTTGATTTTTGGTTCCAGTGGTCAAAATAACCTAATTAAAGAGGTGGATTGTGTAGATCTAACAACTACCTCATTATGGGTCCCATAAGTAGAAACCCAGTATAAAATTCTATGCATGTGAGTGTGAGGTAGGAGTTTTTCGGTCTCTGTGGCCCACCTAGGATGAGGATAGACTTCACTTTTGGGTTTTAAGGATAAAACAGAATGAAAAATTGGATGGACAGCTTGGATGAAACATACACATCAAGTTGGGACCCAGGAGTGGAGGCCCCACTCTTCCCTTACAACTCTTGGAGGTGAGATTCGGAGAATCAACGAGGGATGGCAAAATCCCACCTATAACCACGGTGTTTGGGCACCAATCTCAAAATGATTTTCATCCTCCATTCCAAACATGTCAACCAAATGTATTAGATGGGATTATGAATACCATCCCATCTAATACCACCTAATGCACCTGGCCAAACAGGCCCCAAATGTTTTAAAGGTGAGAATCATTGTCTCCATATTTATGGTGTGTCCACTTAAGATTTGGATATGAAAAAATTTAATTAGTTATCTAAAATGATCTCGCCAAATGGTTGAACAGTGCTTATATAATAAACACATCATTGTGAGGCCCACGAAACTTTGATATACTTTGAACCGTCTGTATAGTTCGGAGCTTGAGGAGCGCGCTCGTCTTCCCTCGACGGGCGCAAATTAGGTACTACCCTTGTGCAGAGCTTAGGACAGGTTTGATATGTAGCTCCTGTATTGGCAGAGAGTGGTTAAGTCAGAAGGCAGGAGGATACATTAGCAAACAAAGGCGTTAGCCTGCATTTGTACTCAGGTCCATGAAGAACCTCAAATGGCTCATCTTTTTTCCACTTTCTACTTATTTCCGAGGACGGATATCCTTGGTGGGGCCCACAACATTTTTTTTGGAAATCTACTCCGTTCATCTGTTTTGAGATCTCATTTTAGGAAAAAAGATGAACAATGAGGTGGATCCAAAACTCAAGTGGGCTACATGAGAGGAAAAATTGGGGAAAGACATACTTATCGTTGAAACCTTCCTGGGCTCCACCTTGTTGTTTATATGCCATCCAAATCATTTATAAGGTCATTAACACCATAGTGAAATGGAAATACAAAAAATTTTGTCTGAAACAAATCTTTTATGGTTATAAGAATATTTCAACGGTTCTCACTGAATCTCCACTGTTTTCTTTCGTATGGCCCACTTGAGTTTTGAATCCACCTTTACACACACACACACACACACACACACACATATATATATATAATGTTATAAAATGAATGGGATGCAAATTTCTTGCGAAAGCCTTTCGCATGAAGTTTCTGCGCAAGGATGATGGGTGGGGTCTTTGTAAGACCCGTATCCTAGGTCGTATCGTTCCGTAGGCTTCCGCAGTCCTCCCGGTCAAATTCCGGTGACCCGCATTTTGTTATCGGGGTTTGCGTGCAACCCTGAGTCATGTCCCGTATTTCAGAGTCGGCTTGACCCGAGACTTGTACCCGTGCGACTGCGCTGTCGCCGCAGTTCCGATGCCGCGTCTGCGCACCAAGGCGATACCCTGACTAGGAGATGTGGGCCTGCATTCAGTTCGAGGAGAAATACCGCGCGTTGCAAAATCCAAGAGAACATCACATCAAATCTCATCAATTTCATCAATCAAGTATACATCACCTCACATGTCAAAGTACAACCCCATCCCCAAGCAATCCCAAAGTCAAACTTTCTCTTACACTCAAGTACACCCATCACCCATCTCTCACCCCATCCATCACCCATCACTCTCTCTCTTACACCTCTCTCTCTCTTCTCTCTTCCTCATTTTCTCCCAAGCAAGAAATTCGTTCATGAGAGCTCCATGAGAGGGAGCTTTGTGTGGCCCACTTCTTATCTCCCATCTCCACCATCCAAGTGTGATCCCAACCGTTGAAATTGTTCATTTGGAGCTCTAGCATGCATTGGCAGAAGAAGGAAGGAGAAGTCTAAGGTGGGTGCTTGTCTCTCTCTCTCCTTCTCATTTTTGTGTGATGTGTGGCCCACTTGGGTGGACCCCACCTTGATGTATGTTTTATCCAAACCGTCTAAGTCATGTGGACCCTACCTTATGGTGGTGGAAACACACAAGTATCAGATTGATTTAAATCAGGTGGGCCACATTCATGTGGGACCCACCTTGATGAAATGTGGGCCACGTCCGTGTGGGACCCACCACTGTGTTTATCCATGTCATCCAACGTCCCTGGACGACGTTGGACGTGAGGGTGGCTAACGTGAAGTGCGTGTACTGACATGGGCGTGTACTAATAGCTAACAATATATATATATATATATATATATATATATATGCATAGCTTTTTTTTAAAGTTTAGGGTGGGCCACTCATACAGGCCCCACCTTGATGTATAAATTCATTCCACGCCGTCCATCCTTTTCCCCAGACTATTTTAGGCGTTGAACCGAAAAATGGCGCCAATCTGATTTTCTGGCGAGCCATAGCATAGGAAATAGTGGTTTTCACCATTAAAACTCACCCTGATATTTTGGTACACCAAAATATACTGGATATTGGGCTCTTTTGGACGGTATCGAGCCATGGAATGCAGTGGCTGGGGTGGATTCCCTTGATGCGGGCCCTACCACAAAAAAATCTCAGAAAAGCTGGGTTTTCAAAAAAAAAAAAAAAAAACAAATCATGCTGCAGACGCTGCTGGCGTCACTGTTTGACGGACGGGCAGCAGGCCCACTGTCCAGCCGTGGGCCCCACCATGATGTGTGTTCAACATCCACCCCATGCATTCGGTGGGCCCCTTCCTGAAGTGGGCCCCCTCCAAATTTCAGCCATATACGTGGCTCAGGTGGCCCACATCATAGAAAACAGCGGTGATTGAACGGCCGCCATTGAGACCTTTTTAGAGTTGTAGAAGTTTTGAATTAAAACGAAATTTGTTTTTCCTATGCATCCAGGTCTACCTGGCCTTATGAGCGGATTGAATGGAAAGTAAACATGATGGTGGGCCCCACGTGGGACCCACTGATGCTTGTATTGTAACCCACACCGTCCCTGGGTGGGATAGCTGGTGTACCTCACTCCAGCAACCTGTTGGAGTGGCATCACTAAGCTCCCCCCCCCCCCCCCCAGATCATCCACGCCATCCATTTATGGACCCCACCATGATGCATGTTCTACATTCAAACCGTTCATCCATTTTTAAAGCTCATTTCATGGCATGAGCTAAAGAATGAGTCAGATACATAGTTCAAGTGGCCCCCACCATTGAAAATAGTGGAGACAGTGACATCCACCGTTCAAAACTTTTAAGGGCCACAGTAATTCCTAGCAAGCTTATATTTTTGTTTTCAATTTATCTATCACTATGTTAATTTATGAATAGGTTGGTTCTCAAAATACCTCACGGTAGGCCACACCATCCGACCGTTGATTAGGTGGACCACACTATAGAAAACAGTGGGTTTGACCGTCCACCATTAAAACCCCTTTTAGGTCAATGTGACCTTGTGATTAGATTGGATGGGAAATAAACGTTATCGTGGGCCTTGGAAATTTTAATGATGGAAATCATTATCACCACTTATCTTGGGTATGACCCATTTGATATGCATGGGGCCCAATTGGTGTGGCCCATTTGATATACATATGGCCCATGCGATGTGGCCCACTCGTCATATTTATGGCCTGTTGTTTAGGCCCACCTTGACATTTATAAGGCCCATTTGAGGAGGCCCACCTTGATGTACTTTATGGCCCATTTGTCGGGCCCACCTTGATGTATTTTGTGGCCCATTTGTCGGGCCCACCTTGATGTACTTTGTGGCCCATTTGTCGGGCCCACTTGATATATTAATGGCCCATCCCTGAGGCTCACCTTAATATATTAGTGCCGCCCATCATGATGTATGTGGCCCACCATGATGTGGCCCATTGTGACGTGTATGAGGCCTATCATGATGTACTTTGACCCATGTAGCAGGGCCCACCTGCCTTGTATATGAGGCCCATATGATGGGGCCCACTTGTTTGAATCTCAGGCCCATGGATAAGGCCCACTGTGATGCAGCTCATAGTGATGTGTAGTAGGTCCATGTGATGCAGCCCATGTGATTAGGCCCATCTCGATGTATTTGTGGCCATCCTTTAAGGGCCACCTTGATATACACATGATGCCCATGTGATTAGGCCCATCTTGATGTATTTGTGGCCCATGGGTTAAGGCCCATTGAGATGTGTTTTGGGCCCATGGGTTAAGGCTCATTGATGCGGCCCACTCGATATATATGATGGCCCATTGGTGCAGCCCATTGTGATGTAATCGAGGCCTATTAACGTAGCCCACTTGATGTGTATAAGGCCCATGGGTAAAGCTCACCTATTGTGTATTTGAAGCCCATGGTTTGTGGCCCATATGATGTATTCGAGGCCCATGGACATGGCCCAATGTGATGCATATGTGGCCCATGAGTGAGGCCCACGGCGATGTATGTTAGGCCCTTGTGTGGGGCCACTGGCCCACTGTATGTTCGGCCCTATGTGGGCCACTCCTTGGGAGCAAGGTTGGTTAAATGACCACATTGATGGGCAATAATGGTTGAATGTCCACATTGTGACCTTCCCTTAGGCCTTGGTAGTCTCATTTTTATCATTCTCTTGTGGGTTAACCCTAATCAGTGGGCCCCATTCACCATAGACGGATGGTTTCGCACTATCGGATTTGATATAACCACAGCCGAGGGTCGATCTTTGGTTGATCGGCTGTTCATCTATGGACCTTGCCTTGTTTTTATGCTGATTATCAGTGCCGATTATCGATGTTGATTGTCGGTGCCGATTGTCAATACTGATCATTGGTTCCCATTGGTGAAGCCGATTGACCAATTAGTGATCGAGGCCAATTATCGCGGCCGATTGCCGATTTTGATTGACGTGACCGATTTGTCGATTCTGATTATCGATCAATCCTGATTATCGAGGCCAAGTATCGAGGCCGACTCCGATTGTCGAGGCCGAGTATTGAGGCCAATTCCGAGTGTCGATTTCGATTGTCGAGACCTGTGTGATGTATATGCGGCTCGTGTTTGAGGCCCAATGTGATGTATATGCGGCCCGTATTTGAGACTCATTGTGGTGTGTATTTAACCCATGTTTAAGGCCTAATGTGATGAATATGAGGTCTATGTGATGAGGCCCATTGTGGTGCATTTGAGGGCCAGGCGATGGAGGCCATTGTGATGTATGTTAGACTCATGTGAAAGGCCCATCGTGATGTGTATTAAGCTTTTGAGTGAGGCCCATGATGTTGTATATTTGGCCCTTATGTCAGGTCATGGGTCCGCTATATGTTAGGATCTATGAGGGCCATTCCTCGGGGGCAATGTTGGTTAAATGTCCGGATTGTCGAGGTCGATTGTCGATGCCGGTTATTGATACCGATTATAAGTATGTGACAACATAACATCATGTTACATGCCCATACGCATCATCTGCATGTTTGTTATGAGGTGTGGTTGATCATCGCATATGTCATTGAGCATGTTGTTATGAGACTCCCTGATAAGCGGGGGTTATCTCACATGAGCGCACGGTAAGTGCAGGATTGATGCATGACTGGATTGTATGACTCATGCATATTGCATTATGATTACTGTACTCCCTAGCGACATCAGGGCCGTAACATCTACAGGCACATCGTGGATGGCCAGATGGGATACCGAAAATGTTTGGTTCGAGCATCGGGCTGCCATAGATGACCCTGGGTGAAAATGCCTAAAACCCTCTTGGTACCAGAGGACACCCCAACGTCAAGACCGAGTGGATACATGAGCGCCCGAGTGCCGAATACCAGGAGGCCGCGTCTCCCACTGTGTCGTGGTTGGTTAGGAGGGGGTGTGGCTTTACCCGCCCGAGTGTAGGGGGCATTGCTAAGCTGAGTCTGACCAGCTCGAGGAATGAGTTCGCTATCAACGTGCCGAATAGGCATTGACAGATTTTTTAATAGGCGGATAGTGAGGTTTCTTACGCTCACTTGGACTGTGCGGTTGGGAGAGCGGCAGTGCCATTTGGAGTGTACTAAACCCCGGTGATGATCCCAGAGATGAATCGTACTGATGTGTAGACTTATTGAGCAGGATTTGCATACTCATTCATTCATTCATTCATTATCTACACGTGTTGGTGGTGCTCAACTATTTGTTATGTGAACTTTCGCAATGGCCATGATTTTAGTTGGGGCGCGCGACTAACCTGAGATCAGGAGTTTACCACATTGAGTCTGACTATCCAAATTTAGGTATGAGACTGGTTTGGATAGAAGTCCTTTGTGATGGACCCCATAGCCTGCGATACTACATACTATCATCCCGACTTCACACTCCAGCATGGTCATTCCATTCGCACCGCATATTGTATTACATACGCGGCATATGACATTTTGGGTTACCTGTGTTTCTGCATTTATATGGTTTAGATACAACATCTGATATTCGACTCTTTATGACTCATAATTTATATAGTTGATCTGTATCGCGTATTTTGATATTATTCTTCAATTGTATGGTTGATCTATATCGCGTATTCTGATATTATTCCTCATTTGTATAGTTGATCTGTGTTGCGTATTCTGATATTGCTCGACTCATGGACTTGTCAGTATTTTCGCTTACTTTGATAACGTATGATTCATGACCTTGCGCCTATTTCGACATTGTATGATTATGACATTACGTTGAATACTTAACACTTACCTTGTGCACACACTTACACCACCCTCTAAGCTTTTTATAAGCTTATGCACGATAGATGCGTGCAGGTGATGTTAGGTTGCAGCAGTGTTGAGCTTGGAGGCGGTCTTTTGGAGCTTGATTTTTGATTTATGTATTTCCTTTTAGCATTGTATTCAAATGATTATATTAGTGGAAATGTGATGATAATGTTGCCTTTATGATTCGGGTATGCTTGTGGTTATGTTTATTATGAGTTAAATGTACATTGGAAAATCCTCATTGTGGGATCCCAGGATCAGAATCTGACGTATGGACGCCAAGAGCCGAGAATGGGGTACTATGGAGGCTGTCGGTACCGGATTCGGCAATCGGGATTCCAGTGAATCCGATTTTCAGATTTAGGGCGTGACAGTCTACCACCATGTTAGTGGGAATTTTACTTCGTTCATTAGTTTTGAGATATCATTTTACGACATTATACAAAAAATGAGGTGGATTCAAAACTCAAGTGGGCCATACGAGGGAAAACATCAGAGATTCAGTGAGAACCGTTGAAATATTCTTATGGCTATAAAAGATTTGTTTCAGATAAATTTTTTGTATTTCCATTTTATTTCAATGTTAATGACCTTATAAACTGTTTAAATGACATATAAACATTAAGGTTGAGCTCAGGAAAGTTTCAATGGTAAGTATGTCTTTCTCCAAAATTTCCTCTAGTGTAGCCCACTTGAGTTTTGGATCTACTCCATTATTGGTCTTTTGTCCCAAAATGAGATTTCAAAACTGATGAACGAACTAAATTTTCAAAAAGAATGACTGTGGCCCCATCAAACATCCTTGCGTAAGAACTTCCCGGGAAAATCCATCTTTGGAAATATGTGAAAGTAAAAAAAGAGAGGAGACATTTGGGTTTCTTCGTGGACCGAGTACAAATGCCCCCTCACACTTCCGTTTGCTAATATATCATCCCGCCTTCCCACGTAATCGTTCTCCACCAATGCGATGTCTATATGCTTGCCCTGCCCATCCTGCACGAGGAGGGTAATGTATAATCCGCGCCCTCCCACGACACGAACATACACCAGCCTGTGTGCAGTACACCAGCCAATCCGCTTGCGAGAAAAGGTTCGTTCAGAAATCTCAGACTAGACGACTGCTATTTCCATCCGCGCATCTGAATGCAGAAAAATCAAGCGCCATTGTTGCTCACATGGACAATATATATAAGATCAGATCCCTTCAACAGTCAGGCCCAATGACTAAATTTGTCATATATAAGATTTAATGATGACATATTATATAGGGAAACATTTCTCTAAAATCAGAGTAGTTTAAAAGGTAAAATCATCGACTATGAATATATCAGGAAACCAAATTTTTAGACTGTTTTAGTTATTTTTATCTCTAGATCCCTCCAGATGAGCGTCCCAGATCTCACACAATTTCCTTGTTGATCGTACTTGTGTTTGGCGCGTGTGGATTTGCTTTCTACTTTTATTCTCCCATAACGCTATATTCCACGTGTCAGCCTCAGATCTTTAACCTTTCGCGAGAAAAAATAAGTGTCGCCCGAATCGAGAAGGGGAGAAATCCATCCATTGGCCGCGTCTCTCTCTCTCTCTTCTGAGGTCGGTCCATCTCCGACGAACCGAAAAAAGACAAGAAAGTTAAAACCTCTTCCTTCTCTGTCTCTGTCCTTGCTGATGCTGTTGGACGAGAATTCTGGGTACATTCCATGGATTCAGGCGAATATGGTTTGGACTGAATTGTCCCCTTTTATCCCTTTTTTTATTTTTTTCTTTCTGGGACTGAGATATCACGTGTTTGGGGAGGGTGAAATTTTCATTTTTAAGGTTCTTGGAAGTTGAATCTCGATCTTCTTTCTTTTTGTTTTGTTTTGTTTGTTTGTTTTTTTTTTTTTTTTTAAAAAAACATTTATATGAAGATCTGTCGGAAAATTTTGGTGGGTCTTTGATAGATTACAGGTGTCGTGTTTGTTTATGATCGGAATGCTCTGATTTTTATGGGGATTTTCAAGGGCAGCGGTTCTGTGAGGACATTTTGAGGTTTTGTGATCTGGGGCGTGTTCTTTCATGGCTAAAAGTCTGTAATTTTGGTGGGTTTTTTCTTTGCGGGTGAGGAGATTCTGATTTTTTTTTTTTTTGGGTCCTTTTCTTTAGTGGCGAAGAACCTGTAATTTGGTGGGGTTTTTCAGCTGAGAGGGAGATTTTGAGGATTTGGGCGGTCGTTGTTCATGGCCAGGAACCTGTAAGCTTGGTGTTTTTGATTACCTGGGGAAGGGATTTTGAGGAATCGGCTCATCTGGGCTTTCTTCTGTCAAGGTTTGGACCCAGCAATTCTGGCAGAGTCTACCTGAAAAGGAGATATTTAGGAATTTAACGATCTGGGACATGTTTTCCACCACAGTGACAGAGCGAGTTTGATGAATTTGGTAGAGATTCCGTGCTTTCGTGATCTGGGCTGCTTGGTTTTCCAACCAAGTGCCTCAATATTTTCTGGGGCTGCTCGACAGGATCATGGTTTACACGGTGGTATTTTGAGAATTCTTGATTTTGTTTTCTGAGAAATTCTTAGTCGGGAAAATGTATGCTGTGGAGAGGCTGAGTAACTACATCTCTCGCGGCGTTTATACAGTTTCGGCCCCCTTTCACCCGTTTGGAGGTGCTGTAGATATCATTGTTGTCGAACAGCAAGATGGGAGTTTTAAATCAAGCCCTTGGTACGTCAGGTTTGGGAAATTTCAAGGGGTGTTGAAATCAAGAGAGAAGGTAGTCGACATAAGCGTTAATGGAGCTAGAGCTGGCTTTCATATGTACTTGGATCATAAGGGAGAGGCTTACTTTCTAAAGGAGATTGATGATGGCGACGAGGGGGATGGTATGCTCTCTCCTCTATCATCGGGTGATGAGACGGATGAACAGTCACATAATGAAAGGTTTTTAAAGGCTCAAAGCCTTAATCTTGGTGGTGGTGCATCGAACTCAGTTACTGAGATCTATATGGATAATGGGAAGATTGTGAAGCGGTCAAGTTCGCAGCCATCTAGTATTTTGGGGTTCATGTTTGGACGGAAGTCGATGAAGGATGAAGACAGGCTTAGGAAGGGGGGTGGTGATGTGGAGAGGATAAGTATGCTGAAAGGTATCGACATTGCTGAGGACACCATGGATGTGAACTCGTCGACCAATCCTCTGACTGCGAATGAGAGGATGGACAGTGCTTCTTGGTTGTCTGGTATTGATAATCTTGCTGAAGAGGCTAATGAGGACATGCACGTTAGTGAGAGAGAAGGCCCGTGTGGCTCATCTTCGCATGATAGCCTGGATCATGGTGCCATGCATCCTGATATACTTGAAACAGTTGCAGCGACTGGTCGTTCGGGGATTGGCATTGTGGATACAGAACATTTAGATGAGGTAGCCAGCCCAATGTATGCATGTTTAAGCACCCATGAGCAAGATTTGAGAATATCCGCCAAGGATATGAGTGAATTATCTGAGAGACATGCGGTAACCTTTAAGCAATCAGCAAATGAAATCAGGGAAGTTAGTTCTGCAGAGAATGCTGGTTTTGATGATATTGCGAAAAGATTGATTTTGGAGGATGTTGTTCTTGATTTTCAAGGTTCCAGTTTGGCTGATTCGGAAGAAGGTTCGGCCGTGCATTCCAATATATCCGTACAATGTGATACAAGTCTGGCATCTGGTGAAAGAGATAACCTTTTAACAGTCCATCTTTCTAAGGAGGAAAACTTTGAGGGTGGAGTTTCTTCATACATCTACAGCGAAACATTGGTAAGCAGGAGTACGGGGATTGGTGGACAGTGCAAGGAAGTTGAAGTTCACACAGAAGTTTTGTACACAGAAACTGAGCTAATTTCTGAGGTGAATTCACAGCCAGAATCTAGTCTACCTTTGGGAGAAGAAAATTCTGATGGTGTGTCCTGTAACCCAAAAGCTGTTAATGAAGGTGATGAAACTTCTGAGGATTTAATTACAAAGAGTGTTGGTGGCGGGGAAATGCAAACAGAATCCCTTTCTTCACTTGATATAGACCCACCAAGTTCCGATCCTGTTGAATCTAAGATAGTTGAACTCATCCACCAAGATATTGGGCTTAGTCAGGAGAAGACTTCAGAATCTGGACAGGTTGAGAATTGCGAGAGTCAATCTCAAATGACAGACAAATTTTCTTCTCGTCTATTTGGTAATAATGAAGTGGGTGATGAAAATCCATCAACTGCACCCGATTCCCCTGATCAAACCATTAAGGACGAACGGATGCTTGATTCCATCAAAGAAGCTGATCCACAGACTGTTTGCAACATTTCCTATCTCAGCAACACGATCAATCAAATCCAAGGGGAAGATCTGGGGTCAAGAGATAAGATGCATGGCCTTCAGCTTTCGTCCGAGGCCCCCATTAATCCTCAAGAATCTAATGTCAGCTCTATTCCCGAGAAAGTTGTAATCTGGAGAACGCTATCATCTGAGAACATAGAGGAAGATGATGACTACCTTTTCAGCAAAACTGATAATCTGGTAGGCAGTGGGTCCCAGTGGGACGAAACAGTTTCTGCAGCTGCAGTGGAGACAGGCGATCACATGATGGAAGGCATTGAAGAGGAACATGAAGTTAACAATACATATCATGAGCCATGTTTATCTTCAAATCGATCTTTTGGGTCCCGCTCATATTCTACTGCAGGTTCATATACGTCAGAACTAATTCAAGAGTCATCACCAACAGCCCTTGAAGGCTTGCCTCAGGAATTGGGGGCTCAGGCCGGTCAAATAACTATCCCAAAAAGTCGTTTGCGTGATGGGGGAGTTGAGCAATTGGCAGAATCTGTTCCCAATTTCCGGGGCCACATGTATGATCTCAAAAGTCATGATATTCTCCATCCTCTTAGCCGTTCTTTGGATTTAAGTTCTGAAGATTCGAAATGGGACGTGCATATGGAAACTTTAATGCCAAAAGCGGTGTCTGAAAGCAACTTAGTCGAGCACCAGTGGAAAACTGAGTCTGCTGCTGCATTTGTTGACACTAAGAGCATGGGGTCACATGAATGCCTGTCAACAAATCCTGCTGTTGGTAAGAGAACTGGTTATTTGCTTCTTCTTTTCTATCTTTAAGGTGCTTGTAAATCTATTTGAATTGTTCTGCTCTACATAATGAGAACATTCCATTTTCTAAAATATATCATTGTCCGATGCCCCTGATTTTGAGACACCTATTGGACACACATCGACACAGCTGTTAGAAAGAAGCCTCAATGTATCTTTTAATCTGTTCTTTGGTATCTCTCTGTGCTTGTTGGGATAATGTTTAGATGATGATGATGATGATGATGGTGATGACGGTTTTGAATTCAATTACATATCTGCATGGGCATATTGGTATGAAACATTATGAACCGAAACTTATTCAATACATTTTTCAGTATAATTATATGTCCACATGGACACATCGGCATGTAGTTTGTTTTTGGGTGTGCATCAGTGGTGCCCATTCATTTCATGTACTTTGTGCAGAGATATCCCTTTGCAAGCACTTGCTCTTTGAAGGGATGGGAGCCGATGCCGCTTCTCAAGCATTTGATGCTGAAAAAGTGGATGCGGAGAAGTTCAGTGCTCTGGGTCCCTCACTTGTGAAGAACGATAAGCTAGTGGTGAGAATTGGTGGTCGTTATTTCCCATGGAGTGCAGCTGCTCCCATTGTTCTTGGAATGGTTTCTTTTGGTCGGGAACAGATCCTTGTGCCCGAAGGCATGATAGCCGTTGACAAAGCAGACAAAGCCATTGAAGGGGAAGCCATTGTGTCCTCTGGTGGAAGCTGGAAACTCTGGCCTTTCAGTTTCAGAAAATCAAAAGCTGAGAGCTCTAACAAAGGGACTGACATCAGCAACAATGCTTCAGAGAGTGCTGGTGACATTGCCGAGGATAATAACATGCATGAAGGCAGCACAACGAAAAAAGTGGTGCAGTCAATCACTCCGACTTCCGAAGATCTGGCTTCCTTGGATCTAAAGGAAGGACGGAATGTGATTACCTTTACTTTCTCGACCGCAATGCTTGGGAAGCAGCAGGTTCTTGTTTATGTTACTTGAAATTCTCCACTATTATGTCATGGGTTTTCTATTTTCTGCCTGCTTGAAATATATTACTGAACAGGTAGATGCCAGAATTTATTTATGGAAATGGAACACCCGTATTGTTATCTCGGACGTTGATGGAACAATTACCAAGTAAGTGATTCATCATATTACCGCATGGTTTTTGATTCAAGTGTTGCTTATTCTTAGTAAGTCCTTATATTTATATTAGGGGTGCGACTCGGGCGGGTTTGGACAAGTTGAGGGTCAACGCCCAAACCGACCTCAAGAGGACCCAACCCACAACCCGACCTGACCCAAATTCTAACCCGTGGTGCTCAGCCTGACCCAACCCGAAGTCCTCTATACTCGATCCAACCCGACCTGACCCCTTCCTGACCCGGATACATGTGATTGTTCCCAAACTGACCTAACCTGACCTGAATTGCTCAGCGTAAACCCAACCCGTGCAAATTGGGTTGGTGTTTTTCAACCTGAAACCAACGTGAGGACCTTGACAACCTGACACGATCCGACCCGAATTCAGGTTGGGTCGGTCCGGTTCAGGTTGACCTGAACACAAGTTGCAGCCCTATTTTATATTAAGGGTGACATTGGAGGCATGACCAACTTTTGTGATTACTATTGGAAGTGGCAATAACCAAATTGTTAGTTCATGGCCTTAATCATTCATACGTAGGGCCCAGGCTCCAAATTGCAATTGCATCAATTTCAAGTTGGACTTGAAAGGAATGTAACTGCACTTTGGAGGCTACTTGGACATTATGAATATGAGGAAAAATCATCAATTTCATTATTTACTGATTAAACAGAATGTTCGTGATTCAATTAACTTGTGCGCCACTGCATCCAAACGTAGTGTAAGGATTGAGAGAGTCATAGATTTTGATTTGGTATTATTGTTTCTTAACAGATTCTGTTCTTGAAAGAATTATTGGGATTAGAGCCATCTCTTCTTAGAGGCCTATAGATTGGCCTTTGTTGAAATCATTCCAGATTGTCCCACCTAGGGTTAGCTCTCACTCTCATTATGCGAAAATGTGAGTCTCTGCTAAAGGATCTAGAGCTTAGCATTTTTGACAAATTCACGCTGCTCCCTGCCAATTCATACTCTTTCCATGACAGGATCATGCTTCTGGATCCACAAATTCAGAACTGCTTCTCAACATATACATGGGTTAGTGTATGCACGTTCATAAGTTTCAACATTCTGGCATCTGTTTCGATAGATCATGTTTAACGATTGAACCGACTAGGAAATATGGAGAGTTCAACTCGGTTATGTTTTCTAAGAACTTGATTATTTGGACAAGTTGTTGAAATTTGGTTAAAAGCTCGTTTTTCATGGAAACTGGAAAAAAAAAGGAAAGATGAGAGGTTTCAATGCTTAAAACTTGCCTTTTGGAGCAAACATGAAATATCTTTTCTGTTGGTAGGAAATGGTAAAACTCTTGAGGAATATCAAGAGGAGCTGATATTGGAAGAGGAAACATTGTAACGTGAGATTTCTTGGATGAAAAGGAAAGTATCTCAAAGGAGTTTTGATGTGGGACACATGATTTAATCCTAGCATGCAACATGGAGATTATGAAAGAGTCCATAAAGTAATTCAATTAACAAAAGATGCTAATCCACCATGTGATTAAGAGTAAATAATAGGAAATAAAATATGATTTAACCTAAATCATATATCCGCATGTTAAGAAATCACATAAATCAATTAAAATTAGGCATGATGGAAGGATAAAACTTCCAATTTAGCATAGGCACGTTTCATACTTAAGGGACCGACTTGTAGGTTCTATGATTAGGGTTAGGAAGGGGAAAATCTGTAATTTGAAAAATTAGGATTCATGAGAATTGAGGATTTTGGAATTAGGGTTTTTTAGAATATGGGGAAAAGATGAAGTTAGGAATAAATTGGGTGAATTGGTTAAAGGGGATTGATGGATTTAGGTATTGGAAGAGGGGAATTGAAGTTTCGGATGAGGTGAAGTTAGGGATTTGAGGTTCTCAATGGTTAATTTCGGTTGGTGTTGAAGTTAGATGATGAAAAGTTGAAGAAAAAGATGATTTGGATGGTTTTGGATAGAAAAGAAAGAAGAGAGATGGAGTTTTTTTTTTTGGAAAATACCTCTTTTGGATAGAAAGGAAGAGAGAAGGAAGATGATAATGGAAGCCTCACACCTCCGTTGAATGGGGAATGGAATCACACTACACCCAAGTTCCAAATCACATGGAGTATTCTTCAAATCACATGAAGAAGAGAAAATATAAAGTTTTTTTTTTTTTTTTTCAAAATAATGGCATTAGGTCTCTACACACCACATTTTCTCTTTTATAGTCTCAGAAAAGACTTTTTACAAAAAGGCGCTCTCAAATAAGACTCTCAACATAAAGATGCTTAATAAATTGAAAGTTGTTCCCAACTCCCTAATCTCAACATAAATATAAGTTAGATAAAAAATAACGAAGCATATAAACAATCTAAACAATTAAACTATTTCGTGGTCTATGGGGGTCCATGATCAAGATGTTTAATGATGATGATCCAATAGCTCGATCATCGTGTCCATTAAGCTCCTACATGTAGTACGCGTGCATCTTCCCAGTGTGGGGTCTTCAAAGATGCACGAATATACACTTGGGGTCTTCTTCATGTCTAGGAATGTGAATTGGGCCAAGTGGACCCCATGCAATGGTCGTCTAGCCATAAGGAGACTGGCTCAGCCCTCTGGTATTGTGTTCGGATGTCCTCATCAAGTTTACTTATGTTCATGATCAAATTGTCGGGGAAGACATCCATAGGTCTAGAGATGAGGCAAGAGAAATCCTTATGGGTTTTAGGTCAGACCTGTTCTGTACCCTCCTCTTAGAAATCAAGTGAAAGAGATTTACTGTGGAAACCCCAAGGTTACTGGAAGCATGGGCTACCACTCAAACATTTCAACATGAAAAAATTTGCTTAATGTTCTTCCACTTAAACGCCATTTTTCTACCTGGAAGTACTGTTTTGATATTTTGCCTTCAAAGAGATATATAATTCCTACAAAATTCGCTATTTTTCTAGAATGTTGTTGATTTCTTATAGATGAGTCTAATGCTCCTCACATGTCATCTGCATTTCAGATCAGATGTTTTGGGACAATTTATGCCTTTGGTTGGGAAAGATTGGTCACAGTCAGGCGTTGCACATTTATTTTCAGCAATAAAGGTTTGTTACTCTTGTTATGTCTTTCTTATATATATATATATATATATATATATATATATATATATATATATATATATATTTCAAACACGGGTTTATTTTTTTGGAGCTCACTTGGATTGTGCATCTATGTTTTCAACATAATAGATGGAAGCAAGGGTTTATGGTGCATGGGTGATAGATAGTTGTAATACGCTTTCCACTTTAATGTAATGTAATTGGTGCATCATTCACTGGTGCCCCTTATTGTGGGATCCGAAAAAAATTGAACACATGGTACTACAACCAATGCTCTGGACTGTTCATCCAATAGGTCCATGGTGGATCAGGTATGGTAGGAAGATCTTACTAATCGAAGTTCTAGACATTCTGATTGGTTCTACAAATGGGGGATAGAAATGAAACTGTTGGATTATCCAATCCGTTCAAATTTTCAGATAGTGATCTATCTACAGTTGGACATTGTTAAAGTCCCTCGATATACATTGATATACCATCCTCTAATGGCTCGAGCTTTTAGAGAAAGTGGTTGTTTGACATGGTATTAGAGTAGAAGGTCTTGTGTTTGAATCTCGAGAGCAGTAAATATGCTTTCGTAATATATTCTCTCATGAGGGGCCATTGTTTATGGTGTGAGTGTCCCTCCATCCTTGCCCAGTACGTTCCCGTGCGGAGTTCCACCCCGCACATGCGGGGGAGTGTTAGTCCCTTGATATACATTAATATGCCATACTTTAATGGCTTGAGCTTTTAGAGAAAGTGGTTGTTTGACATCCTCTATGGGGGGCCATTGTTTAAGTTGTGAGTGCCCCTCCTCCCTTGCCCAGTATGTTCCCGTGCGGAGTTCCACCCTGCACGTGTGGGGGAGTGTTAAAATAAATTGATAGACCATTCTCTAACAGCTCGAGCTTTTGGAGAAAGTGGTTATTTGACATGGTATTAGAGTGGGAAGTCTTGTGTTCAAATCCCGGGAGCCTCAAATATGCTTCCCTAATATATTCTCTAATAGGGGGCCATTTTTTATGATGTGATTGAGTGTCCTCCACCCTTGCCCAGTATGTTCCCGTGCGGAGTTCCACCCGCACATGCAAGGGAGTGTTAAAGTCCCTTGATATACATTGATACACCTTGGCTTGAGCTTTTAGAGCAAGTGGTTTTTTGACAGACCCAACTGACAAATGGTCCAGATAATGGTCCTTGTGCCGGGCGTCCAATATGAGTGCGGTTAGATGTGCACTTCTATGTATTTTGTTTTGGTTACATGGGAACCCCTAAGTATCATCAACAGAAGGTCCAATAAATTTGCATGCATTTTGATCATACACCACTCACCAATATCAGTTGGCAAAGGTTTGGTAAGGATGTGTCCAGCACTCTTATGATTTCTTGTAAAATTTCGGAGTCGTAGCACTTCTGTAGAGGGTCAAAGCTCAAAAATAGTTGGCAAATAAAACCCTTGATGCTTTCCTTACTATCTTGATGATTGGATTTACTTAGTGCGTGAGCTGTTGAGAAGCGTTATAGAGATATGAATTAGCTCAGTTTTGTTGCAGGAAAATGGATATCAGTTGCTCTTTCTTAGTGCACGGGCAATTTCTCAGGCCGATCTCACGAGGCAGTTCCTTCTAAACCTTAAGCAGGTAATATATAAAAAATTGATGTGAAATTCTGTATTTTAATGTCCAAAGATGCAAGAGATTCGGGCCTTTTGTCTTGTTTTCTCTACAACCCCTAAGAGAGGAATGGGCTTATGTCTAAAGTTATACATCTTAGATTGGATTACATACTTAAATTTGCAGGATGGAAAGGCATTACCTGATGGACCAGTTGTCATTTCGCCTGATGGGCTTTTTCCTTCGCTGTTCCGAGAAGGTGATTGTCTTAATTGTTTTTTTTTTTTTTTCCCATTACAACTAAAGCAACATGTAATTGTTGTTGTTGTTGTTTTTTTTTTTTTTTTTTTAAATTTTTTTTTTTTTATAATAATTATTTTGAAGAGATAGCGAAATGCATTAAATTAAATTAAAGGAACAGAGTTCCCAAAGTACATAAAAGGGTGTGAAGACCTAGATACAACTAGAAAGAAAACAAGGTTATTAGTATCGAAATCTGCCTCCCTGGGAAAATGAAATATTTAGCAGCAGAAAGCATACCTGTATCACTGAAGTTATCGCACGAAACCTTTAGGATAAAGCCTTCTCCCCTAGCCCATTTCAGCACGGAGTTATTCTCTCCTTCCCACTCTAATATTTAGCTGAGAAAAGTTAGCTTGAATGAGTTGGACAGTCTCTCCCACAGCTAGAGCCATGGACTGAGTGGCACATATGAGGCCTCAACAGGACCCAAAAACACAGCAACTGCCATGCCACTCAGATTGAGGAGAATTCAGCTGACTTCTGTTTTCTTCTTGATCCTGCACAAACGGTCGTGGAGCCTGATCACCCAAAGGTCAGCCCTTCTAGGACCTTCCCTGACTTACATGCTAGGTAATGTAGGGGCACTTTCACACTGGGCTCGAGTGGGGTCACCTGTGGGATGCAAGGACACACTCGGGGTGGGCGGCACATGTGATTTGGGTCCCACGAAGGGGGTTCGGCCGAGGTCCTAACCCATGAGATGTGGGGCCTGGGCTATGAGATAAAGGGATTAATTCACCATACTTTAACAGTTCGAGCTTTTAGAGCCAGTGGTTAATTGTCCTGCATCAAATTGGTATCAGAGCAGGAGGTCTCGTGTTCGAGACGCCTCACCGGAGGTGATTAATGTAGGGGCATTTTCACACTGGGCTCAAGTGGGGTCGCCTGTGGGATGTAGGGGCACACTCGGGGTAGATGACCTATACGATTTGGGGCCCACGGGGGAGTTCTCGTGTTCGAGACTCCTTACCGGGGATGATTAATGCGCATTTCACACCGGGCTCGAGTGGGGTAGCCCGTGGGATGCGGGGACACACTCGGGGTGGGCGGCCCATGTGATTTGGGGCCCACGAAGGGGGTTCGGCCGAGGTCCTAACCTATGAGATGTGGGGCTTGGGCTATGAGATAAAGGGATTAATTTGCCATACTTGAACAGTTCGAGCTTTTAGAGCAAGTGGTTAATTGTCCTGCATTACTAGGAGCCTTGGACCAAAGGAACTCTTGCTATCTGCTACATAACATCTCGACTGATGCTTTCTTGAAGGATTTATGGTTCATGGCCACAGCAGCAAATGCTCTTTGATTATTCTGGCTATTGAGTGAACAGAAAGCTCCTAATCGTCGATGATATGTCTGTTCCTTTCCATCCACAGCTCCCAGCAAACTGCCTTGGGAAGAAGGTTCCACAGAACTTTTCCCTGATTCTTAAAAGGGCAACTTTTCCAGCTGTCCAAAATCCCATGGATCTTTTCATTAATAAGCTACACAATGTCGAAGCAACGAAATGGGATCACCAGATTTCACGTGCAAACTGACAGTGAAGCATTAAGTGGTTTTCTGTCTCCTCCCCACACTTGCACATGATACACCTATTTGGCATACACAAATCCCCCCCTTTTTTTTTAGAGCTGATCAACCATCAAAATTCTCTTAAACTGTGATTCACAAAAAAAGATGAAAGCTGAAAAGGTGCTGCTGCGTTCCAAACCTCTGAAGGAAAGGAAGAGCAGCTCTAATTGGTTAGGATTTGGAAGAAGGATTTAACTGTGTAGATTCCAGAACTTGATCACCTCCACACGTTGCGATTACAGGCTATTCACCTCCGCTGACTGTAGCAGGTCCATCATCTCAGTGAATTTTTGGGTTTCGGCTCCTTTCAGATTTCTTCTGAATCAGACGTTGCACACAAGTTGATTGCCTCCATGTGGTCTGTTATTAGTGCACCCTCGAACGCTGCTATCCTGAACAACTCTGCATTCTTTTCAGCCAAGGGATAATCTCCTAGCCATGTCTCCACTTCCTAACTTGAATCTAGTCCCCTCCAACATAGCTTTGCCCCACTTTTTCTCCGCCTCCTAATTTGCAAATATCCCTCCAAACCTTGGATTTAGCTTCACACATGTTGGGTTCCAACTTGCTGTCCCATATTTATCTTCTACTACTATCCTCCATAACACTTCATTTTGGATTGGAACCTCCAACACCATTTTCCTAACAAGCTCCAATTCCTCTCAACCCAATCCCCCCTTCACCTCTCCCCAATGTTTTAATTTTCAATCCATACCAGTTATTTGTAGCCACACTGCATGCAAGTGCCCTTCTCTTCTCCAATGAGGGATGCATTAGTATGGTTTAGATTCCTTTTATTTGTAATGAATGCTTACCAACAGTGTGGACATTTTTGGATTCCATGTAATCTCTAGAGATGCTTCTCATATGTTTCCTTATTTGATTCTGGTTCCTTGCTCTGTATGTATGAGTTGCAAATGTTTTCACTATAATTACTAGTACAAATGAGTTGCATGTTCTGCACTGGGATGTGATCATGACATCCATTGCGATCATCATGCACGTCATCCCTCGTTTGGCCATGGGCCCAAAAATTAGGTCAATCCATGACTTAGGTGGGCCAAATGAGCAGGAACAGTTGGGAGGGGGAGGGTGTGCCCTCTTAAGTGTTCCTTATGGTGGCCCACTTGGGTCATGGATTGGAATGATCTTTGGGCCCCCATGGCCAATCATGGGGCTCACAGAGGTTTGCATATCATAGTGGTGAGAAGGTTTGCACTTGATCATTTTCCAGATATGTATGTATGTATGTACATATCTATTTATGTATATTTGTACACATGTATGCAATCTTCTGTACTAGGCCTTGTATTTTTGGTTGCAATGAACGCAACCAAATTCACCAATTAGTATGAGTTTCGGCAAGTTGTGCAGCGAGGACCTAAAGAAATGTCTTTTTTTCTACTTTCATTGTAGGTGACAGAGGTACCACACAAATAAATGATATGTATTCTATTTGCTCTGATGGTCCCTATTATGGTGGGGTTATGCCATGAAAAAGAAAAACTTGGAAGTATATGAATTGTTTTTCTCTATTGAATTGATGGAATGAGTATGTTATTTATATTTTATAGGCTTCTCAAATCTACTTTAGGAGATTCTAAAAATCTTCTCCAGCTTATTAAGACTAGAGAAATCGAGGAGATCTTCTTAATCCTATCTAAATGATCCCTAGAGATTACATCAACACCTCATTGTACATAGAGTTTGCAAAGAATGCCCTCCTAGGAATTACACCGCTTGATGCTGCAGCAATCTTTCAGATTTGACCTATAATTGTCTTTGGCATTTCTAGACTGTTGCTGCGGCATATCTTGTAGGAAATAAAATGGGAAAACATCATTACAGAATGTCAAGAGTAGCTTAAAGGCGCATGCCACTGTACGCTTCTTGAAAATAGCCAAAGCTTCCCAATTGTCTAAGGGATTCAACCACACTATCCCTGGGATTCAATTAAACCTGGCTCGATCTAGTCTTCTAGTGAGCTTGCACTATCCAACAAAGACACGGTATTTGACCTTAGCTCTAGAGGCCCAAAATGAGTAGAAAGAAGGAAATATGAGTTGGAAGTGGTTCACACACCAATCTCCACATGTTCTTATAGAAGGAGATTAATTATGCAATTAATAAAATGCATAGTTCAAATGCAGTGATTATTAGATGCTTCTATGTCAAAAGACCCTCCAGATTACCCGGGTGGGCTTTAGAGATTGATGACCCTTCATCTACCTCATCAGGCTTGAGGCCCAATGGATAGGTCCATTTAGAAAAGAGTTGGGTCTTGATAGAGGCCCAAATAGCCCAACCTGGCCCTGTTGCCACGTGCATGTACTAAGTGCCAAGTGCACCACTTAAGCGGCACAATGCGCCCAAGCAACCCTACAGCCCACTGCCCACGCATGCATGTGCGCTTGGTGCTTCGTACCTCGCTAGACCACCATTTACTTAGTGAAATCTTAAGTAATAGCTATATAGAAATGATCCTATATAAACAACATTTCAACTTTACTTTCAATTTGGAACTTTAGAAAACAAGTTTTTAAAGCAATGCTTAGAAAATTTAAAAACTAAGTTAACATCTCTCACCCTTGGTGAGGCTAGCCATGTCAAGGTGTGATGACCTAGCTAGGGGTCCCACCTGAACAAATAGGTGCATAATGACACTACTCATGTTTTGGTGCATCAGGGCCTAATTATACCTTCATGTCATGTACATGAAACATTAGCTGGTTCTGAGTGTGTAGTATAGCAATCATTGTCTATATATGGCCTATAAATGTCATTCATACATACCTCAAATTCTAATTATATGTTTGCTTCACACTGAGCATGTCGTGTGGCAATTTGCCTTGAATCATCTTCGCTTGGAAACTTGAACTGAAGTCTTCATGGTAATTCAAGTTTTCAACAATAGCTATGATACCATCGTTAGAAGCAGTATTTCTCAAATAGGGTATGATAAATGTTTTCATTGAAGCATATCCAGTTCAATGGTTGATTTGAAATTAAGGCTGGAATTTTTTCAGGACCACCATGCATTGTATTTGTAATTTGAAGGCATGCTCTGAAAGTAGTTCATCTCCTTTATTGTTTGCAGTTATCAGAAGAGCTCCTCATGAATTCAAGATCGCATGTCTAGAGGTGAGTCCTATCTCCTGTATTGTATCTTCAAATATGGATACAGTGAGTCCTGTTTCGTATTTTCTTTCTTTGGTGTTGCTTTTACTGTTTCAATTACTCAATGACTATACAATCTAATGGAAGACCTACGCCCTATTAGTCTTGTTTAACGTTTGTAAACAAAAACAAACATGTAATCTTTTACCAAGACATTTTTGCTAGGTTATCCATTTGCAGCATCTCAAAACAATGGAAAATGTAGGGTTTAGGCTTATGCATATGAAGTTGTTAGGCTTATGCATATGAGTTTTGTATTTGTTGGTGTCCGCCATTTGGTGTTTTCTACTACCATGAATTTCCTAGCTCAACTCACACACATACACACACTTTCAAATGCAACACAAGTATCAACCTGGCTGGTGTGTGAGACATCTACTGGTGAATAAGGTGGTCTCCACTGTCAGGATGAACATGTGCAGAAACAAGGCTGGTCCACCTGTGGATTTTTTTTTTTTTTGAAGGACAATAGAAATTCCTTAAAGGTCTGCTTGCAAGTGAGGCAGGAAAAGAATACAGAGAAAAAATGAAAAGAAAAAAAGCGTTTAGATGGCCAAAATACAATCAGATTTGACTTTCATAGTGACTGCCCATTTAGAACAGACACCTTAAGGGCGTGTTTGGTTCGTGGAATTGAATGGTATTAAATGGTATTAGATGGGATTAACATCATTATTGCTCAATGATTGCGTGTCTAGAAATACCGTGGTATTGAATTTTTGCCATGGGAAAACACCGGATTAAGCAAAATTATGTTTGGTGGACCATGGAATTGTAATCAAAGGGCCAAATTTGCAACAGATGTTGCTCACTTGTATACACACACACATATATTTTGAGAGATAACACACTTGTACACATATATAACCAGAATGTCACGTGTAAACGGTGTATGTGGATGGACGGCATGGATAAACACATGCATCAATGTGGGGTCCACATGTGTAGTGGATTTCAAAATCCACAAAAATCCTGCATGGGACCAAATGCAATTCCATGGGACTAAATGCAATTCCATCCCACCTAATCCCATCCTCTCCAAATGCTGGATGGAATTGCACGGGACCAAATGCAATTCTATCCCTCCTAATCCCATCTAATACCATGCGCCAAATGCCCCCTAATGAAGTCCACCAACGCTTTGACCAATCCCAAAGAAGAAAGAATAAAAGACCGCTTATTTCGATCACCCCAAATAGCACACCAAACAGCAGACAAAATCAAGTGTCAAATAGCCTTGGACTTTTTCTCCACTCCCCCTTTGTGCCATAACTAGAGGAGGTCCGACACGGAGCCCGGCATAACCAATGACATTTCAAAAAGAAAAAAGAAGTGAGTCCACACCTTGGAGGAGCAAGGACAAAAAATGAAGAGATGATCAATGGATTCAGCCGCTTGCATGCACAAAAACATCTGTTTGGAATGGTCATGCCTCTCTTCCGAAGATTATCTATCGTCAATATCATGGTTTTGAATGTGGGTATCAGTGGGCATGTCGGCCAGGTAAAAAAATGATACGATATAGCGTTGTGCATCCATTATAATTCTTTTAAAGCAAAAGAAAAAAGAATGGAAAAATATTATAAAAATTGGAAAAATGAGATATCTGAGAATCTATCTTTATTTTATTTTATTTTTTAAAACCATGTATTCAATGGTGCATCGGACAGGTTGACCTACTGTAAGGTGTAGTGTGGATTTTTTTGGGTATAAATTGTTGATATATGTCAGGAATTGATATCATATATTGCTAATATAATTATCTATCAACTATTGTACTATTAACCGTCTGTCAGTGGATTGGAGTTTTTAAAAACAATGACACATTAGGACTATAAGATTAAGAAAAGAGTGTAAGTATATTACATGTATTGATATTTGATATACAAGTAAGAGGTGAAAAATTAAAAAAAAGAAAGCAACATCCAATCTGATTTTTGAAAAAAATTTAAAACTTTTGAAAATTGCCGAGAAAAAGGTGGAAATACATCAAAAATAAATTTACAGCCTCTAAGATGTAAATGTTTGTTAAAAGAATTTAGATCTATGTTTCATACCCCCAAATAAATTTTGAAAGAAAAAAAATTCAACAAAATACCAAAAAAATGGATAAAAGTGGCTTGAATATCTGAAAATAATTTAAATATAGTTGTAAATGGTAGATCCATGTTCAAAATAAACATATATTAACCTATATCTATCATTCATAATCATATAATTTTCCTAAAATTATTTTTGATTTTTGTGTGTGGAGAAAATGCTTAAAAAATCAACCCAAAAATGGAGAAAAATGTAGTTTTTTTTTTTGTAAATCGATGCATGTGTGAAATCATTAGATCTATAGTATTAGAAGACTCCGCAAGCAACATAATAACAATATATAGAAAATAGAAATTATTATTATTATTTTTTAAAATTTACAGAAAACTTGTGAAAACAAAAATAAAAAGGAAAAAAAAAAAATCCCAAATCAAGACCAAATCCGTAGATCTATAGTCTTCTAATACTCCTTGAGCATCATAACAAGAATCAACAATAAAAACTATATATTTTTTGAAATTAAACAAAGAAATTCTTGCTAAATAAAAAATTAAAAAAAGAAAGGAAAAAACCAAATTGAGATCATCAAAGCAGTTGGAGGGTGTGTATGAAAAGAAGCGGAAGCCGAAGACTAGAGGGCCAAGTTGATCGAAATAATCCAGAATAAGAAATGGATCAGAGATGCCATAGGACACGTTTGAAGGTCCATAGGGCTATCGTTTGGGGACCGCCCGGAGGATTATATAGCTGTATTTCAATGTGTTGAGACTTGTGGAAGACCACTAACAGGAACAAGATCTCTCAGAAAACGCCTCTCTAGATCGTGCGGCAACAAAGATTTTCAAAGTCTTGCTTTAAGTCCCAGTCTGTCTACCGGGTTTAATGCAGGAACATGGATAGAAGGGAATCGGGGTAGCTTAGTTCCTCAATGAAGATCTTATCTTGGAATGTTAGAGGTGTGGGGTCCAAGAAGGCTTCTTAAAGACACTTGTGGGAGAAGCAATGCAGATGTGATTTGCTTATAGGAAACTAAGGTTCAAAATTTTAATGATAAGCTTATGGGTACTCTTTGGAAGGCAAAAGATGCAAAATGGGTAGCGCTGGATGCTATTGGTAGTGTCAGAGGAATTCTGGTGCCGTGGAAATCATCTCAACGGTTGCTGGAGAATAGTTGGTTTGGCGTCTTCTTTGTGTCGGTTATCCTGCAAGACAAATCCTTTGAATTCCATTGTCTCATCACCTTAGTATATGGCCCCACTCAAGAAGCCAGTAGAAAAGACTTCTGGGTGGAATTGAACTCTACGAGGCTTAGATTCAAAGGTCCTTGGTGTATAGGTGGAGACTTTAATATAACGAGATATGCCAAAGAAAAGTCCCATGGCAGAAAGGTCACAATAGCAATGCGATCCTTCTCATTCTGGATTGATGATCAATAATTAGTGGATCTTCCATTGCTTGGATCCAGATTTACATGGACTAACGGGCGAGCGAATATGATATTCTCTAGATTGGACAGATTCTTGGTGTCCTCTGATTGGATAGAGTCGTTTCCTCTTGTATCCCAGTCAGTCCTCCCGAGAACCACGTCTGATCATTGCCCGGTGATCCTAACAGTAGAATCGCCAAATTGGGGCCTGAAACCATTTAGATTTGAAATTTCTTGGCTGAAGATAAAAGGTTTTTTGCAGCTAATAATTGATTGGTGGGGTGGTTTTTAGGTGGAGGGCTATGCAGGTTTCAGGTTGTGTAGCAAATTCAGACTCTTGAAGGAAAAAAATTTAAGCAGTGGAAAGAGGAGTTGCGCGAAAGGGAGATGGAA
Source organism: Magnolia changhungtana (assembly GCA_030180095.1). Classification (NCBI taxonomy): domain Eukaryota; kingdom Viridiplantae; phylum Streptophyta; class Magnoliopsida; order Magnoliales; family Magnoliaceae; genus Magnolia; species Magnolia changhungtana. The sequence continues at coordinate 7,866,541 of JASAUF010000447.1, read as the reverse complement.
ATGGATTCGATCTTGACAGAGTTGCAATTGATCGATTTGAGAGTGGAAGAAGGATCAATGTCTACAGAAACATTGACCAGAAGAATTCAGCTCATTCAAAACCACTCAACTAGGGTGGTAGAAGATGAAATCTTATGGAGACAGAGATCGCGGACTAAGTGGGTTAGGGAGGGCAACAAAAACACAAAATTTCCATTGTATAGCCAGTGCGCATGTAAGAAATAACAAGATTAGCAGCATAGTTGTGAACGAAAGCCGTATTGAAGATAAAGACAAAATAGCGGAAGAGGCTATTGCGTTTTTCACCACTTTGCTTCAGGGAGAAGGTTAGGAAGTTGGATCATCTCCATGTGGACAGATTGTCTGAAGATGAGGCCAAAGCTCTCGAGTCTCCATTTACGCTGGAAGAAGTGAAGGTTGTTGTGGAATCTTTGGGAGGAGACAAGGCTCCTGGGCTAGATGGTTTTCCAATTCTTTTCTTTCAAACTTTTTGGGAAGTTCTTCAAGGCGATGTTATGGATTTCTTCAATGAATTTTATGACAGAGGGAGACTTTCAAAAGGTCTTGGAGCCTCTTTTATAGCGTTAATCCCAAAGATCCCGGGCGCGGCTAGCTTCAAAGATTTCAGACCGATTAGCTTACTAGGAGGGCCATACAAAATTCTGGCTTAAGTAATGGTGTCTCGGTTGAAGAAGGTGATAGGGAAGATAATTTCTAGAAATCAAAGTGCGTTTATCTCGGGAAGACAAATAGTTGATAGCGCTCTCATAGCGTATGAATGTTTGGACTCCAGTCATAAATATAGATCAAAGGGTATCCTATGCAAGCTTGATCTTGAGAAGGCATATGATCATGTGGATTGGGGCTTCCTTCAGTATATGTTAAAGTAGATGGGCTTTGGTGAGAAATGGAGAGGGTGGATGGGGGAGTGTGTTGGTTTGGCCTATTTCTTTATATTAATCAACGGATCCCCAAAAGGTTTCTTCAAAAGCTCCAGGGGGTTGCGTCAAGGTGACCCATTGTCTCCATTTCTTTTTCTTATAGTCGGGGAGGCCTTATCCAGAATGCTTCATAAAAGTCAAGAAGCAGGCATCTTAAGCGGAATTAGAGTGGAAGGAATGGCCACTCTGATCTCCCATATTCAGTTCGCGGATGATACATTGTTATTTAGTGATGCGGACCAAGAGAAGGTGAGCAACTTGCGTACAACGATTCAGTGTTTTGAGGTTGTCTCGGGGCTAAGAGTTAATATGGCAAAGTCCAAGATGTTTGGGGTCAACATGGAGGAAGAAGAGATAAGAAAATATGCAAAATTCTGACTGTTCAATGGCTTGCTTCCTGACTATCATTGTTGGTCTCCCTCTGTGTATAGGAAGGCCTCCTAAGTCCCTATAGGACAAGGTCATAGACAGGTTTGAGAAGTATCTGGCTAGATGGAAATGTAGATATTTATCATTGGGCGGTCGTCTCACCCTCATAAAGGCTGCTTTATCGAATCTCCCGTTGTACTTCATGTCTTTATTCAGATGTCTAGCTTTAGTTTTGGCTAATCTAGAAAAGTTAAGACGGGATTTTCTATGGCATGGGAAGGAGGAGAAGAAGTTTCATCTAGTTGAATGGAAAGTGGTGTGCAAGCATTTTCAAGAAGGTGGAGTCGGGGTAAAAGATTTCAAGAAAATGAATCGGGCCCTCTTAGGGAAGTGGATCTGGAGACTAGGGACTGAAAGTGGGAGTCTTTGGAATAAGTTAATCAAAAGCAAATATGACAGTTCAAAGGGAGGTTGGTGGACCAAGGAATCAACATCTTACAGGGCTTCGGCCCTTTGGAGGGGTGTGTTATCCATGAAAGAGGAGGTTCTCAAAGGTATCGGATTCGATATAGGGAAGGGAGATAACATTCAGTTTTGGGAAGATATTCGGGTGGGAGATGTGGCCTTGAAAGAAGATTTTCCAAATATATTCCTTCTCGCCACTAATCAAGCTACTTTATTAGCTAGCTGCTATATTGTTTTCGGTGGGAAAACAAAGTGGAACATGGTGCGCAGAAGAAATTTACATGATTGGGAGATCGATGAGTACGTGGCCCTCTGACTGCATTTACAGAATCAAGCCATATCAGCTCAATGCAAACAGATTAATCTGGAGGTTCGACAAGTCCAATATTTTTTTCGGTAAAGTTGCTATACAAACTTTTGGACAACGACCCTTCCCTTAAAGAAGAATCCTTGACAAATCAAATTTGGAAATATCCGGTCCCTCCTAAGATTGCATCTTTTGGATGGCTGGTCGGAAAGAAGAAGATACTCATGGTTGACAATTTAAGAAAAAGGGGGATGATTATAGTTAATGTGTGTCTGTGTTGCATGGCGGATGAAGAATCGGTTGATCATCTTCTTGTTCACTGCTCTTTTATCAACCAAATCTGGTCAGAATTTTTAAACCAGTTTAAAATGAGAAGAAATGAAGGAGAAACAACCAATGTTTTCCGTTTCATTATCGTGTAATGTATCTAACCCTTGGGATATGGATACATATCAGTTATTGCATGGGATATATCAGTTGTATCGTGTAATTTATTACCGTTGTTGGGAAATATGGAGAAACATTGGGAAAGTGGTTGAATTTTTCAACGAAACTTTATGGATTGTTAAAAAAAGACACCAATTCACACTTAGAAATAAAAAAAACCACAAAAACAAGTGCACACAATAGGTTTCCTTTGTATAGGGTCCTCATCTATGCGTTGTTTGATTGAACCGATGCAATTTTGTTCAAAGTCAATTCATAAAATTTATAAATGCGAGAAGACATGTATGGAAACTTAATGATGCAGGACATGAAATTCAAGTATGATGTGCAAGATTTTCAGACTTTAGATCACACTAGTTCAGAAACAATTACACAAAATTCCACATCCTACACAAAAGCTCAAACACTCAATCAAGGGGACTCTTATGTGGATCCAGGCCTACACATGCTAGGGCCGGATCAATCAAAATTATAGACCAAACGAGAATCAATGGAGGGTAAATTCATCCACACATGCATAGAAATAATTCTCCAATCCAAGGGATTAAGAAATTTCAATTCGGGGAACCCTAAGGTTGAAGAAAGGGCATAAAATTGGGGATTTGAATAATTTAGGGTTAAGTTTAGGGATTTTGGGTGAAAAAGGAGTGAAAGAGAGGAGAGAGACGAACCAGAGAAGTACCGCACGTGTGGACAACAACAATGGTCCAGACGCACGTGCGTGCGATCTCGGCCGCACGGGTGTGGGGCCCACTATTCAAAAAAATGCCAGCTTAGCCCTAGTCGGCCAGGGGTGGACTCTAAAACCCATAAATTTCAGCTCGATCCAATGCACAGTTTGTGCGTGGTGCTCCGCCGAAGTTTCAGCCTTCCTGCAGGGCCAGATTCTGAAATTCTGCTGTAGAGAGAAAAATGGCTGCAATAGAGGATGGATTTAAAGCGTAAATGATTGTAGGAGAAGAGAAATATGGATGGAAGAAGGTGGGGGTGAATTGGGATAGGTGTGGCTTCGCACCATGGTAGTCAGCCCTTCGAGGAAGGGAGAATTTCACACCCAATTGAATTTCCACAACTCAGAAATTTAGAGGAGCAGAAAAATGCAGAAATTTTATTAATCTTCAATGAATAAAAAGAATACAAGGGGTGCCTATTTATAATAACCCTATACCCTAAAACTTGCGCCATGTGCGCAACCTATTACTTGGAGACGAAGTAATAAAAAATAACAACTAATCAAAACAATCTAAACCGTCTATAATATTCCTAATAACAAAATAAGTAAAATTCAAAGTACTAAACTAATTAGAATAGTGGGTCACGATCATGAGAACCCATGGTGGGCTTTACATGACTATCGGATCCACTCCAACGAAGCAAAATGCAGCCCTCTAACTAGGAGGCCCTCCCAGGATGTTGTTATCGATCCAGATTGATGGTGAGGCCCTCCTCCTTGCGTACATGCGTAGGGGGTGTGCGTGTGCGCGTGATGTCCCCATCAACTCTCTCCGGCTATGAAGATTTCGCCACTGGTAAAACAAAACTCCTGAACCGCTCCAAAATGTCAGGATCAAGTCTCTGAGGCTCCTCCTGAGTGAGCCACGTACTATCTGAAGCTAGGCGTGACTTCCACTTAATCAGGTTCTTCTAAAACCCGCCGTTCGACATTGATACTATCTAATGGTCCAGAATATTCTTTATTTTCTCTCTGGGTATGGGAAGGGTAGGTATGGGAGGTAGAGGCTGGGAAGAAGGGTCGGGAAGAGGCCATGAATCAAGGGACAGGTCTGGGGAATCACGATGGGTGGACGAAGGGCCGGAAAAAGTATCAGTGGTCCCCTGAAAAGTAATTAGATCCTCCACATTGAATGTGAAAGTAATTCCTATGGAAGGTGGAAGATCTATCATATACGCATTGAGATCGTTTCGTTTTATAATTTTGAAGAGTCCAGCACTACACGCGTGTAATTTACGAACGGGCCCCTGAGGATACCGCTCGGGCCTAATGCGGACCATCAGTCCCCTACATTGAATTCCTTGAAACGTTTATGTTGGTCTGCAGAAAACTTGTAATGTTCATTACTAGTAGTGATCTTTCACCTGATTTCTTGATGTAATGAATGAATGTGATGCGCAAAGGACTTTGCAAACTTTGATGGCCTATAGGACAGTGACATAGGGGCAAGATCAATAGGCTTCCTAGGCTTGTAACCAGTAATGACTTCAAAAGGACTTGGACCCGTGGACCTATTGACAGAACTATTGAATGCAAACTCGGCTATAGGTAGTACGGTGTCCCACGTCCTGGTGTGCTCTCCCACTAAACATATGAGCAAACTCCCTAGGCTCCTATTGAACACCTTAGTCTGACCATTGGTCTGAGGGTGGTAGGTAGAAGAAAATTGGAGCTTAGTATTCATCATGTGCCATAGTGTCTTCTAAAAGTAACTCATGAATTGCACGTCACGGTCAGACACTATAGTTTTTGGTAACCCATGCAGTTTGATGACCTCACTAAAGAACAACTTGACAACATGAGATGCATCAGAGGTCTTCGAACAAGGAATGAAGTGAGCCATTTTAGAAAAATAGTCCATGACAACAAATATGGAATCGTGTTTCCAAATAGTCTTGGGGAGTCCAAGCATGAAGTCCATACTGATGTCCTGTTAAGGGATAAATGGAACTGACAAAGGTGTGTATAATCCTGTATTTTGTTTTTTCTGCTTTGCTAGTTGATAAGTACGACATTGCCCTATAATTTTGGCCATGTCTCGCTTGGGGCTTGGCTAATGAAACCTATCCTCCACTAGGGCAATGGTCTTGTTTCAACCGAAATGACCCGCGACCTCTCCTAAATGTAACTCCTAGACAAGAAAATCGCGGAGGGAGGTGCGAGGTATGCACAAGCGGTCACTCCTAAATAAATATCCATCTAAAATCAAGTACTCTCCGCTAGCTCCTGACGGACTTTCTAACAACGATGTGTACATAACTCCAAAATCTGGACACTCAGAATAATCTTCTTTGATGCGCTCGAGGCCTGTGACTTCGACACTCATGGAATTGAGTAACACGATTCAACGACTCAATGCATTGACAGACTTATTCTCTACACCGGCCTTGTGTTTAATCACAAAAGTGTACTCTTGAAGGAATTAAACTTACTTAGCATGCTTAGGGTTTAATTTCTTCTAAGAGTTTAGGTATCTCAAGGCCTCGTGATTTGAGAATAAGACGAATTATTGTGGTAATAGGTAATGACGCCAATGGCGCAGTGATTGCGCTACCGTATAAAACTCTTTGTCATAGGTGAAATATTTTTGTTTCGCCTCATTCAGTTTCTCACTAAAAAAGGCAACAGGGTGCCCCTCCTGATTAACTACTCTGATGCCGACTCTTGACGCATCACATGCGACTTCAAAAGCTTTTGAAAAATCCGCAAGTCGCGTGATTGGAGCTTCGGTTATATTGACCTTTATCTTCATGAAGGCCTTCGAGACTGCCTTTGCCCATTGAAATTCTCACTTTTTTATACAATCCGTGATGGGAGACATAATGGAACTGAAGCCTCGAATGAACCGCCTATAGAAGGTGGTTAAGCCGTGAAAGCTGCGCACCTCATGAATATTGCGGGGTTCAGGTCAATTGACGATGACCTTGACTTTCTTGGGATCTGCCGATACGCCCTCAACTGACACAATAAAACCTAAGAAGATAACGCTACTAGACAAAAACGCACACTTCTTTAGGTTGGCGTACAATTTCTCGGCTCTAAGGATCCTACAAACTTGCCTTAAATGGTTGAGGTGTTGTTCCTTAGTCATGTTATAAGTCAAGATGTAACGCCCTAAAATTCGGGGGTCGAGTATGAACTCAACTCCCGAGTTCCAACGCATCACTTATGCAACATACACAATGATGGTTAAATGTTGTCTGAGTTAGCGCAATAAACATGAATGAGATTATACCAAAACAAGATTCATTCATACTCAGGTTCAATTGTATAAAGGCAAGCGGAAGACTGAAATTTTATATTCAAAATATGTAAAGTATCAAAATTTTGTGAACTTCAGAGTATGAGTACTAACTGAGTACCAATATACACGTATTGATTCTAAGTCAAAAATCAAAATACAATCCTCAAAGAGGCCTGTAAATCCCGCGATGCAGGCTAAGCATAGCATAGCGTCGAGTACCTGCATAAAGGAGAACTCCTCCCGATCCTCCTCGAAGTCGAGCTCCGGCTCTGACGAGGCGCGCCATCTACACTGCGACAGTCCGGTGGGTGTTGCAAACACCGTCCCGTAACGTGGGAGTGAGTAGCTAACTCGGTGGAACATTAAAGCATAGGTTAACATGTTATCAAATCAATCAAGCGAATGATAACGCAAAGACAAATCAAACATTTCTAATTACTCTTGTTAAGTGCAAAAATGATATGACATGATGCTTTGTATGCCCTTGCCAAACCACCCTCAGCGACATCATCTTACGTTCGCGAATGCTAACTCCTCGGTGCGCCACATCTACAAAGCACATGCGGTGCGATGATGCTCATGATTACCAAGTTTTTATTAATCCATTTCAACCAACGGCGGTATTGGGAAACTAAGGTACCTCCTTGTATAATTCCCAAACATGATCCATCCTAGGGTCGTCAATCCTAGCTAATCTCATACGATATTATGGTTTGAGAAGCGTAGTGAAGGCATCGCAAAGGGCTCGTCACCGTCAGCACGGATACGATCTCACCGTATGCGGCTCAATTGCTGGCCGTCAGCTCAAGTACATATCTCACCATACCTGGCTCAATCACTAGCCGTCAGCTCAAGTACAGGTCTCACCGTACTCGGCTCAACTCATACTCTAGTTACTGTGAAAGACTCGTCGCCAATCACAGACACTTGGAGTACACTCGAAGATACTACGGAGGACTCGTCGCCCGTCAGCACGAGCACAGGTCTCACCGTGCTCGGCTCTCGCCGTAAGTATCGACAGCTCGAATATAGTGTCCCATACCACCATAATCGGCTCACGAGTCTCGTTGCGCAATGGTCACTACGGGGAGGCACATGACCCCGCGTAGGGCAACAGCTCGACCACGGTGTCCCATACCACCATGTCCGGCTCATGCGTCTTAGCGGATCGAGGTACCATGGTTAACGGGATCGCCACCGTAAGTTTGGTACCCTAGGTTCAAGCAGTAGCGACCAAACATGGTGAACATACATATACACATATCGGTTTGCTTGACGAGCCTGACTAGCTCGAGCGCACCACAAGTTGAGCGATATGGAGCACAAAAGCACTCCGTGTGGCCAACCACTATCGCCAACCGAAGTACGACTCGGGTTCGCCAGACACGTCCGTTGTGGCGATATGAATCTCGGCCACAACCGCAAGTCTGGTACCGAATGTTTGGACTATAGGCATAGTCCCAAACTCAATCAGTTGTAAAGCATGAAGTAAAGCATGAGGTAAAGCATGTATTATAAAGCATGAAGTAAAGCATGTTATAAGGCATGTTGTAAAGCATGAAGTAAAGCATGTTATAAAGCACTATACACATAGGGATACAAATACTTAGAGTTCATAGGTGAGTGGTTAGAGTGAACAACCACATGGAGAGTGTCATATGTGACTTTAAGGTAGCGGAGAATCCCGTCTCAGCACCTAACTAAGGTTCTAACACTTAAGCACTTACACTCACAAGTGATTTCACCAACACTTGGAATGCAATATTTTAACATACATGACGTATGCTAGAGAAATGTATACTAGGATTGTCCCTTTACCAAACTAGTATTTTATACAAATACATCATATTCATACAAAGCAATTAAACACTGGCAATCACATCAACAACTTTTATACGTATAGGGTACTTCCACGTATACTCAATTTCGACATACATAGTGTTTACAAAGGAACATAGATTTCGGCGATTCCTTTCGCCAAGCTAGTATTTTAATCATGTATTGTATAATCATGCATTAAATAAATATGTCAAACACTATTCCAAAAGAACTACGTATACGGTATTTCTACAATACGTAAATTCAACATACGGCGCATTTACAAGTAAACATATATTTTGGCGATTCCTTTCGCCAAACTAGTATTTTATTCATATGTTATATAATTATACATTAAATAAACATGTCAAGCATTTATCCAAAAAAAAATACGTTATATACGGTATTTCTACGTATACCTAGAATATGTGAAATTCCATATTTCACACCGCTAATCAAAACAGAAACGGAAAGCACTTTGTGCATGTGCACTGCAAGCAGATCATGAATCTACCATTATCGACATTGAAAGCGTTGAAAACCTTAACTTATACACTTAAAGTCCTCACCTTTGCCTTTGGAAACCGAACGAATCACAAGGGTAATGGATCTTCCGTCTACGGGCGATTTCTAGCCTAAAGAGCGGAATCGGTTAGTCGGTATACATCCTACCTCGATTCCACCTCAAATCGACCTAGGGTTAGGTTTTCTTACCTTCAAATGAGGCGGAAAACGCCGGAAAACGCTTAGAATAAGGCGGTGTAGGCCGTGTGCAAGCCAAAGCAGGAGGAGGAAGATCGGCAACGATCTCCAAGACTTTCTCTCTCTTTTCTCTCTCTTCCTCTAGGGTTTCCTCCAAAATTCGTATGGCTGTGAGAGGGGCTATTCTAAGCCCCTTTTATAGCCACAAACATTACGAAAATAGACTTAGGTTCATGGGGTATTGCTTATATAGGATATTCGCCGCTTTTCCAGCTCAAAAGGGAAGTTCTGGTGGCCCTCTTTGAACCAAACGTCAGACTTAAGCTCACCATCGATGGATCTACGTGGGATTACGTTTTTGACTCATTCGGATACGCAGATCGCACGTGGCGGACCACTTTCAGTTCGACGGTCAGTGGGCCACGATCAGAAATTCCAAGTACATGTAAATGTTCTGAAATTTTTCTTAATCCGAGGGTGTAATTTGGTCGATCCTGACGATCAGGTTGCTTAATACTGACGCGTCAATGAACGATGCCAGATCACTATTCCAGATATTTATTTTGGCTTATGAATAGTGTTTTTCACACTACCTCGCTCCGATTCGAAACGAATGGCCGTGGAACATCGGATAAAGCTGATTTTTGAGATGATTGTTAAGCCCAGTGGGGCGGTCCTAGTTCCTTAGCTTCGGGTTAATCGGACTCCCGATGTGCGATCTAGACCTAATACGAAGTTTAGTTTCATTCCCGAGAAATGGACGGAAATGAGTTTGGTTCTAAACTTTAGGGTAACCTAGCGTCACTTGTTACTGCAAGTTTTGGGTCTTGCGGATCGTATTTAAAGCGATCTAACGGATTTCATAGCTAATTGAGTTTAGTACTTAGTTAACTTTGTTAAATTTCTAAAGGATTTAATCCTACGTGATTTCTCGGTCGAGGTGGTACTCGACCCAATGTACTGAAATTTTCGGTCGTTACAATCTACCCCCCTTAAACAAAAAATTTCGTCCCAGAAATTTATACCTTTCGTAGTCCTCGAGAATCTGAGGGTAGTTCTTCCTGACCTCGGCCTCAGTCTCCCAGGTAGCTTCCTCTTCGGAATGATGTGTCCAAAGCACCTTCACAAGCGGGATGACCTTGCTACGCAGTACCTGCTCCTTCCTGTCAAGGATGCACGTCAGGCGCAACTCATATGTAGCATCCTCGCTCAACTGTACCTGCTCCCATCTGATGATATGTGAAGGATCAGGAACGTACTTCTTCAGCATAGATACATGAAATACGTTGTGTACGGAAGCAAGTGGTGTAGGCAAGGCGAGACGATACGCCACATTACCCACTCGATCCAGTATCTGAAACGGACCAATGAACCTCGGTGTGAGCTTCCCCTTCTTCCCAAACCGAAGGACTCCCTTCATAGGGGAAACCCGAAGGAACACATGATCACCGACCTCGAACTCCAGCGGTCGCCGCCTCGTATCGGCGTGACTCTTCTGCCTGCTCTGTGCTGTGAGTAATCGACGCCTGATAATGTCTACCTTCTCTGTAGTCGCCTGAACCAACTCCGGACCAATCAGGCTACGCTCTCCAACCTCTGCCCAACAGTGCGGTGCCCTACAAGGTCGACCATATAGAGCCTCATATGGCGCCATGCCAATAGTCGCTGGAAGCATTGTTGTGGCGAACTCTGCGTACGGAAGACAGTCATCCCAACCGTCCTTGAAGTCCAACACACATGCTCGCAACATATCCTCCAGAATCGATTCACCCGCTCACTCGCCCATCGGTCGAGGATGAAACGCCGTATCTTGAACTTCAACTTCACACCCATCGCCTCCTGGATACGAGTCCGGAAGATGGATGTGAACCGCGTGTCTCATCCGACACGATCTCCAAAGGAACCCCGTGCAGACGGACGATCTCCCTGATGTACAATCTAGCCAGCTCGTCCGCGGAGTTCGTAACTCTGATAGGGAGGAAATGGGCCGATTTGGTCAACCGGTCCACAATCACCCAAATGGAATCGTGCCCCTTCCTCGTCTTCGGCAACCCAGATATGAAGTCCATGGAGATGAAGTCCCACTTCCACTCCGCTATAGGCATGGGCTGAAGCAGTCCAGGAGGTCGGCGATGTTCTGCCTTGACCTGCTGGCACGTCAGGCATCGAGATACATACTCAGCAATGTGGGCCTTCATGTTATCCCACCAATACGTCCGTCTCATATCCTGGTACATCTTCGTGCTACCAGGATGCATCGCAAACTTCGAGTTATGGGCAGACTCGAGAAGCTCGCGTCTCAAGTCGAGCACATCTGGAACACATGGCGGCCACGAAATCGTAAACCCCCATCAGATCCAACTCTCCACTCGGAGTCCACGGCGTCGCTAGCCTGCTTTCGAAGCTCAGACAGCCGTGTATCGCCCTCTTGGGCCTCAACAATCCTGTCGTCAATAAGTGGTCGCACTCGAACGTGCGCAACACACTCAAATGGCTCCTCGACAGTGAGTCTCTGCTCGAAGTCCCGCACACTCTACCATATCCCACTCGGCTATCATCAGCGGTGCCGCAAATGCAATCGCCTTCTTGCGGCTCAACGCGTCTGCCACAAGGTTCGCCTTGCCAGGATGGTAGGAAACCTCGAACTTGAAGTCTTTCAAGGTCTCTATCCATCGGCGCTGTCTCATATTCAAATCTCGCTGCGTGAATATGTATTTAAGGCTCTTGTGGTCGCAGAAAAGCTCGAACTCCTCACCATAGAGGTAATGTCTCCCGAGCTTCAATGCAAAGATGACGCCGCCAACTCCAGTCATGTGTGGGTAATTCTCCTCGTGCTTCCTTAATTGTCTCGAGGCATACGATATCACCCTATCTTTCGCATCAACACACAACCCAAACCAACGCGAGACGCGTCAAGTATACACCGTGTATTTCACCCCTTGCTCAGGAATACTAGCACGGGGCGGACGTCAACTTGTCCTTCGGCTCCTTAAAAGCCGCCTCCCGCCTTCTCATTCCGGGCGAACTTCGGGTCCTTCCGAGTCGGTGAGACAATGGCACAGCGATCTTCGAGAAATCCCGAATGAAACGTCGTAGTACCACCCGGACCAAGGAAACTCCTCACCTCGGTAGAATCCGATTCGGTGCTGCCAATCTGAACCGCAGACTACCTACCTTAGCAAGGTCCACTGCTATCCCATCCTTGGACACTACATGTCCCAGGAACTTGACTTCCTCCTTCCAGAAGTCGCACTTCTTGTATTGCGCAAACAACCGGTTCTTCTTCAATGTATCCAATACCGCTCGCAAGTGCTCCTCGTGCTCCTCCCGACTCGTGGAGTATATCAAGATGTCATCGATAAAGACGATGACGAATCGGTAAAGGAAGGGCCGAAATACCCGGTTCATCAGATCCATGAACACGGCTGGTGCGTTCGTCAGACCGAACGACATCACCAAGAACTCATAGTGCCCAAAGCACGTCCTGAAGGCTGTCTTCTGCACGTCCTCCTCTCTCACGCGCAACTGGTGGTACCCTGACTGAAGGTCAATCTTCGAGAAATACTTCGCCCCCTCAACGATCGAACGGATCATCAATCCTGGGCAAAGGATACTTGTTCTTCACCGTGACCTGGTTCAACCTACGGTAATCAATACACAACCGTAGGGACTCGTCCTTCTTCTTCACGAACAACACAGGTGCTCCCCAAGGAGACACGCTAGGTCGAATAAAACCTTTCTCTACGAGTCCGTCAATCTGTATCCGCAGCTCCTCCATCTCACATGGAGGCATACGATAAGTCGGCAACGAGATGGGCGTCGCACCAGGCGTAAGGTCAATCGTGAAATCAATCTCACGCCGAGGAGGTAAACCAGGGATAGTCTCAAACACGCCTGCAAAGTCTCGAACCACCGGCGTACCATCTATGGTCGGACCATCAATCGGCACAAGTAAAGCAGCATAACAATCAACGCGGCAGGGCAAAGCGACCACTGCACCGGAAACGTGAAAGCGTGCCGTCAGGTCCATGGCGGTCACGATCCGAGCATCGCAATCTATCTCGGCCCCATCTTGGCGAGCCAATCCATACCAAGTATAACGTCGTAGTGCCATAGCGGAGCAACAATAAGGTCGACGAGCACTGTGCTGCTACCCAAGACTATCGCACAACCCTCGCATAATCGTGTGACCGTCGAGAAGGCCCCAGTAGCCATAATGAGTCTCGTTCCCCTAGTGGGAACAGTATGCAGAGATAGGCGTTTCACCGCCCCACAAGAAATAATAGAGGTAGTGGACCCAGTGTCCACCAATAAAGAGACGGGAGTGTCGTGAATAAAAGTCGTACCCTCGAAAGCCGTCGGAGCTGAAACCGACGTCTCAGGTGCCTCAGCCACAAGAGTATGAACGCGAGCCTGCTGCTGGCGGTTCGGCTGAGGAGCCAAGGGTCGCTGTGGCGGCCTGAAGGACGGTACGGGAGGTCGGAATGAAGGATGTGCAGGAACGGTCTGTAGCGGCGGAGCTGATATGGCCTGTGGATAAGGGCGACCCAATCTCTGTGGTGGCGCAAAGCCGCTAGCCCTCATGCGCGAGAAGCAGCTCTCAGCAGGGTGTCCAGGTTTCCCGCAAAACGTGCAGGTCACCAACGGGCGTCTCATAGGAATAGCTGGCGCTGCGGCCCTGGGGGGAGAATCAGCCCGAGGCCTCTTGCCTAAAATAGGCCTGCTCTGTAAATCCTGTCGCGGTCTCGCAACCATAGTACCACGTGATCTGGCCAAACGGTCCACATCCTGCTCGGCCGTCATAGACATGTGGACCAACGCCGCATATGTAGGAATACTGTGGCAGCATATCCTCGACCGAATCTCCGGTCGCAAACCCAAGGAGAAACGACGCATCCGCATCTGCTCATCCACCAGTATAGTTGGGACAAAGCGGCCCAACTCTGTGAAGCGGTGCTCGTACTCCGTGATCGTCATGCCTCCCTGCCTGAGGCGCAAAAACTCTTCCTCCCGCTCATGCCGATAAGTCTGCGGGTAGTACTTCTCGTGGAACCGAGACTCGAAAGCCTCCCAGGTCCACACGAAATCTACTGCGACCGTGCGCAGCACGCTGTCCCACCATAAACTGGCCTCCCTCTCAAACATGAAGGAAGCCAGCTCCACCTGCTCTGCCTCTGAGCAATGTAGCATCCGAAGCATCTTAGAGATGCGGTCAAGCCCTCTCGCCTCCTCGGGTGCAGCGTGAGAACCCATAAATGAGGGGAGGCCTCAAGCGCTGAAATCGCTCGAGTAAACCCACGAGTACGACCTCTCCAGTAGGAGGTGCGACGGATGGGGGTAGAGGCACATCCTCAACCTGAGCAGGAGGCCCAGAATGCTCATTAGGATGTGCAGATGTCGTAGGTGGAGTCGCACTACCACCACAGGACAAGGCCTCAGCGATAGTGGCCATAAGCTGCCGGTCTGCCTTCTTCGCCGCCAGCATTCTGCTCGCCTGCTGCTGCCATATCCGCCGCCGCCGCACTGCCGCTTTGTGCATCATCAACATCAACCGCTCGATCCTATCGGTAGGTGGAGCGGTGTGAATCATCTTCGCGCGATGATGATGCCCCGTGCACGCTCATGAACCGGGCGTGTAAGGTGGCAATCCACCCGCAGACCGGCGGGGAGGCTCGTTCGAACCCTAACCCACGGTCCGCAGACCGCTACTACTGAAGAGTCCGGTCCATGAGCCGCCGAAGAAGGAGGCGTGCCGTTCTCCGCGTATACTGTCGCGGCATGCCCTATACAACATAGGGTAGAATCATTTGTGAGATAAGGCACAATACACTCCATAAAGCACTTAAGCATTCCACACATCATCAAAACAAAGAGGCTATATGCTTTTCATTTACCCAAAATTGTCATAATACATGGAATACAGAGTTACATGAATCACGACAGAATTCACATCATAGCCAATACATCCACTACATCAAACACCCAAAACATGTTACTATCTACTACTTCATCTACATGAAAACATAAACCGCCTATCGCGGTAACCAAAGCAAACACAACATACAACAACATGGATGACTAAGCATCCGAAGTAGGCGGTGGAGGAGGAGCGTTCTTGTCCTGCACACAGCACAAAATGGCCTTCAACGTACGAGACACCTTCTTAAAGCTCCTCTTCATGTAGGCTTCGGTCTCTTCAAGCTTGGCTCGGGTCTCACCAAGCTCAGCCCGAACTTGTCCAACCTCTTGCCGCAGGGCGGCCTGGTTCTCCTCAATGCGATCCATACGAGCCTCTCTCGCTGCCTGAGCAGCGTCCGACTCAGGTGCACCAGGAGGAGAGCTCTCCTCAGTATCCTGAACCTCATCCTCCTCTTCTTGTATGTCATCACCGCCCTCCTCATCACTTTCTGCCTCAAGGTCAACACTCTCCTCACCAGCGCTATCTGACTCATTTCAGCTCCAGAACGGGTGGTTCCAAGAAATTTCTGATCTGGACTGATTTTTCTGATTTTCCTAGCAACTGGATTGGGTGGATAGGAATCTAGACACGTCAATAGGCGGTCTAGAAGTGATTTGGGATCCATATGTGCGGTCGGGATCGAGTACGAACTCGATCAAAATGTCCATTTTCAATGAACTTCGCCGAACGGCGAAATCGGGAGACCCTAAGACTGTTTCTATCTTTTTGCGCACCCTCCTAGGTTGTAATGCGTCAGCGTACGTCGTGGGAACATAACTCAGGTCCGGTTTAATCAAAATCATGCTCTGATACCAACTTGTAACGCCCTAAAATTCGGGGGTCGAGTATGAACTCAACTCCCGAGTTCCAACGCATCACTTATGCAACATACACAATGATGGTTAAATGTTGTCTGAGTTAGCGCAATAAACATGAATGAGATTATACCAAAACAGTAATTCATACTCCAGTTCAATTGTATAAAGGCAAGCGGAAGACTGAAATTTTATATTCAAAATATGTAAAGTATCAAAATTTTGTGAACTTCAGAGTATGAGTACTAACTGAGTACCAATATACACGTATTGATTCTAAGTCAAAAATCAAAATACAATCCTCAAAGAGGCCCTGTAAATCCCGCGATGCAGCCGGCCTAAGCATAGCCGTCAGAGTACTGCATAAAGGAGAACTCCTCCTGATCCTCCTCGAAGTCGAGCTCCGGCTCCTGAACAGAGGCGCCATCTACACTGCGACAGAGTCTGGTGGGTGTTGCAAACACCGTCCCGTAACGTGGGAGTGAGTAGCTAACTCAGTGGAACATTAAAGCATAGGTTAACATGTTATCAAATCAATCAAGCAGTAATGATAACGCAGTACAAATCAAACATTTCTAATTACTCTTGTTAAGTGCAAAAATGATATGACATGATGCTGTATGCCCTTGCCAAACCACCCTCAAGCGACATCATCTTACGTTCGCGAATGCTAACTCCCTCAGTGCGCCACATCTACAAAGCACATGCGGTGCGATGATGCTCATGATTACCAAGTTTTTATTAATCCATTTCAACCAGCAGTATTGGGAAACTAAGGTACCTCCCTTGTATAATTCCCAAACATGATCCATCCTAGGGTCGTCAATCCTAGCTAATCTCATACGATATTATGGTTTGAGAAGCGTAGTGAAGGCATCGCAAAGGGCTCGTCACCCGTCGACACGGATCTGATCTCACCGTATGCGGCTCAATTGCGCGTCGGCTCAAGTACATATCTCACCATACCTGCTCAATCACTAGCCGTCGGCTCAAGTACGGTCTCACCGTACTCGGCTCAACTCATACTCTAGTTTCTTGTGAAAGACTCGTCGCCAATCACGAGACACTTGGAGTACACTCGAAGATACTACGGAGGACTCGTCGCCGTCAGCACGAGCACAGGTCTCACCGTGCTCGGCTCTCGCCGTAAGTATCGACAACTCGAATATAGTGTCCCATACCACCATAATCGGCTCACGAGTCTCGTTGCGCAATGGTCACTACGGGGAGGCACATGACCCCAGCGTAGGCCGACAGCTCGACCACGGTGTCCCATACCACCATGTCCGGCTCATGCGTCTTAGCGGATTGAGGTACCATGGTTAACGGGATCGCCACTGGTAAGTTTGGTACCCTAGGTTCAAGCAGTAGCGACCAAACATGGTGAACATACATATACACATATCGGTTTGCTTGACGAGCCTGACTAGCTCGAGCGCATCACAAGTTGAGCGATATGGAGCACAAAAGCACTCCGTGTGGCCAACCACTATCGCCAACCGAAGTACGACTCGGGTTCGCCAGACACGTCCGTTGTGGCGATATGAATCTCGGCCACAACCGCAAGTCTGGTACCAAATGTTTGGACTATAGGCATAGTCCCAAACTCAATCAGTTGTAAAGCATGAAGTAAAGCATGAGGTAAAGCATGTATTATAAAGCATGAAGTAAAGCATGTTATAAGGCATGTTGTAAAGCATGAAGTAAAGCATGTTATAAAGCACTATACACATAGGGATACAAATACTTAGAGTTCATAGGTGAGTGGTTAGAGTGAACAACCACATGGAGAGTGTCATATGTGACTTTAAGGTAGCGGAGAATCCTGTCTCAGCACCTAACTAAGGTTCTAACACTAAAGCACTTACACTCACAAGTGATTTCACCAACACTTGGAATGCAATATTTTAACATACATGACGTATGCTAGAGAAATGTATACTAGGATTGTCCCTTTACCAAACTAGTATTTTATACAAATACATCATATTCATACAAAGAATTAAACATAGCAATCACATCAGCAACTTTTATACGTATAGGGTACTTCCACGTATACTCAATTTCGACATACATAGTGTTTACAAAGGAACATAGATTTCGGCGATTCCTTTCGCCAAGCTAGTATTTTAATCATGTATTGTATAATCATGCATTAAATAAATATGTCAAACACTATTCCAAAAGAACTACGTATACGGTATTTCTACAATACGTAAATTCAACATACGGCGCATTTACAAGTAAACATATATTTT
This sequence comes from Magnolia changhungtana, assembly GCA_030180095.1. Lineage (NCBI taxonomy): Eukaryota > Viridiplantae > Streptophyta > Magnoliopsida > Magnoliales > Magnoliaceae > Magnolia > Magnolia changhungtana. The sequence goes on along the minus strand of JASAUF010000447.1, from coordinate 7,848,483 downwards.
GGCGATTCCTTTCGCCAAACTAGTATTTTATTCATATGTTATATAATTATACATTAAATAAACATGTCAAGCATTTATCCAAAAAAAATACGTATACGGTATTTCTACGTATACCTAGAATATGTGAAATTCCATATTTCACACCGCTAATCAAAACAGGAAACGGAAAGCACTTTGTGCATGTGCAATTGCAAGCAGATCATGAATCTACCATTATCTGACATTGAAAGCGTTGAAAACCTTAACTTATACACTTAAAGTCCTCACCTTTGCCTTTGGAAACCGAACGAATCAGCAAGGGTAATGGATCTTCCGTCTACGGGCGATTTCTAGCCTAAAGAGCGGAATCGGTTAGTCGGTATACATCCTACCTCGATTCCACCTCAAATCAGACCTAGGGTTAGGTTTTCTTACCTTCAAATGAGGCGGAAAACGCCGGGAAAACGCTTAGAATAAGGCGGTGTAGGCCGTGTAGCAAGCCAAAGCAGGAGGAGGAAGATCGGCAACGATCTCCAAGACTTTCTCTCTTTTCTCTCTCTTCCTCTAGGGTTTCCTCCAAAATTCGTATGGCTGTGAGAGGGGCTATTCTAAGCCCCTTTTATAGCCACAAACATTACGAAAATAGACTTAGGTTCATGAGGTCTTGCTTATATAGGATATTCGCCGCTTTTCCACCATCAAAGGGAAGTTCGGTGGCCCTCTTTGAACCAAACGTCGACTTAAGCTCACCATCGATGGATCTACGTGGGATTACGTTTTGACTCATTCGGATACGCGCAGATCGCACGTGGCGGACCACTTTCGCCGACGGTCGGTGGGCCACGATCGAAAATTCAAGTACATGTAAATGTTCTGAAATTTTTCTTAATCCGAGGGTGTAATTTGGTCCGATCCCGACGGTCGGGTTGCTTATCTTGACGCGTCAATGAACGATGCCGATCACTATTCCAGATATTTATTTTGGCTTATGAATAGTGTTTTTCACACTACCTCGCTCCGATTCGAAACGAATGGCCGTGGAACATCGGATAAAGCTGATTTTTGAGATGATTGTTAAGCCCAGTGGGGCGGTCCTAGTTCCTTAGCTTCGGGTTAATCGGACTCCCGATGTGCGATCTAGACCTAATACGAAGTTTAGTTTCATTCCCGAGGGCAGACGGGAAATGAGTTTGGTTCTAAACTTTAGGGTAACCTAGCGTCACTTGTTCTGCAAGTTTTGGGTCTTGCAGATCGTATTTAAAGCGATCCTAACGGATTTCATAGCTAATTGAGTTTAGTACTTAGTTAACTTTGTTAAATTTCTAAAGGATTTAATCCTACGTGATTTCTGGTCGAGGTGGTACTCGACCCAATGTACGGAAATTTTCAGGTCGTTACACAAGATATCATCAAAGTATACGACTAGGAACTTCCCCATGAAGGGCCTCAACACTTGGGTCATCACACGCAAGAAAGCGCTTGGGGCGTTAGTCAGGCCAAAAGGCATAACTAGCCACTCATATAGCTCATCCTTCATCTTGAAGGCTGTCTTCCACTCATCACCAGGGCGTACACGGATTTGGTGATAACCACTTTTGAGGTCAAGTTTTGAGAAGATAGTAGCATTGGCCATCATATCTAACATGTCATGAAGGTGCGATATGGGAAATCGATACTTGACTGTGATTTTGTTAATGGCCCTACTATCAACACACATCCTTCATGTGCCATTCTTCTTAGGTGTAAGAAGGGCGGACATGGCAGATGGGCTCATGCTCTCTCGAATGAAACCTTTTTCTAGGAGCTTGTCAATCTGTCTCTTCAACTCAGCATGCTCATTTGGGTTCATTCTATAATGAGGGAGGTTTGATAGAGTTGCCCCATGGACTAGATCAATGGTATGCTGTATACAGTATTTCAAATAGCGCCCGTAGCGTAGTGTGTCCATAGCGCTACGTAGCATCCCAAATAGCGTAAATCCCCTGTAGCGTACCTGTAGCATATGCTACAGGGGTCGTAGCGTTCATAGCGTAGGCTACAATGTATTTTTTTACTATTTTAGTTTTGTATTATTTTTTCACGTTTTCTTTGTTTCTAATATTGAGGAATGTGGCACTTGTATTATACTTGATACTTTTAACCTATGGGATTTTTATTTCTTTTCGTAATTATGACTTGTGGTTTCAATTAGACATTATCATTTAAAGTGGTTTGCTTATAAAGTTGTTGATGTGATAATTATTTGATTTGGCTTATATATGTGGATTGGCTTTTAACAAATAATATCTAATAACTTTTTTGAACATGCTTATAATTGATAAAATGAATCATCTTTTAGGCATTTTTATATTTTTTCCTTTTCTTTTTCATTATTTATTATATTTATCCTATTTTTAAATTACAAAATAGAAGTATCGTGTAGCTTACGCTACACGCTACACGTTATAGAGGGCTAAGTGCTATGCATCATACTACCGCTATTTAAAACACTGGCTGTATATCCCTTATAGGGGGAAGCTCATTCGGTAGATTATCAGGAAAGACATCACGAAATTCATGCACTACTTGAATGGCCTCAGTGGGTAACTCTACACTAGCCTCTGGTACACTTGCTCTAGCCATAAGGGCGTATACCATCTAGTCAGCCTCCATTTCTCCCTCACAAGTCTTTGGCATTTGGAATATAGAGAGGTTTGGACTTGGACTTCGACTCCTTCAATTCTTTTGAGCCGCTCACATCACTCTGTGTGGTGGACTCCTTTCCAATCGTGTTCTTGGGCAGCAGTGGATTTAGCTTAACCTTCTTGCCCTCGAACCAGAATGTACACACATTTGAATGACCAAATATGGTAACATCCCTGTCGTAGAGCCACGGTCTACCTAGAATGATATGACCAACATCCATGGGAACAACATCACACCAAAGTGTCTTTATATGATCCAAACTGAATAGGAACAAGACAACGGTGGGAGACTGGAATGGAAGTTTTGTAAACCCAGGACACTCTATAGGGTTAAGGATGGGCTTCAAGCCCAAACGACTCACAATGCTAGTCGATGCCACGTTGGCACAACTACCATTATCCACGATCATCTTATAGCTCTTTTCCCCACATTTTGCATAAGTATAAAAGATCGTGTTGCGGCGCCAATCGTCAGTGCTCTTGGCTTAAGCAAAGGCGCAATGCACAACTGTGAGGGTCACAGACTCTTGCACTCCCTCTTCCTCATCACTAAGGATTTTTATTGGCTCATATTCTTCCTCTTCACCGTCACTCTTTGGGGGTACCACTTCTACTAGTACTTGCCCATCAATAAGGAGTACATTGGTGCCCTATTTCGTGCCTCACTGGTGGGCAAAGTGACCAAACCCCTGACACCTAAAACACCTAGTTATCCCAGTTCCACACAAGTTAGACCTGACAATTTCTTTACCCTTATCATCCTCGGGCGTGGACTGAGAACCGTTGGAAGGTTTGTTTTAATATTCAGTGTTAGGTTTAGCCCTAGAGGGGTTGGCCTTAGCACTAGAATCGTGAAAGTCAAACCGCCTTCCCACAGATGCTTTGAGGTATTGCTCGATGTCTAACATTACTTGATACAATTGTTCAATAGTGTATGTTTTTGGCGAGCAATTCTCTCATAATGTCAGAACGGAGGCCCGTTTTAAAACGAGCAAGGGTGAGTACGGGGTCTTCATCAACCTCGCAACGGGTCAAGTACTCTTCGAACTTCTCAATGTATTCAGTAACACTCATGAAACCCTGTCGAAGAGACTGTCATTCCTCAATTAACCGTAAGCGATAAAAGAAGAGGTACTTCTCCTTAAGCGTTTCTTTCATTTCTCTCCAATGGACTATTGGGAGCTCCCTTACTCTTTCTTTCTTTCGCTCTACAGTAGCCCAAAACCTCTTTGCTTGGCTCACAAGCTTCATCTTGACGAATCAGACTCGACGAGCATCCGACATGTCATACCACTCAAAATAGTGGTCCATATCCGCCAGCCAATCTAAAAAGGCTTTAGGGTTCAAGTGGCCATCAAACATAGGGGCATCTATTCTAACTCCCTTGAGGAGTTGCGCATCTGGGTCATATTGATCATGATGTCCCTCGAGGGATGGGTGCACGGGTGTGCGCCCATGACCAATTCCTTGGTCTAACCTCCTGATCACCTGCCAGAGATTGGGCATCTTCCCCAATGGTGGGGTTTGCCCCGACGGAGGTCTCTAGTTGGGTAACGCGCACATTAATGTTCAAAGCGTTGGTCCATATGTTGTTCCCAGCACTTACCCAAAGACTCAAACTACTGGGTCCGCTTGTTCATTGACTCTTGGAATTGCTTTATGTTTAGTTTAGGGTGCAAACCAAAACCACAACCTGTACGTGTGGGCATATAACTACTAACTCAACTTAAGGACCTTCTAATACTACTATATGCGCTTAGATGAGACTAAATGCTCCTATAGGACTCTACATGGGCGAAACAACACAATACTACTCAATTTCCAGCATCCTATCTGTCCAAAGAATCTGTCAACAGAAAATCCAGCAAAGAAATATGCAGATTTTCTGATAGTGGAAAATTCAGCAGCTTATATCAGAAATTATGAACCTCTAAACAGTTCTATATGATGATACTTAATGCATAATGGACACAAATAAACTAAATCCTAAACATGTAATGCATTCCCCTATAAAAACCTTGTGCTTTGATACCAAATTTGATCCAGGACATGAAATTCAAGTATGATGTGTAAGATTTTCAGGCTTTAGATCACACTAGTTCAGAAACAATTACACAAAATTCTACATCCCACACAAAAGCTCAGACACTCAATCAAGAGGAATCTTATGCGGATCCAGGCCTACACATGCTAGGGCCAGATCAATCAAAATTATAGACCAAATAAGAATCAAAGGAGGGTAAATTCATCCATACATGCACAGAAATAATTCCCCAATCCAAGGGATTCAGAAATTTCAATTCGGAGAACCTTAAGGTTGAAGAAAGGGCATAAAATTGGGGATTTGAATAATTTAGGGTTAGGTTTAGGGATTTTGGGTGAAAAAGGAATGAAAGAGAGGAGAGAGACGAATTAGAGAAGTACCGCACGTGCGGACAACACAATGGTCTAGACGCACGTGTGTGTGATCTCGGCTGCACGTGTGTGGGGCCCACTATTCAAAAAAAGGCCAGCTTAGCCCTGGTCGGCCAGGGGTGGACTCCAAAACCCCCAAATTTCAGCTTGATATGATGCATGATTTGTGCGTGGTGCTCCGCCGAAGTTTCAGCCCTTTTGCAGGGTCAGATTTTGGAAATCTGCTGTAGAGAGAAAAACGGCTGCAATAAAGGATGAATTTGAAGCGTAGATGATTGTAGGAGGTGAAATATGGATGGAAGAAGGTGGGGGGGAATCGGGATAGGTGTGGCTTCGCACCACGGTAGTCAGCCCTTCGAGGAAGGGAGGGTTTCACATCCAATTGAATTTCCACAACTCAAAATTTAGAGAAGAAAAACGCAGAAATTTTATTAATCTCTAATGAATAAAAAGACCACAAGGGGTGCCTATTTATAATAAAACCCTATACCCCAAAACTTGCGCCATGTGCGCAACCTATTACTTGGAGACGAAGTAATAAAAAATAACAATTAATCAAAACAATCTAAACCGTTCATGATATTCCTAATAACAATAATAAGCAAAACCCAAAGTACTAGACTAACTAGAATAGTGGGCCACGATCATGAGAACCTATGGTGGGCTTTACATGACTATCGAGTCCATTCCAACTAACCAAAACGCAACCCTCTAATTAGGAGGTCTTCCCTGGACGTCGTCATCGATCTAGATTGATGGTGGGGCTCTCCTTGTGTACGTGCGTGTGCGCGTGATGTCCCCGTCACTTAAGCATTCCATTCAAAAGAAAAAGAAGTAGAAAATTAGAAATATACTCGTGGATTTCGAAATAAATATTTTTTCTCAAAAAATTCCTAAATTGTCAATAATATGTAGATCAGGTTATATACATGTTTGGACACTAAGATTGTTATGCGGGGGCATCTTGGTGTAATTCCAAGGATGCACCGTATCTCTACGCTGGGGTGGGTGGCCCACGAGGTGGGGTTTGTGAGTTACAGAATGACCACGAGGTGGGGCTCATTATGGGACCGTGTGATTCAAAGACCCATGCGAAGCGGGAGTTTCCCACAAGGAGGTCTCGTTTAGGTTTGCCTGGGAGGGCTTGCATATAGGAATAAACTGGTCATTCCCCATTAGCTTTGGAGCTTTTGGTGTGTTGGTCAGTTGTCTTCTATCAAAATGATATCAGAGCGAGAGCCCATTGTTCGAGTCTCCTCACCAGTGTGGGTGGATGATGCAGGGGCATCTCGGTGTGATTCCAAAGATGCACCATATCTCCATGCTGGGGTGGGGTGACCCACAAGGTGAGGTCTGTGAGATGCAGAATGGCCACGAGGTAGGGATCACTGTGGGACCGTGTGATTCAGGGACCCGTGCGAAGTGGGGGTTGCCCATGGGGAGGTCTCTCCTGGGTTTGCCTGGAAAGGGCTGCATATAGATATAAACCGGTCCTCCATCAGCTCTGAAGCTTTTGGTGTGCTGGTCGGTTGTCTGCTATTAGATTACAATCGATTTGAGAAAAATTAGGAAAATTTCAAAAATTTCCTAATTTTCCGTAATATGGCCCATCTCCCAAAATCTCAAAATTTCCCTAATTACGTCAAGTGCCAATACTTGTGTTTGGCTATTCCATTTTGTCGAGGAGAGTGACTGCAAGAAGTCTGATGTAAAATTTCACGTTTTTGTAAGTATGCCTAGAAATCATTGTGCACATATTCATGTTCATTATTTGAATGCAAAATATAGATATTTGCTTGGAGTTGATTTCTAATCTCATCATGAGATAATCGAAACATAGAGAAAACCTTATACCTTTCTTTCAACAAAAATAACCTAGTGGTTTGAGAAAAGTCATTAACAAAATTAACATAATACTTAATCTGTGCCTTATACATCAGAATGAACCAATGAAAAAGAATATGATGGACGTAAATCCACATGGGGTGGAAAAGACATTCAACTATCTTTACCATACTAACATACTTCGCAATTAAAAGCAGAAATGGACACAACTCTAGAACTAGCTGCTTCAATTTAAGGGAGGATGTCCCAATCGATAGTGCCACTGGAATCATGTTACATCAGACTGAAACGCTGTACTTGGTGCACAATCTAGGTAGAATAAACCTCCTGCCTCATATCCTGAACCAATCGTCCTCCTCATCGTTAGGTCCTAAAACATGTAGTCAGAGGGAAAGAAAGTAACTGAGCAGTTGAGACTTTTGGTGAGACGACTGATTGATATAAGATTAAATGGAAAATGAGGTACATACAAGATTGGCTAAAGTTTTAAAGAAGGAGATGGACAAATAGTACCTAATCCATTAATCTGAGAGGAGGTACCATTTGTTATCCTGACAAAAGAGTTGATGAGTTAGCAAGTTTTGATAAAACACGTGAATTACCTGTCATGTGGTCTGATGCACTTGAGTCAATGACCCAGGGATTGTACTGAGAATGAAGACAAACATTGCATGACTAGGTTAATGTGGCAGTGGAGGAAGCTGGCTGATTAATGCTATGCTACTGAGATGATAAGAGATGAGAGTACTCCTTGGGAGACATGGTGAGGTTGGCAATCTCAATCAAAGGTGGAAGTGGCTGAGAAGAACAAGCTGCATGAGTGTTAGATGAATCATCCTTAGTGACATATGCTTGATTAGCCCACGTGGGCTTTCCATGAATATCCCAACATACATACACGTAGTTGTTAGGGCACCCACAATGCTTACATTTTTGAGTCCACTATCTCTGCCACAGCCTCTCCTTAATCTCTATCACCAGAATCGTTCACCCTATGCACCACAGCCTCCTCTTGAATCTTGTATGGTCACCGCTATCTCCACAACTACCATTACTACCACCATCGCTGTGACCCTATTTTATAATGAGAGCAAATCTTCGTTGAGGGGAGGAATTGATGGAACTCCCAATTGACATATGTGGAATTTGAGAAAGTGCCTTCGTAACCATCGGAATTTAAGCATAATAGGTTAAATTCAGAATGTAACACAGAAAAAACTTTTGCAACCCAAAACTCCTCGTGCTACTTTAACAACATTTTAGTAAGAGTCGAGGAGTAATATCATGGTATTAAAAAACAGTTACATAACAGCCATAACAGTTGTTACATAATGGTAATGGCAGTAGCCGTCACGTGTTATGGGGCTGTAATGGCCAGCCACCAGAAAACGTTACCGTAACGTCCGTTATGCGTAACAGTTTAAAAAAAAATGGTCTGAATTTTTTTTTTTTAAAGGGGGCCATTTTGCAGATTTCTTTACATCTCTCTATTTTTTTCGCCCTTCCTAAGCTTATTCTATAGTGATTTCGGCTGCTTCCAGCATATTTGTGAAGATTAAAACTTGAAATCAACTTAGTTTTGACGAATTGAAGCTTGAGTGAGTGGTGGGCCATTTTGGGGATTTTCAATATAGAGGTCGGTGCATGTTTTTCTTGTGATTTTTTGCTAAAATTGATGAAACACCTAATCGACATGGTGTTGCTGAAATTTATGCAGTTTTAAAAATTTTCAATTTTTTAAAAAAATATTTTTGCACCATTTTTAAAAAAAAGTGATTTATGAAAAATATAGAAAAAAAGAGAAAAAGTTTGGTTTTTGTTTTGTTTTGTTTTTTGTTTTTTTTTTTTCCTGATTTGAAAGGGTTATGGAATGCATAGAATGGTAGAATGCAAGATTAGATCTTATGTTTGTATGCTCTCTCTCTCTCTCTCTCTCTCTCTCTCTCTCTCTCTCTCTCTCTCTCTCTCTCTTTTTTTTTTTTTTTTTGTATTTTCGCACCATTTTTTGGTGATTTATGAAAAATACAAAAAAATTAGAAAAAGTTGATATTTTTTCCTAATTTGAAAGAGTTATTGTTGAAAATGCATGGAATGGTAGAATGCAAGATTAGATCTGGTACGAGTTACAAATATTCGGATCCTGATCCAATTCCAAGCTCTACATCGTCTCAGTCTCACTCACGGTATCGGTACGAGCAGTACCAAGGCCAGGGCAGGGGTATAGGTACGGTTATTGTGAATACAAGTTGTCATTTGTCACCTATTCTTACCCATATTTCACACAACTAATGCCTAGTGCTAGTGAGGATCGGAGTCTGTCATCCTTGGGATTCGTTGATTTGGTCTTCCCCACAGGATCTTTTGGTTACTATGGATATGCAACTCCTTCACAGCCACAACCGCATGGCCTACATCAGGATGACGACAACGTAGAGGTCGATCAACCACATGGAGCAAGGTTTTCTTTCTGATGGTGATTAGAGTATGTTGGTGGTAGGTATGTGTGATTCACGCAAATGTACTGTAAACTATCACATTATAATAATAATATTTCAAATTTTTTTTTTTCTATTTATGACACATTGTCCATGACTTGATTCTCCAATCCATTAACTTAATATATTACTTATACAATATCTTTATTATTACATCCATGAATATGATCCATCATTGCCTAATTAATACTAATATTATCTTATCTATATAGAATCATTAATAAATATATTTAGAAAATGAAATATATGATTTTTACAGCCAATTGAAGACTTTTAGGTTCATAAAATCAATAGAGGCCTGAGACAATATTCTTACCAAAGAGTGGACCGTTATGTTATCATGAACATGTTGAAAATCAGAAAAGAATACATATTTGCAATTCTCTAATTAAATGGGACTTTTTCCATATTTTTTCAAAAAAAATTGACAAAAAAAAAGAAAGAAAAAAAGAACCATTATGGGGGGTGTAACGGCCATTATGCCCCCATTACGCTCGTAATGATTGTTACCCGTAACGGTAACGGCAGTGCTCGTTATGGGCATCGTTACCATTATGGAATACCTTGGGTAATATATATTCAACTCTTCGCACGTACCCTAGGAGTTGAATAATACTTGTCAATGCTTTCTCACCTTGTTTGAGTTAAAAAATCTTCTCATACTGTTCCATGTCTGATTTAGAATTTTCTCTTGAGTACATTTCTTTTAGAGTATGCCAAATTTCTTTTGGGGTCTTTAAAAACATAAACTTGACACTTATGTTTAGTCTATGCTTTTACGCAAAAGAGTATGAATCTTGGCATCATTTGCCAGTCAATCATCATAGTTGGAATTACCTTTAGGTTTGGAAGATGTAATGTACTTTAACTTATGTTGGCTCGCCAGAAAAACTTCCATGGCTATAGCCCATTGTAAGTAATTTGTACTATTTAATTTTTGATTTGGAATCCATGAGCCTCAGATGGAGGTAGAATGGAATTTTTGGACTCACTTTTACCATCCATCGAGCGGAAAATAACCGGTCTCAATGAAACGAGGACTCAACCATTAATGTACAGCAAAGTAGATGCTAATAAAGGCAAAATCAAATATAAATAATAACTGACCAGTAATAACCATGATTCTGATGCCATCAGGCAGAGATCTGATTGTACATCACAATTCGACACCATATCAACAGCGATTTGACAGAAGAAACATGCAGCACATCGAATCCAGGCCCTCTTAAATCACAACAAAAAATATAGTATGAATGAAGGCAGAGCTGCCCGTCACATCAAGACGTTCACCAGCATCAAGATACGTCCATTCCATTACACGATCAGGAAATATGCTGCCCTTCTTTGCGTGAAAACCACAAGGATGATATTTCTCAATTTCAATGCCAAAACAAGCATCAGATCCCATAGAGAAATCTGTGCACATAAAGAAGGGTCTAGAAAAGAATAAAAACAGCACAACAAGATGTGATTGAGATGTTGAAAGAAAACAAAGAAGAACGGGATGCACAGGAAGAAGAGATGAGGAAGAAACTGGATTAGAAAATCTCTAATACCATGTGGATTTATATAGAGAACGGAGAAAGAAGAAGGTAGAAGAGGAGAAAAAAGTGGTAGGGTTGCTTAAGCGATAAAAAAATGCTGAAAATGGCCCTCACTTGTTTCAATATGAAATGTACACAAGTTGTACAAAATATGACAAAAGTGAAGGGACTATAAACAAAAGATACAAAGGACTGTGCCAAATGATCATACAGCTATCCAGGTGGGCCACACATACACCCCTATCAATCTGGACTGTGGATCATAAGATCAAACATGATCATTGTCAACACCACTCATCTGGTGGCCTCCAGTGGTCGAGGAGTGATGAGTGGACTATCCTAAGTTTTGCATATGTTCATCTTCATGGTGGGGCCCCCCTTGTTCACAGCTTTAGATGTTACACACATCGACAGATTGGAGCCTGTGCTGGATATGAAGCCATCAAACCTTTTACACCATATACATTTGATGGGTTCTGAAATTAATAAATGTTGGATGCCTTAATTAGAGATTGCAGCTAAAAAAAACTGTATGGACAGCCCCCTAATATGTCTGCTGAAATCATGTTTTTCACTTGCTTGTTTTGTTGTCTTGTGTGTGATATTTGCTGAGTAAATTCACATCTTATCATTCCCTAAAATAAGATAGCTGTGTTTCTCTTATACGTAACTATAGCTATTTTGATATAATGCTTTTGTTGATCATCAGCTCAATATGTGTCTACTGTCAACTCTTTCTACATGGATCCTGTTATTGCAAAAATTCTAATGAAAATAGTTAGTGGCTGTCCAATGCTTGAAGTGGAGGATCTTGAAAACGTGGGATTTCTTTGTAGGTTTGAAGTATTGCATTACATCTTCTGTAACACAACTAAACAATGCAGCGTTTTGGATGAAAAAAATTGTGTGTGTGTGTGTATATATATATATATATATATATATATATATATATATTTGTTTTATTTATTTATTTTTTGTTTTTTTTCATCCTTTTCTGATCCACAGATAATTCATGAATTGTTATTAGTAAATGGAGAAAGGAGTAAACAGGAATAGCATTTTTTAATTCTTTAATCAGTTTTCTCCAAATCTTCTTTTTATTTTTTATTTTTAAAGATTTCCCCAAACCCAAATGATTTCCTTTCCCAGTTTTTCCTGGTTTGAAGAGTGGAAGCACGGTTGAGAGCCTAATGATTAAGAATGGGCTTTGTTTCACATGATCACATCCCACACTTTTAACTTCTTTTCATCAAAGGGATCTCCCAACCTGGGAGATATTTTTGGTATCCAACACTGAAATGGGGCCCGTCAGATCAACAGCATGGATCACCAAACATTGGACCTCATGTTGTTTAACTCTAGAAAGTCATTGTAGACATTGCAATATTGCAGTTTACTTCATAACATTGTACACGAGAGTTTCTGCAGCTTTGCAGAATGGTTGCTCATAATGCCATTCCTTCTCCAAATTTCCAGGATATCAGGGCATTATTTCCCGCCGATTCCAACCCATTTTATGCTGGTTTTGGCAACAGAGATACCGATGAGATCAGCTACCTTAAGGTTGGAATCCCAAAAGGAAAAATCTTTATTATCAATCCCAAGGTATTAATCAACTCCCTAATCCTAAATCTTACTAGATGGATTCCGAGAACCAAGATTCACCGGATTTATTTTTGCAACTGGATACAGGGAGAGGTAGCTGTGAATCGCTGGGTTGATACAAAATCTTATACTTCACTTCATTCTCTTGTGAACGGCATCTTTCCAGCCAAGTCTTCAGCTGAGCAGGTTTCCCTCTGATTTTTTCTGGAACTCTTTCATCTAAAGAGACTGAAAGTTCTGATTGCGGAGCAAGAACACTACTATGATGCTGGACAATGACATCAACTAGCACCATGGTTGTAACCATATTCTTGTGTATCTATTTTGAGCTGACTATCACATGAATTTGGTTTCAGGAGGACTTCAATTCATGGAATTTCTGGAAAGTGCCCCTTCCTGAGATCAGCATTTGAAGCCTCACAAACTGGAGATGCTCGCCTAATCACATTTGGAGCAGGAGTCAGAAGGATTCTAGCATGCCAAGCTGTGGAATCTGCTAGGTGGGGTTCTCTCACTTTAATGGTCTCTACTTTATAAAAAGCAGCACCTTAAACCCATGGTTTTCTTTGAAACAACAGAATGATCGTCTTCTTTACTAAATCGTCATTATATGGATGCAGCTACACTATAGGAGCTTTACTAAAACCGTTTTTGTATATTCCACAGCCTATAATGCGCCCGTATGTGATTATCCAAGCTGTGCAATTGGGTGGGGTCACTATGCAGATGACTGTGCAACTTTTGTTAACCATCCATTTCTTTTGTACTGTGGGGCACACCTGATGAGCAGAACATCTGATTTCCAGATCATGTTTATGGTGAGCACTACCTATTTCATGACTAGATAGTCCCCATAGATGCCGAGTTGGCACGTGCTAGTGCATTTTCATGGTTGTGTTTATACAAACGGGTCAACAAACCCCACTATGTACTATAAATAGTTAAATCTAAAGTGAAGAAATGTCTTTGGTGCATCTCACTTCAAGATCTTTTATTTTTTATTTTCATGGGTGTGTTTATACACATGGGTTAGCAAACTCCACATCATAGATTTTTTTTTTTTTATTATTTATTATTTATTATTATTTTTTTTAACACACACACACACCACCACACACTCACGCCGTAGTGGAATTTCACCACCTATGGATGCTCGAACCCTTGACCGGGTGTTGAAACTCCTGAGAGTCTACCACCCAAACAAGAGTAAGGATCCACTCCACATCATAGATAGGCACATGTATATATTGTGTACTATAAATAGTTAAATACACTGAAAAATGTCTTAGCACATCTCACTTTAAAGTCTTTTACTTGTTTTTCAGTGTTTGAATCAATCTCTGGCCTTCTCTTCTGATTGTTATGTCCCCCTCCCACCAAACTCATTGCCCTTTTCTTTCACACAGACACAAGCACATGCATGCAAGAGTGCACGTCTGTGCGTGCACACTCTTACACTTTAGCTGTTAGTCCCAGCATTTTAAAAGTTTGTCTTGTACATTTTGTTCATCGGTGCATAATTAATGCAAAATTACTGGACAGTAGTCGAGGAGGAATTCTCAGCAGCCAATATGAGCAATCAAGAACCTCGGTGGTCTGCTATGCTGGGTAGATGCAACTGAACATTGTATGTACAGATTCATGTGGTGGAGTTGGAGCTTTGGTATCCTTCAGATCAGCAAGTTCATAAAGCTGTGTAGCAGATGCCATGAGTTCTCACAAGCATTGTAATAATTTCTATGTATGCATTGCTGTGCATCCTAAAAGAAGTGGGCATGCTAAAAAAACATATATGTATCATTGTTCATGGACCTACAGTTCCCTTCATTCATCGTCACACCTTCAATTGAAACAGATCAATGTGTTACACCGTGCCAGGTAACTCTTGTCTGCAGGTATGTGGAGTTCACATTTCAAAAGCAAGCAAGAACAAATAATAAGCGGATTATTGTCTATTTAATGAATTGATGACAATTTTGAGTTTCCTTAAAACTAAGTTCATCTACATGTTATAAATACAAATGCAATTCTGTGGAAGTTGTATTATCACACGTTAGATCCCTTGGATATCTCAAGCTCCAAAATCCCTTCTGCAGTCTTCAGAGGGTGAGTGTATTGCCTTGGATGTGATTTTCTGTGTGGGTTGTGGGGAATGTGTTCTTTCTTATGTTTCTATCTTAAGGCTGTGAAAAGCATAGGAAAGGAAATACTGTTTCTTGGGAAACTTTATTTATAGGAAACCGTGTGAAATGAATTTTTCTCCCCTATTTATTTTTCAACAAGATTTTTCTAAAAATTTAGGATATATTTTGAAAGTGGATTTTGGCAAAACAAAAATTTTCATGGGGAATTTTTTTACGCAGTCACTAGAAAATGTGACAAATTAGCACACGTGGCTTCTGGGATGCTTGGAAATGGATAGTAACATGTGGTATGTATGGCAGATGTGGGTGCTTGAAGCTGAATTGTGGCATGAATATTACACGTGAGGTGCTTGAAGTTGTACAATGGCACATGTGGCACAAAACATATATTGATACATTTAACATATGGGTACTTGAAGCTAGATGGCAACACTTGTGCACATTGGCACTATTGACACATGTGGCATATTTGGAGTGATTGAAGACGAAGATGGTGTATATGGCAAGAATGTATGGTGCTTTACAAGTCGGGGTGCAAGAAGAGATGAATGGTGGTGCATTAGCACGCGGGGTGCAAGAGAAGATGAATGGTGTCATACGTGGCACATTAGCACTTGTGAAATGCTTTACACATGTGGGACATGAGAAGTGCAAGGGAAGATGAATGGTGTCACATGTGGCACATTAGCACCTGCGGAAAGCCTTGTACATGTGGGCCGCAAGAGAAGATGGATGGTGACATATGGCACATTGGCACGTGTCATGGTGGCACATCTGGGGTATAATTGAAGATGGAAAGGGCTCATTTAGCATATCGACACACATGTGATATACGTAAGGTGATTGAAGGTGATGGTGGCATATTTGGGCTTTGTTAAACAGTTAAATTGTGCTAAGCTTGAGAGCCTATGGAAAGCTACAACTTGAAAAATAGAAGAGAAAACCTAAGATGATTAGGTTATAATAGTAAAAATGTGAATGAATTTTATTACATGGACTTTGGCTCAATAAACCTTATTTAACTATCGACCTTTTAACTGGCTTAATCCTTGAGAAACTAATTTTTCTTTCATCATGGGAAAATGCTTTTCTTAGGGGACAAAGGTGGGAAAATAAATTTATTAATTTTCCAACAAAGATAAAATGTAGGAATGGTTTTTCTTATAAATTCTCATAAATAAAAGCTTCACATACAATGGAGCGTAAGTTTCATGGGAAACTATGTTTCATTTCTTTTACCTTATGTGAATCCAAAGTGGCCATTGATGAAAACTTCAATGACGGTTGAAAAACTAGGGTTGCTTGTTTTCATATAATTGCCTACATTAATTATTTGATACTTTAAAAATGATTAAGCTGATTTAACATGATATTAGAGCACTAAGTTTGATCTTCTTTAAAGTTTATTTGGATATTAGGAACATAATAAAGAGCAGAAGATAGAAAGAAGAGAGTTATTTTGATTTGCATTTCTTTTCCAACCATTTTATTATGAGCCTGTTGTTGTCCATGGATTAAACAAGTTTAAACCGAATAAGCATTACTTGTTTCCACTGGTTCTTTGTAGGCTAACTCCAATATAAAGTTAGAATTATACGGTGGATCTGATCTTTACACTATCATCCATTCATATTGGGACCAAGTTAGCCATCAGTTCTGATCACCGACCACCACGCTGTGGAGATTGAGAAGGACATATTTTGGGTTGTCCTTGTGGGACAGCTTCTATTTCTCCCACTTGAAATTACGGTGCATTCATGCATTAGGAGCCTCCTGACGTGATCCATTCTGCTCAAGTGGGCCATGGTCGGATGATCCAGAACATTGATCTGATAGGCCCCTCTATTGATGAGGGACTCCTAAAGATCTCCTTGATTGGAAGATCCTAGCGATCCAATTCTCCAGAATGGAATATCCCAACCTGTCAATCAGTGGCCAATTTCCTGGACAATTCCAATCACTTTCTGATCAAGTCATTTGGGGGGTACCATGAGATCAATGGTCTGGATCATTGATTCATGTGGTCCTCTAATTAATACTGGCTGGGCCAATGAGGATTCTCTAAACTCTAAAATCTCTATACAAAAGAATCACAAAGAAAAGCAAAACCATACACCATTATTAACTTGATTTTCAAGCATCACACAAGAGCTACACTAAAAACTAACTAATATACAACTATCTTCAACCCCAAGCTCTTCTGTGCAAAGGCTACCAGATTTTCGATCTCGCTGTCATCGATAAATCCGTCGTGGTTGGCATCAGCCTGTTTTACAGCTCGAACACTCTTCGAAGAACTGAACCACCCGCCGGCACGGCGGATTGCTGTTTGGAGCTCATCTTTGCTTATGCGTCCATCATCATTGACATCGAACCGCTTCAACCACAACTTGAATTCATCGATCGTCATCTCGCCGTTGGATCGTGGGACCCCCTTACTTCTGATCACCATGTTAACAGGAAAACCAAATCCTTTGATACTTACAATTGAAATGAGAGCTTGTCCTTGTCCTGGTGATTGTTTATATTTGAAATCTCTTTCTTTCTCCTCTCTTTATTGATTGTAATCGAATAAGAATCCTGTAAATTTCGATCAAAGGAAAAAAGAAGAAGAAGAATCCTATAAAAGCTATCAAAGTTGTTCAAAAGAAAGGAATAGAATCTTAGAAATCATCATTTTGTTTCTGTGACTCTCCACCACAACTAATTACCAGAGAATAAATGCTTTTCGACAAGTGGCCCATGTGGATTAGGTCACATGCACAGGATGGAAAACTCTCCGGCCGGCATTGTAGACCGCCATTTGGACGTGATTTGGAACAGTCATCTGGCGCGCCCTCGTCGTGGATGGGTTACGTCCAAAATTGTAGTACTTGAATAAGACTCTGGGTCCTCTACAACTGTTGTACATGAGAATTTCTTGCATATTGCTGCATGTTTCTCACCTTGGTGTGTGTGTGGCATCCAATCCGTCCAGGGTCGCCCCACCATATGGCCAAAAAATGAGGCTGATCTATGTTGGGGATTTGTGCTGTGGAATCACACAGATCTAGATCTAGTATAGCAATCCAATGACACTAAGAACACATAAGAGAACACGCAAATTTAATGTAGAAAACCCTTTCGAAAAAAAACCATGACACAAAGCGACACAATTTCACTATGAAAATAGAAATTACAAAGAGAGAGGACTTACCCGATTCAAACAACCTCGAATCTCACCCTTGCTACACCCTTTAGAAACCCTAAAACCCTTTTAGGAACCCTTGAAAAGCTTTTAGAAAGCTTTAGAATACCTTAGAATAGTCTTAGAGACCCCTATTTATAGTTTAAGAAACTTCACTTATGCACCTCCTTTGGAAAAGTCCGGAAACCGCCTCAAATTTTCATAGTCCACGCAGGATCTGCATCACCTTCGACTAGTCGAGGGAGGGCCTCGACTGGTCGAGCATTACGGACACCCAAAAAACTGAGCTCGCTGGACTTTGAGTCAAGCAGCTCCCTTGATAGGTCGAGTAGTCCCCTCGACTAGTCGAGCGTCCTTAAATATTGAGGACATAAGTTCTGATAACAATCTCCACCATATCTTCAATCTTCAACCGTGTAGCTCCTTGACCTCTTCTCTTATCTCTGCATCACATCATAGCTTCTCGTACATACTCCATCCTTCTTTTCCACCATCGCCAAGCTCAGAGAAGTTGCACAAAACTTGAGCTTCTCTAAAGGAATGATCTAGGTGAACATGCCTGTCGGTTCTGAATCCATGTGCCCAACCACCTTTACTCCTATCTTCTCAAAAGGAAAGACGTAGTCTTCTTACCATCTCACTGCTACCCAATATTGCTTGCCGGAGTATTTGCTTACAACGCTGATAGCCTATGAAATAACTGGTCTAATCCAAACCATGACATGCATTGCTAATCATATTCAAATAAGGCTTATGAGATATCCTACTTTTCCTCATCTGTTTTGGGACATGTCCTGAGGAAAACTTGAGGAGAGACGCATAGGGAACACTCTCCGATTTTGCCTGATTCATCACATCCTTGATCAATACCTACTCAAGGTTTTCTGCCTTCGATAACCAAAGCCTACTCCTCCTTCAGTTTCAATGCTGAGAACTCTCTTTGCAACCCCCCAATCATTCATCCTGAATGTCCCACTTTACCGAGTCTTCAGTACATTGATTTCAAACATGTCATAATTGATGATCTACATGTCATCAATTCCTGACTCACCATGAAGGGATCAAACTTTTTTACCACTGCCTAAGCGACAGGTCGTACCACGACCTCCTGCAAATTCTTTTTCTCAGACTCTTTAACTTCGAACCGCTTTGGTTGCTTCATGTAGATCTTCTCTTCTAATTTCCCTTGCAGAAGTGCAGACTCCACATCCTTTATTCCAGCTCGAGATCACATTGGCTAACCAGCGCCAATCACGGATCTAATAGACACCTGCTTTACTGTCGGCGCAAATATCTCTGAGAAGCCGATCCTTTCTCTCTGAGTATAACCATTCGCTACCAACCTCGCTATGCATCTATGCTATATCCTCTTGAAGATCCACCTGCATCCAACCGCTTCCCGGCCCACTGGAAGCTTCACCAGCTCCCATGTGTCGATTTGGTACAATGAGTCCATCACATCGCACATAGTCACCTTCCACTTTTCAGCACTAGGCTCACCTAGAGCCATCTGAATAGAAGATGAATCCCCTGTGATATTGAAGTCATCCATATACCTCGTCGATATCCTGCGATTATGCCGTGTGATTCTTCTCACAGGTGGCTGCTCTACCTGCTCTGTATCCCTGCCCACGCGTCTTAGCCTTCCTGCCCTGCCCGATCATGTAGCCATGTCCAACATGCTACACACGTACAGAGGTGGAATCCACTACATCTACTGTAGCTCCACCTTTTAAATTGCTTTCGATCAACCGTACATGTTACCGAGTCGTTATGCTTTCATGATTACTCATGCCCCCTTAGATACCTTAAGAGCACCATCAATACCTATGAACTTGCAGCCCATTGCCTCAAGTACACCAAGAGAAATCAGATTCTTCTTCAAATCGGGAATGTGCCTAACATCAGTCAAGGTACGCTCCACCCCATCAAATATTTTGATGCACACCATACCAACAGTCACAACATTACGGGCAATGTCATTGCTCATAAATACCTGTCCATCATCACACTCCCTGTAACTGGTGAACCAACTCCGATCAGGAGTCATGTGAAAAGATGCTCCTATGTCTAGCATCCACTCGTCCTTACGATCATCGTATAGCCGTCTGATCATAGACATAGATAAGACATAACCATCACATCCACTCGATCCATCTGACGTGGCAGCATTGACCTCCCTGTACGAAGCTTCAGAATCTTCTCTCTTAGAATTAGGATTTGTACAATCCTTCTTCACATGTCCTTCCATCCTACAGTTTCAGCACTTTACCTTTCCTTTGCCCTTACCCTTGGATTTAGACTTAGAACTTGAAGAACCTATACCTTGTTCAGAATTCTTACCTCTTGTAAGTAGTGCCTTAGAAGATAGTCCCATGTCGACATTAAGCTTTCTCATAGCCTTCCCTCGAAGGGCTGAGATAACGGTGTCGACACTCAGGGTTTTATTCATGGAGCACATTGTGTCCTTGAATGACTCATAAGACGCCAGAAGAGAATTCAACAACATACATGTTTGCTATTCATCCTTCAACACTTCTTCTATATCCAACAATTTGTAAACTAATTTATTAAAGTTGCTGATGTGAGCCTCCAGATTTCCACCCTCTACCATCTTGAAGTTATACTACTACCGCTTCAAGTGCGGGCGATTTTTAGAGGATTTTTTCACATAGACATCCTCTAACTTCGCTCATAACTTAGCCGCAGTTTTCTCCCTCATGACGTTGTAGAGAACCTCGTCTGTGAAACATAAACGGATCGATGATAAAGCTTTCTTATCAAGAGTATTTCATTAATCATTAGTCATAGTAGACTTTCGTTCCCCAAGTTCGCCTTGCTTGATTAAGGAACTCATCATCTTGATCTTTCATAACTCAAAATTATTTTTTCCTGAGTACTTCTCAATATCATACCTGGTGCTTGCCATTATTACTAATCCCTCGGATTCAGATCTGTGCCCCAACGATTTCTCTGATACCACTTGTTGGGGATTTGTGTTGCGGAATCACACAGATTTAGATCTAGGATAACAATCCAATGGCACCAAGAACACACAAGAGAACACGTAGATTTAACGTGGAAAACCCTTTCGAGAAAAAATCCATGGCACAAAGCGATAGAATTCTACTATGAAAATAGAAATTACAAAGAGAGAGGACTTACCCGATTCAAACAACCTCCAATCTCACCCTTGATACACTCTTTAGAAACCCTAAAACCCTTTTAGGAACCCTTGAAATTTTTTTAGAAAGCTTTAGAATACCTTAGAATAGCCCTAAGGACCCCTATTTATAGTTTAAGAAACTCTACGTACGCACCTCCTTTGGAAAAGTCTGAAAACCGCCTCAAATTTACGTAGTCCACGCAGGATCTACATAACCCTCGACTAGTCGAGGGAGAGCCTCGACTGGTCAAGCAACCCACTCAACCGGTCGAGCCTAACCCTTGACTGGTCGAGCATCATGAACACCCAAAAAACTGAGCTCGCTGGACTTTAAGTCGAGAGTGCTTTGACTAGTCGAGCAACTCCCTCGACCGGTCGAGCAGTGCCCTCGACCAGTCAAGCGTCCTTGAATATTGAGGACATCAGTTTTGACAACAATCTAATCATCAAGTAGGCCAGATGGTGAAAAATAATAAACAGCCATAAAAAAACATATTAATTTTACAGGCATATGAATGAGTTTATTAGCATAATTGTAGATGAAGATACGAATATTTTAGTTGTAAAGAAATACACTTCATGTACATATGAATAAGTTTTTGTAGGTGGGCTTGTTTGGGAGCGTGGATTTGGAACCCCCTGGATTCGGAACCCCCAGGATTGGAAACCCCTTGGATTTGCAGTCCTCAGAGTGTGTTTGGCACCCCGGAGTGTGAATCAACTTTAATCCAAAAATACCCATGCATGGTATATTCACGGGCATTTCAATTTAATTACTAAATCAACTTTAATATCTCTAATTAGTGAGATATATAATTTTTGACACTATGGTTGTGATAAGCCCGCTGAAATATATGTTTTGCTTGAAAACGATGAAATTCTAAGTCTCGGATGGACCGCAAGCACAAGATCATGTTTGAGTGACTAACCAAAGATTTTTAATCGTTGATTAATAGGGACAATGTTTGGACGGTGCTGGACAATGTTTGGATGGTGCTGATTTACATGGACAGTGTTTGGACGGTGCTGATCATCATTAGTGGGTCATGTGCCCAATAGAATGACCTTGTACAGTGACACACATGTCACACTTGCAACTATTGAAATGATTTTAGGTGTAATCTAAGGTCTCACAGTGGATTGCAAACCCCCTCAAAGAGGGGATTGAAAACCCCCTAGATTTGCAACCACCAGTTACTTTATGCGCCAAACAACCAAGGGGATTTGAAACCCCCTCCAATCCCCTCCAATCCACGGTGCCAAACGACCTCTAGTCTACTACTGTTGTAGAGGATCCGTTCTGTTCTTTGTGATACTAACAATCAAGGAAAAAGGCATGAGGTTTGAGAAAAGTTGAAAATGGTGGTGGGGTTGGACCTGAAATAGCCACTTGATCAGAAATGAACACTCAGGGTACAATTGTTGAAAGCTGATATAGGATTTGTTTTGATAATTTTGGGAAGTGGATTATTGGATTGGAGAGTTGGAGAGATTCACCACATCTTGAAAATACATTTTTGTTTTTCCAAAAAATTTATAGTTTGCGAGTCCAAAGAGGCGAATCGAAGTTTTCTTGTCAAAGTTGATGGATGGCTACTTTCGATAACTGGAATTAAGGTGGAGTGAATAGATTTTCTAGTTTCCTAAATTAGGTGGGAATGTAAAACATGAAAGAGATTTCAAGGTGGAAAATTCCTTGTCATCTTTGACACTGCAACTTCAATGGGTTGGCAATGGAATTAATGAAATTGTCTTTGATTTGAAAAGGATCATGTAGGAAACATATTGTGGATGCTTGTGTATTGGAAATGTTAAGGAGGGTCATGTTGGAGTTATGGACTTCATTGGTAGGACTGGTTGAACCGGTGGCTGGACTAGTTTAGATTAAATCTCCATCTGAAACTGGTCTGGGTCAGGTCATTCAAAGCATTGGTTTTTAAGTTTGTACATTGCAATTGAAGAGTGTGAGAGTTCATGGATGTAAGCTTAAACCAAAAATAAATTTGAGTTCCTCTTATTCTCTATCTTCTTGATTTCATGGTTATGGTCATGATCTTGACCATGTAAGCCATTTTAATGTAATCTTTGACAACATCAGTTTCTCCACAAACTACTTGCAAATCCAAGATGACAGAGCTTTTGCAGTTACTATCATAGGTAATCGAATTAGATCGGAGTAATACCATTCAAATACAACATAATCTCTTGTAAGCACTCTCTTACTCTTGATAATAAAATCACTTCAAAAACACACCCCAATCCATACCATAAACACACACATACAAAAACATACAGATACACAAACAGTCGAAGTTTGATCGATCAGTCATTATCCTCATAAATTTTCAGGTGCAAATTCTGTTGTGCGAAAGCCACCAACTTCTCCATCTCCTGCCTATCGATGTGGCCATTTCTGTTGCTGTCGGCTTCTTTCATCCCTTGGCGGGCCTTCCACCAAGTGAACCATGAGTGTAGGCTACGAAGCGCGCGTTTTAGTTCGTCCTGGCTGATGGTGCCATCACGGTCCGCGTCGAATTTCATGATCCAGGCTCGGAATTCGTCGGCCGTCATCTCGCGTTGTGGTAGTATCGGACAGCAACACATGATTGCCATTGCCTCAGCTAGAGCTTCCTACTCCCCTTCCAACACTGCTTCTTTTACCTCAAATGGTGATGTTCTTCTTACTACCTCACCACTTATAAATAGGGCCTCATGCCAAACACTTTTCTGTTAGGCATCTTCATGCCCATGCTTGCATTTTTTTAATATACATTTCTTGTGATGCGTGAATCAGGACCATTGATCTTGTGGGCCACTGTGTTTCTGGACTATCTCAGCTATTCTAAGGAAGCATTTCTTTCCCAATTGAAATTGGACCGCTGCTTAATTTTTTTGTGGCCATACTTGTATGGAACGCTGGTGTCATAATCAAGTACTGAGAAAGCTAGTTCGATGAACCTTTACTTCTTGACTATTGTAATCCATCTACGATATGATCTAAAAGATTAACGGATCCGATCATCCTGAACTGATGCCACATGAACGGTAGAGATAAAAGAAAGGGAGAAAGTACAATGCCAGCTTAGGTGACAAACGTTGATAGGACGCTACGTTTTTTTTTAAAAAAAACCGTTATTACAAATAACAGATAAATGATCTAGTGCTCTCGCAGCACTACAAGTTATAGAAATTGGATGGTGGAATTGACTAATCCAGACCGTCTACTCTGTTCAGCAGACATTTCTTTAGCTACTATGTGGAAATCAAATTGATCAAATTGATGGGATGATCTGATCTATCTAAAAGTTGGACTCCTTTTTTTTACAGCCATTAGTGTCCAAGCCATGAATGGGATGGTTAGGATTTTCTGATGAAAGTAATTCTAGAACCTTAAGCAATCTATGATGGGCCCCAATAAAATAGATGGATCCTTTGTTATAACTAGGCCTATTTCTCATAAATGATCCTGGCCGTCCATGTTATATGCTACTGATCTGATGGTTAGGGTTGTCCAATTGTATTATTTTTACATGGTACGTTGCTCATAAAATGCGTTTTGGACCTAATGGACAGCCCAGGCTCTCCATATCTCTCGATGCAACTAAAAGCACCGTAACTTATAGTGCTCTGGGATAATTTCTCCAAATAGAAATAAGGGTCCAAAGAATTGGATTTTACCAAATAGTGCCTCCAAATTACAGGCACCGGTTTGGATGCATCACAAGCGAAACAGATTACTTTTATTTGGTTATGTAAATATTAGATTGCTGTGCATTTATTGGACGGCTGCAAATGAAAATATCCAAAGTCTTAGTTCAAAAAACAAGCATTCACAAATCAAAGGTCAGGATTTTTCAACCAATCTGATTTTAACTTTCACAGCAGTGTTCCACAATTTCATCGGTTTGGATTGGTTAATATACCCCACGATGTACCGTGTACCATTTTCTAAGTGCCTGCGGGACTGGGACAAGCTCCGTGGACTCCGCCGTACCAAAAAAACAGGTAGATCCAAATATCAGGTGGACCCCACCAATCATAGGGCTGTATCGTTTACTTGCCATCCAACCCGTTGATTAGGTCACACAGACATGGATGAATGGAAAACACAAATATGAGCTTGAGCCAAAGCTTCTGTAGCCCCACAAGAAGTTTTTAACGGTGGGAGTTTAATCACCACTGTTTCCTATAGATGGATCTGCATCATTTTTCGAACTCATGCAAAAATAGATGAACGGCGTAGATAAAACACATACATCTTGGTGGGGTCTACATAGCTTTTGCAGCTCCGCACGGTACCAAGGTCGGTGCCTGCGCATCAGACGTCATACACACGGGAGTATGAAATAACCGTTTGGTACCAAGGTCGGTGCCTGCGTATCAAAAGTCATACTCATGGGAGTATCAAATTACTTTCAAACACATTTAGAATTTTAAATGTGTTTATATAACTAAGTAATTTTATTTTATTTGCCAACCACGTATATGTGGTACTACCGAGGACGGGAATCAAACCCATGTCGTCTAAATTTGGTGGGGTGTTTTCAATTTAAATGGTAGGCATGAATTTTGAAAAAGACATTAAAAGGAAAAAAACGTCAAGAAAAGAAAAGATATTGAACGATTCGAAGGACAACTTTATTCGACCTTATCTTGTGAATATAATTGAAAGAGAGAGTTACACGTCCTTAGATATTCCATCAGGACTTTGGGAAGTACAATTGTGGATCCAGGTCGTCCGTTCAAAATTAGAACTCCAGTTGTCCGATTGGCTTTTTATTTTATTTTTTTCTTTTTATTTATTAGCATGAACAATCGGAGGCAGGGCACACCTGATGGACGGTTTAGATTCTCTGAACGGACAGTCAAATGTACAGTATTATCACTTATTGCAAATGATGAAGGGTGCATACTATCTCTACTATACGGTTCTTGCAAAGAGAGTTGATTGTGTCAGAAACTTTTGTGGGCCCATCATGGTGCATGTGTTTCATCCACACCGTCCGTTCATTTTTCAGATCATTTTAGGGCATGAGTCAAAAAATAAGACAGATTCAACACTTCTGTCGCCCATAACAAGTTTTCAACGGTAAATGTTAATCCCCACTGTTTTCTGTAGTGTAGTCTACTTGAGTTTTGAATCAGCCTCTTTGATCTCTTTCTCTAAAATGATCTGAAAAAAAAAAAACTGAATCGTTGGATATAACATATATAATGGTGGGGCCCACCTATTGCAAAGTTGAATTTTACTCCTTTCTCGAGATGAAATTCATATTTAAACCAAACTGCGTACGCTTGTCTTAGATGATTAAACTGTATTATGAGAAAATTTAACCAGAGAAGGGTTGAGGCAGTTCCAAGAGAATATCATATTCTACAAGGGTTATATGTATGCATGGCATCCAACTTATGTGGTAGGATCGCCCAGCTGTGAAAGTTGGACCTGGAAAAATCAGGCAAATCCAACCACCATGTGAATTTATAAAGGTTTTTAGGTGGTTGTCCTTATTTTCTAAAGTACAACACATAATAATTTGTTAGGCTTGATTTTTGGGTATCTTATCATCATGGTGGGGCTCATTTGATGCTTATGTTGGGTGGAATACCCACAACATGGTGGGCCCCATGTCCGCAACAGCCCATAAGCAGATGAATAAGCAAGTGCATGCAAATAGTCTTTTTTCGCGCAGGTGAATGACTCAGAGAATAATATATTCTATTCTACCAGGACTTAGAGAGGAACTCGCCCCATCTGGTTGTTCTGGAAAAAAAAAAAAGGACAATTACATAATTAAATTAGGTGCGGGCCCAACCTCACTCAAGACGGTGGTCTTTACCATGGGGCCCACCTTGATCCATTAATTCTATATCCACTCCGGCCATCTGTTATGCCATATCCATTTAGCACATGAACCAAAAAATGAAGAAGATTCTATTCTCAGATGGACCATACTATAGGAAACACTGGCGATTGAATGTCATACCATTAAAACTTCCCACGGCTTAATGTAATTTTTATTTAAAGGGTGATAAGGTCACATAAATTTGGATGAAGGAAAAAACAAATTTCAGGTTGATTCAAAACTTTCGTGGTCTATTAATAATCAATCACCACTATTTCCTATGAGAATTCAATCTACCTCATTTTTAGTCTCATGCTTTAAAATAATATATCCGGCAAAACGGATGGATGGCATGGATATAGAACACATTTTTTATTTATATTTATATATATTTATTTATTTTTAAAAATAAACTGTGTCTTCATTTCAGTGAAATCTTGAGATACAAGAAGGCCATTCGGATAGGGTCAACAAGAAAAAAGGAGGCCCTATCTATCATATTCTATAAAAAGATTTCCTTGGAAGCCTCTTAAAAGAGCTTAACCCAACTTTGTCCAGAACCATTCTGCCTTTGACCAGGTGAGGAAGATTTGACGGATCCCGAAATAAGCTGCTAACTTGCTTCGCACTTCCTTCCTTGGCCAGCCCATCTACCGGCCCACTCACGTCCCTTGGAATATAAGAGAAGCAAAAGTTACCCCTACTTCGAAGCATCTTGATCCTGTCCAACCAATACCTCCAAGTCCGAGCGGGGTTGGTTTTGCCCAAAATACTGTCAATTAGCCATTTGGAATCGGATTCGACTAACACATAGTCGATTCTGAGATTGACACACAATTTCATACCTTCAAACAAAGCCCTCATTTCGGCCATATTGTTGAATATAGAATACATGAATAAAGGTTTTCTCCATTGTAAGGGCAGCGCCGTCATTGTAAGGGCCGCGCCGTCATTGTTCAAGCCAAAGAATGTAATCCACTCCCGTCCATTCAAGACTTCTTTGGCTAGGCTCTTATAATAGTCCATTCCCATTTTCAAAGTGGCGGTGACTCATATACTCCTATAGTATAACATGGGAGACCTTCAACTTTACTTCATACTTCAAACCGACCATGTCATTGTTGCATCAATATGAGCTAATGGACACGTACTGTCGACAACTTTTGACAATTTCACTCCTGTCTGATTGTAGAATTGGTGAGACCGAATCCATCAGATTGAGCGCTCTTATTCTTTTAATTCTGATTAATGAATGTATAAGGACTTGATTTACTGATCTCCACCCTCTCTTAATTTAGGTCCATATTGCAACAAATCTACTCATAAATCAGTTTGATCTTGGGATATTTAGACTATACAACAGTTCGGTTGAAAAATCCTGACGATTGGACCATAGATATAACCATCTAGTTCATGGGTTGTAGCATCACGTTGCCGAATGCGGTTGGGTACTACCTACACATCTCATTTGAACAAACAGAAGCTCGAGGGGCCATCATGATGTATGGTTTTATCCACACTCCGTGCCATTTCAGTGTACAAATATGAAAAGAGGCAATTCCATGGCTCAAGTGGACCACATTATCGGAAGCAAGGGTGATAATGACACACACCACACCATGATGGTTAATTGCCATCAACCTGTTCATAAGGTCACATAGACCTTGATGAAGGGAAAACACAAACATCAGCTTGATCTAAACCGTTGTGGCCTCCAAAAAAATTTCAATAATAAATGTTTAATCCCTACTGGGTGGTCCACTTGAGCCTTGGAACGTTTTAATTTTTGGACTTGTAGCATTTTAGGGCAAAATGTATGGACATTGTGGATGAAACCATACATCAAGGTGGCCCCTCAGAGCCCTTCTTCGTTCTAGCTAGGGACCATTTAGGTAGTACCCAATTCGTGTCCATACTTTCATGCCTAGTTGTATTGGGTTGCTCCTCTTCCTCACATAAATCGGTTTTAGGAAATACTGCGGATAGTCTGTGTCGAAGGCACAGGAAATTCCTGGGCCGTGGCTTAGTGCACATTATTTATGATGACTCCAACATGCAAAATAAAATTCTCTATAGTAAGTAGATGTCTCAATACAACTTTTAACGTGTGGAAATTCCATAGTCCTACTATGGTTTTTGTATTAGATCTACACCATCCATAAAAAATTTCAGATAATTCTAAAGCATGAGCACAAAAATAAGGTAAATCTAAAGCTAAAGTGGATCACACAGTAAAAAGTAGTGGAGATTGAACAAAACACCATTGAAACCTAGCTCCCTAGGGCCACCTGGGGGGCTTATTTTATATCGAACCAGTTCATAAGGTCACAAATACCTAAATGGATGAAGGTAAAACACAAATAGGAAGTGTAGCAAAGTCTGAGTAATTTTCAAGTGTAGCAAAGTCCTACTTTTTTATGTGGTTTGGTCTACCTTAGCTTTAGAATATGCATTGTTTTTTATCTAAAAAATTATATGCACATTCAAATGAGAGAAAAAATAGGAAGTGTTGACATGTGAAACTTCAATAAGCTCAATCATGATATATGTATCAGATCCACAATGTCCATCCATTTTTACATACCATTTTAGAGCATGAGACTAAAATGGAGGCAAATCAAAAGCTTAAGTGGATCATACTATAAGAAATAATGAGAATTGAATGTGCATCGATGAAAACTTCCTAGGTCCACATAAGGCTAGGATGAATCTAATATTTTTGTTTCCCTTCATCTAAATCCTGGTGACCTTATAAAAGAGGTGAAAAGGCATAAACCTTACAGTGGACCTAGAAGGTTTTAACAATAGTTGTTCAATCCCGGCTTTATGTGGTATGGTCCACGCCAACTTTGAGATGTGCCTCATTTTTAAATCATGCCTAAGACTCTAGGAAAATTTTGTGAACCGTGGGGATCTAACATATAAATCATGGTGAAATTCCACGCTTAAAAGTTAGGTGTAGTACGGAAGTTATCTGAGAGAGAAAATCTGCACTTTTTTAACATGGTATCATCCCGTCTACCAATGAAAGCTACGGCACTGAATTTCTCAATGCCTTCAACACAGACGATCCGCACTCTTAACGAAATCACGTCATCAACGTGTTAAAAGAATGGGTGCACGTTAGATCGTATAAAGCCATCTCCCACCATCCATTGGTTGTGGGCAGGAATCCCTGTGCAAGAGGCCCACCATCAACGGTCACATTCGCAAATTTGCCAAGATTAGTGAAAATAGCTACTTGAGTACCAAGAAACGAATATGTGAGGTCACGGCCTTAACGTCATCATGCATACTCAAACACGTGTCATGCTGATCAGATTGGACGACTTATAGTACTAATCAAATGATGCAAAACAAAATCCAAAGTAGAATAAGCTAACATTGCGCTCGTCATCAGAAAATCCTGACCATCCAATGTTTGGCCTCTTTGGATTTAAGGTTGGTTATTTAGTGGCATGATAGAAACTAATATATGGTTTGAATCAGATAATTGGATCTTACCAACCATTTAAATAATTACAAATTTTGAATTTAATCTGTGATTTGAAATTATCACAAGCAATCCGCTAAGAGTTGTTAGGATTGTTAACAGGCGGCAACTGTACATTGGGTAAAATCATCTTGTGCCTATTGATTTTGACGGTGTGGCCCACCTGATGAGTGTATTGGCTTGATTTTTGTGACCTTGATGATGAGATGGCATTTTGCACGGCTTGGATGTCATATCAAGCTTAGCATGCCATGTTTTGTATGTGAAAATTACTTCTGGCAATTTAGACAGACCTTTGAAAGTACTCACCTAATTAAAATGTCGATGTGATCAAAGGCACGTGCGTGTGGGATCCGTTTGACTTCGGATGTGGGGTCCACCGTGAACGTGCCGTACACCAGATCATGAAGGTCCACTCATCATGTGGGACACGTGTACACTAAATATAGACAATTGATCATCTAATCGTTTAATTTTCTCATGCACGTGGGAGTAGACCAACCTAGACCATTTTTGGCCAGCGCATTCGTGCTCATTTTGGGCCCACCTAACAAACCGCTTTCATCTGTACCCACGTGTCATGTTGGCACTCGTGTAAAAAATTGATTTTTGTGGACTGAAATGGATTTCAGTTGGCTGATAGCTATATTTCAAAATCATTGTACCAGATGTCTATGGATTTCTTATTTATTAGGAAGGTCTCACGTCCAACCGGTTGGACCACAAGTTACCGTCCACCCAGCACCTAACTTCAATCTTTCATTTGAGTGCAATATCCAACCTCTTCGATAGGTTGTCCTTTTAATGAGGATTATCTTGTGCAAAAATCAGCTACATCTACTCATCAAGTGGACCACACCTACTCATCTGCCACTGTTAGTAGAAGGGCTTGAAGTATCCAGATTGGCAAGTCTGTGGACAGATCTGGACTGACCAAAATTCATAGATAGCCTTTTGCGGCTCCACTACTAAAAAAGTATTAGAAAACAGATTATTTTAACTATTTAATCCATTTTCTGGCGTCCTGATCTAAGCCTTCTAAACCATATGAGAGCGTGGGATCGAAGGAATGGTTATGAACTTATAATCAAGCGTGGCTTTCGGTTGATGACTTATCCAAGAGGTGGTCCACTGATTGGAATGGTCCGGATGCATGACCATGTGACTGATAAACAAGGATCTAAGGTTGGTTCCGTTTACTAAATGTGAACAAATGCACACTAGCTTCATTGATAAAGCAACTTTGAGTACATTGTGGCAGAGGGTTCCAACCTACAATAATATCACCTTCAT
This sequence comes from Magnolia changhungtana, assembly GCA_030180095.1. Classification (NCBI taxonomy): domain Eukaryota; kingdom Viridiplantae; phylum Streptophyta; class Magnoliopsida; order Magnoliales; family Magnoliaceae; genus Magnolia; species Magnolia changhungtana. The sequence continues at coordinate 7,816,790 of JASAUF010000447.1, read as the reverse complement.
GGTCTGTTTCTGGGTCCGGCTAAGGCTGGTATTCTCACCCAAGCCCTACTAGGCCCATAAGCTCCAGGCCCACACCAAGCGTCCATCCAGTTGGCACGAGTTGTTTTAATAGACTGTGGATCATTGCTCCATAAGTCCATGGTCGGATGATTAATAAGTCCGATGTTCTGATTTTTGAAATATGGCCTATCAACATGGTGGACCATAAGATCGACCATCCTGATCATCACACAAGTTTGCCACGTGTATGAGCATGAAGCTGCGTGTACGTCTGCGACACCAGCTTCATACTAGCAATTTCTCTAGAAATATAAAAAGTAGACTTGAGGACAATAAACAACTGCATTGGCCTCATCCCTCTCCTGTGCAACTTGCATATCGATGTCAAAAAAATAAAGAGAAAGCCTTCGATACACTGGCAAAGCGCAGTGCTTTCGTACTCATTGATGCTGTAACTGTACACGTGGAACAGATGTACCTCAGATCAAACCCTTAAAACGTAGGTCCCAAGATAGATGTGGTACAACCCAAAACGATCACACTCAAAACTAACCAAATTGAATTAATTGATGGACATGTGATGGACGGTGAAAAGTGGAAAGAATTTGAAGGTCCAATCCAACAAACAGATATCAACTAATGAGAGGTCAAGGTCACATATCAAATATAAATTTAAGTCTATGCCCCCATCTGCATGGTGTTTCGGTATTTAAACCGTTACAATTGATGTGCATGAATGCCACGTTTACAAGTCCTGAGTGCATGCGTATAGAGCGTCATGTTCTGCCAGAGTATCAAATAACTCCACCAGAGCCAAGAAACAGGTCAGATGATGCCCATTCCTATATAAAATAATTTTTTTTTATAACTAAATTGACCACCTAGAAACAATTGATAAACACCCTTGCGTGTTTGACCATGATAAACGTTGTAATTTTACCTAGTCTGCGAAGGACTATACTCCTCACCTTTTATGACCTTCTATTCCCATCAGTTTTGTGTGGCCCTTTTCATTGCCCAATGGCAAAGCAAGGTCTATAGTTTCGTCGCGGACTACCTGCCATTGAAACGTTCTCCGTGTGCAAATGAACCTTCTATCGTAGAAAAATATGACCATCAATCCGAGTTCATCCACAAAATGTGCTTGGATTTTCGGTTTGTATAGGTAAGTATGTGATCCAGACCATCAGTCATATGGGCCTTAGCATGGATGGACCACAGTCAAAAATTTTCTTCAATAGGACGGTTGTAACCCTTTGATACTTTGCATGCAAATAGAGAGTCAAAGAAGGGGGAAACAGCAACGGTCTACATTCAACAACTAATAGGCCCAATATCGCTGGCTAGAATATTTCAATCTGTGTGATTTTGATGGCATGGTCCATCCATGACAGGGCCCAACAGACAGAAGGTGTGGATGGTTGAAGCGTGGGCCATTTGCACGAATGGACACAATGGTATATTTGCATAGGAGGAAGATGGTAGATGATTCCACAGGAATACTAGCGTGTGGAAAAGTAGGGAGTCTTGGTCAATGGTACCAACTGCCCATTGTAATCTCTCCTTCAAGAAAAGCCTTGTAAGAGGCTCCTTGGGACTTGGGAAGAGAGAGGGCTATTGCATTTCTTTTTTCTTTCCTTCCTTTTAGCTCGCTTTAATTTCTTCACTTTCGAAAATGTATCCTTCAAATCCTCAAGCTTATGAGAAATACGGGCCAGAGACACATCCAATTCCGGTGCCAATGCAACCACCATCTACAGGTCATCCAACCACTCCTATGCAACATTACTCTGCTCCGCCGTACATGAACGTTCAAGCTCGTCATGGTTCGGGCCAGTGGTCATCAGGTCTTTGCCATTGCTGTGATGATCCCGCCAATTGTAAGATCATGCTTATCTTTATTTATATCATGAGCAATCAAACTTTTGTTACTAAGTTTTAGGCTGTGTTTGGAAGATTAATTGATTTCAATTATGAAAAATAATCAATTCAATGATAAAGCAATTATGACCAAAGTGTAGGCAATTAGCAAGGGCCTGATCGAGGAAAGGAACTCTTCCACCATCTTATCATGTGGTCAGGATGACCTACTGGATAAGATGAATTATTCGGATTCTCATATTTGAGCCAATGAACTGATATAATTTCTAATGAGAGGAAATCTCTCTTGATGAGCAGAGATTAGAAACATTAAGGAAGTTTTCTAATGAGGGGTATAATGCAAAAGGCTCTCTCTTATCCCCTTAAGAACTCTCTCTTCTCAACTTAAAGAGTTGAAGAGAGAGAGAGAGAAAGGAAAAAGGAATATAGGAGAAATGTGTAGGGCCCACCTTCCAGAGATTTCTCATAACCGGGCTACATGGGACCACATGGCTGGAAGGCTAGTCCATCGTTATCGTGTGCTTGGCTAATAGTAGAGGTGGGCATCGAGCCGAGTCGAGTCGAGGTGGGCCAAGCTTGGCTTGGCTTGTCCATGATGTACTCGAGTTCGAGCTCGAGCTTGGCCTCGAGCTCAACATTGAAGCTTGGCTTGTTTGCCAAAGCTGTCGAGTCGAGTTCGAGTCGAGCTAGTGGGTTCGAGTTGAGTCGAGCTCGAACTTGTTGGGTAGAAACTCTAGGGTTTGTTTTTTATTTTTTTATTTTTAAGTTTAAATTTAAAACTTATATTAATAATATACATATATATATATATATATATATAATATTTAGTATATTTATTAATCGAGTCGAGTCGAGCTCGAGTTCGAGCTTCGAGTCGAGTCGAGTTTGAGTTCGAGTTCGAGTCGAGTTGAAATGCCCCTTGGTCGAACTTGGCTTGAACTCAACTCGAGCTTCAAATAATTAGCTTGGCTTGGCTTGAATCGGCCATTCAAGCCGAGTCAATCCGAGCTGACTCGAGCCGAGTCGAGCGAGCTAGCTTGACTCGTGAACAGCCCTAGCTAATAGTGTGGCAACGGGCAACCTAGTCCACTTAGCTAGTGACGCAGGGATGAACGTGATGAGGATAACTACTCCGAATCCACGGAGCTTCTCTAGACTCCTCATAGAGACTTTTCGAATCCACGAGGAAAGAAAGTAGAAAAATAGAAATAAATTCTAAGAAATTCAAAATTGATTAATTGATTCTTAAAAACGAGTTCACAACTTTTTAAATAGGGGTACTAAGCAATGGGAAAGAAATCAGAATCAAACTACAACTAAAACTCCTAGAATCCAAGGCTTACTATAAATAGTAAGCTTACTATTTATAGACGGTCGTGATGTCTACTAGTGCGTAAGGTTTTCGGCCAAAAATAGTAAGTGTCCTATTTGGCTTCACCAAACCATTCTCCTAATTATTCTAAGCTCTTTTCACGTTAGGCGCAACTCCTAAAGCTCGACGGATGAAGAGTTATAATCAAACTAAAACTTACTATTTATAGTAAAAACAAAATTAAAACGGGGAAACGACCGTCAATCCAGGGGTTTTTAGCAATTCCAGGTGTCGCAACCCTGCATAGCTGGGTTGGTTGGCTAAAGTAGCTCTTTCTATCCCAAAATCATATATTTTACGTCAGCTAACTCATTCCGGATTGCGAGATACTCTCGATCTAAGGTCCGACGGTCCGGATCACTTTTGTCGTCGACCGGGCCTTTTCTGATCCATCTTGGCTATGAAACTGTACGTGATCTGCTCTACATCAGCTAGGCCTTGACACTAGCTATAATCCGAGTAAAAAGGCCTTGATCCTGGCCCTAGCCCTGTAACTAAAAGAGTGACATGATTTAAGGCTTGAAATGGTCAGAATCTAAGTTCTTTGCCATGTCTCCTGCATATCTATGGATCTGGATCCCATCGTATGTAAATGGTTTTGATTAGAGACCATGACTTAGAATTCAAAAGTGCAGTCAAACTATACATTTTGTTGAATGGGACCACTCACAATTATCTTTGAATCTTCCATTCTAGTGACCCATTTGATGATTGGACATCACCATTTAACATTGGTTCTGAAGCGGAGTGACGTAGGGATGGGCGTGATGAGGTCGAGCACCGTCTTCCTCAAGGATAAATATTCTGAATCGATTGAGTTCTTTGGATTCCTCATAGAGATTCCTCAAATCCTCAAGGAGAGCTGAAAAATAGAAATAAATTCTAAATAAATTGGAAATAAATTGATTAATCATTGTGTAATGTGTGTCCCTATTACACTATTAATAAAGAAAAAAAAATCAAAATTCGTAATCACAAAAATAGCAAAATTCTAACAATAATAAAAATCCTAATTCTAGTAAAATTCTTCTAACGCCTAATTTCTAAAAATAAAAATTTCAAATAAACTTCTTTCAGAAGAGTCTTAACATGATTAGGAGTTATTTCTATAAAAGAAAAAAAAATCTAAAACTCTAAAGATAAGAAAATATTTTAAAAATTCGAAATTACTAAAAATAGTATTTTTTCTTTAAAATATCATTTTTGAGCTGAAAGAGCTTGTTTTATGACGAAACGAATATATGTAACCCAAATTGTGGGTCGGTTCACCTCAGACGGCCTGTTGCAGTAAAAATTGATTGGTTGTGCGCCCTGTAACGACACCCGAATCAAAAGTTATGCCAATTTACGGTTTACCTTTTTTTAGTCCAACTATGCTAGGAATGTATCTGTACCACGTCCTACATCATGGACCAGCCTAGATTTCAAGTCAGGTCTGGAGCTTAGTCAATATGGCTAGGCCAAGCAGCTCGACCCAATTGCCAATGCCAGGGGCTAACCCCATTATGTCTCAGGGTAGATATTGTACGTACCTTTCATCATTAGAGGTGTTCCTATTTATAGTTGAGTTGAGAAAAGGCAGTAGCATAGGAGGGGTCTCCTTATTTAGTAGGATCACAATCTTATTAGGAGTCGTAATGACCACCCTAAATTCTCGACTGAGATATTGGGCGGATCCGTATCGTGATGGGCTTCCTAGATCTTCAGTCAGGATCTCAAGCGGATGAGGTCAGACCTTGATAGGAGGTGGTTCGTACTAACCTGGTATTCCGACCTAGGACATGCCGACTTGGGACACACCGACCTAAGACATCCTGACCTGTATCCTTAATCGAGCGGTCGGGTTCCTTTCATTGCCAAGCAGCTACCTTAATTAACTTCAATTGAGTATCCAAACACATAATCTTAGGCTCTAGACCACAACTTTCTTACTTTTAAATTGGACTTTAAAGGAAGCTAATAGCAATTTGACGTAGCCAATATTGGGGATCGTGTGATTCAGTTTGGTCATTTTTCCTCTGTTGAATTAATTATTGCAATTCAAATCAATAGTGCATCCAAACAAACCTTTAATTGGTACTTTTAACGGACCCATTAAAGGAAAATGGCCCATAAAATGCCTTAATTCAGATATTAGCCACTCTAACGTTCGTTCTGTTTTTGAAAGGTTTGATCACGAGCTGTTGCCCATGCATCACATTTGGACAGATTGCGGAGCTAGTGGACCAAGGCTCTTCCTGTAAGCCCCATTCTCAATTGTTTCAAATTGCGTTCTTTGGCGATCTTGAATCAATGAATCTTTGTTACTTACATGAAGGAACTGTTTGCTATGTTTAGCCTGTGCGGCGAGCGGTGTGGTGTATGTTCTGCTGGGAGTTACGGGTTTGGCATGCTTGTACTCATGCTTCTACCGATCTAAATTAAGGGCCCAACATGATTTGGAGGAGACCCCATGTGCGGACTGCCTGGTGCACTTTTGTTGCGAGCCGTGTGCTTTGTGCCAAGAATACAGAGAGCTCAAGGGTCGTGGGTTCGACATGGGAATTGGTATGGTTCACTCTCTATTTCATGCTACTGTTAGCTTTCAAATACTTGAAATCTTTTTTCATTTTTTTTTAAAAGCAAGAACATTATTTATCAAACAGCGAAAGACCATAAACAAAGGCGAAACAGGTAAACAAGGGCGAAACAGGGTAAAAAAAGAGTACAATTATTTCTTTCTATCCCTAGGGTCCAAAACATGGTAAAAAGAATAATACACTACTTTCTTTTACAAACCGCTCCCTCAGTTTCCCCATGCCAATCACTGAGGAGAGCTTCTATGGAACTTGGCATAGCCTAAGAGACTCCAGCTAGACACAAAACAGTTCACCAAATACCTGCTGCAAATGAGCAGTGAATGAATAGATGGTTGATAGATTCCTCCTCATGTATGTATAGAAGATACACATTTGAGAGTTGTATTCCTCTTCTGTATAGATTAATGTCAACTGTAAGGACCTATTCCTGCCCACCAACCACCCAAAAGCTGCTACTTGAGGAGGAACCCCATAAGACCAGGGATGTGATGAGGTCAATCACCATCTTTTCCAGGAAATAACTACTCCGTATCAACTGAGTTCTTAGACTCCTCACAAAGCTTATTCGATTCTATGAGGAATAAAAGTAGAATTAATTCCTAATAAATTTAAAATAATTTAATTGATGATAAAAAAAATAAATATGAAATTACTACCCTTTAAATAATGAGCTTAAACTTAGTAGACTCCAACTCAAACATCCTAAAAACATTACTTACTATAAATAGTAAACTTACTATTTATAGACACCCTCCATTCTTACTAGACTTCATGGTTTTCAGCCAAAATAGTCGGTGTCTAATTTGGCTAACCACTTTATTTTCCTAACTTTTTAAGGTCATTTTTATGTTCTCGAGGGCTCCTATTTATAGTAAAAACGAAATTAAATGAAACTTTTGACCATCATATTGATGGGTTCTCACAAATCCAGTATGAGCAACGACCCGGTGTACGTGGTGGGTTGATTGGATTAAGTAGCTTCTCAAAATTTATCCTTGTTTGTAAGATACAACTGATTTAAGGTCCTCACAGAGTTTTACACGTGTCTCATTTAAATACAAAGGCAGTCCGTATGTATGCCATTGTGCATTGGACGAAACCTCCTGCTCTGATAACCATAAGGTAATTAACGGTTGATGATAAATGCATCTGATTCTCTCACTTGAAATTTTTTTTTTTAAACGTGAAGGGTGGCAGGCAAATGTGGACAGACGCAACCGAGGAGTCACATCACCACCGTCCATCGTCCGAGGCATGAGAAGATAGGACTTGTGTCCTGTGCTACATCTCACGTGTTATAGTCGTCCATCTCCCCTATATTTGCTTGCAAAACCCACCTGCTGTGTGACTTTTTTTTTTTTAAATTTCTTCTGGGGTGAATGATCGCATGCATTTAAAGGGTATGGTACTTTGCATATGATTGAACTGTGAGTGGCCCACTCGTGATGTTTACGTAGAGTCAAAAAAATGCCGCTGGTGATCCTCCTCATTCTCACCATCCTCATCTAAAACTGAGGTGGGACACACTACAATGTACAATAACGCCTAAAACAGAACTTGATGAATGGATGGATGGATGGCATGTATGCAACATGGTGGACCCCACATTCCATCTCAAAGTTTCTATGCAGGGGGGACCACGGCTCAATCAAATGGTAACTACCGTAGGATCTGAATGCCCTTTGATCATTCTCCTATTTTATTTCATGTTGGTATGTTTATCACATTCATGATAAGATTGAAAAAAAAAAAAAAGGATTGAAAAAAATGAAGAACATGGCATTTGGTGCATTTATAGGTTATGAAAATTAGGCTAATGAGAACATAACAATATCATTGTTATAGCTTGTTAGTACGAAACACTGTCAAATCACACTTCACTGTTAGCCGAGGTTGAAACGAGGTATCTTTCACACAGTCTACCACTTGAGCTATGTATCTAACGCGTCTTTGCACTTGGAGATGTTTGAAATGAATCATTCAGGGTATCAATGAGGCACACGTGTGTAGGATCCGGTATACTCGATAACCATGAACATGCCCTGCCACCCAGGAAAAGATGGTCCAGTCATCAGGTGGTCCGTATGTTCAGATCGAATTTTGGTAAAATCTTTTCTAACCGTCCATTTCCGACATACGTGCGGCTTACATGATGAGTGGAGTCGCTTGATTTTTGAGGCAGGGCATGTCGTGGGTGGAGCCCACCTGATGAATGGTTTGGATATTGCATAACCATCCGACGCCTATCATCTGTTTTATTCGTTCCTTTCATGGTAACTGCAGTGGAATGCTGTTTATCCTGTCCTCCAGATGTCCGTTCATCACCAACGGTGACCAGAATCCTTAATTCTACAATGTGAAGGGTTTGAATGGCTTGTGAATCCAGTCCGTTCATCACATGGCCCTACGTGGATGGCCAATGCTACAGAAATTACGGGAGCGGACTAGGTGAGATCCCGGATCCACCGAGGTGGGTGGGACCCTTACTGTGGGGCCTATTGTGATGTATTTGACTACATCCACGCTGTCCATCTGTTTTGAAACCTCATTTTAGGGAATGATCCAAAAAATGAAGCAGATCCAAATCCCAAACGGACCATAGTACAGGAAACGGTGGTGATTGACCATTAGAAACTTCTTGTGGGCCACAAAAGCTTTGGATCAAGATGATATTTATATGGTCTCTTCATCTAGGTCGGTTTTACCTTATCAACCGGTTGGATGGGAATCCATGAAGTTTTTAATGGGGAGGATTCAATCACTGACTGTTTCCTGTGGTGTGGTCCACCTAATATTTGAATCAGCTTCATTTTTGGGATAATGCCTCAAACAAGCTTTCAAAATGTGAATTTAAGGCACATACATCACCGTAAACCCCACAATCAGGGGTCCCACCCACCACCAATTACGGTCATGGGGAATCTTGGCCATCTGGTTACGGTGGTTTACCCTTTGAATTTGGACAGCTGAACCTTTTTTAACGGACGTCGATTAGATACTGATAGGTTGAGTAGCGAGACTGAAGTGACATCACCAAGTTCTATAGACCCCATTGTTGAGGTCAAAATCTGGATCACCCTCCACTTAATGCGGCAAACCTTCAACGAGCCTGTCCCCGCACAAGGGGTGAACAAAGGAGACCCTAGCTAAGCCGGGGGACCCTCCGATGCTTAAGTCAGGTCAAAGGAATCTGGGTCTAAGTTGAATGTCGAGAGAGGGTGTGAGATGTTGTATACCTGTATCAATGGAGTCCCCTCGTATTTATACCTGTATATTGAGTGATCTGCGTCCGTTAATCTCGACACAATTTACTCAATCAGTTAGATTCTGTGATCGTGAAGATTTCGACTGTAATTTGGGGATTATGTAGTGTATCGTGTCTTAGAGGAGCGTATCTACGGGTGAGATATCTGGTCATGGCCGCGTAAGGCAGTTTCTTAGTTTAACATCCGGAATGTACACGCATAGCCTCGCTCCCGGATCCGGGTCTAGAACGAAGATACTCCCGATCTCAAGCCTCAGATCTTGACTAATGTGCAGATATGACTCTTTCATCGAGTATTTGAACAAGACGACTAGAAGCCGAGGTAGGCTTCGGCTCAGACCGAGGTTGGACCCGAACCCACTTGTTCGCCAGTCGTACACCTCCGAGGTCTCTTCTGTGAGCTCCGAGGTAGGTAGCGAACTTGATTCGTCGAGTCAGATTTCCCCATAACACCCACTATGATGTATATGTTGTATCCAGAATGTTCATTCATTTGGAGATATTAGTTTAAGGCATGACCCGAAGAACGAGGCTGATCTAAAGCTTTAGCCGACTCCACCAAAGAAAACAGCAGGAAGATTGATGCCCACCATTGAAACCTTCCTAAGGCCCACCATAATGTTTTTTCAAAATCCAACATGTTCAAAAGTTAACAAAGATGTTAAAGAAGGGAAACACAAATATCAGCTTGATCGAAAACTTTTGTGGTCTTTAGAAGTTTTTAACGGTGGCATCACTCTCCCCACTGTTTTATGTGGTAGGGTCCACTAGAGATTTGGATGTGACTCATTCTTTGGATCTTACCCTAAAATGATCTCTCCAGATGGATGGACGGCGTGGATACAAAACATACATCATGGTGGGGCCCACAGAACTTGGTGACGTCACTTCAATAGCAATCTCGCTACTCAACCTATCAGTAGCCAATCCGCGCCCTTTTTTAACACCGTATCGGTGCTTTTCATATGTGGCCCACCAACTCGAATATGATTCAGGTCGTTCTGGTGCACAAGAACTTATATAAGAGGAATGGAACAAATGAAATCGGCATGGTAGGCCACGAGCTAGAGTTCCCAAAATTCTCGGCCTCAGATTTTGTAATATACAATAGGGTTTTAAGCTTGTACGAGCATGGCTCGTGGTTAGTGATCCCGTCCATTGATATAATGGGACCCACCATGTATGGCCCACACATGAAAAATTCCCAAAATGGCACGATCTGAGCCATCCAAGATTTTGGCTCTTTTCTAGATGAAAGTTGGAACATCGCTGTATTTTCTAACTGTTTAATTGCAGGACATATTTACAAGTTAGTAGCATTTTTTAAGATCATGTTGATTTTTGGTACATGGGCCATCTAAAGTGGGTCCAACATATCAAAATTTGGGATCACCGATCGTCCACTCCTACAAATTTAAACTCAAGCATAGGCGTGGCAATGGGCTAGGGCTTGATCCTTGTACTTGCAATGGGGGCTAGGATTTGGTTTGAAATCGAGCCTTAGTTTCTTGGCTGGGATGGGCCCAGGCCAGTGATGAAGGATCGCGGAAGCATACATAGATGAATCTAGGATAACAATTCAATAGCACCAAGCAAACACAGGGATTTTAACGTGGAAAAATCCTTTCGAGAAAAAACCACAGCACAAAGCGACAGATAATCACTATGAAAGGAAAAATTACAAAGAGCCAAAGCTTACCCAATTCAAACAACTTCGAATCTCACCCTTGCCATACCCCTTTGAAACCCTAGTACGATTTAGAAACCCTTAGAATACCTCTCAATCACGTTTACACCCATATATATGGCCTTAGAAAGAATCCCAAACGAAATTGGAAACAAATCCAGCAATTTCGTAGTTTTGCGAAAAATCTGCACAGAATCTGTTGATGCCATTAAAGCCCTATCGATGACATTGAACTAATCTTGTCGATGGCATCGAAGCCCTGTCGATGGGATCGAAAAAGTGCCCTGTTAGTCTAACAACCAACTGAAGAAAATCGAAAAAATATCGATGGGATCAAGAATTGTTTTGATGCCATCGAAGGTGACATCGAACAGGCTGTTAATGGCACCAACAGACCCTGTATCTGACTCGATTTAAGACATCGAATACAACATGCCCAGCTCTACTCATTGGTCCCCTCCAGTCATTAAACGAGCTACCTTTATAAAAAATGAGTGGGCGGTTTCAAGGCACTTTTGAGTGGTTTTCATTCACCATGCATGCCTAGTTTAACACACTTGAATTCAAGTCGTGTTTCAATGGTCCAAACCATCTATATAACTGCGCTTGTTATAGATGGAGAAACTCCGCTCTAGGATCAGTTGGGAGTAGACTAATAAGATCCATTGATCACAGATAAGAAGTGGTCAATATTTGCTATTTCTAACGATATATAAACAAAAAGACTACTAGTGTTACAATGATACAAAACAAGGAGGAAAACACCTAACAAAAATGATCCTTTATAGCTTAGGTTGTCTGGATGATGATACCCCAACGCTTTTGCGCATCCTCCACCAGATCCTTCATCTATTTTTCATCGATGACACCATTGTAGTCGGCGTCGGCATGTGCCATGGCCCGTGTCGCCTTCCATCTGGATAATGACAGGCCAAGGTCACAGAGGGCCTCTTTCAGCTCTTGCTTGCTTATAAAACCATCCTTGCCTGTGTCATTTTGCTTGAGCCACTCATTGAAATCCCCAACTAATATCTTGGCATGATGAGATTTGTTTGCTGGCATTAGTACTGTTGATGCAAGAATTTGAATCGCCCTCTTCCAACTTCTAAGCACTTGCATAAGAGAAGAGCAAAGGAGACCCTGGCTAAAGCAGGGGAGCCTCCGATGCCAAAGTCAGGCTAGGAATCTGGGTTTGGTCATGTAAAAGGGTTTAGGGCGAGAGATTCTGCGTACCTTTTCATGTAAATGGTCATCTTATTTATAATGTTTGTAAGACAAGCAGGTCCACAATTTTAAGCATGATCTTAGCAATTGGGCGAGATGTGCTCTAGTGGTAAATGTGGGCAATTACGTAGTGGATATGTAACATCTTGGATTTTCACTGTTTTGGATTTTCAAAAATCCTTAATTTTTTTTATGTAATTAACTTATATTATCACTTACTGACCATTGGCACTCAATGTTAGTTTATACACGGGTGATACCAGTAAAGAACTGCACAAGTCCGATTAATCAACTGTATGAAGCCAACGAATCCGCCTGCAAACTTGAACATCAAGTTTAGCCGCATGATTTACTCACATAGGGCCCAAATCTAGCCGACCTATCGCTAACTAATTGACACAATCATAACTAAATTAAAGATCTAACCGAAACCGAGTCAGATAAGGCCTGGATCTTTACTAATAGACCAAATCAACCCCGTTACTCTTTTAGCCTAAAACCGACAGTTTAGAGTAATCATGACCAAATCTCCACTTTCACTAGTTATAAATGGGCCACACTATGAACATAGTTAATCCAAACCCCAATCATTGCCCACGAGAAATCTCAATACCTAATTCATTCCAGAAATGCCCCGATTTTCCGAACAAGCTCTAGACCGCTCGTTGGTGGGCCACTAGTTCCAAAACTATAAAATAATGTCCGTCTTACTGGGCTCGATGTCCATCGTAGGAGTCGGACTTGGGTACTGTCTAGAACCGCTCAACTTAAGCCAAAGGATAATGCATGAGAAGTGCAAATACCCTAAAGGAAGAGGTTGAAACTTAAGTGAATTGAGTCGTCCACTCTTATACAAAGTTGAGGATTTTGGATCGTCGGTTTATGACCAAAACTCACACATGGAGTAAGGATATTTCCATGCTCATATCCGTATAGCTGCAGCCCCGATAGACCATCGATGACCGTTGAACAGACTTCTAACCATATTTGTCGATCGGCGTATCCAAATGGTGGGCCAAATATGTCCATACGTAGATCATCATTAGGGTTAACTATCCTATGATGTATATCAATATGTACACCCCGTAGTGGGCCCTAAAGGCTAGTAAAACTCTCCCATAGGGCTAGTATAGTAAAAACTCAACCCTTAGGGCCATTTACACTAAATTTAGCACTATATAAAGGCCTTATTTAGGCACCCCCTCATCCCATACGAATTTCATGCCCTAGAGCAAGAGAAAAAAAGGAGAAAATGAGAAGAAAAAGAGGAGAAAGGAGAAGAGAGAAACCTTGGGGTGTGAGTGTTGGTGCACCTCTGCCCTCTCATCCCCTCTTTAGCCGTCCCGCTGTAGCCGGAGTCGTCGTTGGAGCTTTCCCGACAATGGTTGGAGGTAAGTGTTGAATCTCAAATATAATTTAGAGTTTCAATAGTTGTTTATCCCAAATCTCATAAGCTTATATGTTTGTTTAGGTCTTTCAACAATTTTCTCTAAAAACCTAACCCTAGGAGCTCAAAATCGGAGATTCCTTCTTAAAGGTGTGGACTATTATTCTTAGGTGGCCTAACACCAATTTTAGTATGAATCTAATGATTATGTTTGATTGGGTGATGTATTTGGATAATCTAGAGAAAATTTAGGTAAGACCTTACATTTTAGATCCTCTCAATCAACATGGAATGATTATGGAATGTTTGTTGTTCCTCAACATGATTGGGTATGAATTTGATGATTGTTTGTTCATTCCTTGCTTGATTTTTATACAATTTTTCCTTATAACATGTATGATGCATTAACCCTTGCGTATTTTGTACTATGAGATACATGAAATTCTTGGCTTCCTTACTAACCCACACAACACACTTACACATTTATTTCGTAATAATGTTAGTAGTCGCTTTTATAGAGAAACTTGAATTTATATGTTTAATGTATGACTACTTGACATCACTTGTGCTAGATGATAAACCCTAATTTGTTGAAGTGCTATTGAATACCATCAAATCCCTAGGTTGCTCAAGAAACTGAGGTGAGAGAAGGTGGTCCCGTTAGTAGGACTATCCTGAGGCTAGACCAACGGATTTGGGCGGATGTGAACAGACGACGGTAGTTGGACTACATGGGTCGCTTGTACCCGATGTCGTCCGTCACGTACTCGCCTAAACTCACACAGTTTAGTTCACTTACTGACCAACCATGTTTGTTAACCATGTCTGCTCACACATGTATAGAATCTGGAACACCCTTCAAGAACTGAAGTCCATTGATAACCATCTGAAACCGATCTACTGACTCAAGAGCTGGACATGGTGGAATGGGATACTATGTCCGAGCCAAAACCTACGCTGTTGGGGTGACAAGCCTCCCGTAGTGATCATTTATTTTCCTCTTCTCGCATCTCCCATGTGCTTGAATCGGGGATGAGGAACCTAATGGGATCAAGAATCGCAGGGTCCTGGCCTCGCACGTTGAGGAGTTTTGGCCTCGCAACCAGTTGAGGGCAATGATAAGTAGGGTATACCATTTTCCTCAATCTATTGGATGAACGGAATTAATTACATACTCTACTAACATTATTCACGCATCGCATTAACTAGGATTTGACAACTTGGTAATTGAGGTCACAATGAGAGAGTGTTGGTCATGCTTGACTGTTAGACGAAGTCGCTCGAGGGAGTATTGTTGCGAGGTCATGCATCATATCATAATACATGTACATGCATTAACAAGACTAGTTTGGGATCTGTGAATATATGTCTTTCATTAAATTCATCATATAATTGCTGCTTGTTGTAACTTAAGAATAATAGTAATAATTGAGTTAGCTACTCACTCTCACTCTGGGACTGTGTTTTAAAACACCAACCAGACCCTTTACTAGATGTAGGTGAGGCGGAGCTCGACGAGTGTTCACTCCCCAAGTGTAGGGTTGTGATGTAGTAATAAAACTCGGTAAGACCGAGGTCGAATCCACAGGGACTGAAACCTGTACGTAATCTGAAACTAACTAGGACTAGAACTAGAATGAGATGGAATCTAAAACAAGTGTAATTTGAAGGAATAATGGTGAAAACAATAATATAAAATTTAAGGAATTTAGAGGTAGGAAACTAGGGTGCCAAGGATCCACTTGTAGAGATCAGGGAGATCTTATGCCAATATCACGAATTATGAACATTTACTGAACTGCCATTGATATATTTTCAAAAGATGAAAGGTATATGAATTAGAATGGATTCCATCACCAAACCATGCCCAGGAGACAGAGTAAACAACATAATTAAACTAATTACCAACCAATCAACATGCCATGAAGGTTAGGAAGGGTACTGACATCCAACCATGCCCAGGAGACGATGGTGAACAATGTGGCTTCCCGACGTCGACACATAAAAAGGAAAGGAAATACTCAAAGCTTCACTCTATTGTAATTTCAATCACAACACACTATTAAAAATCGAAAGTATTCCCGTTAATCAAACTAAAATAAACATAGTTCATTTAAATAAAAGACATAAGCAAAAAGGTCCCCAATCACACTACAAGCTTCACCTCTTAGCCCTAGCTAAGAGGTTTAAATTCATAGATGGACTATCTCTCAAAAAAACATGAAAATAAATAAAAAGAAAAAGAAAAGAAACAAACTACTATACTTTGTCTCCCTACGTTCCTCTTCTCCCGATGATGCCTCCATGGTCAGCTTCCCTCCTCTCTCTCTCCATTCTCCTTTTATACAAACGGGCGTTCATTGCCGAGTCCGTGAAGGAAACTTACGCAGCATCCATTTCTTTACGTGAGCTCATTGGCGTTAAGAAAGCTATGCTTCGTGTGATTTTGCGGTCGAAATCAACATATCTGTGATTCTCGAGACCTCAAATGGGTTATGGCCACCGTTACGCAGAATGTGGACGGTTCGGATCATGGATTCGGACGTCCCTTGATCACGAACGGCCCCACGTCACGGTTTCCACGGACGCGCGTGTAAGTCGCGAAATCCAAGCTCATACTGTTCTTGGCGGGGCCCACTTCATTTTTCTTTCAAGAAATCTACGCCGTCATTGTCTTCGTGGCGAAAAAACCGTTCGGGAAGGCCGAGACCTAGGTTGATTTCTGGTGTGGCCCACAGGGTTTTCTCGTCCATCCTCCGTTTTACTTGGAGATTTCCCGAGTGTATATATGGGACCAAATGGGCACCATGGTTGTGGTCGCCCCACCGTCTGGATACAATTTACGGTCCCGATCTTCCATATGATCAATGGGTGGGGCTCACTAATTCTGATCGTCCTGGATTTGCATGGACGTCGTCCCTAAACCTGCCAGTAGTTGCGCTGATCTTTATGGGGCCCACTTTTAGTATTTTTTTCGTGGATCAGGGCGTTCATTGGCCTCATAGAGTCGATTTAGGACATTCTACAAAATTTGAAGTGGAACCGAGCTTCGGGTGGACCACACCACTAATCAACGTGGTGACTAGTTACTTGCCATTATGATCTTGAATGTATGCATGGATGCATGGGATTGATCATGGTTTGGTCGAATTGCATCCTGAGTACATTGATGGCCTGGATCATTCATCCGGATGATGAAGGTGGGCCACTGATGGAGCAGTGGACGGACGACGCAGACTGAAGAAGGAAACTTCTTCTTTCCTTATTTTATCTTCGGTCAAGAGGCGGTTTGACCGTCTTTGCATTGCTGTGGAGTTGCCATGCACAGCGTGTGCACTTGTGCACAGTGCACATATCACTCAAGTGGGGTCCACGGTGATGGATACGAGAAATCCGCTCCGTCCATTCATTGCTCCACATATTTTGAGATTTTGAGACCGAAGTTGCAGCATTTCCAGATACCAAGTGGGCCAAAAATCGACCATTTATGGGCTGATTTGTTCATTGAGCCACTTCCACATGGATCCAAGGGCTCAAATTTGAAATGTACGGTTAATTTATAGTTTTCAGACCCTGTATGAAGTTTCGACCCGATCAGATGGTGAGAAACCTATGATCTTTCATTCTGGACATCTTTCAGGCCACTTGACCTCCAGTTTCTCGATTTTTTCGGATCTCGGTTGTGTAAAATCGTCGATCCCAATCCCCAGGAGTCCGTCCCTCGCTGTAGTGATTTCAAAGCATCAAATACATATTTTTAGCACCTTTTTGTAGTCCACACTTGCAAATATACCTTGCATCACAAACACGATTAAATTGGGCTTTAAAATGGTGGCATGTTCATAAATTCGGTAATAACTGCAGTCTAAAATGCAATATTTGACCCTCAACAACGAGCCGAGCGAGGTGAGCATGGATGAGGAAGAGGAGCTTTCCTGCTTCCAGACTTTCAGCGGATCCTTTTAGTTTGAGTTCTGGCTACTGTGGGGTATGGGCCAGGGTTCTAGTCGCTTTGGGTCATGTATGGGTGGGACTAGTTCCCTATTTAGATGACTTAAGATTTGTGGTTTATATACTTTTATATTTAGTAGTAATTGATACTGCTTTATGACGTACTTATGCTTCATGCCTAGCTAAATCCTCCATTGTTTATGAGATCATCCAAATGTAATTAAAATATGAAGCTTATTAGGGCACCCATGGCACCTAGGAATTCGGGAGTCGAGTTTTTACATGGCCCCTGAAAACCTGGGGTGTTACAGGACGGTTATGTAAGTAATGGGTATCAATGGTTACTCTGGAGCCTTGACAGCCTAGATAAAGTTGACTTGAACTGAGTCGAGTCGAACTTGTTGATCAATCGGGATTGGGCCGAGCGTTGCGCTGAGCCAAGCTAAACTCAACAGTTAGTCGACCTGGGATTGTTCTGAGGAGCTTGGGAGTTTTATGTTGGCCGAACCGAGCCAACGATTGGACTTATCTTCTCGTTGGTCCTATCTGCCCTCAACGTCACCGAGCCGATCACTTCCTCAGCCTGTCCTTGTGGAAGTGAGCTCTAGTATTTGGGGGTGAGAGGGCATAGGGGTGTAGGCTCATTAGCCTGATCTGACCCTGAGGACGGTCAGACCATATTTCCCATAACAGAAGCTCCCTACTTCTTAAGTTTTTGATGTGAACATGGGAAGTAAGTTAGTGAGATAAGGTCGGGTGGACGCATCACGTGACATTTCTCTCTAAGAATTTACTGGTGTAGAGTCCTCGGCAACTGCTTGAGGGATGGCCTCCCGGTTAGGGAGGGGGAGTTGTCTCTCTAGCATTTGCCTTATTTGGCTGAGCTCACTGGCTAGTGTTTTGACCTAATTTTGCAACGAAAGATAGCAACCTCCTAGGTTTTGAGATCATTGCACCGAACCCGTAGGTGTGGATTCAGCTTGGAGTTGGGAAGACGAGTCTTGATGATTCGGCAGCCCTGCAAGCTCAGGGCTAGTTGCGGCAGCAGTGGGAGGAACTATTTTTCTTCCTTTTGCCATTGAACTTATGTGGTAACGCAGGAATGACTTTGATGTCGATCCCACAGACGACACCAAAATGTTGATGCAAGAATCTGAACAGCCTCTTCCGACTTCCGAGCACCTGCATAAGAAAAGAGAAAAGGAGACCCTGGCTAGAGGATGGGACCCTTCGATGTCAAAGTCAGGTTAGGAATTTGGGTCTGGTCATGTAGAAGGGTTTAGGGTGAGACTGCGTACTTTTTCATGTAGATGGTCCTCTTATTTATAGTGTTTGTAGGACAAGGTGGTCCACAATTTTAAGCACGATCTTACCCATTGGGCGAGATGTGCGCGAGTGGTAAATGTGGGCAGTTACCCTGGAATTATGCAGTGGACGGTTACGTAAGTAATGAGTATCAATGGTTACCCTGGAGTCCTGACAGCTTGGATAAAGCTGTCCTGAACTGAGTCGAGCCAAACTTGTTGATCAACTGAGATTGGGCCAAGTGGTACACTGAGCCGAGCTGAACTCAACGGTTAGTTGGCCAGGGTTTGTTCTAAGGACCTTAGGAGTTCTGTATTGGTCGAGTCGAGCCAAAGATTGGATTTATCTTCTCGTCGGTCCTACATGCCCTCAACGAGCTCTTCCTCATCTTCACCGAGCCGATCACCTCCATCGCCTATCCTTGGGGAAGTGAGCTCTGGTATTTTTGGGTGAGAGGGCGCAAGGGTGTACACTTGTCAGCCCGAGCTAACCCTGAGGACGGTCAGACCATATTTCCCATAACAAGTACCATGATCAAGATGTGAAAGATGGGCCCTACCCGACTGAGAGAGTGAGAAATCAGATGTCTCCCAGTCGACCATGTGAAGATGGGCCATTTATAGACCTAACTTATTATTATTATTATTATTATACCTTTATTTGACCTTATCGTTCATGGATAAAGCACTTGCCTCAGTATATACATGAAGTCACTAGTGCGATGTTGCAGTTGAGGTTGGTCAATGCCTCGAGCCTGTCCAAGCGTCCAGGGACCCTGTATAAGTGGCAAATATAATGCGGCCATAGCAATGGTGATCACGATATGTGGGAGCAGATTAGGTGCAACCTTATCGTAGGTCTACCTTGATGTATTTATTCTATATCCACACCGTCTATCCGTTTTTTTTCAGATCATTTTATTACATGAGCCCAAAAATGAAGAAGATCCAAGTCTCAAGTGGACCATACTATAGGAAACAGTGGTGATTGAATGCTCTACTATTAAAAAATTCTAAATCCAATGGACTGATTGAATTTGACACATAAATCACGACACGACCCATATAACATAATAACCTCAACCCTTACTACGTTACAACCACATAACATGGTAAGGCTCGTGGAGTTTTGTAGTTCTTAGGTTGAAGTGGGTTGTGGTTGTCAAGTTGAAGTAATTAATAACTTAATTATTTTGAAACAATAGGAGTCGAGGCCCATAACGGGGTGATCCGTTCAGTCCACCTTGCCGGCAACTCACTTGGGAAGTGTTCACTTCTAATAAACATTACAGTTAACCTAGAAAGTTTTAACAGTGAGTGCCATTGTCACCATTATTTTCTATTATGTGGCGCACACGAGCTTTGGTTGATATTTGTGCTCTAGCCCTAAAATGACATGGCAAAAAGGATGGACGGCATGGATTATACACAAACATCAATATGAGCCCCACGAGTTAGGCCTTGCCCACGCCTAAAAAGGCTACCGTCCACATCAATTTCTCATGTGACATGGTTTCTTGTTCATTAAAAAAACTGTGCGAGCGAACTAAGAATAAGGGCATTTTGGTCTAAAAACTTCTTAACCTAGTCTGCGCAGGACTGTAATTCTTATGGCTTTCGTACAAAAATATGACCATTTCAGTTTGTACAAGTGAGCATTGGATCCAGATCATCAGTCTTACGGGCCCCAGCATGGATGACTACATCCAATTTTTTTTTTTTTCAATAGGACGGTTATAACTTTTTGATCCTTTGCATGCAAATAGAGAGTCAAGAAGGGGGAGACAGCAACGGTCCACGTTCAACTACTTATTGGGCCAATATCGCTGGCTAGTATCACTTGATCTGTGTGATTTTGATGATATTGTCCATCCATGACAGGACCCAACAGATAGAAGGTGTGGATGGTTGAAGCGTGGGCCATTTACACGAACGGACACTGGTATATTTGCATAGGTAGAAGATGGTAGATGATTCCACAGGAAAACTAGTGTTTAGAAGTAACGTTGAAAATGGGGACTCTTGATCAATGGTACCAACTGACCATTGTAATCACTGTCCTTCGAGAAAAGCCTTGTAAGAGGCTCCTCGGGACTTGAGAAGAGGGAGGGCTATTCCATTTCTTTATCCTTCCTTCCTTTTAGCTCTCTTTAATCTCTTCACTTTAGAAAATGTTTCCTTCGAATCCTCAAGCTTATGAGAAATATGGGCTAGAGACACATCCAATTCCAGTGCCAATGCCACCATCTACAGGTCATCCAACAGCTCCGATGCAACATTACTCTCAACATGCTCCGCCGCACATGAACGTTCAATCTCGTCATGGTTTGGGACAGTGGTTGTCACGCCCCAAACTCGAAAACCAGGCTCACAAAATTTTCGATCACCGAATCCGGCGCCGACAGCCTCCGTAGAACCCCATTCTCGGCTCCCAGCGCCCATACGCCAGGTTCCGATCCTGGGATGCTATAAGGAGGATTTTCAACATTAGTTTAATTTGTAATAAGCATAACCAAAGGCATAACCCACAAACAACGACCAAAAACTTCATCACATTTCCACTATGATAAAAAACTTTACAAGTACAATGAGCATAAAGGGAAATACAATGAGAATGGACAAAAAGCTCCAAAAATCACTCATGGGCCCTCCGCTCAGTCAAAGTCAAGGCCCTTAAGACGCAACTAACGGCGTGTAATGTATTAAAGCTTTAGGGTGGTGAAAGTGTGTGCGCAAGGTAGTATGTATAATGCGCTTATGAAGTATCGTAGTAATGCGAAACATGCCGACGAGTCCATGAATACCACTAGCCGTACTCAAGGCTATGCGATGCAAGGCATGAATGATGTCGCCATACCAAGGCCATGCGATGCAAAATGCAACTCAAGCATACAAATTCTCATCTAAGTACACATATCGCACAACTCAAAATGCGGGATATCACCTGGTCTAGTACACTCTAAACCGCATTAAGCGCCCCATCGCGCGCAATAAGGTAAGTGGAAGAGACCTCACTACCCGCTGCCAATATCGGTGCGCGGCTCGTCGATAGCGGACCCATTCCTCGAGCCGTCAAACTCACCAGCATTGCCCCTCCTCTCGGGCGGGTAAGGCCGTACTTCCCCTTCCAACCGACCACGACACGGGAAAGCGCAACCATCTTCTCGTCGGCACTCATGCCTCGTGCACCCACTCTGGCCTCAGACGTTGGAGCAACCTCTCGGTACCATAAGGGTTTATGGACTTTCACCCGTGATATCTATAAGCACCCCATGTAGAACAAGATTTCCCAGATCCAATCCCGCCAACCACGATACGCCCGTGGAGGCTATGGCCCTAATGTCGCTAGGGCGTACAAGAACCATATCACACAATGCGAATGCATGAATCACACTATCCACATGCAAAGAATCATGCGCGTCTCGTGCGCTCATGTGGGGCAACACCGCCAACCTGAGCTCCCTAAACACCGCCTGAGGCATATGCTATGATCATACTTCTCATACCAAGCATACATATGGTGTGTATGATCATGAATCATGGAACTATACTAAACAAGTTATATGAGATAGATGTTGTTCATAAGGAGATGGGCCATGATGACTACAAGTATGGGCCTAACAATGGGCCCTAGGAGAATCATAATGCGAACATTTAACCAACATTATTCTACAATGTGGACGTCAAACCAACATTGCTCCCAAGGCAATTCCCTCGTAAACATCATTGCATAAACTATATTGGGATCACACATTGCAATGGACCTTAGGTACATCCCATCTGCCTTAAATACATCAAATGGGCCTTATCACATGGGCCTTCTATTCATCAAATGGCAAAGATTAATGGGCCTTAAGCGCATGGTGGGTCATAACCCGTGGGCCTTAGATTACATCAAATGGGCCTCAACCCATGGGCCACAAATACACTGAATGGACCCCCATACATATATCAAAGTGGGGTCCCCTTGATCGGTAAATTTGATTCATTCTTTAGCTCATGCCAACAAAATGAGCATCCAAAAATAAATGGACCAAGTTCGGACGTAACACATGCATCATGGTAGGGCCCATGAAGGCCCACCATCACATATATGTATATCACATAATATAATATATAAATATACATAATATATATACAATATAATATAATATTAACACAGACACATGCACACACCACACGCACGCATCCAATGTACACACGCATGCACACGACACACGTACGCACCCACGCACACACGCATGCACACGGCACACGTACGCACCCACGCACATCCCACCCACCGTCCCTGGACGGTGGGGATTAATACATACATAACTGTGGGCTCCACGTGGGGCCCACTATAGTGTTTACATGCCATCCAACCCGTTCATAAGGTCACAAGGACCTGGACGAAGGGGAAAAACAAATATTAGGTTGATCCAAAACATCTATGGCCTCAAAAAAAGGTTTCAATGGTAGGATTCAATTCACACAGTTTCCTATAATGTGGGCCACCCGACCTCAGTCATGGATGGGCCCGAAATTTGGAGGGGACCCACTTCACTTGTGGCCCACCAAATGGACGGCGTGGATAAAATAAATACATCATGGTGGGGCCCACGGCTGGGCCGTGGGTGGCCGTCCGTCATTTTCTACCAATGTACAAGCGCACCGTCACACTGCCCGCGACACGGCAGAGAGGCGTTCTAAGCCTCTTCTTCCTTTTTCCTTTTTTTTTTTTTTTGTTTTCTTGCAGAGGAAAGTGTGGGGCCCACTTTCTGAGAGATCCATACGCATTCTCGGGGCCCTCTTAATACATCAAAGGAGTCCAAAGTTTGAAATTTTTTTTTTATGTATAGGTGAGGTATGGTGGGCCTTAGAAGTTTTGAACGGTAAAATACACCGTCTTTCTATGTACATCAATTTCTTTCAGTATCGGATTTACGTCATTTTTCTACTAACGCTTAAAACCCGCTTGTGGAGAAGATGGACGGCGTGATTGAACACATACAACAAGGTGGGGCCTACATTTTGGCCACCCCAAAAGCTTATAACAAGTCGATATTTGTGTCATTCCTGTGCCACGGACCAAATAATTCTGATGGCTTTCGCGCCACATGCATTTGAGGTGGGCCCCACTTGGTGGGCCACCAAATGAAAGGATGGTGTGGGTACAACACATTTCAAGTGGCCCCACCTGTGAATGGTTTGAATACAACACCTACCTCATGGTGGGGTCCATCCATAGGACCACACAACCATCACATGGTCTAAAGGGAAAAAGAAAAAAATGAAATAGAGAGAGATAGAGAGTGAGACATAGAGGGAGATCGGTGAGTATGGAGGGACCCCGCCACTATGGGCCCCTCGTTCAAAATTACATCAAGGTGGGTCCCACATTATGGACCCTAAATCGACAAAAAATGAAGGAAATAAGGAGCTACAAACACCCACCGCTGATCTTCTTGCTCCTCGGCTTGCCTGGTATTCCTCAGGCTCCTTGATGGTGGAGATGGGAAATGGATGGTTAAGATGAGAGGTTTTGAGATGGGGAAAGGTGGACCACACTTGGAGCTTTGAAGGAGAGGGAGAGGCTCATACGTATGGGATTTTCCTTTAGCTTGGGAATGGTTTGCAAATGAAGAGAGAGAGTGTTGTAAAAGGGAGTGGAGAGATGGGTGATGTTTGATGGATGTGGTGGTGATGGGTGTGTAAGAGCACCTTTTTGACTTTTGTCATTTGTGTAAGAGAGGCATGGCTTGTGTAAGAACTTTTTGACTTTGAGGCTTGCTTGGGAAAGGGTGAAGAGTGATGTGTACTTGACCCGATGGATTGATGGGTTGATGGATTGATGGATTCCACTCATCGTCCTTCTCTTCCTTTCGCAACGCGTTTGTTTCCTTTAGAACGCCGGCCCACGTCTCTTGATCGAGGATCGGATCGGCGAGCGAGTTATGGAACCACGGCGATGGTGCGGTCGCAAGGATACAAGTCTTATTGAGTCGACTCATCTGACAGGTCATCCAACAGCTCGTGCGCAACATTACCGATAAGGGTCGAAGGTTGCCGCCGCACATGAAGACGTTCCTACGGATCTCGTCAGGTTACGGGACAGTGGTCATCAGGTCTTTTCCATTGCTGTGATGATCCCGCCAATTGTAAGATCATGCTAACCTTTATATCAAGAGCAATCAAACTTTTGTTACTAAGTTTTATGGTCAGGATGGCCTACTGAATAAGATGAATGGTTATGATTGTTGATATCATTTCTGATGAGAGAAAATCTCTCTTGATGAGTAGATTAGAAGCATTAAGGGAAGTTTTCTTATGAGGGGATATGCAAAAGGCTTTCTCTTGTCCCTTTAAGAACTCTCTCTTCTCAACTTGAGTTAAAAAAGGAGAGAAAGGGGAAAGGAAAATAGGAAAAAAAAATGTGTAAGACCCACCTACTAGAGATTTCCCATCACCGAGCTATATGAGACCTAGAGTAACACAGCTGGAAGGCTAGTCCATCGTTAACGAGGTACTCGGCTAATAGGGTTGGCAACGGGCAACCTAGTCCACTTAGGCCTTGACCCTAGCTCTAATCCGACTAAAAAGTCTTTGACTGGCCCTAGCCCTGTAACTATATGAGTGACATGATTTAAGGTTTGAAATAGTCACGATCTAAGTTCTTTGCTATGGCTCCTGCATCTCTGATGGATCTGGATCCCATCCTATATAAATGGTTTTGATTAGAGAACCATGACTTAGAATCGAAAAATGCTTTTAAACTATACATTTTGTTAAATGGGACCGCTTACAATTATCTTCAAATCTTCCATTCTTTTGTCCAACGGTGATGCATTTGATGATTGGACCATACCATTCAACATTGGTTCTAACCTGGACTAGCCTAGATTTCAAGTGAGGGCCCAGAGCTTAGTCAATAGGGCCAGGCCAAGCAGCTCAACCCCATTATGGACCAACCATTCTCTGGTATTGAATTGAGCTATCTTAATTCACTTCAATTGAGTATCCAAACACATAATCTTAGGCTCTAAACTGCAACCTTCTTACTTTTAAATTGGACTTTAAAGGAAGCTAATTGCAATTTGGGGGCAACTACCCCATAGCCAATATTGGGGATTGTGTGATTCAGTTTGGTCATTTCCCCTCTGTTGAACTAATTATTGCCATTCAAATCAATAATGCATCCAAACAAACCTTTAATTGGTACTTTTAATGGACCTATTAAAGGAAAAAGGGCTCATAAAATGCCTTAATTCAGATATTAGCCACTCTAACGTTCATGCTGTTTTTGAAAGGTTTGGTCACGAGTTGTTGCCCATGCATCACGTTTGGACAGGTTGCCGAGCTAGTGGACCAAGGCTCTTTCTGTAAGCCCCATTTTCAATTGTTTCAAATTACGTTCTTTGGCAATCTCGAATCAACGAATCTTTGTTACTCACATGAAGTTACTGTTTGCTATGCTTAGCCTGTCCGGTGAGCGGTGTGGTTTATGTTCTGTTGGGAGTTATGGGTTTGACATGCTTGTACTCATGCTTCTACCGATCTAAATTAAGGGCCCAGCATGATTTGGAGGAGATCCCATGTGCAGACTGCCTGGTGCACTTTTGTTGCGAGCCGTGTGCTTTGTGCCAAGAATACAGAGAGCTCAAGGGTCGTGGGTTCGACATGGGAATTGGTATGGTTCCCTATCTATTCCATGCTATTGTTTGCTTTCAATTAGTTGAAATTTTTTCTCATTTTAAAAAAAGGCAAGATTAATATTATTTATCAAACAACGAACAATTAAAAAGAAGAAGAAGAAGAAGAAGAAGAAGAAGGAAAGGGAAAAACCACAAAAGAAAAACAAGAGAGGAAAAAGAAAAGAAAAGGACAGAAAGCCAATACCCCCAATTCCCTAACAAAGCAATTAAGGAGCCCAACCTCTAAAGAATACTAAAACCCTCAAGAACACCTCGCCAACATTACACTATATATTCCTAAAGCAACGATTATTTCCTTCTATCCTTAGGGTCCAAAACACCACAAGAAGAATAATATGTTGGAGTATTTGGTTGAATTGAATAAACTATTTAAAATCAAGAACCAAAAAGAAAAAAGAAAATTAAATTTGAGATAGAAAACTTCGATATTTGAGTTGAGGCGTGACGTGAGTCACTCGACTTGAAATTGAATTTGCTCCGATTGGACAGCATTCCAAGTCCAACAAGTTTCCAAAGCAATCGACCTCAAGGATACAATGATATATGACCCAGTCTTAGTGGTGCACTCACTGTACGTGGGCTTGAACTACTTGCATTTGAACCCGAAAGTACTGAGTTGACTCAGCGACGAACTTAACAATCAAAACTTGTAAACTAGAAGACAGAGAGAGTTTTAAGAAGATAAGAAAGATTTCGTCCTTTTGAAACTAGAATGGAAGTCCTTTTATAGACTTCGAAGTAGTGCATTAAGCACCCTTTTGAAAGGGTTAGATCCGTTGGGTTTAAACCCAATAGGTGCGACCAACCAAACAGTCATATTTCTCTGGTTTAAAATGAAAATACGCAAGTGCAAGTACACACTTTCAAATAGAGTCCTGCGAGTACCCACACACACACACGCGCGCGTGCGAGTACATCTGTACCTGCACTCGTATCCTCACCCACCCGTCGTTGGCCGTGTCGCGTCGTGCATGCATGGAGACACAGACTTAGCTCGGCGTGCGCATGTGTGTGGTTAATGACATAGATTAAAGCTATTGGCATAGCTCCCATAGGACCAAATTCACATGCCCCCTGAATGGGGCTCAAGCCTTAAGGCAAAAAGACTATCTTATATACAAAATATTTTTCTTTTTTTAAAATCAAATGTGGGATAAACTCACAACTCAAAAGCGCCAAAAATTTCAAATGTGGAGGGAAATTTAAATATTTGAAATTTCATTTTTAATATAAAATTTGAAACAAAATACAAAATTGCCCACATGTTTCAAAATAAAAAGTCTTTCGGGTGAAAGCATAATAGTTGTGCAATGGTGCCGGTGTCACCATAGATTTGAACCGACATTAGAGTAAGCAAGACAGGTTTACAAGAATCAGGTGACACAATAGTCTTGAACCTGAATCCTTTTAGTGTAAATCGTAAGTACATGCTACTTACATAACTGTTCCTCTTCAAGTGATTCTGCGGTTCAGTATTTTTTGATCATACAACATTACTTAGATTTCATGAGCGCTCTAGAGAAATCACCTAGATTCTCATAGGAAGCGGCCTCCACCTTCACACCCATATAGGTAAATTTTATTAAGTGTATGCAACAACTGTATACACTACCAAATATATGACTATGGATTCATTAGGAGTTCTAAAAAATTCATCATTCTACGTTACTGCTCGCATTGTATACTATAAAAGGGGCTCATATATTTCAGTGCAATTGTTTACCTCGTATCTTGTTGTTTACCCATTAAACCTATCTTATGGGATCTCCACTTGTATAGGTTGGGTTGCCGACACTGGTAGCTCATATATTAGGCTTAGCCCCATTCTATTTAATGTATCATTAACTAATCTTTTAGATAGTCCTTTAATCAGAGGATCTGCCAGATTCTTTTCTAACCTCACAAAGTCAATAGATATGACTCCACCACGCAACATGTGTTTCACTATATTGTGTCTGAGTCTAATATGCCTGATCTTTTCATTATATATTTTACTCTTTGCTTTTACTATAACTGCTTGACAATCACAATGAATAGATACGACTGATACAGGCTTTGGCCACAATGGTACATCAGCTAAGAAATTTTTAAGCCACTCGACTCTGATCCAGCCTTTTCTAAAGCAATAAACTCGGATTTCATAGTTGACCAAGCAGTATATGTCTGCTTGGTAGACTTTCAAGAGACTACTCCTCCACCCAAAGTGAAGATATATTCGCTAGTAGATTTTGTCTCATCTAAATTAATGATCTAGTTAACATACATCCTTCTAATATAGCAGGATAACCATTATAATGTAAACCATAGGCCATATTGCCTTTTAAGTATCTTAAAATTTTAGACAAGGCATTCCAATGCTCTTTTTTAGGGTTATGAGTATATCTATTTAACATTCCTACTGTAAAAGTTATGTCTGGTCTAGTGTAGTTTGTTAGATACATAAGGCTACTAATTATTTTGGAATACTCCAATTGAAACATACTACTACCTGTATTCTTCATAAGAGTCACGTTGTAATCATAAGGTGTACTGACAGGTAAACAGTCAAAATGGTTAGACTTTCTCAGTAACTTCTCAATGTAATGAGATTGTAATAATACAATAACACCATCTTTCCTGGTTACTTCAATACTTAATATTACACTAGCCTCTCCTAGGTATTTCATGTCAAATTTAGATGATAAGAATTTCTTAGTCGCAATAACTAATTGAATATTAGTTAAAAAAAATAAGCATGTCATCAACATAAAGGCATATAATAACATAATCATTTTAAGAAATTTTACTATGTATACATTTATCTACATCATTTATGTGATAACTATTTGATTTCAAAACACTATCAAATTTTTCATGCCATTATTTAAGAGCCTGTTTTAGATCATATAGTGATTTAATTAGTCTAAATACTTTATTTTCTTTACTTGATATCTTATAACTTTCAAGTTGCTATATATATATTTCTTCTTCTAAATCTCCATTTAGGAAAGCCGTCTTAATGTCCATCTGGTGTATCACCAGTTTATATATGGAAGCTATAGTTATTAAGACCCTAATAGTTATAATCTTAGTTACAGGGTAATATGTATCAAAATAATCTATTCATTTGTTTAAAGCTTTTTGCTACCAACCTAACCTTAAACTTATCAATAGTTCCTTTTGCTTTTAGTTTCTTTCTAAACACCTATTTATAACTTATTGGTTTATTTTCAGGTTGTAGGTCTACAAGTTCCCAAATGTTATTAGATATAATAGATTATAACTCATCATTTATTGTTTCCTTCTAGAAGGTTGCATCTGTAGAGTTAATCGCTTCTGTATACGTTATAGGATTATTTTTTATTAAGAATGTGAAAAAACCATCTCCTAGGTTAGTTTCTCTTCTAACTCTAGTACTTCTTCTTAGTTGTATCTCTTTTACTACTTTCTCATAAGTACTTTTACTTATAGATGCAATATCTGATTCATTAACTTCCTCTATTCCTATGGACTTAGATTTCATATAGAATATATTCTTAAAGTACTCTACATCTCTAGCTTTTATAATTGTATTGAGATCTAGAATATTATTCTTAGTCTTTAGAACTAGAAACCTGTAGGCTACACTTTTTTGTGCGTACCCTATATATAAATATACAGTTGGTCATTTTAGGGCATAACTTTCTTTTCTTAGTTTCAGACAATCCTACTTTAGCAAGACACCACTATATTTTAATATATTTATAAGTACTATATTTTAATATATTTATAAGTAGGAATATGATTCTTCCAAAGTTCGTAAGATATTTGTTTAGAAGACTTTGAAGGAATCCTATTTAGGATATAACAAGTAGACAAAATTATTGGGATGCCTTGCACAAACCTTAGGATCTAGCCTCCCGAAACAAACCACTTATGGATATACCCAATATATAAATACATCAATCACACACCACACAAGAGAATTTTACGTGGAAAACCCTCAAAGAGGTAAAAACCACGGACCTATCAACAATCCACTTTTTCTTACTCACGCAGAGTTGAACAAAGAGAAATAGAGAAAACAAGAGATCTAACCGACATGACATTACTATATTTTAATATATTTATAAGTAGGAATATGATTCTTCAACACAAATATCCATAGAAAAATCCTAGGTGTTCCTAGTTTGAAGATTTCAAATCCTAGTTGCGAAAGGACTTTGATATAATAAGTAGATAAAATTGCTTCTCCCCACATATTTGAGGGTAAGCCTAAACTATTTAACATAACATTCATCATTTTCTTAAGAGTTCTATTTTTGCGTTTTACTATTCTATTCTATTTTGGTTTATAAGGAGTTGTAGTTTCGTAAACTATCTCGCTCTTTTTACATAATTCTCTAAATTGAAAAGA
This sequence comes from Magnolia changhungtana, assembly GCA_030180095.1. Lineage (NCBI taxonomy): Eukaryota > Viridiplantae > Streptophyta > Magnoliopsida > Magnoliales > Magnoliaceae > Magnolia > Magnolia changhungtana. The sequence goes on along the minus strand of JASAUF010000447.1, from coordinate 7,786,071 downwards.
TTCATATTAATCTCCTTTATCTGTTCTAAGTCTTTTAATTTTTATATTTAACTGATTTTCAACTTCAATTTTATACTTAGAAAAAATATCTAAAGCTTTATCTTTGTTCCTTAACAGATAGACTCTAGTGAACCTAGAGTAGTCATATACAAAAGTTATGTAATATCCTTTTCCACCTCTACACATGTAATTTCTAAAATTACCTAAGTCACTGTGTATTAACTCTAATAGAACAGATGATCGTTCTATTCATTTAAAGGGATTTCTAATGAATTTTGATTCTACACATGTTTCACATTTATTGAATTTTTCATTAGATATATTAGGTAATATACCTAATCTTTTCATTTTCTTCAAAGATACTACATTCACATAACCTAATTTTGCTATGCCATAGATAAAAGAGTTCAATGATATAAACAAAACTAGATGTCTTATTATTATTATTATTATCATTGGATATATTTATAATAAATAGACCATCACTATAATATCCCTTACTAACAAAAATTCCATTCTTATTCATTACGAGTTTATCTGAATCAAATACTAACTTGACACCAACCTTATTGAGGAGCGAACCAAAGACCAAGTTTCTTTTAATGTCAGGCACATGTAGGATATCATTCAATAGTAGAGTTTTTCCAGAAGTAAGTTTCAGAAGTACTTTCCCATTCTCTACAATTGGAGATGTTCTAGCATTACCCATGAATATTTGTTCATATCTCCTGATACTTGGTAGGAGGTAAACATGCTACAATCCTTGCTCACGTGCCTAGTTGTACCAGTGTCTAGTACTCACTTGAAGTTGTTTATAAGGAAGACTTTTAACATTACAGCTACTACCATGTTAAACTCATTGTCTATTTCTGTAGGATTAGCCTGCGGCTTATCTTTGTTTTTCTTAAGCTTGCAGGTCTTAATGTGATGCCCAGGATTTCCACAGTTGTAGCAATTTTCCTTTTTTTTTTTTGAATTGATTGTTTGTATTCTTCTTTTTGAACTTATATTCATTGGTATAATGTCTAGGTTTGTCACAATTAAGATATTTACCTTTTTTTTTTTTATTCTTATTATTTTTCCGACTTGATTACACAAGATTCACCTTTAAATCTATCTCATTTTCATTTTCTTTTTAGTCCCTGTTTCTATTAGCCCCCTCTATTCGTATGTGTACAATTGTAATTTCTAATGAAATACTGTTCTTTTTATGCTTCATTTTATTCTTATACTCCTTCTAGGAGGGCAGTAGCTTTTCTATCAGCGCTCCTGATAGAAATGCTTCATTTAACTTAATTCCTTCTGACGACAATTCATGAACTAAAATTTGAAAATCATGAATCTGATTTGTGACCGGTTTATCATCTGTCATTTCATAGTAAATGAAATTAGTGAGTGCATGTTTCTTAGCACCCGCATCTTCTAAAATGTACTTCTTTTCTAAAGTAGTCCATATATTTTTAGCAGACTTATAAGAAGTATACATATCATATAGTTCGTTGGACAAAGAGTTTAGAAGTATAATTATTTTTAACTGTTACTTCAGTTTGATTTGTTGGATTTATAGTAAATGATTTAGACAATATGTATGAAACTTTAATGGTGGTCAGTGTGAACATTAGTTTTTGTTTCTGCCATTTAAAGCATTTGTCCAGCGAACAGTTCAATTTTGGCTAACTTGGCAAAGCATTTACTATTATAGTAGCCATGGTCTATTTAATTCAACAATTCGATTTCAAGATTGTTGGAGTATTTGGTTTAATCGAATAGACTATTTAAAATCAAGAACCAAAAAAGAAAAAAGAAAAAAGAAAATTAAATTTGAGATAAAAAACTTATATATTTGAGTTAAGGCATGACGTGAATCACTCGGCTAGAAATCGAATTTGTTCCCCTTGGACAGCGTCCCAAGTGCAACAGGTTTCTAAAGTAATTAACCTTCAGGATACAACGACTATGACCCGGTCCCAGCGGTTCACTCACTGTACGTAGGCTCGAACCACTTGCAGTTTAACCCGAAAGTGCTGAGTTGACTCGGCGACGAACTCAACAATCAAAACTTGTAAACTAGAAGACAGAGAGAGTTTTAAGAAGATAAGAAAGATTTCATCATTTAGAAACTGAAACAGAAGTTCTTATATAGACTTCGAAGTAGTGCATTAAGCACCATTTTGAAAGGGTTAGGTCCATTGGGTTTAAACCCATGTGACCAACCGAACAGTCATATCTCTCTAGTTTAAAACGAAAAGGCGGAAGTGCGAGTACACTCTCACAAATAAAGTTTCGTGAGTACCCATACACACATGCGAGTACACTCGCACCCTGCCCAGCTTAGCCTAGCCTGTCCCATTGCACGCGCACGTGGACATTGACTCGACACGGAATGTCTTGGCTTTGTTCGCGGGTGTGTGGTCAATGCCATAAATTAGAGCTATTGGCATCCCCCCCCTCCCCAAGGCAAAAAAGCCTATCTTATATACAAGATGTTTTTCTTTGTAAAATTCGATATGAGACAAATCCACAATTCAAAAGCACCAGAAATTTCAAATGTGGAGGGAAACTGAAATATTTGAAATTTCATTTTTAATATAAATTTTGAAACAAAATACAACATAATATGCCACTTTCTTTTACCAACTGCTCCCCAGAGCTTCCACGGAACTTGACACAGCCTAAGAGACTCCAGCTAGACACAAAACACTTCACTAAATACCTGCTGCAAATGGGCAGTGAATGAATAAATGGTTGATAGATTCCTCCTCACGTATGTATAAAAGATATACATTTGAGAGTTGCATCCCTCTTCTATATAGATTAATGTCAATTGTAGGGACCCTATTCCTGCCCACCAACCACCTAAAAGCTGCGACTTTAGGAGAAACCCCATGAGACCATAAATGAGCCGTGATAGTGCCGGATCCTGAAACCTCCATAATAGAGATGGAGCTGTAGAATGATCTAACCAAGAAGAGACTCGTCCTAGTCTGCGACTATCGATTAGCATCCTCACTTGATAGACAACTGAAATTCCAGCAAATGAATGAGAAGGAGAGATAGATCCATGATTTGAACATCATTAAGATTCCTTCCCCTCTTCTATATCGATTAATGTTAATTATGCAGACCCTATTCCTGCTCACTAACCACCCAAAAGCTACGACTTTAGGAGGAACCCCATAAGACCATAAATGAGCCGTGATAGCGCTAGATCCTGAAACCTCCATAATAGAGATGGAGCTGTAGAATGATCTAACCAAGAAGAGACCTGTCCTAGTCTGCAACTATCGAATAACATCCTCACTTGATAGACGGGTGAAATTTCAGCAAATGAATGAGAAGGAGAGATAGATCCATGATTTGAACATCATTAAGATTCCTTCTCAAAGGAGGGCACCAAGGTCCTCCTTCGTTATCCCTAACAAAACATTGGCTCACCGGAATCTCAGGACTTGGTGTAATAGAAAATAAACCCGAAAAATAATTTGCCAAAGTTAAAGGACTAGACCAAACATCGTGAATCTTATCCCAAAGGAGCAAAGCCACCTTTGTGATTCCTCTTTAAAGGAAAGAAGCACGATAAAGGGAAGACTTTTTGGCCCACCAAACTTCATTAGATACTCCATATTTAGCTACAACAAATTTGCGCCACAAACTATCATTCTCCATCCTAAATCTCCAAACCCTCTTTTTTAAAAGAGATTTATTAACCAAATCTAGAATTTTTAATATTTGCACCTCCTTTGAAATAGGGGGTGCAAACCTTATTCCATCGAAGGAGAGGAAATTTTCCACCAGACGCCTCACCTTTCCAATAGGAAGTCTCTCCGTAATTTATCTATTTTCAAAATGACCGATTTTGGACATTGAAATAGATACAGAAAGTAAACAGGCAAATTGGACAAAATCATTTTACTGAAAATGAAAATACTTGAAATCTCTTCCCATAAAATCATTCTACTGAAAACGAAAATCCGTAAAAAGGAAAATAGGAAATTTGGTTGGGTAGAAATTGAAATTATTTGATGTAGCCCAGTGGTGGTTGTTAGGCGATATGATAGATACCATAATATACAATCATACCCAACCTTTTTCCGTTAAGACTTGGCCCTACTTGCACTGGAAAGGTCCCTGTGGCAATTGGGCCAGCCCAGCCATGTAATTAAATTACTTAAAAGATCAAAGGTTTGAAATAATTCAATAATAACTTTTTAAAATACTCATACACGGTGATCAATTGATGCATTCAAACATGACCTAACATCCAATGAGTGTCAACATAAGAGCTAAAAGGTGCCTTCAAATCATCCATTCTTTTCATCGTGGCCCAATTGGTAATTGCACCGCGGTAGTGGACCACTTAATCATTGAAACAAGAGTCCCATTGTCCAAAAGGTTTGGATCATTGAAACATGACCCTAGTTTTGACAAATGTCTTTAAACTATGCATGTATCCTAGACCAAAACCGCTAATAAGTGTTTCTAAACTGTCCATTCTTTTTGTGGTGGCCTGTTCTTTAAACTATGCATGTATCCTAAAGGGAACAAGTATTAAGTGTTTTTAAACCATCCATTCTTTTCATGGTAGCCCACTTGATGTTTGGGCTGGGCTAATATTTGGCCGAATGCAGGGGCCACTAATCTAGGTTGCGTCTGCTTGAGATTGGGATGAGGATAGAGGCCTGTGGGTTAGTTAGCTGGCATGGTGTAGTGTAGGGAGTGACGTGTTGAGGTCGATCACCATCTTTCCTAGGGAATAACTACTCAGAATTCATGGAGCTCTATGGACTCCACACAGAGCTTTCTCGAATTCACGTGGGATAAAAGTAAGAATAATTCCTAATAAATTCAAAATAATTTGCTTGATAATTCCTAATAAATTTAAAATAGTTTGTTTGTTAAAAAAAAAAATGAAATTACAACCCTTTAGATAATGAGCTCAAACTTAGGATAAAGTTTTATACTTGAAGTTTAACTCAAGACACCCTGATCCATAGCTCAAGTGGTAGACTAAGTGAAATATACCTCATTTCAACACTGAGGTCTTGGTATCAATTCCCTAGTAGGGGTGGCTAACAGTGAAGTGTGAACTCATCAGTGGGTGTACTAATAAGCTAACGGAAAAAATAAATAGTAAACTTAATATTTATAGACATCCTTCATTCCTACTAGACTTCACGGTTTTTGGCCATAGTAAACTTACAATTTATAGACAACCTCCACTCCAACTAGATTTCATGGTTTTTGGCCAAAATGGTAAGTTTCCAATTTGGCCAATCACATCATTCTCCTAACTCTTTAAGGCATTATTATTATTATTATTTTTTTATGTTGGGCATGACTCGGTCAAAAGTTATATTCAAACTAAAACTTACTATTTACAGTCAAAACGAAATTAAATGGTACTCTTGATCGCCAATTTAATGGAATATCACAAATTCAGTGTGGGCAACCCGGTACAACGGGGTTGGCTGGCTTAAGTAGCTTCTCCTCCTTGAAATCAAAATCATATATGTGAGATACTACTGATTTAAAGTAATGAAGGAATTTTACACGTGTCTCATTCAAATTCAAAGGACAAAGTCCGTATGTATGACATTGTGTATTGGACCAAACCTCAACCATGACGTAATTAACGGTTGATGATAAATGCATCCGATTCTCTCACTTGCATCTTTTTTTAATGTGAAGGGTGGCAGGCAAATATGGACAGACGGAACCGAGGAGTCACATCACCACCGTCCATCGTCGGAGCCATGAGAAGATAGGACTTGTGTCCTGTGCTACCACTCACGTGTTATAATCGTCCATCTCCCCTGTACTTGCTTGGAAAACCCACCTGGGTATACGTGGCAATGAGGCACACGTGTGTAGGATCCAGTATACTCGAGAACCATGAACATGCCCTGCCCCTCAGGAAAAGCTGGTCTAGTCATCAGGTGGTCCGTACGTTCAGATCAAATGTTGGTCAAATCTTTTCTAAACTTCCATTTCCGACATACGTGCGGCTTACATGATGAGTGGAGTCGCTTGATTTTTTCTGGTAGGGCATGTTGTGGGAGGAGCCCACCTGATGAATGGCTTGGATATTGCATAACCATCTGACGCCTATCATCTGTTTTACTCGTTCATGTCATGGTAACTGCAGTGGAATGCTCTTTATCCGGTTAGCCTGTCCTCAAAATGTCCGTTCATTACTAACGGTGACCAGAATCGTTAATTCTACAATGTGGAGCGTTTTTATGGCTTGTGAATCCAGTCCGTTCATCACATGGGCCCTACGTGGATGGCCAATGCTACAAAAAATACGGAAGCGGGCTAGGTGAGACCCCGGATCCACCGATGTGGGTGGGACCCCTGACTGTGCGGCGCACTGTGATGTATGTATCTACATCCACGCCGTCCATCTGTATTGAAAGCTTATGTTAGGATATGATCCAAAAAATGAAGTAGATCCAAATCCCAGATGGACGATAGTAGAGGAAACAGTGGCAATTGACCATTAGAAACTTCTTGTGGGCCACAAAATCTTTGGATAAAAATGATATTTATGTGTTCTCTTCATCTAGGTGTTTTGGACCTTATCAAAAGGTTGGATGGAAAGTAAACATTCCGGTGGAATCCATGAGAGGATTCAATCATTGACTGTTTCCTGTTGTGTGGTCCACCTAAGATTTTAATCAGCTTTATTTTTTGTATAACGACCTAGAATAAGCTGTCAAACAGGTTGGACGGTGTGGATTTAAGGCACATACATCACTGAGCCCCACAGTCAGGGGTCCCACCCATCACGGTAGATCCGGGGTCTCAGCTAATCCACGCCCAAAAATTACGGTCATGGGGAATCCGCCTAGCCATCTGGTTATGGTGGTTTCCCCTTTGAATCTGGACAGCTGAACCTATTTTAACACCGTATCGGTGCTGTTCATGTATGGCCCACCTAATCGAATATGATGAGTGTACAAGCACATATACCGGAGGAACGGAACAAATCAAAGCGGCACGTTCGGCCACGAGCTAGAGTTGCCACAAGTCTCGTCTGGCTCGTGGTTAGTGATCCAGTCCATTGATATAATGGGACCCACCATGTACGGCCCACGCATAAAAAAATTCCCCAAAATGGCAGGATCTGAGCCATCGAAGATTTTGGCACTTTTCTAGATGAAAGTTGGAACATTGCTGTATTTTCTAACTGTTTAGTTGCGGGACATATATACAAGTTAGTAGCATTTTTTAAGATCATGTTGATTTTTAGTACATGGGTCATCTAAAATGGGTCCAACATATCAAAATTTAGGATCACCGATCGCCCACTCTTACGAATTGAAACTCAAGCATAGGTGTGGCAATGGGCCAGGGCTTGGCCCCTAAACTTGTACTGAGGGCCAGGCATTGGTCTGAAATCCAGGCCCAGCGTCCTGGCTGGGACGGGCCCAGGCAAGTGATGAACGGCCCAGCTCTGCTCGTTGGTCCCCTCCCGTCATTAAACGGGGCTACCTTTATAGAAAATGAGTGGACGGTTTCAAGGCACTTTTTGAGCGGTTTTCATTCACCATGCATGCCTAGTTCAACACACTTATATTCAAGTCGTGTTTCAATGGTCCAAACCATCTATATAACCACACCCCGATCCATAGCTCAAGTGGTAGACTGAGTGAAAGATACCTCGTTTCAATACTGAGCACTTGGTATCGATCCCTAGCGGGGTGACTAACAATGAAGTGTGATCTGACAGTGTTGTGTACAAACTTGCTAACAAAAAAAAAAAAAAACCCATCTATATAACTGCACTTGTTAAAGGATCAGTAGGGAGTAGAGTAGTAAGATCCGTTGATCACAGACAAGAAGTGGCCAATATTTGCATTTCTAACCATATATAAACAAAAAGACTACTAGTGTTACAACAATACAAAACAAGGAGAAAAACACCTAACAAAATGATCCTTTATAGCTTGGGCTGTCTAGATGATGATACCCCAGCGCTTCTGTGCATACTCCACCAGATCCTTCCTCTCTTTTACATCAATTACACCATTGTGGTCTGCGTCGGCATGCGCTATGGCCCATGCTGCCTTCCATCTGGCAAATGACAGGCCAAGGTCACCGAGGGCCTCTTTCAGGTCTTGCTTGCTTGTAAAACCATCCTTGCTGGTTTTATTTTGCTTGAGCCACTCCTTGAAATCCCTAACTGATATCTTGGCATGATGAGTGTTGGCTACTGACATTAGTCCCATGATCAACATGTGAGAAAGATGGGCCCTACCCGGCTAGAGAGAGTGAGAAATCAGATGTCTCCCGGTCGACGACGTGAAGATGACCATTTATAGACCTAACCCTTAAAAAGAAAAAAATAAAAAAATTAATGCCTTTTTCAACCTTAACGTTCATGGATAAAGCTCTTGCCTCAGTTGATACATGAAGCCACTAGTGCGATGTTGCAGTTGGGCATGGCTGGCCCGAGCCCAGCCAAGCAGCCCAGGGACCCTATACAACATGGTCATCAAAGGGTCCAGTTTCAACATGAATGTATGGCCCACATGTAAAGATGGCCTTCGTGAATTTAGGGTTGAACATGGTCATCATCAAAGGGTGGACCAGATGAATTTTCCTGACATGCATATGTGTCTCCCATGGGCTTGTCCGAGGTACTAATGTATGGGGCATATACATGAACGGCTGTTGATGATCCAATACAAGTGGGACCCTCATGCGCCCTTGGTAACCATATCTAAAAGGGACTAATTCGAGCCCCGAACATGATTGATAGTAGAGTTGCGGAAGAGACATTTCATGCGCTGGACTTTTGTGATATTTTGCACCATATAATTAAAAAAACGAGGATGACTCTTTGCCCGTACGTTGGCATACTTGTATGGCAATCTGAACCATCCAAAACGCTGACCCAGGTGTGAATGGAGCATAATAAAAATTACACTGAGAACATATTATTGACCAGTTTTTTTTTTTTTTGGAATTTGAATTGCTTATCATTTTACTTTTAACCATTAGTTGGACGGTTAATCTCTTGATCAGTGTGATTTTAAATATATGGTCTATCTATAATGGGACTCACGATTTGGATGGTCTGGATAACTGTACATCAGTGTCAGATATGAGGAGATGTGTCATCACCATTGCTTAAATGGCATTAAACTAACATTGGAGTGGTAACTCGATATTTCGAGAGAGAAGATTTGCAAAGCACAAACGCGTGTACAGCCCTTCGCGATCACACATGCCAATATGACATATATAGTAGAGCCCACATTTCCGTGAACTACACGGTTTAGATCTTCAGGCCTAAATTAGGCCATTTCACTCTCTAGGTGGGCCATATTATAAAAACAAACGGATGGCTACAAATGGATGGCTTAAAAAAGTTGTGTTTCCGTCCGTTCGTTTTGTAGCACCTGATTTAAATAGTGCCTCCGCCTGATGGAAGGCCAGGATCTTGCATAATTATGACATGTTGTTACGTCTGCGAATGCATGAGCAAACACGCGTGTGGGCTTAGCCCACCTCAACGATTTAAAGCTAATATTCCATATATATTTCTTTTGGTTTTTAAATATGGGGCATACTCCATTGCTTTAAGAGTACTATAAGTCATTGATCTGGACTGTTCATTGGATCCAGCACACCTTTCATGGGGATTTATCCAAACATGACACTGATCCGACAAATATTAACCATTTGATCAGTGGCCTTCAATACGAACGGTGAAAAGTACTTTACCCAAAAAATAGGTCAAGTCAACTATCTGATCCATTTATTTATTAGTACTCATTATGGATTGCTTATGATTCTAAAGAATCATTTTTGTTCGGAAATTGTAACATCACATACATGGATTGGGAAAAGGATGGCTATGAAAAATAAGGTGAAATCAAAGCTAGACTGGATTATTCAATCAGTCATAATTCTTTTATTTTTCATTTTGTCCTATGAAATGTGTTCCAAATTTAATGAACGGTTTAGATCAAGCAATTAGATTGTATACAACTAGCAGCACTATAACTTACAGTGATATGAGAGGGTTGTGGATAGGGTGTACACGGGTTGGGCCGAGTCGAATTGGCCTCAACCCGTCCAGGCCCGTTCAACAGCCACACAAGGCCCGAACCTGACCGGGCCTAGTCACCGAGCCAACATCTCTAGCCCGAACCCGGCCGGCGCGAGTTCGGGCCGAGTTCGAACCTTCGAGTTTGGACCAGTTTCAAACCTGAGTTCGAGCCGTTTTCGAACCTTACAACAAGTTCATGGGAAGGGCTTTGGCAGGTAATCTACGTCCTATTACAAGGCCCTCGATCAACGGTTTAGATAGTTGAACTATAGACTCCACAAAAATTTAACTAGTAAGGACATTTACATACATTTGACAAAGCATAAAATAAAACATTTTATACAAATTAAATACAGTCATATACGGGTCGGGCCGGGGCGAGTCGGATTTCGGACCGAGTCGGGCCGAACTGGGAGGTATCCGAACTCGGCCTGAACTCACTTTCGGGCCTAGAAAATTGGCCCGTCCTGACCCGAACTTAGTTCCGGGTCGGGCCGAGTCGGGCTTTTTTGGGCCGGGTCGAGCGAGCTAACCGGGCTAGCCCGGTTTGTGTACACCCCTAGCTGTGGATAGATATTTCATTTTACAAAAAAAGTGAACATTTTTCGCTAAAACCTGAAAAGAGAAACGGTTACTCTGCAACTATTACATGAGCTTCTCAAGTCTAAGTGGGGGCTCGCCGTGATGTATGTATGTAATCCAAACCGTTCATCATGACTATCCATCCGTTAAAATAGTGAGCTCTACAAAAAAGTCTGATGTAGCAATCAGGTGGGTTACACCAGAAGAAACAATTGATAACTACCTGAAAAATGTCCTGGCTGCTCACACCATTATTGGATTGGAACTGATTTTTGGTACATACCATTTTCACGGTGGGAAAACTCTTTTGGACGGATTGGATGAGATACAAATAACACGGTGGACCCTCCTTATTACTCGCTTGATATGATTCTCATCACCAGCAGTTGTTGAGGAACCTGGTCCTAAAGAGAGGTGCCAGTAAAATTTAGACCAGAATCTGTTTTCAAACCCAAATTCATGGGATGTGATGGATGCTGGTCTTCTCTTTTGAAAGGTTTGACTGTCTCACCCGCAACAAGATATCACGGTGGCCCCGAGTAGCCCAAGCTCAGTGGGGCCCACAGTAAGTATTTTTTTTTATCCACGCCACCTGCCGGCTCATTTAGGGCATGAGCTAAAAAATGACCCAGATGCAAGTGTCAAGTGGACCACTCCACAGAAAACAGTGAGGATTAAACGCCCACCGATCAAAACTTGGTAGGCTGTACCGTGAGATGTTTTATTTGCCATCTAACCTGTTCACAAGGTCACACAGATAGGTAGCGTACTTAGTAAACTTTATTGGATCCGCTGTGATTTACGTATATTATCCATTCTGTCCATCTATTGTACTGGATAATTTTAGGTTTTTAGTCTAAAAATGAAGTACATCCAAAATTCAAGTAAACCACACCATAGGAAATAATATGAATTGAACCTCTACTGTTGAAAAATTCTTAGGGGCACAGAAGTTTTGGATTAATCTGAGATTTATTTTTTCCCATCATCCATGTCTTTTTGATCTTATGAACAGGTTAGATGACAAGTAAACATCACGGTGGGCCATAAGGAAGGTTTCAACAGTAGAAATCATTATTCCCACTCTTTCCCGTGGTATGGTCCACTTATAAGATCTGGATATGCTTTAATTTTTGGCTCAACTCATTGAATGAGCGGAAAAAACGAATGGATGGGGTTGATAAGCTGCACTAAAAGAGTTTACTCGGTACTATAAGAGGTTAATGAGTAACTCAGTCGATTTTCACACCGACCTGGATGAAGGGAAAACACAAATATAAGCTTGAACTTTTATGGTCCCCAGGAAGTTTTCAATGGTGAGTCTTCAATCTCTACTCTGTTTTTTTTTTTTCAGTGGTGTGCCCAATTGAGCTTTCAATCTTTTTTTTTTTTTTTTTTTTTTTTTTTTTTCATGTCCTAAAATGTGCTGGCACAACGGATGGACGGTGTGGATAACGTGGTCTTGCCAAGGCAATCCGCTCCTTGATTATAAGAGTGGCATGTGTGCAGTCATTTAGTAAAATGGACCCAATCATATAAAAGGTTGATTTCTTCAATTCAGCGAAGGATCCGGACCGTCCAAGTAGTTGAACACCTCTGAGAACAGCCAAAGACTAGAAATCTTGGAACTTAGCTATCCAATCCATTGCCCGATTTGGACATGCATGTAAAATTGACAGTAAACACAATCTGCATTCAAAAGACGAGAGAGAGAGAGAGAGAGAGAGAGAGAGAGAGAGCGGAATCTGAACCATACAAAAATGCAAACTTTCATATTAAAAAAAAACAAAACAAATCACACTCGGCCATCATGATTGTAGCTAGAAAACAAGCAAACAGAGACCGTTGGATCAAGTTGGGAGAGACCAAGCTTTCTAGAGAATGATACCCCAGTGCTTCTTGGCATAGCTGATGAGCTCTTTCATCTCATTTTCATCAACGACACCGTTGTGGTCGGCGTCAGCATGTGCCATGGCCCGCTGAGCCCTCAATCCTGCAAACCACAGGCCAAGGCCACGGAGGGCCTCTTTCAGCTCTTGCTTGTTTATAAAACCATCCTTGCTGGTGTCATTTTGTTTGATCCACGCCATCAATTCCTTAACTGACATCTTGGTATGATGAGTGTTTACTGCTGGTATTAGTGCCATCACCAAGATGTGAAAGATGGGCTCTACCCTGCTGAGAGAGAGTGAGAAATGAGCTGTGTGTATGACAATAGACTATGTGAGGATGGGCCATTTATATACCTAACCTTCTCAACTTTATTCGATCTTATCATGATAAAGCTCTTCCAATCATACCTTGTACCCAATATATATACCCATTTATATACCTACCCACCCAACTTGTTTTGGGCTTTCACTTCAAGTTGAGCCTTTGGGCCCTACTGACATGGACACTATACATATAGGACACTGCGAGGCTAAACAACACCTATATTGAATTGAAATTTCCTGGTGTATTTTGAGCGTGATGAAGAATATTGTCTAACAATGACCACCACACGCACCAGAGAAAAATGCTCTCCTATCCACCGGTTATCACCAATAACTCGTGAGAACTTTTTGAGAACTCATCTCCTGTGTTATGATCCCAAAATCTGAACCATCCATGTGATGTAACACCCTATGAAACTCTCATGGCCCCATTTTTACTTGATTCAAAGCTTTAGTGGGCCATGGAAAAATGAAAAAGTTTTCTCTCTTGATTTGCCTCTCTTTTTTCCGTGGTCCACCAAAGTTTTGAATTAAGGTAAACATGAGGCCTTGAGGGTTTCATGAGGTGTTGCATTGATCATGTGGACAGTTCAGATTTTGGGTTCATATCACATGAAATGAGTTCTCATGAGAACAAGTGCACAAGTGAGCATCTTTCTATACCAGGTTGGCCTCGTAGGCTGGGAGCTTCTCATGAGGTCAGGCTATGTGGGCCATTGTGAACTATCTCGGACATCAGCATTTGGTTAGCCTCTTCATGTTACAGGATGTCCCAAGAACCAGCCATATATGGAACTCAAGTAGGCCATACAATCTGAAACCATATGAAATTATGCCCAAAACATTTAAAACCACTTAGTGGGGCCCACCTAAGTCTTTGATATGCCTAAAACTTAATAAATGATCATGAAGGTTTCAATTGTAGGGTGTCCACTTTCAACTGTTGTCACAAATGTGGCCCACCTAAGTCATTGATTGGCCTAATTTTTAGGCCCATGACTCACATGGAAAGGTGCATTTCATTGATGGGGAAGAGTTTAGAGATAGATCACAGTGGGCCCATTGAGCTTGACATCATCAAAACTTCCCATGAGGTCGAGCTGTGTGGGCCCCATCGTGATGCATATCAAACATCAATACTGTGAATTTGATGTGTCCCCTTTAGGTTATGGGATATGCCAAAAATCAAACACATACGGATCTCAGGTGGGCAATACCATCTAAAACCATGTGAAGACATGCTTAAAACATATAAAAGCACTTGGTGGGGGCTTACCTGAAATTTGGATGCGGCTGAAACTTGGTCTGACCCCTCTTCCAAGTGGGACACACACAATGGATGGGCTGGATTTGTGAACCACATCTCGGTGGGCCCTTATGAATGTTTTAATGGGAGGGTAACCCCTCTCAACTGTTGTATGTAGTGTGGCCCACCCAAGTCATGTGTTGACTTGATTTTTAAGCCCGTGGCCCACCATGGAATGGTGCATCTGACTAATGGGGTAGATGTTGGACACGCATCACGGTGGGGCCCACACAGCTGAGCTTCATGGCAAGTTCCGGATGATGATTAAGAAGTATAAGATGAAAGTGGAGTGTGCCGGATCATGTCATGTTAGAGTTGATCATGTCAGCTAACAGGGTTCATCGATAATCTTATTGCCTGTGAGTCGGTTGGATCAAGACCGTTGATCACTCACTTATGAAAGGTCTTATGATTGTTCCTATCAAGCATATCGCTCCACTTAAAATCACAAAGACTGGATTACATATGAATTGCTAATTCCTCATGCACAACACTAGGGGTATGTCCCTTAAAAATTCAATACTGATCTCGGCCGTTGATCATAAAATTCCCAAGGCCTACTGTTAGGGTTTTTTACCATCTAACATCTTCATATGGTCACAAAGATCTGGACGATGGGAAATCACAAATATCAGCTTGATAAGAGCCTTAAGTGGTCCCAAGATGTTTTCAACAGCATGCGTTCAATTGCCACTGTTTCCTGTAGTATGGCCCACTTGAGCCTTGAATCTTCCTCTTTTATAGTCTCATTCCCTAAAATAATATGGGAAAATAGATAGACCGTGTGGATCTGACATATACATCATGATCGACGCATGGAAGTCCTAAACGTCAACACTTCTCGTTTCCTATCCCGGAATGTGCTGCACCACATAGCAAGCAACGGAAATTCTACACGTGAAATTTGCATGGGCCTCAAGATGATGCATTTCTTAGATCCACACTGTCCATCCATTTTTTTCAAATCATTTTAGGACATAAGCACAAAAACAAGGCAAGTCCAAAGATCAAGTGGACCACATCACAGGAACAATAGGAATTGACGCTTACCATTGAAAACTTCTTAAGGCACAAAAGGCTCTTATCAGGTTTACATTGGTGTTTTCCCTTCATTTACGTATGTGTGACCGTATGAATAGGTTAGATGGCAAATAAATCTCATAGTTGTTCCTTGGAAGGTTTGTTCAATCCCTACTACTTTCTGTGGTGTAGTCTGCCTGAGCTGATGTGCCTCAGTTTTAGGCTAATGAGATTTGAAATTTTTTATGGATAGTGTGAATCTAACACATAAATCATGGTAGGGCTTAACATACGTTAAAAGTTGTGTTGTGTAGTACACAATCTATTGTCCGTGGAGAGAAATTTGGCATGTTTTGAGCTAGGGACATCCGCAATGACGCCAACACAAAAATATACAAAAATACCTACTTTTATAAATATCAAACGAACTATATAAAAATGCTTACTTTTATGAATATCAAACGACAAGTGCGTTCAACACAAGTGTAGCTAAAAAACAAGCAACACAAGCCCTTGGATTAACATGGACACACTACATAGAGTTGAATATACGGACAAGAAAACACCAACTCATGTTGGTACATTACGCTGATAGCTAACACACAAGCAACATAGTCCCAGGCTACATGGACTTGCATATCTACAACAGGACACGGACGTGGAACTAAACACGCTAAGCCAATGGATTTTAATTGATGATTCCCCAGCGTTTCCGCGCATACTTGATGAGCTCTGCAATCTCCCTGCTTTCTATGAGGCCGTTGCGGTTGGCATCGGCATGCACCATGGCTCGCCAGGATTTCCATCGAACAGCTCGCATGCCAAGGCCACGGAGGGCCTCCTCCAGGTCCTTCTTCCTCAAAGAACCGCCGTTCTTGGTGGCCACCAGGTGGAGCCACTGGTTGAATTCATTTTCAGACATGTTGGGGTGAAGATGGTCATGATGGATCTCGATATTTGGCATTATCGCCATGATGATGATGATGATCAGTTGTAAAAGATGGCCCACTTAAGTTGAGATGAGATGTAAGATCTCGTAGGCTGACAGCTTCTTATTTATACACAGCCCTTGCCTTAGTTTATTCCATCTTATCATCGATTCGATATTTTCTTAATTATTATGGAAGAGTAGATAGATATGGTAGACAAAGATCATCAGTTGCAGTCGTATCTTGTTTGACGGTGACAAATATCAGGTCCATCTCAAACAGTTGTATGGTATTTACGAGAATATATCTTGCCACGTATAAAAGATAGGGCATGTGGGACTTGTAGAACTAGGTTTATATATGGCTATACTGCTGGTGGATCTGGACCGTTTAACTGGCGGGGTTCTACCATTGATCTGTACCCCTCGGTGACTTATCAAATTCAAATCATGACTCCTTTTTATATCATTAGCAATTTAGCATTACCATGTAGCAAGTATGACTGAGATTTTGAAAATCTCCGGCTACTATTGTGGAATCTTTATTAAATTAATAATACTATCTTAATCATATCATAGTTTACCAAATCATGCTTCGATGATTAATTAGAGATGACAGGTGATTTTTGAGAGATAAAATTACAAAATTGCTCTTATTAAAATTTGTTTTTAAATAATGAAACTTATACTTGTGGGGATATATGGTATGTGTATAACATCCAACCCATCAAGCGTATGCATTGCACCATGGGATTAACATGAACAAAACATAGGTCAATCTGATGAGATTGGCCTCTACTTAAATTGGAATACATTATTTTTTAAGAATTGGTCCACCTTATGATTGGATCCGACATATTTTGTGTTCGTCTACTAATAATGTTGGAATGCAATCGGTGGATAGGTTGGATGTGAGACATATATCTCATGTGGGCCTCACAATTTTCAATTCTCTACTTTGTTGCAAAGAGAAAAGGAAAAAGAAAAAGCAGAGGATAGTTTGCTGTCTTTAAAAGCACTGCAGGAAGATATCGATTCTTCGAGGCATTAATATGTGGTAAAATTCAAATCATTTAGTTTTTGGACGTATGAAAATTACCAAAATGCCTTATTTATTTTTACCATTGAAGTCAGATAATTGTTGGGCTCAATTGGCATGTATATGGCATCCAAGATGTCCAATAGATTCATCCCACCAAAATAATCAGATGAACAAAAAATACGGTGGATTCAATCATTGTGCGGGTCACACCATAAAAAGTAATTTTCACCACTCAAAAATATTCATCAAATTCACTTGTAACCCATTGAATAATTTGATAGGTCCAATTTATTCATTGGGTGTCATTATGTTAGGGTGCTCAGTAAAATTTCCTTTTAATTTTTAGCATTTGTATGACTAAATTATTTGAATTTTAACAAAATTATTAAGAGTTAAAATAATTCAGTTTACACTTTTCTATTCAGGTTTTTCAAAATTATTTAATATTTTTATAAATATTTTAAAATATTATTTCAGTGAGATTTTCCCATCAATAATGCCAAAAAAACATCAAAATCTTGATCAAATGCACATACTTGCATGCAAGTGTACACTTTATTATTATTATTATTATTATTTAACACAGATTTTCATATCATGGGGAAAACCTATACAAGATAATAGACATTCGGGCTATGAGAGCTGATTTTACTCCCCTATGGGAGATTCTCTAATATGTCCCAGCCTCATTTTATCTAACAAAAATAGCTCTTTAAGGTAGAGAGGGAGATCCAACACCTGCTTGAAGAGGACATCACCTTGCAGCTCGACCCCCAGACGTGCTAGCTCATCTGCCGTGGCATTCCTTCTCTCAGGACGTGAAGGAAGCCAATCAGACTCCTCTTCTTTTGTCGTCCTTTTGTCTCTCATGACATGCACGTGTTCGCTTGATGTGTGCGTTGAGGGGCATGTAACCACTGTTGGATGGAGCCCACGTAACCTAATTCTCTGTGGGGCCTGCGTCCAAAACTTAAGTCACACCACAATAAATAATGGGAACGAAAACACCATGTAACAACCCATTTCTTTTAACGGTGGTTATCTCACTCCCCACTGTTTCTTATGGTGTGGCCCACTGGAACTTCGGATCGACTTCATTTTTTGGCCCATGTAGTATGATCGAGCAAAAATAATAAACGAAGTGGATTTATATTGCCATCTTTGCAGGGCCTACTGTCGTTCAAAATAAAAAAACAATGCAGTGATTGTACGACCTAACCTCTCTCCCCGACCTTCTCTCCCATTCTTCTCCTTCTTCGGTTGCATTTCGCACCGTTAGCTGCACGCCTTGACCCATCAACCATGCCCCATTCATCAAGTTAGGACTCATTGACCCGATCCGTACCGTCCATCTGAACCGGACCATCATGAAACTTTATCCATTGATGCATTTTGCTATGAAATTCCTTGTGTGACCCACTTTGAATCTCCGATCGAGCCACAAATTGAGCTCTTAAACCATTTTGACCCTACAAAACTGATAGGCGGATTTGATTCCTCTTGACTAGCTCAATGGACCCCACCTATCAATCATATTTTCAACTGCAATCCGTACGTTACAAGACTATCTACACGACTTCGTCCTTCTCGCGGCGGTAAAGTTGCGTATGACATCCATATCTGGCAATTCGTCTGAAATCTTCTTAGGCAATCTCAGTCATCCAAAGCCTTTTATCCAACGACTCGTAAAACACCAACCTTACTTCGCTGTCAACAACCAACTAATAAACTCACTTTACGTGCCTCTAGCAAGAAAAACGTTGAAACTCTTCAATTCACTTAGATTGTTCGTGAACTTCGATTTACATCATCCATAAGCTCCATCACGATGATCTGGACCATCTAGGAGAAGCAGTAGACCGAGATTTGTCAGCTACAAGAAAACGCCATTGCCATCTTCCTCATTCGCATCAAGAACTCGTCAACCATAGGCTGCAGTTCAACCCTTCTCTCCATTTCATCAGTCAATGGTCCTTAAATCCTCCAGCAAGTCGCCTCATCACCAACCAATTAGAACGTCTTCTACTTGTCATTTTCAATGTGCAGAAGCTAGAACACTTTCTCCTCGTGACCAGTGGATGAAGAGTTATGAACTTTCATTTTTTTTTTTTTGCCTTATTTTACGCTTCTTGACATCCATCCTCACCATCCATTGAGAAATCAGAAGCATAGATAAAGAATAAAGAAAGAGAAGTAGACAGTTTCATCGAATTGACTCAGCGAGTTAACCAGATGACCCATTGGCCCGATCATCCTAGCTAATTTTAGATTCCGACTTCGAGCCATTTATCAACTAAGTTTCTATCTTCATCCTTTGAGTTTATACGTTAGAGTAGTCTTGATTCGAGTCGACTCACCGAGTCAACTCAGTGATTTAATGTGTTATATTTCTTATATTTTAAATATTAGATAATTAGAAACCTTAGTGTATGTCTTAATAAATCAGCATGTATGATTTGTGTAGGGACGCAATCGTTCTACGTTGAAAACATTTACTAAGTGATACTAGTTTAAATGCGTCAAATGAGTTCATGAGATATCGACTCAGACCATCTAAATATAGAATCCATCATCACATCAAATCTATCACTCTAATAGCAGGTAGGTGATATTCCCTATTGAAAATTTTAGGTTAACATATAGATTGATTGATTATTTATTATTTACTCAATTTATTTGATTATTGTCATTAATTACAGATTATTTTTATTTGATTCTTAATTACATATTATAGAGGTAATTTATTTGAGTTATTGACTGACTTCAATTAATTATTGTTATGTGCTTAAATTACAATTATTTTCTTATTATTAGATATGTATAATGTATTTGAATTTATGGGTAATCTGCCCCAAAAGGATCACCATGTTATTTTTATAGGGTGCTCTACTTAGGGTCATTCCCGAAAGGATTGGCATGGTATGGGTGCTTTGCCCAGGGTCATACCCGAAAGGATTGGCACGGTATGGGTGCTTTGCCCAGGGTCATACCCAAATGAATCGGCACGGGTGTTTTGCCTTGAGTGATTCCCTAAAACGATCAACACACACGAGTGTTCTGCCCTGGGTATTTACCGTAAAAATTTATTCACTAGGTATTCTACCGAGGGTCATTCCCTAAAAGGATCAACACTAGTTCTCTGCCGAGGTTCATTTTCTAAAAGGATCAACACACACGGGTGCTTTGCCCTGGATTGAACCAAAAAGGATTTTAGATGACTGTATTATCTTATTTTATTATTATGAAAAATAAATTGTTATTGCTGTCATGTAAAATGCCGATTCAATACTCGTAATTGATTCTATTTATTTTATTGAGTTGTATTAGTGTTAACGTAGAATTTTTAATTTTAAGAAGGATGTGACCCTATGAGCCATCGCACTTACACCCTTATATATTTTTTTGCAGGGTTTGTGTATGAAGAACTAATTGGGTGAAATTGAAGACTTTTGCTTTTATTTATTTGAATATTAGTTAAAATTTAATACATTTTATTATTAATTATTTTTTGAATATTAATGTAAGTAAAATTTTAATGATTGATTAGTGAACGTTATTTAATGACAATAATTATTATCTTTTTAATTGTTCTGATTGCCTTGAAAATGTATGAAAATAATGTGGGTTGCGATGTATAATTTGTTTAAGTACAACTCACAGTCTTGAAATTCAGATTCAGGCCTGGCCAACTCGGGTACCGAATTTCAGGGTGTGATACACCAGCTCCAAAACTCAAGTAAACCAGCACCATAAGAAATGAAGGGAATGTAAACGCTAGCAGTAAAAACACAAATATAACTCTGGTCCAAAACTTCATATGACACAATAAGGTCTTAATGGTGGGCATCCAATCCCCCATTGTTTCCTGATGTGGCCCACATGACTTTTTGATCTGCCTTGTTTTTTTGTCTCATTTCTTAAAATGATCCGCTGAAATTGATGGATGGAGTGGATGTCACATGCATATCAAAGTGTTTGCTTGAGATGAAGGTACATTGTAGAATGGCACATCTCCCTCTTTGTTTCCTGCCTACTATTAGTATTAGATCCAATCAAGAAAAGAGGATTCTCGTTAATCATCTGTAGATGTTGGTTAGTTATTCGATACGCTCAACTCAGAAACTAACCGCGGTACTCACAAGATGTTGGTTAGCCACTTTTGCTAGCCCAGTGCTCGGCAGTGGGAACTTTTATGAGATCCATCCCGTCCATCAGGTCCGCTGCTTCATGTTCATCCTGGAAGCCGAACATCATGAAGATTTTACGCTCAGGTGGGCCACACCATAGGAAACGGGTGGAATGGGACTCCACCATTACTTTTTTGTAGGGTTTACTGTAGTGTATATATTCCATCCAACCTACTCGTCTGTCTCATCGGGATGAAAGAATCACCCAAAAGTTATAATTATTTTTCTCGTCTTTTTTGTAATCATTTTTATTTTATTTCGGCTTGTGGTTGTCCTGTTACGCAGATCCTTCATTTTAATGACAGTATTCCAAAGATCAGGTGGTCCATATCTCTTGATTTAGAGGTAGTATACGTTTCTGGGGTGGCCACCTGAGCGTTTAATCAGACTGACTTTCTGGAATAAGGCCAAAGAAAGGATGGTTTACCTGATGGACGGGTGGATTTCATGTATCACGTTACAGAAAGTGATCCCGGTGGTATGAAGGTGGGGTATGCAAGTATTTTGCCGGAGAAATTGTACACGTGGCATACCTGAATTCAAATTAAAACATACTTAATTGTGGGACAATTGTACGTTAGTCAAGAGGCCAAAAATGGACTGAGAAAATGAGAGAAGATTGTGGGACCATAGCAATCAGCGCCATTTTTATTTTTATTTATATTTATTTTTTTTGGACCATAGCAATCAGTGGATAAGCGGAACTTGAAAGATCATATACTCCTCTAGAAAGGGAGCATCCTACTCGACCCCAACCTACATGGGCCTTATTTCATGGATGGAATCCTACACGTTAGCATGGCCGGAACCTGATTGAGAATTGGGGAAGCGCAGCCTTGAGGGCCCATTTCCACACCTAATTAATGAGAACTTTGATACTATAACAGAGTGTGTGATGGATGATACCCAGTCAAATAAAACTACTTAAAAATTGTTCAAGTCATGTAAGTAAGTTAACTTAAACTGTACGTCCAAATTATGGGTCACGGTTTAGATGTATAATGACTGTTTATTTGACCTTCCTGCTATTGGCTAGGTGGACAATTTGGAGGGTTGAGAACAAAAAAAAAAAAAAAAAACTAATGATCCAATGATCCAATTTCAACAAACAAGCTTCTACTAATAAGACGGGTATAGGGTTATTAAGCCAATCTGATCTTGGTACTTTGACATAGTGACACTAAGGGTATGTTTACATCATAAGTTATTTTAGATGAGCTACTTATTGCATAAATATCTTAATTTGCTTTCTACTTAATTAAAATATACTTATCATTTAAAAAGTAAAAAATCATATTTGGTTTTCAACATCATAAGTAATTATTTGAAACTCTCTTTGTTCCCCCTCACAACTACGTTCATCATGTGGCGCCAACCTTTGATATGGATCATTCATTGTGTGGGCCCCACCTTAGTTGTGGGTCATTCATCATGCATGGCCTACCTTAGTTGTGGGCCATTCATCATTAGGGCCGACCTTTAATTTGCACCGTTCATTAGGTAGGGCCATATGATAGTTTCAACGGTGGGCACCCACCATTCAAGGTTTACGTAGGCCCATCATACAAAAGGTTTTGACCATTGAAAATGACCCTAATCTGATGGTAAAAGTGCTGGACTATCCTATTGCAGTACATCTGGGTTACATACTAGCAAATTCTAGTAAATCCTTGGAAAAAAAAAAAAAAAACACAACCAGGGAATATTGGCCGCTGCCTGCCTTTAGTTAGGTTCTATCAGGGTAACCGGTGGGTTGATAAGATCCCTGTTCATATTTCAATTTACGTATCTGAATATAGTCTTCGGATCCTTTCAGATTAACGGAATCTGAAATATGCCCATTTCGACTCAGTCAAAGTGTCAAAGTGGGCATAGGTGCGCCGACGTGGAGCGCATTTAAAGGGTAGCGGATTGCTAACTATGGGAGCGGATTAGGAGTTAACTTGACCGTGTGGGGCCCACCTTTATTAATGTGATGTATATCCACACCGTCCACCCATTTTTTCAGCTCATTTTAGAAATTAGACCAAACTTTAAGCAAATCCAAATCTCTAGTGGACCGAAAAAGTGGTGAATGACAGTTACAAGCTTTTTGTAGGCTGTGATCTTTTTTTAATTAAGTTGATATTTTTGTATTTTCTTCATCCAGGTTTATTTAACCTTATCAACGGATTAGATGGTAAATAAACATTACAAATCTACTTACAGTAAGTCTTAGGAAGTTTTTAATGGTGGGTGTTTAATCACCACTGTTTCCTGTGGTGTAGTCTACCTGAGAAATTGATCTCTTAAAAATTTCAGACCACATTCTAAAACGGGCTGGAGAAGCGGATGGACGGCATGGATATACAACATATCATCAAGGTGGACCCTTAGGAAGTTTGTAATGATGGGTGATCAATCACCACTGTTTCCTGTGGCGTGGCCCACCTGAGAATTTTGATCTCCTGAATTTTTGGGACCACATCCTAAAATGGAATGGAGAAATGGATGGATGGCATGTATATACAACATACCATCAATGTACAAAATAACGTTTGAAAGTTTTCCGGTACTTTAATTTAATAATATTTGAATCATAAAGTTATATTAAAATTCTCAAAATCTTGATGAACAAAAATGGACAACAGTAGTCACTCAATTTGTAAAATTCATAATTATAAAAAAATAATTCTAATTGAGGCGGTTCAAAATTTGGATCAAAGATAAACAAATCTAAATTTAAATAAAAAGAATAGAAAATCTACTTTGATCAGATTATGCACGTTATGCAGATGGGTGGATTTTTACACTCCATCTGCTTTTTGGAGAGGGGGGACTGTATGGTGCATATGATCAGCGGCATCCAATCTTCAGGTGGGCCACACTACAAGGAACAACAGGATCAGGTGGGCCACACTGCAAGGAACAACAGGATGGGACGACAATTGTAGGTTTTAATGTCTTGGGCACCGTGGTGTATGCTTTTTTTTTTTTTTTTTTTTTTAAAAATAAAAATTATTATAAATCGAATACGTTTGAATCACAAAGATAGGAGGGTGCGAGAAACCAAAGGGATCAATGGGTGACACTGGGGGAGGATAACACCCACCATTGAAACTTCTAGATAAAATGGGGTGATGTTTTATTCCATCCAAAACCCATTCATTAGATGAAATCCACTGTCATGAATGGACACAGAAACTTAGAACATTCCAAAACTTAGGTGGCCATAAACCACCAAAATATTAAGGTTTTAGGTGTCATAGTACATTAATTTGCACCCTCCATGAGTAGACCCCATACAGTTTTGACGTACGGTACTTACGGTGCATTTCAAATGCATGTGTTATCACATTTTCATATCTATGTGAAACGAAAGGTATTTTCCGCTCAGTTAGAATAATTGAAGTGGTCAAAAAAGGTCGGACGAGCGCGAAGTATATAAAAAGGTTCGGATGCAATTGTAGCCGTTCATTTTAGGTTAGTATCCGTCTTATGGGCCCACTGGGAACCAATCACGAGACTCAAGAATAAAGGAACGAAAGGGTTCGGTGAAGAGAAATTGTACATCCTCCGTTGAGGCTATGTACTATGTACACTCAGGTTCGTAGGGAGCCGTACGTTGTTAAGTGATCCATACCGTTGGTCTGTCGGGCCCACCATGAAGGGACTACACCCCAACATTTGGATCCACCGTTCATAAATGGAATTGTTAAGATCTTCAATCAGAAAGACTTTTATGGCAGATTCCCCCATGGTGTGGCCCACGAGATCAGATGGAACCATGGGTCCCACTTATACAAATTGAGCGACCTTAGGTCAAGGATCTCATATAATGTGATTTTCGGTTTCTAACAAGTACGTCCCATGATTCATTGATCCTGACCGTTGGTCTATAGGTCCTAACCGTTGATGGACCATGCTCCTGAAACCTCCATAAAGGGTAATGTGGTTACATAACATCTTTATAATCCAAATCTGTGCATAAGCGGAACTTGAAAGATCATATACCTGGGGTTCCTGTCAAAAATTACCGTCTCAGCTTGTACAAACACTTTTATGGCCCCTTTTGGAAATGTATAATGGTCTACCATCATTCATCACTGTTTCCTGTAATGTGGTCCGCTTGAGATCGGGAAATACTTCATTCATGGCCCTATACCTTAAAATCATCTATAAAATTAGATGGACGGCATGGATGAAACACATACATCATGGTGGGGCCCATAGAGCACTGACCCACAGCCACTAGGAAAGTAGCATGGTCCAATGAACAGGTTTGAAAAGGCGTGGGATTAGCACTAGCCTATGCCATACCCAAACACATGTCGGCTAAAATAGTAGGATTACACCAAATCCCACGGCCATCCTAAACACGCCTGAACTCCATCCTAGAATTCTGGTAATTCAGTGGAATTACCAGTACATCCACTGACACCACCATCATTATCTTAAAAACAAGGCCATCCCTCCTAATCCCATGGGATTGGTCCAGCCAAACAGGCCTTAAATAATTCCTCAAGTTGATGCACACCGGTGACAATAAAGCAAATAAGTTACTTTTGTAAGTCAAAATGTTTATTTATTTATTTATTTAAAGAACTTGTAAAAATAAGTTTTTTTTTTTTTTTTTTTTTTTTTTTTTTTTAATACTTAAATTTAATAACCAAAATAACTTATTTAAAAAAAAATAAGTTATTAACTTAAATTAAAAAAGCTACTTATTTAATAGTATTCAAACAGGCTTTAAAGTTTCACAATTTACTAAGATTAATGCATGCTTCGTGTACAATCTACGAGTGCCTGCATATCAAACGGATACATGGTCAAATAGGCTCTTATTGGCAATCTGTTCAATTGGATAATCAATCTGTTAATCGGAAGTGTCCGTTAAGTCCATAGCACATTTTATGGGCTAGGATACCAAAATGGCACTGATCTGAGCATTCAATTTATGTTTGATTTGGCATATTTTCCATAGCCATGGAGGGGATTGTTACAATTTGCCTAATTAATCAAAGTTCCCTGAACAATCCACAGTAGGTTCTAACAAATACAAGAATTAAATTGTTGATTTGACTTATTTTATGTAAATGATTTTAGCGGTCCATGTTAAAGGACATTGATAAATGGTCAATATATGTTAGATTAGGGTTATATTTGTGTGGTAGAACATAATGAATGGTCTAGACCAATGAATTAGATTAAGGTTAAAATGCAATTAAGAGCACTATAGGTTATAGTTCTCTGAGAGCTCCGGCACATTTCTCTTTTATTTTTGAGGACTCAGTCCAACCGGTTGGACTTTACCCTGTGGATGACTTTCAGCTATTCATGTGTATGCTCATCCAATCCATCCAATATCTGTTGGGTGGACTTATAACTTCTGGTCCAACCAGTTGGAATTGGAAACTTGTCATTTATTAAAAAAATAAGTATTTCACAAGGCGCTCACTAATTCCACCCGCGCATGGAAAACCAGTCCTTGCCAATGTAGGCACGAGTGCTAGTACATGACTCGTGATCTGAGCTGTTCATCAGGTGGGCTGCTTCGTTTAGATGCTTTCATACATTCCCATTTGAGTGCATTTTGTGATTTTGTAAATCTTCGTACCTCACCGGTGGAAATGAAGCGTGTGAAAAGATCTGTGCCATTGCATAATTTTAGGACAATCCAAACCATCCAGATTACTGAATTAATTGTGGATGTAGCATAAACCAAAAATTACATTGACAAGATGATGGTAATCTTTTTTGCCTCCACATTTTGGACCACTCATTGTTTTACTTTTAACCATTTATTTGGAAGCCCATCAATTAAATGGTTCAGATTGCTTAATCAGAGTGATTCTGTAGATGTTGTCCATCCACAATTTGTTGAACAATTTAGATCCTCTAGATGGCCATCTGCCAGGATGGACTTTGGTCCTGGCAGGTGTTCCGTGGGACCCGTTGTGAAGTATGTGTTTTATCTACGCTGTCCATCCATTTTGACAGATTATTTTAGGGTATGAGCACAAGGAGGAGGAAGATACAGGGCTCAAGTGGACCACACCACAGGAAGCAGTGATCATATTGACATCCACCATTGAAACCTTCCTAGGCCCACCGTGATGTTTGTTTGACATCTAAACTGTTCATAAGATCACATAGACCTGGATGAAGAGAACACACAAATATCATCTTGATCGAAACTTCTCCAGCTGCCAAGAAGTTTTAAATGGTGGCCGTTCAATCTCCACTTTGTGGTCCACTTGAGCCTTGTACCTGCCTCATTTTTTGGGTTACATCCTAAAATGATCTTTCAAAATGTATGGACGGCGTGGATAAAATGTACACATAACGGTGGAGCACATACAGTCCCGTCCTGGAAGGGGAGGATGGAATCCGAGTCCAATTTGGAGCGCCCAGTGAAGCAATATGTGAGTTTACCGCCATTTTAAAGATGATGATGAACCGTTCAGAATCTGAAGATCGGCAATCAGCATGAGTCTTCACCGACCCATCAGATTTAATGAATCTAATCTCTCACACGAGAGATGTGTTATTTGG
This sequence comes from Magnolia changhungtana, assembly GCA_030180095.1. Lineage (NCBI taxonomy): Eukaryota > Viridiplantae > Streptophyta > Magnoliopsida > Magnoliales > Magnoliaceae > Magnolia > Magnolia changhungtana. Next base: position 7,758,196 of record JASAUF010000447.1, on the reverse strand, counting down.
AAAGATAGTGCTGGATGCTATCTTACCATGCACCCGGCTGTAGCTACTCATTTCACTATTTCTTGATGACAAATGGTTTTAAAAATACACCTAGATTAGACGATTTTAACCGTCCGATCAGCGGCCATAAAACTTGAGGAGGTATACGATACTCAGGCTGTGTACTACATTTGATACGCAGGCACTCATAAATGGTAGCCATGGCATATATCAACTAAGATAAAACCCACCACATCATTCACTGTCGCCCAGTCACAACACCAAGATCAGATTGGTTGATCAGTTCCAACTTCTGATCCGTGGAACCTTGTTTATAGAAATAGAACCAGTGAATATTTGTCATTTTCAACCGTCCAATAAATGTCCACCAATCCGACAGTCAGATAACCAAATAAGCTTAATTTTTAATTTATGATACATCGACACCAGGTACTATAATTTGGACTGCTTAATTGGACTACTTATGTAACACTCCATTTTTTTTATTTTTTTTAACGGTGGGTTCCACTGTTACTTATGGTGTGGCCCACATGAGCTTTGGATGACCCTCATTTTTGGGCACATGCACTAACCTTGACGGACAAAACCGATGAACGGTGTGGATTTGTCACATCATTCCTGTGGGACCCACTCTCTTAAAAAAAGTGACATGCATTAACTAGCCCTTCTTTCTGGACTCTCTCTCTCTCTTTCCCTTCGTCTTCGCGGTACAGTTGCACATGTAAATCCATTTGACCATGCATGCCATCATCGTGGTGGGAGCCACTCCTCAATCTAAACCGTCTAATGAACTCGGACCCTCAATTAACCTTTCCGGACTCTCTCTCTTTCCCTTCTTCGCGGTACAGTTGCACATGTAAATCCATTTGACCATGCATGCCATCATCGTGGTGGGACCCACTCCTCAATCTAAACCGTCTAATGAACTCGGACCCTCAATTAACCTTAACCCTTAAATCTTTTACCTAAAAACATTTTACGTGGCTCACCTTAAAGCTTGATTTGAATTAAATTTTTTTAGCACTAGAACCTGTGGAATCTGATTAATGGTCTGATTTCTCTCATCCATTATGGTAGACCCTACATCACTACCTACTCACGGTTACAACAACCGAAAACAGAAATCTACCTTGTGCATGAAGTTACGCTGGAACACGTTTCTTCCTCTCTCAAACTCCTTCATACATAAATCTTCTCTCTTACGATCGTAGAGATTCTCCTCAGTGATTCTAACCTAATTCGCAGCCATTGAAAAGCCTACCATTGGGATTTCTAAAAATCTTATTCTTTCTACTTCTCAATTTCATACAACTAGCAGCCGTACCTTCCAACTTTAGAATCAACCAACAAAATCAATCCAAAGCTTCAATCTGTGAAGCCCACAAGCTTTGTACTACCCGTAAAAACCATCTACAACTATCAGTGTTGTAAAATGCATCAATCCAGATTTTGACTTGATCACCTTCTTCATTTACACCACCACCATCTGATCTATGTAAATCAGCATTACGATAAGTAAATTTTTCCATGAGGCCTATTAAAAATTGATTTGACCATTAATTAATATCTAGGGTCTTAGTATGTATATTTACATCATGTAACAGGTAAGTTGTTTTCCATATAGTTAATCTGAAAGCAATGTATAGCTGTAATATAAGCCAACTCACTGAGTCAATTTGCTTATAATTATTCATTTATTTTCAGAAGTTGTTGTACAAATAAAATCCCTAATTGTGAGAATTGTATTGGAACCATAAGTAAATCTTATCTGATCGGACCAATTCTATCATATAAATCTAATTTCGTTCATGATCGTTACATAAATCAAATTTGTAACGGACTTGTTATCCAGAGAATAATCCTAAGAAAATTCATATCTATATCAGAGTCTTTGAACATCACAACAGGTAAGTGATCATTCCCTATTGAAAAATTCATAAATAATTGCCTTATATAATCTAGACATTGAGATATTCTTAATTTGACTGAACCGATGCAAATGTTATTATTATTATTTTTTTCCATTTAATATTATCTAGTGGTGTTAATGAATATTAATTGTGTGAACATGGACACCATATCTGTCATATCTCCTTGTAAGTCTGAGTCAGATGCATTTTATGTGAACTATTTCAATTTAATATAAAGATTTAATAATTCTTACAGACGCTTTGCCCAGGGTCATTTTTCAAATGATCGACACGATACAGGTGCTCTGCCCATGGTCATTTTCAAAAGGATCAGCATGAGTGCTCTGCTTTGGATGATTCCTTAAAAGGATCAGTACACACGAGTGCATTACCTTGGGTTTTTGTCCCTAAAAGTTTATACCGGTGCATTGCCGAGGGTCATACCCTGAAAGGATCAATACGAGTTTTCTGCCGAGGGTCAAACCTTGAAATAATCAATACCGGTACTCTGCCGTGGGTCATCCCCTAAAAGGATCAACACACATGAGTGTTTTGCCCACTCCAAATCTTAACATTTTAGAAAAGTTATATTAAAACAATTTATTCATTTTCATATTCATGAATGATAAATTATTAATTATGATTTAAAATCGAATGTTCGTCTTATTTTGATTAATATGTCGAAGTTAAATTTGGTAATATTTGTGAAGCTTTCAACTCGGGATTGATGTGATCCTATTGAGTTGTCAACTTATTATGTTTTAACCATTAAAGGTTAGGAATATTTTGAAGATACGAGATACTACTATTAATAATGGAGCATTGAATGTGGTTGGATGCACGTGATATGTTATTTTACATATAAACAATTTAATTTAATTTTAGAATTATAAATGTAGTAAAGATTTGACTTGATTTTCTTACTTAAGTTAAATAATTATACATCGATGTAGTAACAGATTATGTAATTAATTATCTTATCATGTTGTTTGTATTTTAAAATTTGTAGACTATGGTGAGAAGAAATGAAATGCATATTTATTTGTTATACTTTATTTATTTTTTTCTTCATAGGCCATGTGTCAGGTCCTGGACACCCTATTAAGGTACCCAAATTTTCGAGCGTGATAACTTATTTTCCATGTCCTCAATTTAAGTGCCCGTGTATCATCCATCACACTCTGCCAGAGTATTATAACTTTCATCATAAAATTCTCTCTCACCATAGAAAGACAAAATACTGAATCACATACACACATGAATACTATGTAAGCTAGCTGCAAACAACCTTCTTAATTATAATAATATTACTTTTATTCTATTTCTTATAGGCAGCTAAAAGAGCCACATCATTATTGTACTAGTAACATTAGGATAAGAGTAGTTATCATACAGCCCTGTGCTTATGCTGCATTGATGAGTTCTCCCCAGTTTTTCTGTGCAAAGTAGTACAATGCATTTAGCTCCTCATCGGTGTCGATGTCATGGTTGCCGTTTTTGTCCACGTTAGACATGGTCCATCGCGCCCGCCAGTTTGTGTACCACAGGTTCAAGCCACGGAGAGCTTCCTCGAGCTCTTGCTTGCTGATAACACCATCCTTGTTGGTGTCCATGCTTAGGATCCAGTCCTTGACTTCCTTGGCTGAAGCTTGAGGCCCGAAACGCATGATTGATCAGATGCTATGAACGAAATCACTAGAGAAAAATGTTTTACCTTGAAGAAGCTATGGCACTAACACGGGCTATTTATAGATGATTTAGTGCACGTCTCTGTCCCCTTTTTAATGGCTGGAATCTCCAGCGGGCATGGTCCACTAGCACTAGGACAGGAATCCCTACAACACCCCTACAAAGCCCAAACTTTTTGGGGTCCACCATGTTGTGGCTGTATATCTTTCATCTAACCCGTTCATCTGGTGTGTTTTACATGGATTAAGTAAACATACAAAAATCAGATTGACCCAAAACTTAGACAGGACACACCATACGAACTTAAAGGTTTTAACAGAAAATTTACATTGTTTCAATTAGTGTGGCTCATCTGGAAGTTTGATGTGGTTGATTTTTTCTTATGTACGGTTCAAATAAGGATTTTCAACTGATGGATGGAGTGGATTCACATACACAACATGGTGGGCTCTGCTGAGCGGGGGTGTTGTAGCTTCTTTGAACAAGTGTTGTAGATGATTCGTTGGGCCCAATCAGCGAATGCGCGTACACGAAAGTTGTATCTTATCTTGTAGGAAGAAGGAAAGAGAGAAATAATCTTCTAAGTGAGTCAAGTGTACGGGAACCTCCCCATGCAACCCGTTGCATTGGGACTCCTCGGAGGCGACATCACCGATCGGGACCGTCCGTTAGGTCCAGCCTTCTCTTCTTGTGCTAGTGGTCATGGATTAGTGGCTGTTGGCCCACATTGGTGTATACGTTTATATCCACACCATTCATCGGCTTGGACAGCTCATTTTTAGGGCATGAACCCAAAAAACGAAGTAGATCAAGCTCAAGTGGACTACACCATAGGAAATGGAGGGCGTTCATTTGCCATCCATCCTGTTGATAAGATAACACAGAACTGGATGGAGGAACAAAAAAAAAAAAAAAAACAGCTTGATCCTAAACTTTTGTGGCTACCAAGAAGTTTTTACTGGTGGGCGCTCAACACCACTGTTTCTTATTTCCTGTTGTGTAGTCCACTTAAGCTTCCGATCTACTTCATTTTTGGGTTACGCTTGAATTGAGATAGCAAAACAGATGGACGGCGTGGATATAAAGTATATATACCACGGTAGGCCCCACAGCACCTAATACATTACCACACCCACCCTGAGGTGGTGCGGGCAACATCATCTGATCGGCGTACGTTAGCATGGTCTCTCTGATTGAAAGATTCCTTAGCCGTGTGGCAGACCGTCGGTGCGACGGCAGTCCTTAATCAGGAATGGAGCACTAGATGCTCGCCAAGTGGCCCTTTTGATGTGATGTATCAATGAGATTCCCTCATGGGCTAAGCCGTTGGGAAGCGATTGCGTGCTGATCCAACCTGACGTCCGTAATAATTGGTGCTCTATGGCCCTATCATGATGTATGTGTTTATCTCTACCGTCCATTCATTTTTTCAGATCATTTTACCGAATTAGCCCAAAAATGAGAGAGATTCAAATTTCAGGCGAACCACATTAAAGGAAACAGTAGTGATTAAACACGTACCATTGAAAACTTCTTAGGGTCCACACTGAAATATTTATTTGTCATCCAGCCTGATAACTACGTTGCACAGACGAAGAAGAAGGGAAAACGTATAGATCATCTTGATTCAAATTTTTTGTGGCCCTAAGTTTTTAATAGTGGGTGTTCAATCACCACTGTTTTCGGTTGTGTGGTTCACCTGAAGTTTGGATCTTCCTAGATTTAATATTCGCGCATGGTGGGGCTAACAAAGCTTTTTCAGCACCGCAGATGTCACTTCACTACCCAATCCGAGTCCCCATCGCAGCGTAGGAATCGGACCAGGAGCAGTCCAATAATTGAGTGAAACGCCCTAATTAGGATTTTGCATTTGTAAATTTAATCGGGGGAAGACTTTGGTCTCTCCTGTGGACCTCTCCTCAAACCTCCCTTTTTGTAATCAATTCATTTCTCTACATGGTGATGATGATTGAGGATTATGAATTTTGCTCTTCTTTCCCTTCTCTCTTTACATATTGATGTTGATTTATGATTATGAATTTTGCTCCTTTCGGTTGACAGTTTGATGAGAGATTAGAGATTAGGGTTTGAAATTGAAAATCCGCAGTAGGGAATTTTTCAAATCCCTAATCCATAACTTGAGATCTTTCAAATTTATAATTCCTAATTAGCATTTTCATATTAGAAATTAAAAATTCATATTAGGGGATTTTTCAAATCCCTAACCCATAATCGAGATTCTTCAAATTTCTAATTAACATTTTTCAATTGCTAATCCATAGTAGGGGATTCTTTTTTTTTTTTTTTTTTTTTTTTTTTTTTAATTTTATTTTAGAGATAACATTCCTAATTAAATGTGCGTATATATAGTTTTTTAATTTTTAAAAATTTTCAATCCCTAATTAAGATTTTGCATTTGTAAATTTAATTGGGGACTTTATTTTATTTTATTTTATTATTTTTTTATTTTAATCTAGTTACGGTTTTCAATTTTTAATCCCTAATTAGGGATTACAGATTAATTAGAGATTGTAGACTGAAAATCTTAAATTAGGTTTTTTTAAACATTTGATTAGAGTTTTGATTAAGATCTTCATTACAATTTTGATTAGGGTTCTTTGTTTGATCAGCGATATGATTGTTTTAGTAAGTTACCTTTGTCTTAAATGTTATCTCTAAAACAATAATAATAATAATAATAATAATAATAATAATAATAATAATAATAATAAAATCTGGGAATGGACTAACCCTTGCCTAATTGATAATCTAGACCTAATTTGCTGAATGCTTGCTTGAATTACGGAATCACGTCGCCATTGGAAAGTTAACTTGATAAGCTAAAACTGATTATTATATATATTTTTTTTATAGCTTGAGTGATGTTTAACCTTTGAACTATGGCCATGTTCTTTGTTGACAAAAAATGAATAACCACCTTGATTATTGTCAGCAACAAGCCTTTTGAGGCAAATATTTGTAGAATGATAAAACCATGAAGTCATCGACTTGGGTTTCATCTTGGACCCTAACATTGTTTCACAAGAACCCTTGGTCAAGCCTGCATCACAGGTGAGTGATGTATCCATCAAATTCACTTAAAATTTGCTTCTGGGAATAGATTCACATAGAGAAACCTCCATTAAGTTGTGTTTATAGGTTTTAGGTTTTCCAGAAGACGAAATCCGTTCCTTCTCCCTGTTATTTCCATTGTAACAAACATGTCCTTTGTGTATCTGTTGCAATCAATTAATAACCACTTTATCATTCTTATGTTAATTGGGCATATTTTTAGTATTACATGTGTCAATGAAAAAAGTTCTTTAAAGCTATTCTTTGGGCATATTGGTTCTCTAAAGAAAATCTTTGCTTTTAGTTTCTCTCTGAATAGTTTCTTTGGGCACTACTCTTTGTACCACATCTTAGCGTTAGTTTTTGATGGCAGTTTCATTTTATGGTTTCTATTTTTGAAGTTTTTGATAATAATTCCCCGGATGTGGGTCTGGATGTTGTAGTTTTGACCTTTTCTTTCTAAGTTTTGTTAGGTTATTTTAGTTGTTTTAGTTGTCTTTTCTTTGTATAGCTCCTTTAGGTTTTCTAGTCTTTTGCCTCTTCTTTTTTTCCTTATTTTTTTTCTTTCCTTTTGTTTTCTTCCTGTTTGTAGTCCCTTGTGTGCTTTAATAAATTTCTTATCTTTCAAAAAAAAAAAAAAAAAAAAAAAAACACAAAAAGTGGATGTGTTAAATGAACTTCTAGTTAATTTTTCATATTATTTAAGATTCTTGCAACATTATATATATGAATTTATATTTGTAGACTACTTATGTATATTGTTTCCTTTCATAATCTACTTTCTCAGTCTTTTTGGGTGGTTGTTATTACTTTCTCCGTCGTTGGTCCTATTGTGGGCAGAGCATAGCTGAAATTCACATTGTTTATACAATATGAAATTTTCAACTCAACTATTGAATTTGGGACACGGACCACTTTCTCTTCAACTTTCCATTTGACAATCACCAATGGGATGGTTAGGATGTCTGGCCAGTAAGACTTTTGTAAATTAGCATGCATGTATGCAGTGTGCTGGGTTGTGATAATGTTGCGAGTTGGGGGGAAAGCATATTGTAGAGATATGTTGTCTTATTTATGGACATTATGATCACTTAAGTTTTCAGTTTCTACAACTAGGCCTGTTGTTCAGTGTTCCAAACCATCAATATGATGGGCCATGCCCCATATTGGTTGCCCATGTACCAATAGCCGTTCAGTTTGGAAGAGCCTAGCCAAGAATTCTTGGCCTTCATTTGTTTTTGGAACGTTGCTGTATTGGTACCGGAAGCTTGAGAAAATGAAAATTGGACAAACGCCTTGTCTTAATTTTCATTCTTTTGATTGTCCCGTCTATATATATGTTGGCTACCGGATAAAGGGTCAAAACTTCCCCATCTAATCTGGGAGACTTAGAATGCATGGGCCATATATAGGCCCTCAAGTAAATATGGTTTGGATCCCTGAACCATGGGCTATGTATGCAAGCAAATGGTATAGTTATTCTTGGGTCAAGCATTGTATCCTACCTCTTTTAGTTATGCTTTTACAGGGGATCTTGTGCTTATTTTGTGATTCTAGTTGTTTTTTGAAATGACCATGTTTTGCTACATTCATCATTAATATTGACACTCCATCTTCCTCTTTCATACCTTCTGCTTTGGTTTATGTAGCAGATTGTAAGAATCCTTAGGCCATCTCTAAGTCTTACTGCATTCATCATTAATTTGAAAGTGTCCCAAACATGCTGATTGCAGCTAGTTCAATGTCTTTGCATCAATAAGCTCAGATGAGCTGGCCTTTTGCAGTTGTTTTTGTTTTTGTTTTTTTTTTTTTTGTTTTTTTTTTTTTTTACTGGCTTAAGTCCAAATTGCAATTTAATTGCAAGTAGCTGATTGTAGTTTGTTGTGTTTTGTGGTTTTTTTTTTTTGATGGTAACAATGCAGTGTTTGGGTGATGATGAATAAACGGACTAGAAGATTGTCCCAAATGCCGGAAGAAGTTAGAGGGGAAATAGAACCTTATTTGATCGAGCATGTTGCTATCTTGGATGAGGACAGTCGAAAACTGCCAAAGCTCAACGATAACTCTGCGGATTACATGAGGTGAGAGTGAGCATATAATTTCTTCTATTTCCTTTTTTCCTTTTTTGTCAAGTGGTCAGTATACACTATGTATCATCTGTGTTTGGGTAAACCATATTCTGGCAATATGATTGGTATTGGAAACATCTGAAAATCATGTATGCTTCCAGTGATTTTATATTAGATTTTGATTTCATTCAAATATTCTCGTGACATGTGGTTTCTCTTTGGTAGTAGTGAAGCTAGGAGAGTATCTTAGTACCATAATTACTATATTGATTTGCTAGGGCATTTGATTCAAACATGCATGATTTCTATTTTAATGATTATTTGAGGTCATTTCATAATTGCTTCCCAAAGTCATGATCCTTGATGTGTTGCTGACATACATTATTTAATTTAATTAGGTTCATGTAATACATAAATGGGCTTGGGCAGGTACTCCAAATGAAGGGGCTGCTTGGCTCCATTTGCAGAGACTAGTTAATACGTGGCACAGGATACTGTTAATTCCAGTGACTGGAGGAGTTGTCGTTGGCATGATGCATGGATTACTTGAAATTTTTGACCAAAGAAAGACCAAGGTCTTCTCGGAGCGGGGCTTTGATCTGCACGCACTGAGTCTTCCCTAGAATAAAGGCCATACAGGCTGCTGTAACATTAGGCACTGGTTGTTCTTAGGGTCCTGAAGGACCCAGTGTTGATATTGGTAAATCATGTGCAAATGGGTTGTTCTTTAGGTCTTGAGGGACCCAGTCGCTGCTATCCGATCCATTCTTTTCTTTCAGTAGACCCAATTGCTGAAGAAATTCTGTTAGATCGATCTGAGGCCTCTCATCCTGACCTGCCAATAATGGATATTCAGGTGAAAACTCCACCTCTTCATCTTTTATTACTGGATTTTCTAAATAGCCTTTTGCATTTGCATACGAAAATTGGGATTTTCGCTCATGGGTAGGAGGTCGGTTCTGGCTACTGCTGTTCTTCAGTTCTTGGAGCTTTTGATGAATGGCATGAAATGAGAAAGGCCCACCAGAATTTGTTGAGTGAGTTGGCAGAGATAGCTTGTGCAGGTGGAAAATTAAACAACTCCTTTGTCATTGCAACAATCAAGGGCTTGCGCTTTGTTTTAGAGCAAATTCGGGTTTTGCTTTGTTGCTTCTCTAAAGTACTTCTGTCAACATGAAGGAGTAGGAGACGAAATGTAGTTTCTTCATTGAAATTAAATTTACACGCACTAACTTTTTTTTGGCAGGAGCTGAAGCGAGAAATTAGCAAAGCACGCATATGGATGATGAAACCGTTCATCAAGGGTCCAACTTGGGTAACTATCATTTTTATTTATTCCGATCTATATATTTAATTTGTTCTTTATATTCTTTGAATTTGTAGCTATGGTTCGACCAAGTGTGGTCTAAGGCAGCTCTAAGCATTTGAAGTAGTGCAAGCGATCCAAGGTTGGAGTACATGCAGCGTCGCTAGGCATGGTATTAACAGATTTGCTTCTAAGGTAACTTTGGTGGCATTTCCAAATGCCCTAATGCCTGTAGCTTTCCTTCTAAAAATTAATGTATTTTGGATGAGTTCTAAATGATAAAACACAAGTTGAACTTAAGTTAGTGATTCATTCATTCAATTACAATCATTCATTATTGAATGAATGATTATGCAGGTGGTTATTGAATGAATGAATGATTATGCAGGTGGTAATTGAATGGATGAATGAATGATTACGCAGGTGGTAATTGAATAAGTGAATGATTACATTTTTTTTTTAAAACGTAGGATATAGCTACGGATATTGACCATAGCTGATAATTTGACAACGGTAGCTGTATCTATAGGTACTTTTGGCTACAGAAATCTTCGCTATAGATTATATCTGTAGCTATTGTAATCTCTGGCTATGGATTAAATCCATAGCCATATCTTTTAGACCATTGGCTCAGCACCAACGACGACGGTCAAGGGTTATCGTGAAACAATGTTAGGGGTCCAAGATGAAACCCAAGTCGATGACTTCATGGTTTTATCATTCTACAGATATTTGCCACAAAAGGCTTGTTGATGACAATAATCATGGTGGTTATCCATTTTTTGTCAACAAAGAGCGTGGCTATAGTTCAAAGGTTAAACATCACTCAAGCTAAAAAAATAAAATAATCGGTTTTAGCTTATCAAGTTAACTTTCCAATGGCAACTTGATTCTGTAATTCAAGCAAGCATTCAGCAAATTAGGTCCAAATTACCAATTAGGCAAGGGTTAGTCCATTCCCAGATTTTTTTTTTATTTTTTTATTTTTTTTAGAGATAACATTTAAGGCAAAGGTAACTTACTAAAACAATCATATCGCTGATCAAACGAAGAACCCTAATCAAAATTGTAAAAAAATCTTAATCAAAATCCTAAAAAAATCTTAATCAAAATTGTAATGAAGATCTTAATCAAAACCCTAATCAAATGTTTAAAAAAACCTAATTTAGGATTTTCGGTCTACAATCTCTAATTAATCTGTAATCCCTAATTAGGGATTAAAAATTGAAAACCGTAACTGGATTAAAAAAAAAGTCCCCAATTAAATTTACAAATGCAAAATCCTAATTAGGGATTGAAATTTTTATTTTTTTTTTAAAATACGCACATTTGATTAGGAATGTTATCTCTAAAAAAAAAAAAAAAACAAATAGGAAATCCCCTACTATGGATTAGGGATTGAAAAATGCTAATTATAAATTTGAAGAATCTCGAGTTATGGATTAGGGATTTGAAAAATCCCCTAATATGAATTTTCAATTTCTAATATGAAAATGCTAATTAGGAATTATAAATTTGAAAAATCTCAAGTTATGGATTAGGGATTTGAAAAATTCCCTACTGCGGATTTTCAATTTCAAACCCTAATCTCTAATCTCTCATCAAACTGTCAACTGAAGGGAGCAAAATCCATAATCCTAAATCAACATCACCATGTAAAGAGAGAAGAGAAAGAAGAGTAAAATTCCTAATCCTAAATCAACATCACCATGTAGAGAAACGAGTTGATGCCGATTCGAGAAAGAGAGGGAGGTTGAACTCGAGAGGGAGACGGAGAGGTCGACCGGTCTCTCCTATTTCTTCTTCTTCTTCTTCTTCTTTTTTTTTTGTTCGCACTGTTGGAGAGATTATTTTTTTTTCTGCATGGGGGGAGAGACGTGGGAGAGAATCTCTCTATGCAATTGGAAAGAGAAACTGGCTAACGCCGTTTGCTCTGCTGTTTGGAGGAGTGAAGCCGCCCCGCATATGAGGGCCAATAGAATGTCGCCACCTCAACTCAGTAGCCCTTAAGGTACTGAGTTACTTAGTACACAATCCGATTCCCCTGCCATGATAGACTCGGTCTGGGCATGCATGGTCTCTGTGGGCTATGCAGTGATGTATACGTATCATCCATGCCGTTCATCTATTTTAATGCATGTACCCAGAAAGGAGGCAGATTTAAGGATTTAAGTGGGCCACACCACAGGAAGTAGTAGTGATAGCGATGCCACCGTTGAAACTTTCCTAGGGCCATTGTGATGTTTATTTGCCATCCACCCTGTTCCAAAAGTCACATAAACTTGGATGAAGGGAAAATACAAATATCAGCTTGATCAAAAACTTTTGTGGACCAAGAGGTTTTCAATTGTAGGCATTCAATCCCCACTGCTTTCATGTGGTGTGGTTCACCTAAGCCTTATATGTGCCTCATTTTTATAATCATGCCTTAAAATGATATGTTAAAATGGATGGACGACATGAATAAAATACATACATCATAGTGTGCCCCACAGAATCTCTACTAGGACAGTGTCTTTGCACGGTAGGACATAGTCCGTGTCCAAGTATATGAGACTCGGATCGCGCAGTGTAGATGAGGGTACCAAAGTCTGTTGACAAGGCAAAAGCTTTGTTGAACGTTGGAAATAATGATCACAAATATTTTATTTTGATTTTGAGTGTGTGGGCTGACTTGTATTGATGATTTAGTAGACTTAGAGTCCTTATTAGCCCATTATCTCAACATTCTGCAGTAGAATTCATGAAAGCTAGAGAATCCAGGGCTCTTTTGCTTAAAAGTAACTTCTTATATACGACCTAAAATTTCGAGTAAGAGACCCTGGTTATAAAGAGTGAATGTGCTAAATACCCTCTTTTCCTGCACAAACGTGCGGTGTCTACTTCATGTAGTTAACGTTTTTCTAGGAAATATGTTGATTCACTTTTGTTTTGTTTTGTTTTTTTTTTTTTTTTTTTCCCTTTTGTTTTGAATAATTTTTATTTTTATTTGTTTTTGGAAATGTTATATTTTTGCATCTGGTCACTATGCATCCTTTCATTTATAGCAATAGCCACAATTGTTTAGCAAGGATTTTATATTTATAAGCGGTCACATCCGAACAATAACTTGGCTATGGTTATGATATTGGTACTTTCAATTCGTAAACTCTAGTATGCAATTTGAGTATAATGTTGTGAAAAACGAAAACAACATCCACAAGGAGTTGTAGGATTCGTCAGGATATGATTTTGCATTTGTGATGGGGACATCAGAGGACATACTTGGGTGTACCAAAGATGGAGACGACCACCTACATCAAAGCACTTTTCTTTGTGAATGGGAGACGAGTTCCAGATGGGGTCTGTCGGGCCATTTTGAAGACCCCACATACATTGGACGTGCATTAAAAAGACCTCATCTTGAGATGATGCATGTGGCCTGCTTAAGAGATCATTTTAGTCATATGATTTCTATTTTGTGTCAATCCGACTGTTGGATCTTGTCAATTAGGCATCGGGCCACTGCATCTTTTAGATTTGGGCCCCTTAGACTCTGATCTTGCTTTCTTTATGTTTTTTATTATTTTTAGGGGTTATTTGATGGTTGAGATTGATAATGTATATTTTAGTTTTGTTATTTGGATGATGGGCCACTTTACTAAAGTGAGTGAGATAATTGTAATTATGCTGGATTTTAATTATAAAAACATAGGATGGGTGGAGTTCCAACCTTATTGAAGATTTGAGGAAAAAAGAAGAAGAGAGAAGCTCTCTTGTGTGAAGGAATTTTTTCATTATTTCCTAAGCATTCCAATTGAATTGTGGAATGGTACAAACTTATTTGGTGGTGTATTCCCCAAGGTATTCTTCTTCTTACATCCTTCCCCTCTTTTTCGAAAGGTATTCTTCTTCTTCTATTGTCTTCCTCTTTTCATTCCCATTACAACCTTTTAAACTCTAGATTTTCAATTTCTTATTTACCCTAATTTAAAAAACCCTAATTCCAAAATCCCAAATTCTCATGAACCTTGATTTTTCTAATTTAAGATTTTTCCCTTTCCCGACCCTAATAATAAGACTTACAAATCTGTTCATTGAGTGTGGAACATGTCTATGCTAAATTGGTAGTTTTATTCTTTCATCGGTCCTATTTTTAATGATTTATGTGATTTCTTACGGGCATCTAATTTAGGTTAAATCAGATTTTATTTTCTATTGTTTACTCTTAATTAATTAGTAGGTTAACATCTTTTGTTAATTGAATTACTTTATGAACTCTTTCATAATTTTCACGTTGCATGTTAGTAGGGGTGTACATCGGGCCGAACTGAGTCGAACTACGCTCAACCCGGCTCGGCCCGGTCACTAGCCAAACCAGCCCGAACCCGGCCCGATCACCGGGCCAACTTGTCCAGCCCCAACCTGGCCCAGTCAGCAATCGGGCGAGTTCGAGCAGAGTTTGGGCTAGTTTCGGACCAACAATTTGGACAGTCTTGATTTTTTAACTTTGCTCCATCTACTCCGTGGGAAGGGCTTTGGCAGGTAACTTGAACGGCCTTAATTTTTGAGGACTTTTGTCATAGATTTTTGGGACTTTACTCCATCTGCAAAGGGACCCATGATTTGGACGGCCTGGATTGTTGTAAATGGTTAGGGTAACTGGGTAAGAATTTAGGAATATATATATATATATATATATAGGCCGAGTCGGGCGGAACTGGAACATATCCGAACTCGGCCTGAACTCAGTTCCGGGTCGGGCCGAGTCGAGCGAGTTAATCGGGCTAGCTCGGTTTGTGTACAGCCCTACATGTTAGCATTAAATCATGTGTCCTGCATCAAATTTGGTATCAGATAATATATCTAGTATAGAATTTTTGTGTAGCATCTAGGTTAGAGTCACATCTAGGGTTAGTAGAACATTCATTACATATAGGATCATATTGCTGATTTTTGTTTATTTATTTATTGTTTAGAGTATCATATTGCTGAATTTTTAGCTTACGTTTCCACTTATACCATTACTTAATTTTCAGCATAGAAATCTCAGGTTATCACATTGTTGAATTTTCTGTTTGACACCCTTAGATTACTACCCTGCCGAATTTTCAACATAATATTTGAGGATAATCGCTTGTTGAATTTTCTTGTTGGTGTGTCTAGCTTGATCTCTAGGTTAGTTTTATCATTGTCCTAGGACCTAGAGTTTCCCTTTTGGAGTTACCTTGTGTATGCCCCCACTCGTTTTGGATGTGTGGCTTTGGTCTACATCCCACTATGAATTTAGAGTAGATTGACAAGGCACTTAACACTATCAGCAACTGTCTGACGGCTATTGAAGTGCACAATAGGACCACCACAACTCAATTGACCGTGATCAATGCGCGTGTCAACCAACTTGAAGTCTCCCTTTAGGCAAACCCCGATACTCGGGAAGATGTCCAATCACAAGTTGGGGATCAAGTTGACATTATTCCATTGCAATTATTAGCCGTGCCTTAAGTCAAATCGTAGAACGTAATGATTGGTCCGGGAATTCAATTTTCTACACTTACACCAAGTGTGGTGGCAAAAACTGCAAAGTGATCCTTGATAGTGGCAATTGCATCAATGTTGTATTTGCTCGCACCGTAGACTGCTTAGCTATGCTAGCCATTCCTCACCCTCAGCCCTATTGAGTCTTATGGGTTGACGCATCTTTAATTTTGGTTTCTTAACGTTGTCCCATTTCCATTCAGTTTTGTTCCTATACGGACAAGTTGTGGTGTGATGTTTTGCCTATGGATATAGACTACATCATTTTGGGTAGGCCTTGGTTATATGACAGAGACGCAACACTATTCAGTCGATCAAATACGTGTTCGTTTCTGTATGGAGGCAAAAAGATTGTCTTGAAGTCTCTCCTGCCCAAAAGCATCCCTAAAAAAGAGGACGTCAAGACATGTGGTCCTGAAGATGTGACAAAACTCCAGCTTGAGTCTCTTTCTATAGTTAATGCCAAAGAGTCTGAAAGAGAGACTAAAACTGATTTGACGTTGTATGTCCATGTGACAAGTGAGGTTACGCCTAAAGTTATTATGGAGATGTCACCTGAGGTTAGCGTAGAGTTACCATCTGAGGTGAATCCAATATTGGAGTCTAGTGTTGTTATTTTAGAGGGCATACCGGATGAGCTTACATTCATGCGAGACATTCACACATTGACTCTACTAAACCTTCATCATGATCAAATGAGTACTGGGGAGGATGTGGATTTGGAAAGACAAATAAATGAGCCTATGACCCCTATAGATTGCATACCCATGCCTATGTTCCATAGGCCTTCAGAGTTTGCATATGCATCTATACAACATACGCATGATTTGCATGTGGAGAAAAGAATCAATATAAGCAATGAAACATACGAAACGATTGTTGACTCACACCATAGGTTTAAAGAGTTTGTTATGGGTGACGAAGTTATGATTAAAATATGTCCAAAAAGGTTTCCACAGAGAACCATAAAAAAATTACAAGCCCATAGCACCGGACCATATAAAATCTTGCTTACTTGATAGATCTTCTACCTAACATGGGTATCAGTTCCACATTTAATGTGGACGATCCTGTACCATTTTGTGGACATTCCCCTAACCCTCACATGAACTTTGATGATGATACCCCCGACCGATCCCAAAATCCATGGCTATTACCGGACCCCTCTTCTCAACCTTTACCATCTGTACCATCCATACCGATGAGAAGAGAGGAGATGAAGGATATCTTAGATGAAGAAGTGGTTTCCACATGGCATGGCGGTTATTAGGATTACCTTGTCAAGTGGAAAGTAGATCAAAATCAGACAGTACATGGATCACAGAGGTAAAGATTCAACAACGAGACCCGGATCTCCTTGAGCATCACTGTAACTTTAATTCGTCAGAGGTGAAATCTCCTCAGTCGAGGGGAATTGATGGGGACATCAGAGGACTTACTCGGGTGTACCAGAGATGGAGAAGACCACCCATATTAGAGCACCTTTCTTTGTGAATGGGAGACGGGTTCCAGATGGGGCCCGCCGGGCCATTTTGAAGACCCCACATGCATTGGACGTGCATTAGGAAGACCCTATATTGGGATGATGCATGTGGGATGCTTAGAAGTTCATTTTTGTCATAAGATTTCTATTTCGTATCGATTCGACCGTTGGATCTTGTCGATCAGGCCATAGGGCTATCGAATTTTTTAAATCTGGGCCCATTAGAATCTGATCTTACTTTCTTTATGTTTTTTTTTTTTTTTTTTTTTGTTATTTTTAGGAGTTATTCGATGGTTGAGATTGATAATATATATTTTAATTTTCTTATTTTGGATGATGGGCCAGTTTACTTAATTGAGTGGGATAGTTGTAATTGTACTATATTTTAATTACAATTTTTTAATTAAAAAAGCACCGGGTGGGTGAAGTTCCAACTCTAGTGGAGATTTGAGAAGAAAAAAGAAGAGAGAAGATCTTTTGTATGAAGGAATTTTCCTCATTGGTTATTTATTTATTTATTTATTTTTAAACCCTCCATTCCAATTGAATTATGGAAGGTTACAAACTTATTTGGTGGTAGATTCCCCAAGATATATATATATATATATATATTTCTCTTGTCTTCCTCTTTTCCTTCCCATTACAACCTTTTAAACCTTAGATATTCAATTTCTTATTTTTTTTTCAATTTTTAAAAACCCTAATTCGAAAATCCTCAATTTCTACCCTAATTTTCTTAATTTCAGATTTTTCCTTTTCCCAATCCTAATAATAAAACCTACAAATCTGTCCATTGAGTGTAGAACGTGCCTATGCTAAATTGGAAGTTCTATCCGTCCATCGGTCCTAGTTTTAATTGATTTATGTGATTTCTTAGCATGCGGGCATGTGATTTAGGTTAAATCAAAATTTATTTCCTATTATTTACTCTTAATTAATTGGTACGTTAGCATCTTTTGCTAATTGAATTACTTTATAGATTCTTTTATAATCTCCACATTGCATGCTAGCATTAAATTATGTGTCCTGCATCAATTTGTTTATTATATTTGCCAAGTTTTTAACAGTTTTATGATTGCATGTGTTTTTGGTGATTCTGTACTTGGGTTAGTGGTGAGAAAGTTTCTTTCATATTAGATTCTTAAAAAAAAAAAAAAAAAACAAACCTCCACTGTAGTTACATTGGAGGTTTTTTTTTTTTTTTTTTTTTTTTTTTTTTTTTTTTTTTGGGTTAGGTTGTTAGTACACACTCATGTCAGTACACACATTCCATGTTAGCCACCCCACTAGCGATCGATACCAAGACCTCAAGTGTTGAAATTAATGTAGTTGCCATTCAGAGTGCAGTCTATCAATATCAAACAATCAAAACAATTATACAAGAAGCAAATGACAATCATACAAGAAGCAAATGTTTCGATTGTTCTCTCCGTGCACCTGAGAGCAAATGTTTCTCAATCCGTGTTAGCTTGAAAACATTTCCATTGTTGGAGTGTACTTCCAAAAAGCATCCCTAGTAAACAATAATGTGGGCATTCATTTGTTTTTTGGCTTTGGTTTTATTCATGAACATGTATTGCTTGCTGGTAGCTGTTGCATTGGAGAGAGCTGCACTTTCATATGAGTATTAATTTTGTGAAGAGGAAGCTTTATCCAAACATGGATTTCTACTCTTGACTTAATATATCAGTATATTCAGGAAATTGTTTGTTTGCTCTCCTACTTTTGTAGGTATTATCACTTGTTTGTCTTAACCAGGCAATGGAATTCCCTACCGAGTTCTTCCCTGTTTTGTTAGCAATCCCTCGCATGGCTGGCTACCTATCACACTGGAGAATCTCTTGATGATCCTGACATGAAGATCATGAGACCACAACAGGTTAATTTTATCGCGGCATGTTTGGTGGCTTTTTTTTTTGTTCTTATGAGTAAAATGACTAAAAGATTTCGTGCCTTCGATCTTCCAGGAATATATTGATGTATGGTTCCAACATTACATGCCTCTCAAATAGAGGCTGATATCCACGGAGGCTGACGGGCTTGGTCAGGTTTTGATTTCTGATGCAACATGGTGGCGACTGGCTAGATCTGCAGTGTAGCGCATATGAGGAATTAAATGCACATTTTTGTTGTAGCACCATGCATCTATTGCCTGAGCCGAGGTTGAACCTGATATGATGAATTAAATTCATCTTGTATTTCTAGCACAGAAACACCCCCTCAATATTTCTACTAATTTTTTAAAATTAACTCTTTGCTTCTCTATTGTGCACCTCATTAATCAATTGTACAATTTCACAATGTATGTATTATGAGGAGTTCTAGCATACTTCTTTCTTATTGAATGCAAAACATAATGGTTTGATATCAAGCATAACTGAAGTCAGCTGATATGAGTTCCAAACACCCAACATATGCTAAAAAGTTCCCTAAAATATACTGTTTGGCCTGGCTTCTTTCTGTACAAGATTTATTGTTCAATTACCTGGAATTTTCTCACCTATTATTGTCTAAGAAAGATTCAGTGATGTTTCTGCAATAGTTACAACCAATGTGGCATCCAGTCTTACTTCAACACCCCTCACCTTACTTTACTGAGGATGTATTCCAAATAGATTATTAAGTGTTCTGTCAGAGTTTTCATTTCATTTGATATAATTTGTTCTATGTGTTTTTTTACAAGAGTGGCTTGTTCAGAAGAAAATATTGATATTCTAAATTGGTTTTTGAATGTCAAACATTGTGTTGGAGACGAAGTCTGTCTTTGATTAGCAATGAAGCGGTTGTCGCTGTGGGAGAGTACAAGGTGATGTTAGGTATTCAAAGGTTAGCATCTCCCATGATGCCCTCATAGTGCATGTAAATTAAAAGAATACCTCGTAGAAATTACACCACTATTTCTCGACACTCTCTGAAACTATGTTTTGGTCCTAGTTTACTACGTATTTAGAGATGACAATACTGAGGAAGCAACTTAGTACAAATATAATTGATTTCTGAGAAGGAATAAATATGTTGTGAATCTGCCCAGAAGTAATTTTTCTCATGAACAAAATGATAATTAAGCACGGTGTGTCTTGTGGTAGGTTTACTGCTGATTTGGTTTTCTTTCCTTCCCTCATTTACTTCTGTCTCTAATTTTTATTTACATCATCTGTTTCCTAAACATGATATGTTTATGGTTTAGACTCGGAGTTGGATTTTAGTTTTGCACAGCTTAAAAAATGGTTGAGACTCTTCAACTGTACACATTGCGCTGAGAAGAATACATTAACCATCTGATTTTATTATTTTTTTTTCCAAAATTGCCACTTACTATTTTAATCTTAACCATCCATTTGATAGCCATTAATTAGATGGTTAGGATTGCTTGATTGGTGTGAATATAGAGATGCTCCATACACGACGGGACTGACCATTTGGATGGTCTAATAGCTGTTCATCAGTGTCACATATGAGGATGATGAATCATTACCAATTTTTAAACTGTGAAAAACTAACATAGAGTATGCCTCTATATTTATTAATGAAAAAACTGACGGGGAGGCAGGTAACAGGAAATAATGGGTAGAAACATTCACTGATGATAAATGTTACTGATTGCAACCTGTTCACAAATGGATGGTTCGTCACATTTATTTTCCTTGCTTAGGTAATGGGATAGCAAGGGTAATTCTTTCTTTAGGTTGACAAGGTATTATACACATTGTCACCAACGTGTGTTATAGTTGCCAAGTACAGTTGCTCTGTTTTTTTTTTTTTTTGCCTTATACTATTCTGTTATCAGCCCTCTTCTTTTTATTTTTCTCTTCTCTATAGAAAAAGCTCACTGGAAGTGTTATAACTGGTCCCAGCCTCTAAAATGAGGAGTAAAGCTTGAATAGAATGGACACAAAAGATAAATTTCCTTCAGTTGTATCTATGACTGGATTTATTATTTACATCTATCTATAGCGGTACATTGTTTTTGTTTTTGTTTTGTTTTGTTTTGTTTTTTTTTTTTTTTTTTTTTTTTTTTTTTTTTTTTTTTTTTTTTCATGAAAAAGCAGATTTCATTCATTCATTGAAGTGATTTTCTAAACAACATCCAAAAGAACCAAAAACAAGGCCCACTAGGATCTTTAAATTGCCACCGTCAGATCCAAAAATCCAAAACGGATCTGCTGCCGAAGCCGTAGAGGGTGCAACCCTGGCACTTGAGGGCATAGGGACATTCATATCGCATTACAGTGTCTTGCTTTTCGAGCTAATGTGTGACGGCTATTTCTGTTTTTCAGTGTTCTTGGCCAAAATCTGTTTTTCAGCTTGGATTTCAGACTTTGGTTCATGCAGGGACGGTACATTGTAAGTTCACCCGCAAAGTGTAGGGAATTTTCTTAAGCAACACAACTATTATTGTGTAGGATGCCTTGAATTCTGCCAATCTGTTGGATTTTGCCAATATGTCATGCAGAGTAATCCTGTCTTGGTTGAACCGAGAGTATTTTCAGATTGACTCAAATTTGGTGAATTACTAGGTTACATGCTGTGATATTTTACACTTTCTTGGTTCAATAGAAAAGTGCATCGGGTCGATTTAGTCTGACCAAAGGGTATGTTTAGTTCGGGCAGATCTATTACGCAAATTTATGAAAATCGGGCTATTTAAGTCCTAAGTGCAATTAGGGCTTTAGATTATCACAATTACAAGTGTTCTCTTTAAAGGCGAAGATTTTCGCGAGATGAGAGGGGTTTCCAGCACTTGCAAAGGCTTGCGACATAGGGATGAACGTGATGAGGATAAATACTCCGAATCCACGGAGCTTCTCTGGACTCCTCACAGAGACTTCTCGAATCCACGAGGAAAGAAAATAGAAAATAGAAATAAATTCTATGAAATTCGAAACTGATTAATCGATGACTAAAAACGAGTTCACAACCCTTTAAATAGGGGTACCAAGCAATGAGAAAGAAATCAGAATCGAACTACAACTAGAACTCCTAGAATCCGCGACTTACTATAAATAGTAAAATTACTATTTATAGACGGTCGTGATGTCTACTAGTGCGCAAGGTTTTTAGCCAAAAATAGTAAGTGTCCTATTTGGCTTCACCAAACTGTTCTCCTAATTATTCTAAGCTCTTTTCACATTGGGCGCAACTCCTAAAGCTTGACGGATGAAGAGTTATAATCAAACTAAAACTTACTATTTATAGTAAAAACGAAATTAAAGCAGGGAAACGACCGTCGATCTAGGAGTTTTTCACAATTACGGGCGTCGCAACCCAGCATAGCAGGGTTGGTTGGCTAAAGTAGCTCGTTCTACCCCAAAATCATATATTTTACGTTAGGTAACTCATTCCGGATTGCGAGATACGCCTGATCTAAGGTCCGACGGTCCAGATCACTTTTGTCGTCGACCGGGCCTTTTCTGATCCATCTTGGCTATGAAACGTCCACGACCCGCTCTACATCAGCTTGAGAATGATTTTTTAAGGGGTCGCCCATATCATGAGGAGATCGAGTATATATATAATCGATGAATGTGAGTCTATAAACTCTAAAATTTTGATTATAGTGGATCTTTGTTACTCTATGCTGTGATTATTATTTTTTTTTTTCGTAAGGGTTTTCTACATAAAAATATCGTTATGTTTTATATGTTATTGCTTTATTGGTTTGTTTTATTTTATTCAATTATTCTATATTCGTTGTATGTGATTCCGCAAAGTGCATAGATTGACAGTTGTGCTAGATCTGAATTTCTAATACCTAGGGTTGATATAAATTTATTAGGGGTCTGAATTCCAACAAAGAAGTATCAAAGAGACATGTTTAAGGACATTTAGGACTTTAGTGAAGATGTCATGAACGAAATTTGATATTTAAAAATTTGATAGGAAAAACAATTTTAATTTGTCGTAACAAAAGGTTAAGAATATTTTAGTATTACAACGGTTGAGCAAGGCGTTGTTGAATACCAAACCAAAAAAGATGTCGGCTGATGACAAGAGTGATCTCAGGTAGGAAGCTATGAGCATCATTTGTATATGTCTATTAGATAAGGTAATGTACAACGTTCTAGATGAGAAATCTCTTGTAGAGATTTGGAGGAAACTAAAAGACTTATACATGTCGTAGTCACTAAGAAATAAATTGTTTGTGAAGAAACAACTCTACGTGCTAAAATTGAAGGAATGATTAAATTTTCTAGAGCACATGAACATGTTTATAAAAGTGTGTAGTGAGTTAGTAAAGCTAGGAGAGATGGCAAAGGAAGAAGACAAGCGATACTACTTTTAACATCACTTCCCATATGATACGATTATGGGCTTATAAGGTGTCAGTGGGACACTTTTTTTTTTTTTTTTTTTTTTTTTTTTTTTTTCATTCAAGCATTTTCAACAAGAAGAAAATATTGTTTCTATCTAAACCATAACCACATAACATAGAACCGTTTACTATTACTAATTGTAGTTCTTGAGAGATCAAAAACCATAACCCGAGATCAAAAACCATAACAGGACAAGATCAAAAACCATAACAAGAGAAGAAAATAACCCAATCATTCCTCTCCACACACCATTTAACACAAGATAAAGATAACCCAGCCATAAGTAGTACTAGTAGTGCTGCTACTTAGTTACTCCATTTGCCATCTGGAGCAAATGGAGTAACTAGTAGTGCTGCTACAGTTGCCATCTGAAGCACCACCACCACCACCACCACCACGGTAACAAGATCCTCCATTTGACCCACCATATCCACGATCCCGTCCACCACCTCCACCACCACTGTGACTATAACCCCCTCCCCCTCCCCCTCCATAGCCATCACTGCTACGGCGACCACTGCTACGGAATCCTCCGCCACCGCCACCGTGTTGAGGGTCAAATATTGCATATTAGACCCTATATATTGCCTGGATTTACGAGCATGATACTGTTTAACGCCTGATTTTAATCATGTTTGTGATGCAGGGTGTATTTGAGAGCATGGACGGCAAAAAGTTGTTAAAAGCATGGATTTAATGATCTGAAGACACCAAGGCAAGGGAAGGACCCCAAGGGACCAAGATTAACGGATTTACACGCAAGAGATCCGAGAAAATCGAGAAACTGAAGCTTAAGTGGCCTGAAAGTCAGCTAGAATGCAAGATCACAAGGTTTCCACCATCCGTTTAGTTCGAAACTGCATATGTGGTCTGAGGACAATAAAATAACCGTACACGTCGAATTTCAGCTCCTGGATCCTTGTGGAAGTGACCTAACAGATAGATCAGCTCATGAATCTTTAATTTGGGGCCCACCTGAGATCTGGGTATAATTAAAAATTGGTCTCAAACCCCTTAAATTATATGTAGAATATAATGATCGAAGTGGATTTCGTGCAAGCATCACAATTGGGTCCCACTTGCAGTGCACGCACACCCTTCATGTGCATAAGATGTGCACTGTTTGAATTCGGATGGCCGATTGAACAGGGGGTTGCGGACGGCTTCAGGTGGGCCACCATCATCATATATTTAAATGATCCACACCGTTCAATAGCTTCAGGGCGTTAAACCGATGGTGCCCCGATCTACAAACTGATTTCCTCAGTTATTTCATGTACTTGAAGGATTCAAACGAAGAGCGAACGGTAGGGTAAAAACAACTCTGGACCACACCAAGTTGGATCCAAATTTGACCATTTCCAAATGATTTTTCGAGGTGAATACAATGGACGGAGTGGATTCCATAGACGCCGAAAGGAGTGGGCCCCACAGACAGCCAGCGCAAGAAGCGCTGGCTCTGTTTCGCAGTCCGTGAAAACCGGACGCTGTGGACCGCTATGTGCTTCTGATCACCGTCGGATTGATGATCCAGACCATCCACATGCTTCAACAGATGGCCAAGACCCTAGCCTAGGTGACGAAATGAGATAAAACAGCGAGGATGGGTCCCTATCAGTTCAAATGCAGGAACAGACGGTAGAGGCAAAGACTGAATGGGCCACACTAAATCTGAGAAAAAATGCCCATGTCTGACCTATTTTTCGAGAGGAATTCAATGGACAGATCGGATCTCGTTGATAACATCAATTCTGGGCCCCACTAATTACGCAAGTTCTATTTTCCGCATGTGTTACGCAGGGAAGTGCGTTTGGAGAGACCCGGCCTTTTCGAGACGTTAGACGTTCATAGCTGTGATCGGATAGACGATCCGAACCATCCATCATGTAGAGCGCTCAGAAAATTCCCAGGAGACGTTATCTCTTTGCAAAGAAAGCAAGGGAAGAGGGGAATGTGGCGCTATCAAGTTACGCAACTGCGTAGTTTTTCACGGAAGGAAACTTCCGTTTCCTGCTGGTAAACAGATTCCGCAGGAGCTGTTGCAGCTGATGTAAACCTCTATAAAAGGAGGAGAAGAGAGAGAGAGAAGGAAGCATCCTTGAGGCATCATCCACTGCTGGGCTTGGCATTCAATCGGACGTGAGAAAGAGAGTAGTTTAAGTTTTTGATTTGTTCATGTTTTGTTATTTGATTTTTTTTTCTAGTGTTTTAGCCCATTCATGTGTGGCTAAACCTCTTAGCTAGGGCTAAGAGGTGAAGCTTGCAGCGTGATGGGGGACCTTTTGCTTATATCTTTTATTTAGACTGAACCTATGTTTATTTTAGTTTGATTAACAGGAATACTTTCAGTTTTTAATGGTGTGTTGTGACTGAAATTACAATAGATCTGCAATGGCTTTGGATATTTTCTTTCTTCTTATGATTATGATGTCAGGAAGCCCTGTTGTTCACCATCGTCTCCTGGGCATGGTTGGATGTCGGTACCCCTCCTAACCTTCATGACATGTTGATTGGTTGGTAATTAGTTTAATTCTGTTGTTTGCTTTGTCTCACAGGCATGGTTTGGTGATGGAATCCATTCTAATTCATATACCTTTCATCTCTTGAAAACTATATCAACGAGTTAGTTAATTTCCATGATTCGTGAAGCGAGTAGTAAGATCTCCAGATCTCTACAAGTGGATCCTCGAATCTCTAGTTTCCTACAAGCATTAGTTTTATATTAATATTTTCACCATTATTCCTTCATATTTATTTAATTTAGATTACATCTCATTCTAGTTCTAATTCTAGTTATTTTCAGATAACGTACAAGTTTCAGTCCCTGTGGATTCGACCTCGGTCTTACCGAGTTTATTACTACATCACAACCCTAACTTGGGGAGTAAACACACCGCCTCTGCTTCCCCTGGACAAGGTGTCATTGAGACACAATTTTGATATATGACATTTGAGTTTGGCAACTTACCAATTTAAAATAGATTATGAATTGCATGTCCAATGGGAAAGGTATCACTAAAAATTAAATATTTAAAAATATTAATTATAAATTACTAAATAATTTTAAATTTTGAATATAAAAGTAAAATTGGATTTTTTAGGAGATTTTTTACTTATAAATTCACAATAAAACCGTGAAAAATTAAAATATACCCAATTTTGAAAATCTCACGAGTTGTGATAAATATCATTTAATAAAAATTGGCGATATTTCAGGATTTTGAAAATCTCGGCCGGATAACAGCATCGTGCAAGATTCGTTGGGCCATGAGGTGGCCAGCTTGTGGACCGAGATCCTTACTCAAATGAGTAGATGCCATTTTTGTGGTGCTTTTCCAATGATGCGTTTGAATGAGATTCCGGTCTTCCCATGGCATGAATCCCACTGTTGACACGCAAGTTAAGGGAAATCCAATGGACAGGATTGTTTGAGTTTCAGCCAATCTAGCTTAGTGTGTTGTATGATCCAGCGTTAAAGCTATCTTCCTAGGCAAACGATGCGTGCCGTTGTTGCTTGGTCGGTGAACAGTTTATCAAGTGGATGTAAAATCAATTAGCTTCTTTAAAAATACAAATAATCATAAGATCCATGACAGTAGAATGTGAGTTGTATACCAAAGTTTTAGGTTTGTGCAAATAAACCGATGGTGTGGAATTTTAGATTCTGAAATCTAAACGCCATGTTTTCCAAACACATGGGCCATGGTTTCTTAGTTTCTCAAGATGCAAATATCTAAACTTCACCGTCATATCCATGATTGAAATCCAAAAATTATGAAGGCTATGTTCTCTAGTCACTAGAGGCCTTTTGCAAAATGTCAGTCCCATCTAATCATAAGGTGGGCCACATTGCTGGCACAAGGATCATCTGTTCATGTGTAGCACCATGTAGAATGATACATATATTGGTATGCAATCCAATCCAATTTTAGAGCCTAGCATAACTATAACTAAAACTATGGGGATGGCTAGTTTGGCTTTGCTAAAAGAAAAAAAATAAATAAAAATAAAATTGAAAATAACTATTTCAGGCATTAAGGTCCCGTTTGGATACCACCAAATAAGTTTCTCTTTCTACCTGTAGATAAGTGACTTATTTCAGATGAGTAAGTTTAGCTTATGATTAGTTAATGTAACTTTTTTACTTAAAAGTACTTAATCACTTCAGTTAATTAATTTTTTTAGCTTTTGTAATTTTCTTCACTTCATAAGTTGCTGAAGAGAGGCATCAAGAGAGGCGAAAGAGAGCGGAAGCTGATAAGTATGTTGTTTGTCAAATATACTTATCTTCTTAATAAGTATAAACTAAGATAAGCTACTTGTGGAATAAGTAGTCCACAAGTAGCTTATCTTAAGTAACTTAAGATCCAAACACCTCCTAAGTGTGTTTGGTTAACTACTTAATCATTCTAGAAAAATAATATTTTAAATTACACTTTTTTTTTTTTTTTTTTTGCGGTGCTTGGCCCCGTTTCTTTCCACCTCCACAAACTTTCAAAAAGAACACACTTAAAATTGAAGGTCTCTCTCTTATTGTATATATAGAGTTCCAAACGGTGACTCAGGTGGGCCCAATTGTTTATGAACTCTGGAAGATATATCTGGCAAGTGGAGCTATCAATATTGAACCTGCAAGGTCCGTACAAGCCAGCCCACAAAGTAAAACCTAGGCCCGAATTTGACCCGGGGGGCTCAGTATGTTGAATCAGATCGGGTCTGATTGAGTCCGAATCGACTCAGATGAGTTGAAACAGAATTGTCTGAGTGTTAAAACCAAGGCAATTAAGGTTCCAAGAAAGGAAAAATATCACATGATTCCATTCTTATCCACCACATGATTGAGAATCAACAGTGTTGGAAGTTGTAACCTTTGCAAAAGGTAGATAAAGGGGGGATCAATGCTCAAGTGGAGCACCTGAGTCATTGGAGTTACTGTTTGTTCATCATATTCCAATCTGATAGTGATGTCACATTACCAACGTCATGGGATAGACATCAGGTAGAGAACCCTTCTTGGAATACCTCTAAGGTTGGCGAATGGGTCCGATCATGCCAGGCCAGAGCATGTTCAACCAGCTCATGAGATCAGCAGCCCAGTCTGCCCATGGCCCACCATCCAAATACTCATTCCATGTCAAGCCCAATTAATTATGAGGCCTAAAACTTGGGTCCAGTTTCAATCCATAGGCCTGGAAGCGAGGCCCAAAGAATACTTGATCCGAGTCATATCGGCTGCCATTTTCCTACTTTATGGGGAGTTATTTGATAGTCTGGCAGCATATGATGCTTGATACACAGGCGCCTGGAGATTGCTTAGAGATTGTATACACGTTATACATTAACTCAACTAAATTGCAAAATCTCCGAAAAATCAGAGTAGTTGAAAATTTTCTAGTTTCTGATTGGTGGACACTTGCTTGTTGAAAATAAGATTATCGCACCAATCTGATGGCTAGATAATCAAATAAGCTAATAATTTTTTGTTTGTTCATGATACATTTAAATTAGGCCACAACTTAGACAATTAAATTTGAATTAGTTGTGAGACATGGATGCAATTTCTAAATAATTTCAATGTGCCCGCTTCTCAGCCATCGCCCTCTTCCAGAGCATGAAATTCCACCCCTGCAGAGATATTGGGCATCGCAGGAGCTGGGCGGACTGGGTGTGGCATAGTAAGATAGCGCCGAAGATGGTGATTTTTGTCTGGAGGGTTCTCCAAGGAGCAGTAGCAGTGGATGAGAGGGTCCAAGCGAAGGGCATACCCCACCTTTTTCTTCATGGCGACCCAACAACTAAGGTATTGAAACACTTGGGTGAGTCGGCAAGGATTCCTCCTCTTCAGGTCCTAAACGTGGCTGGTAGAATGAATCAATGGTGGTGGGCTTCCTCCTCGGGGTGCAGCCTGACCCCCTTGCGCAAGTCAGTCCCAATCTTGATCCTTTGGGAAATCTGGAAGGCGAGGAATACAATCCGTTTTGACGGAATTGCAGTCTCCGTCCCAGTCATTATAGCCCGTGTCTCATGGTGGTTATCCACGCTGAACAGCAGCCTAGACCGGCCTCCCAACAGGGGCAGTGGCAGTATGCTTAGGATGAGGGGGGCGGTGGAACAGGGGCAGCGTCTAGTCCAATACTAGCTAGTAAAGTTGTCCACTCCGCCAACTGGATGGGCTAAGCTGAACATCGACAGGTTGGCTCGGTCTAACCCTGGCCTCTCTGGAGGAGGAGGTATATGTAGAGGCGACAAGGGATCCTTCCTCTTTGCATTCTCAGTGAGCTACGGGGTGAGATCTAATAACAAAGCAGAGTTGAGGGCGATGTGGGACGGGCTATCATTGTGTCGTTCCCTTGGGCTTAATAAGGTGGAGGTGGAAACAGATTCTAAATTCGTGGTGAATATTTTGAATGGCAACACCCAGTCGGCCTGGTACTGGAGGCAGTGGTCAAATAGAATTAGGAAAATGAATAATGAGTTGTTAAACAGAAGATGCCTTATTTCTTGAGTTCGAGATCCTCGACCAGTCAAGGAACTGGCTCGACTAGTTGAAGGTCTCTTTTACTAGTCGAAGGTATGTTTTGACTAGTTGAGGGTTACGCAGACAGTGCGCGGTTTGTGCATGGACTACGTAAATTTAAGGCGGTTTCTAGTGTGCGTAAGTTGGAGTTCCCCATCTATAAATAGAAGTCCCTAGGGTCATTCTAAGATATTCTAAGGCTTTGTAAATGTATTCCAAGGGTTTTTAAAAGGGTTATAGGGTTATCAAAGAGTGTAGCAAGGGTGAGAATCAATCTTATTTGAATCAGATAAGTCCTCTCTCTTTGTAATTTTTATTTTCATAGTGAAGATCTGTCGCTTTGTGCCGTGATTTTTTCCCAAAAGGGTTTTCCACGTTAACTCTTTGTGTTCTCTTGTGATTGTTTGGTGCTCTTGGATTGCTATCCTAGATCAATATTCGTGTGATTCTGCAGACCAAATCCCAATAAGTGGTATCAAAGCAATCGTTAGGGCATAGATCTGAATCTACAGGAATTGCAATACTGGGAAGTATGATGTATGATATTGAGAAATACTCAGGTAAAAATAACTTTGAGTTATGGAAGATCAAGATGATTAGTTCCTTAACCAAGCAAGGTGAGAATGGTGCTCTTGAGCTGAAAAAGTCTACTATGATTGATGATGAATGGAATACCTTTGATAAGAAGGCCTTATCCTCAATCCGTTTATGTCTCATGAATGAGGTTTTCTATAATGTTTTGAGGAAGAAAACTGCAGCTAGTTTATGGACAAAATTAGAGGATATCTATGCGAAAAAATCTTTTGAAAATCGCCTATACTTGAAGTGACAGTGGTATAACTTCAAGATGACAGAGGGTGGAAATATGAAGACCCACATTAGCAACTTTAATAAATTAGTTTGCAAATTGCTGGATATGGAGGAAGTGATTAAAGATGAGGAACAAGCATGTATGTTGCTGAATTCTCTTCTGACATCGTATGAGTCATTTAAGGACACAATGTGCACCATAATTAAAACCCTGAGTGTCAACGCCATTATCTTAGCCCTTTAAGGGAAGGCCGTGAGAAAGCTAAATGACGACATGGAGACATCTTCCGATGCATTAATTACGAGAAGCAGGAATTCTGAGCGAGGTAAAAAATCTTCAAGACCTAGATTCAAATTCAATGACAAGGGTAAAGGAAAAGTAAAGTGCTGAAACCTTGGGATGTCTGGACACATGAAGAAGGATTGTACCAATCCTAAAGTAAAGAAAAAAATTCAGTGGCTTCTTCTAAGGAGGCTAATGTTGTCACATCTGATGAAGAAACAAGTGGTGGTGATGTTCTGTCTGTGTCTATGGTTCGACACTTGCATGACAATCTTAGAGATAAGTGGATCCTTTACACAGGAGCATCATATCACATAATTTCTCATCGGGGTTGGTTCCCCAGTTACAGAGAATGTGATGGTGGACAGGTTTTTATAGGCAATGACAATGCCTGTAATGATGTAGCTATTGGTACGGTGAGCATTAAGATGTTTGATGGGATGGATCGTACCTTAACTGATGTCAGACACGTTCATGACATGAAGAAAAGTCTGATTTCTCAGTGCACTTGAGGCTATAGGGTGCAAGTTCACTAGTATTGATGGTGTCCTTAAAGTTTTAAAAGGAAAACTCGTGGTTATGAGAGCGCAGAGACATGGAAACCTTTACAGGTTGATTGAGAGCACTTCAACAGGTGGAGCGGCACGACTGTTGCAGATTCCACATCTGCACGTATGTGGTATGCACGTCTGAGCCACATGAGCGAGCGAGGTATGAAGGTACTGTCTGACCAATGTTTGATTCCAGCTTTTAAGAATTTTAATTTAGATATATGTGAGCATTGTATATATGGTAAACAATATACATTATCTTTTAAAACTAGAAAACATGTAAGAGAGTGCTTGATTATGTGCACTCTGACGTATGGTGGTCATCGTCAGAGATTTTTGTTGGAGGGTCGTCATGGTTTGTTTCATTCATTGACGACTACTCTAGGAAAGTTTTGGTTTACTTCATGAAACGTAAATTCGAAGTTTTCACCATATTCAAACAATGGAAGACAATGGTAGAAAAACAGTCAGGGCGAAAAATAAAAGTTTTGGGTGAGAGAATTTACGTTTTATAGGGCAAGAATTAATTACGTGGGTGGAGACATTTGTTGAATTATAGGCATGCGTTCAGCGGACGTTTTGCACAATCTTTAGTGAAGATAAGATCAAATGGTCGAACCTCGAGAAAGTCGAGGCAGATGGCCGAAGCTGAGGTCTATGGTCGAGCTAACCTGCAGAGGCCAAGCTGACCTGAGGGTAGTATGCCGAGCTGTTGAAGCTGAGGTGGTTTTGGCCGACCTCTCTTCCTTGGCCATTGAGGAATTCATTGGTCATGACCGGCGCCGGTCGACCTCGTGTTTCACTGAGATGTCCAAGTTAACCTCTTCTATTTAGTCAATCCATTTTTACCCATAACAACACCCACCATAGAAACTTCTAAATAAAAGGTGGGGTCCACAATGTTTTATTCCATCCAAACCCATTCATTAGGTGAAATCCAATGGGACGAAGAGACACAAAAACTCAGAACATTCCAAAACTTAGGTTGCCGTAAACCACCTAAATATGAAGGTTCTAGGTGTCGTAGTACATTAATTTGCACCCTCCATGAGTCGGCCCCATATAGCTTTGACGTACGGTACTTACGGTGCATTTCAAATGCATTTGTTATCACATTTCATATCTATGTGAAACGAAAGGTGAGAAAATATTCCCGTTTCCCACTCAGTTACAAAAATTGAAGAGGTCGAAGGGTCGGACGAGCGCCAAGTATATAAAAAGGTTCGGATGCAATTGTAGCCGTTCATTTTAGGTTAGTATCTGTTGGGGATAAAAAATACCAAGTCCCGAGACTCGGACTTAGCGCCTCGGGTCGCCGAGGCATACGTCAGAGCCGAGGCGAAGTCATAGATTCTGTAAACCGAGACAAAAGATAAGTCGGTCCAGACGACGAAACGGTAGTCCAGGCATGCCTCGGGCCGACCTTCTAACTGGACCGGCCGATAAAGGAAGGACAGCGCGAAACAAGGCCTCATCCCAAATATCTCGGAATAAGATCCCCGATCCCGAAGCTCACGGGATCGGATAAAGACAAGAGACGGGCACAATCCTGTCTCCGTGATACTAGGAGAAGAATCCTCTTACGATTGCACGATACTGGGAGAAGAATCCTCCTAGGACTAAACGCTCCAGCAGCTATAAAAGGAGGACCTCCATCATCTTGGGAGGTATGCAAAATTCCTTCTCAAAACCCCTCGCTACATTTAGACCCGGAATCCAAGCCTGACTTTGGCATCGGAGGGTCCCCTGCTCAAGCCAGGGTGTCCTTTGTTGTTCTCTTTGTGCAGGCACGCGAAGGTCTAAGGGATCAAACCGAATTTTTGCATCAACAGTTTGGCGCCGTCTGTGGGAACGTACAAAAAGTAATCCCTTATCTCTATTGAACTCCATGGTGATGACTAGAAGAACGGTCCCAGAAGAAGATTTGAATGAGATCGCGGTTCTGGGCCGGCGGAGCCCGGTCGCGCGGTCCCATCAGATCCCGTAACCCACCTAACAACCGCCAACGAGGAGCGACACAACAAGCAACAATCAGCGGGGTCGGAACGATGGGCGGTTAGATCAGGAGGTTCAAGAAATCCGATCTGATATGAATATGATGAAGCAGATGCTGGAACGAATGTATCAGCAGCAAATGCAGCCACTCCCGCCTCCCCAAGGGGAGACAGCGCATGTACCGACTGCAGCGGTTGATCCTCAACCTTCCGCGCCGCAGTCTTTCCGGCCGAGCCAACCCCAAGGCGCCTCTGAACCATCTCCAGCTCAGTCGGCCAACGCATCTTTGCCCCCAACCGATCTTCGACACGAGATAGAGCGAAGGAGGCGCATCCGACCTTCCATCGAAGGCACGGCAGAGAGTAGTGAACCTTGGAAAGTCGATATTCAAAATTTTAAAAGAGAAGTACGGGAGGAAATGGCGAAAGAAATGGCGGACATGAGGCATAGCCGAAATATGCATCCAACCAGGTCCGAAGCAAAGGCGTCCCCCTTTGTGGACTCGGTAATGGAGGCTCGGTTGCCCGAGAGGTTTCGCTTACCTCAGATCACCCCCTTTACCGGCAAGACCGACCCGACGGAGCATATCGAATGCTTCAAAACATATATGGAGCTCCACGATGCCTCGGATGCAGTAATGTGTCGGGCCTTTTCTCTTACATTGACCGATGTAGCTCGACTATGGTTCAAACAGTTGAAACCAAAGTCCATCAGTTCATTCGTTGAGCTGAGCGACGCCTTCCTCACCAACTTCATCGGCGGAAAAAAGAAATTGAAGCCCCCTGCACATCTGAACAACATAGTTCAGAAGCAGGGAGAGCTATTAAAAGATTATATCAAGCGTTTCAATTTCGAATCCCTTCAAGTTCGAAAACACTCAGAAGAAACGGCTCTCAATGCGCTCATGCAAGGAGTTAGAGATAAGCCATTCCTGGCATCTCTAGACAAAACTCCGCCCGATACTCTGGCAGAGTTTATGGCACGGTCGGATAAGTATGCAAACGCCGAAGAAACGCGAATTCTGCGTGAAACTAAAACTTTGGTCAAAGAGTCGGCCAAAAAGGAAGCCGACTCGACCGGAGGAAAGAAACGCAAGGATGATCGGGCGTACGATGAGCGAAGGTCAGGCAAACGCCCGGATCGACGATTTTCCACGTATACCCCCCTGAACAAAACTCAGGAACAGGTATTGATGGAAATCAAGAGTGAAGGCTTTGTCAACTGGCCCAATAAGCTCAAAAGTAATCCTAATCGGCGAGACAAGGATAAATACTGCCATTATCACCGTGATCACGGGCATAACACAAGTGATTGCCGTCACCTAAAGGAAGAGATCGAACGGCTCATAAAGGACGGCCGACTCAAAGAACATATAGTCAAAGCTGAAGTAACTGAGAGACGTCCGACCGAGAGTCAGCCGATGGAAGAAATCCGGACAATTATCGGCGGTCCGCGAGGTGGGGGCGACTCAAACAATGCTCGAAGGAATCATGCGAGAAAACTTAGTCAGCCTGAGTCCGAGCTTATGATTATAGATCGGCCACCAAAGGAGAAGAAAAGGGAAAGATATTGCATTTCATTCACAGAGGAAGACGCCCGAGGTATCTATCACCCCCACGATGACGCATTGATTGTCACCCTGACTATCGCTAACCGGAAAGTGTTTCGGATACTCGTCGATACGGGATCATCTGCAGACGTATTATTTACTCAGGCGTTCGATAAAATGGGAATCGAACGATCCATGCTACGTCCAGTTCAGACCCCGTTAATCGGATTTTTCGGGGACCAAGACGCTTGCCCAGAAGGAAGGCTGTTTCGTTGCCACTCACTGCGGCAATGCCCCACAGCAGACAACGATGATGGTGGAATTCTTAGTCGTCGATCAACCCTCAGTATACAATGCAATACTCGGCCGACCTTCTTTAAGTCTCCTCCAGGCCGTGGTATCCACATACCATCTTTCCTTGAAATTCCCAACTGAGACGGGAGTGAGAATTGTTAAAGGAGACCAGCAAGATGCGAGGCGCTGTTACATGATAGCTGTAAAAGGGACCGCCAACAAAAGTCCGATCAACATATCAACGATCCAATCATTGGACCCTCGGGGCGAGGGTCATGAACGAGGGCAGCCGGTCGAAGATCTTATCTCAGTCCCCCTGGTCGAAACAGATGGATCCAAGACGGTACGAATTGGCTCGTCTTTACAGTCCCCCTTGAGAGAAAACCTGATAGCCTTGCTCCGAAGGTACGCTGACGTATTTGCCTGGTGCCATGACGATATGCGCGGGATCGACCCATCAGTGATGACTCACCGACTCAACATCGATCCGTCATAGCAAAACTAGCCTCCGCCAATGAAGACGATATACCCAGGTCCGTCCCTGTCGAATACGTCGATAAACCGAGCATAAATGAACCAGCTAGCAAGGCCGTCAATGCAATAGACTCGGAACCATCCTGGATCGATCCAATCCGTCAATACCTTGACAAGGGGGAACTGCCTGAAGATCGTGCCGAGGCTCGACGAGTGCGGTTCCGAGCCTCCCGTTATACCATACTCAACGATACTCTCTATAAGAAGGGTTATTACGCTCCGTTGTTGCGGTGCCTCAAACCCAGTGAGGCAAACTATGTATTACGCGAAATCCATGAAGGAATCTGTGGAAACCACTCTGGAGGGCGGTCTCTCGCCCACAAGGTCCTACAACAGGGATATTACTGGCCCACTATCCAAAACGACGCTCGCAAGCTCGTCCAAAAATGCGACAAATGTCAAAGGTTCGCAGCAATTCCGAGACTAGCTCCCGAGGCATTGACGCCAATGACCGGTCCTTGGCCCTTCGCGCAGTGGGGAATCGATATTATCGGTCCACTCCCTATTGGAAAAGGTCAGACCAAGTTTGCTGTGGTAGCAGTGGATTATTTCACGAAATGGGCCGAGGCAGAGCCATTAGCTAAGATAACCGAACAGAAGATCACCGATTTCGTATGGAAAAGCATTATCTGCCGATTCGGAATACCCCGTATCATTATTACGGACAATGGAAGGCAATTCGATAACAGAAACTTTCGCGAGATGTGCGACAACCTCGGAATCAGAAACGTTTATTCTTCACCCCATCATCCTCAAACTAATGGGCAAGTTGAGGCGGTTAACAAGATTATCAAGCAACATCTCCGGACCAAGCTTGACCGAGCCAAAGGAGCATGGGCCGAAGAACTCCCGAAAATTCTTTGGGCTTACCGAACCACGGCTCGAACCGCCACAGGAGAAACCCCCTTTTCACTCGCTTACGGCTCGGAAGCCGTCACTCCCGTTGAAATCGGCTTACCTTCGGCTCGAGTCACTTCATTCAACGCGGATGAAAATGAAGAACTCCTCACACTCGGACTCGACCTCCTGGACGAGCAAAGGGAAGTGGCACGACTACGTACAGAAGCCCGGCAACGACAAGTGGCTCGGTTCTATAATGCCCGAATTAAGATCAGACGGTTCCGGATGGGAGATATGGTTCTCCGAAAAGTATTTCCGAATACTAAAGAAATTGGATCGGGCACATTAGGACCAAACTGGGAAGGACCTTACATTGTCTCGGGTACCATCCGGCCAGGAACATACCAATTAGAAGATCTAAACGGACAATCGCTGCCCCATCCTTGGAACGCTGAACACTTAAAAATTTACTATCCTTAGCTCGGCACTTAAGATTCAAGAAATCCGAATTGAGAAAGATTTCCAAATTCTATGAATAAAAGTGCTATCTTTCATTTATCTTCAAACCGTTCTTACAAAAAAAAAATACAAGGACCCCTGGTTACTGCCTTCCGGAAGGAACAGTACTTAAAGCATTCTCGCATGTACCGGCTTCATCCCCAGCAGTGACTTCAGCAGCGGCGTCCGGATTCTCGGATTCCGAGGCTCCTCCACCTTCGATTTCTGAGAGGTCAAGGTCAGGAAAGGATTTCTTGATGTCTTTGACACACTCCAGAAATCCGCTTTGGAATAAGCGATCCCTTTCATCCTCGAACTCCGCCGACTCAAGGAATGCTTGGACTGCTTGGTCCCTAGCCTTCTCTGCCTCCCGAGTTTTATCGTTGGCCTGCTGAATAAGCCCCGCCGCCTCAAGCTTAGCCCGAGCCAAGTCATCTGCACAGGAAGCATGGGTTGCAAGGATTCGCCGGTTCTCCTCTTCAGCTCTGGAGAGGAGAGCTGACACTCGAGTAACCTCGGCCCGCGCTTCATCAAGGGCTTTCTTGGAAAGAGTCGCCTCTGCTTTCGCGTCTTCGGCGGCTTTCCGGGCAAGGCCCGCCTCGCCCATCAGAACGCCGACACGTATCTCGGCATTCTCACGTCGCCCCTCAGCTTCCGAAAGAAGGGTCTGCAGCCGATGGGCCGAGGATAACTCTTTACAGGCCTTAACCAAGCAGGGAGCAAGTTCAAAAAGCACCCTTGCTGCATGGCCGACGGTTTGCGACGAAGGAGCATTATAAAGACTGATGAACTCCTTTTCGCTCCCATGGGCTAAGGCCCAGGGAACCATCCCCGACACCATCTTCTGTAAAATGGACGGCCCCTCCTGGCTCGTTTCCTCCCCCCTGGAGGATGCAGTCCTCGTCTCTTCTTCCCCTCTGGAAGACGCAGCCCTTGTCTCTTCCTCCTGTCTCGGGACATCCGTCGCAACATGTCCCGAGTCAGGTGCCGCCTGAGGTTCCGAGGCAGTGGCCACTGTCACTTCCACCCTTTCTTCCGGATCAGGATCCGGAATTACGACGACAGAAGGGGCAGAAGAACTCGCAGGCTCCTTCTCCTTCTGCGCTACTCTTTGTCTCTTCGGCGGCCGAGGCTCCGACAAAAGGACTGATCGCGGAGGAGCCTTTAGCTTCGAAACCGCCCTAAGAGGAGGACGAGTTCCAGTCATCTCCGAGGGGGCTGATTCGGGAACAGTCCTTAGATGGGGACGAGCTTCGGGCAGATCTAAAAAATAAAAAAAAAAGAGAGACGAAGTAAATCAGGAAAGACTCAAAAGGCACGTAAAAATACAATTCCAATTACCTGTGACGGCCGAGTCTAGACCTGCGAGATGAAGACGCTCCGGTTGTAAGAGCACCTTCCAAGACCTATCTGCCGGGTCCAACGTCCTCAACTCTTTGATCCGAGCTGAAGCACTGGAGCCGAGCTTCTGCCGCTTCTTTGGGATGTCTGCCAGACACAAGCCCATTAGACTCAGAATATTACAAAAATAAAGAAAGGCAAGAGAGAAGAGCCAAGTCACCTGCTCTCTGAAACGCCCGAGGAACACGAGCCTCGTAGGACCCGGACTCAGCCGTCTCCCAACGGCCACAGGCCCAAAACCAACGCTCTCTCCAATGTTTGTTGGAAGTGGGAGGGTCAGTTATTAGGGAGCCGCCTCCGCCCCGCCAAGCAGCGAAGACATAAAAGCCGGGGTAGTTCGGATTCACGCGCACTTGGTATAAGTGAAGAAATTCGTCGACTGTTAGCGGCGGCTGTTCCATCTCAGCCCACAGTACCGCACACCCGAGTAAGTTCCTCCACCCATTCGGAACTATTTGCCCCGGTGCAATCCGAATACGAGACAAAACTCCCCGGACAATGGGCTGAAGGGGCAGACGCAAGCCGCATTGCATCGAGACTTGGTAGATCGCGACCGCCCCAGCAGGAGGATGATCCGGCAAGTCTCTCGGACGGGGGAGATAAGTGATAACCGATTCGGGGATGTGATACCCGATTCGGATTCTGTCCAAATCCGCCTCGGTTAAGACCGAAGGAACCGGGCCGCTTAGGTCATCCCCCGATCCTTCTCCGTCAGACTCGGCATGTGCCGACTTATCAACAGGAACTGACCCAGAGGTTCCTTCAGCAATTAATATTTCCTCTTCCTCCTCCTCTTCTTCTTCTTCCATATCCCTTGGAAGATTGGGCCTTCTCGGGCGAGTTATCAAAGACGACCCGCCCCGAGAAGGGTCAACGGAAGCAGGGCGCTCCGCCGGAGCTTCAGTAACCCTCTCAGATAAAAATGCAGAGTTCGCATCAACTGCTATCTCCGTTAGTAAAGAAGGCGATTCCGCAACATTCCAAAAACGTTGCGCTTCGCCTTCATCTCCGGAAACTCCTTCTCGGGGACTTTGAGAACCTCTAGTCGCCATTACCACTAAATAAAGAGGAAGGAGAGACTCACCGGAGGAAGGAAGGACAGCGGAAATGGCGAAAAGAGCCGCCGACAGTCAAGAAAGAGGAAAGGAAGAAGAGGAAAGACCAAAAAGCTCCACAGGAAATACAAAGCGGGAACAGCAATAGAAGTTCGAAATGCGGGACCCTCCCCCTTTTATAAGATTGCCACGCGGCGGAGGCAATTAATGGGGAAATGATTCGACGCCTGCATCGACTCTCCCACTCGACAC
Organism: Magnolia changhungtana; assembly: GCA_030180095.1. Taxonomy (NCBI): domain Eukaryota; kingdom Viridiplantae; phylum Streptophyta; class Magnoliopsida; order Magnoliales; family Magnoliaceae; genus Magnolia; species Magnolia changhungtana. The sequence continues at coordinate 7,718,257 of JASAUF010000447.1, read as the reverse complement.
GTGGCGCGCGAAGACTGACAATAATAATGCCCTTGCTACGTGTCCGAACCTCATTGGCGGGATGAGCGATTTGACAGTTGCTGGCGCATGCGATGTCAGAAACTGAACCGTCTCCCATCAAAGGCGACATAGAATGCATTAAATGCCTATTTCTCTCGGACCACGTTATGAACCGACTCAAAACTCTCTACTCCTAAGTGTCATATGAGACACACGGAGTAAGGGGGCTTACTGTTGGGGATAAAAAATACCAAGTCCCGAGACTCGGACTTAGCACCTCGGGTCGCCGCCTCGGGTCGCCGAGGCATACGTCAGAGCTGAGGCGAAGTCATAGATTCTGTAAACCGAGACAAAAGATAAGTCGGTCTAGACGACGAACCGGTAGTCCAGGCATGCCTCGGGCCGACCTTCTAACTGGACCGGCCGATAAAGGAGGGACAGCACGAAACAAGGCCTCATCCCAAATATCTCGGAATAAGATTCCCGATGCCGAAGCTCACGGGATCGGATAAAGACAAGAGACGGGCACAATCCTGTCTCCGTGATACTAGGAGAAGAATCCTCTTACGATTGCACGATACTAGGAGGAGAATCCTCCTAGGACTAAACGCTCCAGCAGCTATAAAAGGAGGACCTCCATCATCTTGGGAGGTACGCAAAATTCTTTCTCAAAACCCCTCGCTACATTTAGACTCGGAATCCAAGCCTGACTTTGGCATCGGAAGGTCCCCTGCTCAAGCCAGGGTGTCCTTTGTTGTTCTCTTTGTGCAGGCACGCGAAGGTCCAAGGGATCAAACCGAATTTTTGCATCAACAGTATCCATCTTATGGTCCCACTGGGAACCGATCACGAGACTCAAGAATAAAGGAACGAAAGGGTTTGGTGAAGAGAAATTGTACGTCGTCCTCCGTTGAGGCTATGTACTATGTACACTTAGGTTCTGTAGGGAGCCGTTGTTAAGTGATCCATACCGTTGGTCTGTCGGGCCCACCATGGAGGGACCACACCCCAACATTTGGATCCACCGTTCATAAATGGAATTGTTAAGATCTTCAATCAGAAAGACTTTTATGGCAGAGTCCCCCATGGTGTGGCCCACGAGATCAGATGGAACCATGGGTCCCACTTGTACAAATTGAGCGACTTTAGGGCAAGGATCTCATATGATGTGATTTTCGGTTTCTGACAAGTATGTCCCATGATTCATTGATCCTGACCGTTGGTCTATAGGCCCCAACCGTTGATGGACCATGCTCCTGAAACCTCCATAAAGGGTAACGTGGTTACATAACATCTCTATGATCCAAATCTGTGGATAAGCGGAACTTGAAAGATCATATACTCCTCTAGAAATGAAGCATCCTACTCGACCCCAACCTACACGAGATAGGTGAAGGTGGATTCGAAACGTCCATTTAGAAGACCATACCGTGGATGGCCGTTAGATGAACCCTCACTACGCCAAATTGGGCAATTTGCGACGAATTTTAGCGACGGACTTTATCCGTCGCTAAAATCTCTTGGTTTAACGACGGATTTAATCCGTCGCTAACGGAAAATGTCCGTCGCTAACCCCGTGTTTGTCGGAAAACCGTAGGCTGAAACGTCGCTGAATTTAGCGACGGACCAAAATCTGTCGCTAAAATCTGATTTACGACGTATTTACGACGGATTTTAGTCCGTCGTTAATAGGCGACGGATAAAATCCGTCGCAAAATTTGCTTTTGTGACAGCTGTAAATTCCCGCCCAAAGCTTCAAATGGGGCGCTTTTTAGTTGCTTTTGCGACGGATCATGGTCCGTCGTAAAAGGACTTTTCGACGGACCATGGTCCGTCGTAAAAGGACTTTTGCCTTATATTAATTTTTTTAATTTTTTAAAGGAATATTGTGGAAAATTAAGTTTTTTTTTTTTTTTTTGTAGTCTAATAATTGTTTTTTAATAGAATTTCGGTGGTTTAAATGTACATATTTGTATCTAAGATTATTTTTTAACAATTGATTCAATGCAAAAAGAAAATTTATTCTGTTTTTATATCAAATGAGTGGAATTTTTATTTTTATTTTTTAATTTAAAATTAATATTTAAATGGTTTGTAATATCACATGAAAAGGAATATTGAGAAGTTAAAAAAATTTAACAATGTTTGAGAAAAAAATTAGATTTTGGAAAAAAAAAATTGTAATTTAATAAAAATCTTTTTTGTGGGAACGAAAAAGATTTTTGAATAAACTTGATAAATTTGAAAAAAAAAAAAAAGAAAAAGCATTTGATTTTGAGAAAAAAAAATATCCTGAAAAAGAAAATTAAAAATATTTTAAAAAATGTGAAAATTTTCACAATGTTGAAAAATGAAAATATTTTTAAAAAGAAAATGAGAGTTTGAAATTTGAAAAATAAAATAAAATTTCATATTTAAAAAAATGTGAAATTTTATTTTATTTTCACTCAAAATAAAATTCGAGTGAAAAATAAAATAAAATGATATTAAAAATTCGATACTTTATCCAAAAAAACATTTTGAAACGAAAAATAAATAAGTTGAATAATTTTGTGATTTTGAAAAATAATTGAAAATGTTCAAAATTCGAAATTAAAAGAAAAAGTTATTTATAAAAACACTAAGATTTTGAAAAAATATATATATTTTTTTAAAAAAATTGAAAAGTTGAAAACAACATGATGCTTTTGAAGAAAAAAAAAATCAGCATTTTGGAATTTTTGGGAAAAATATTAAAATTATTTTGAAAATAAAAATTCAGAATTTGTATTTTACTTTATTTTTTGAAATATTTTTTTAATAAAAATGATATTTTGTTAGAAGTTTTCAAAGAAAAAATAAGAGTAAAAAAATATACATTTTGAAAAAAATGTTATTTTTAAATGGAAATTGAAATTTATTTGTGAAAAAAAAAATTTAATAAATTATTAGGCGCATCCACTAATTGAACATTTAACCGTTTTGGACAATCAAATTAGTTTAGATTGAAGAGTAAATAACTTCATATGTTTAAATCAAATTTCACTCAAATTGTTGATCAATCTTGTATGCCCAATATCTTTCTCACATGTAGTTAGCCTAATTAGGGCGGGTAACTTGTTAAATTGAGGGTATTGATCAGTAAAGTAGAGTGAATGTGCTAGACATATAAAATGGGCTAAATATTATTGTCAAAATTGTGACCCAACTTATTGACCTTGTAAGAACCTAAGAATTGATGTTAATAAGTTTTGTGGGCCCCATCATGATGTGTGTCGAACATCAACACCGTGCATTTAATGTGTCCCCTTTAGGTTATGAGATATCTCAAACATCATCCGTAAACGAAACTCAGGTGGGTCATACCATCTAAAACCATGTCAAGACATCTTTTAAAATATAAAAGCACTTGGTGGGGCCCACATGAGTTTTGGATGCGGCTAAAACTTAGTCTGACCCCTCATCCAAGTGGGACATACATAATTAATGAGTGGGCTGGATATGCAAGCCCAATATATGATTATGAATGTTTTTAAGGAAACCCCTATACATTTAGGTTAGTCATTACCCTTATCAAAGTAAACTTTGTGGGGTCCACCGTTATTTATTTATTTTATCTATTCCATTTATCCACATTAACAGATAATTTGAGGTTTAAAGAACAAAAAGGAAGCATATCCAAAGCTCAAGTGGACCACACCACAAGAAATAGTGTGATTAAACCTCTACCATTGAAAAATTCTTGGAGGCCATAGAAGTTTTGGATCAAGCTAATGTTTGTGTTTTCTTTTCATTCATATATATTTGATATTATGAATATTATGAATAGGTTGGATAACAAATAAATGTTACTGTGGGCCCAAGGAAGGTATCAATGGTGGAAACCATTATTCCACATTGTTTCGTGTGGCATGATCCACTTGAGTTTTGGATTTATTGAAAATTTGGGATCAACCTATACCGTTCATCAATTTTTCGAGATCATTTTAGAGAATTATTCAAAAAATGAATCATATTCAAAGATTAAATGGACCGCATCACAAATACCAGTGTGGATGGGAACGGATTGACTACTCCCCTGCCATCGGCTCGTTGGCTAATATTCGATGCTATGTAGGCCCCACCATGATGTATGTATTTCATCCATTATGTTCATCCATTTTTACCGATCATTTTAGGGCTTGATCAAAAAAATGATAGGGTTATAAACCTAAGGTGGACCACATCATAGGAAAACAATATTGATTGGATATCCACCATTAAAATCCTCTTCTACGGGTGGGCCCCACTATGATGTACGTGTTTCATCTATTCCGTTCATCCATTTTTTTCAGATTATCTTACAGTTTTATACCAAAAATTAGTGGGACATAAATCTTAGGTGTACCACACCACATGAAAACAATTGTGATTGGATATCCACCATTAAAATCCATCTTAAGGCCCACTATACTGTTTATTTGACATCCAATCTGTTGATTTGGTCATAAAGACCCAGATGAAGGGAAAAAATAAATATCAGCTTGATCCAAACTTTTATGGCCCTTAAAAACGTTTTTAATGGTCAAAATTTATTCAACACTGTTTCCTGTAATGTGGTCCACTTGAGATTGAGATATACTTCATTTTTTTAATCATATCATAAAATGATATATAAAAATAGATGGACAGATTGGATGAAACATATCCATCATGGTGGGGCCCATATACCCCTCCCCTTTCCAAAGCTTTATTTTCCCTTTTATTTTTCTGTAAAAAAATGTGAGTTTTGTATAAAATGTAAAATAGTGGTGACTCGTTCATGAAAATAGTTGCAATGATATAAAGTTATCTAGACCATTGAAATATTCCATCTAGTTGTATTTGTTTAACATTTATAATTTTCTTATATAATACGATCTTAACCATCCGCAAAATAGTCCTTCTTGCATGTACGATTGTTAATAGAGTATTTGTTATAAACAGTGGTAAACGCACACTGTTTCGTATTCCAAAATTTTATAAAATTCAGAAAAGGAATGGCAAAGTAACGAGCGCCTTCCTCTCTTCTCACATTTTCACTCATTCGAGCGGCGAGGCTTCTTCCTTCGAGTGGCGCCTTCTTCTTCCATCGAGCGGCGCTTGGAGACGGCCATTGCACTGACCCTCACCAACAGGATCCTGGTCCCCTACATCTTGATTCTTGTGTTGCATAAGAGAGTGTCAGTGAAGAATCCAATCCCGACTATCATGATTGCTATGAAATGGTAGAGATGGGTCTTTGCATTGTCGAGTGCCGAGAAGATGGCGAGCGTGCTTTGTCCTGGAGACATTGCTAATCAATCTCAGATGTCCGATTATCTTACCGAGTGGGCCAAATGGGTGTCGAGGATTGTGTGTTGGAGATGGAATGGTGGTGTTGGAAGGATGTTTTGCATAACGAAATTGCAGGTTAGAGGTGATAGGGTGCCGTTTCCGTTTTATCCGGATTGCGTTTAGGAGAGGTGGATAATTCCACACGCGTGTTGGAGCCGTAGGTGCATCTGTCTAACTCATTACACGTTTGTGAGATCTCAGCTTTCAATCAGTGATCTACACTTGTTTAGATGTTCTCAGTGATTATTTATTTATTTATTTATCATTTTCTCAATGTTTGCCTCAATCAATGAAATTATTTTGAGTATTGGTGATAATATCGGCGATGTTAATATATGTTCTTATATCCCCTTGTCATCGATGCATATACAATAACCAACCATTGACTGAGATTTTCTGAGCTTTCTTATGGTGCTAAAATAGTGGAAGTTCATATAACTGCAATTTCCATCATGATGATAACCTTTCGAGCTTTTGAAGATACAATTCATGTTTTCTTTGGAAATATTTTATTAGGAGATGACATAGAAACTAAAAAAGATTTATTATTATTATTATTATTATTATTTTGTTGGATTTTGTATTTTTAGTTTTCGTAAGTTAGTATATATGGTCAGGATTGGGATTGCAAGATATGCTTTTGGTATAGTTTGGGTTTTAGAAGTTTAGGCAAATTTTAGATGTTGACCTTCTAGATGGTCGGCATTTCTCCATCCGCATGTCTTATTAAATGATTCTGACCATCGAGCCAATTCATTTGGCTTCTGTCTTTTGGAAAACCTTCTTAATCATTAAATCATCCCCCATGTGCTGCATGTTTATCCACTCCTAATCATTGGAAACTATATTGCATCACAGGATTATATTGGGAAAAATACCAACGTCAGATGGCCCAACCAGTGCTTATACATTTATCACTGGCGGTGGGTTGGTAAGTCGTCTCTGTGAGTTATATCTCATAACCTTGGAAATCGGCATCTAACAATTTTTTTTTGGGAGAAATAGATATCCACATTTTTAAAGTAAAACTTTAGAATTAGAAATCGAATTTTGTAGTTACTTCATTACAGAAATAGTGGTAAACTCCATGTTCAAGGAAATTTCAAATAATAAAATTTCAGAATAACAACCCAAGGTATTAGATAATGCCTCGTTGAATAGAGTGCCATGAGGTTTCAGTTTGTACAAGTGGGTCATCGGGTTCAGGAATGTAGACTGTTGATATGATTGGACAACACTCTAGATGGCCTTGTGCCAAAATCTCATGTATTCAAAACTCTAAATAATCGTCTCTTCAGCCTTTTTTTTTTAAAAAAAAAAAAAAATTTTAAATGTGGTTGTATATTCCTTAAAGTTGCTACAATTTTCCAGTTGTATTAAAGCTATGATAGGTGGATCCTTGTAGAAACAGGAGTGCAAGATACTTGAACTAGGAAAATGATAAGGGATCCACCTTTCCTTTTCCCAACATTTGAAATCCATACTTGCTTGGGGTATTTTTGCACCTTTTAATACAAGTTGGTTTTACAAACTCAAGTACTTCCATTTACACTTGTCCCTTTGGTGATGCTGTTAATAAAGATAAAATATTGCAAATGGTGAGATTTGGTGCTTGAGATGGTTTTCAGCTTTAAGGATAGCACTATGAGAAGCAAGTAATTGGTGGTCTTGCATGCTTGATGTCCGAAATTGGCAGTTGCGACAAGCTATGATCTTACCTTATTTTGCATTTGTGTATCTCTGTTTTTGTCTAAATCTTTTTTAATCATCCAAAGTTGTACATATTTAGCTTTCTTAAGGTTGGGTCAAAATGGGATACACTTTTTGAATTGAGTTCTATAGTTGCCTCCTAATCACCTCCAAGACTGACCCACTCTTGTATGATTTTGATTGTATTGATAGGGTGTTTGATTGTTTTATAAATAGAATGTCAATTTCAGATGATTATATTGTCTGGGTGTTTGATTATTTTGGCCTGAAACCATAGATTGAAAATGATTTAAGAAGAGAATTGATATATAACATTTATTTAGATATATCTAATATATGGAGCTTTGATTTGTTTTTTTTTTTTTTGTGTGTAAATTCAGTTAGAAGTATTAGACTATCAAACAACCTCCAAAAGGAGTCAGATCTGGACAGATTGAATTGCAGAATTGTACTTAAAGTATAGATTCCAAAAATCATTTTTTTTAATGGTGGAGGTAAATACAGCCTTATGTTTTTTTAATAACATGGTAGGAATCTGAAATTTAAGGCTATGTTTCCTTTTGTTTGCAACTTGATTTTGAGTTTTATGATGGATTTTCATGAAAGCTTCTTTTACAATTGCATTTTCATTTAATTTTCTTTTTATTCCATGCAGTGATGATAAAAAATCTGGAGCAAGTGGTGACGATGGTTTTGAACTTGTTCCAAGATCCCCACCTGCGTGTGCGTTGGGCTACTATTAATGCAAATGGGCAATTGTCTACAGATTTGGGGCCGACTTTCAAGTTCAGTATCATCAACGGGTGTTGCATGCATTAGCCTCAGCTATGGATGATTTCCAAAATCCTTGAGTACAGGTAAGTGGGTTTACGTATTGTGGTTCATACTTGATAGAACAATGTCTGGTCATTATCTATTTCTTTTTTGTTGCATTGAAAACTATATCAATCAAGGACGTGTCGAAAGTGCAGAGTGGATGCCATTGGTGATGTGGGATTGATATAGGTTTAAGAGGCCCAATGATTGTCACTTAATTCCAATGATCTAGGAAGGGCCCACTTCGATGTCCAACACAAAATATAAAGTATTTGTAAAACATCCAATGAAATCAGTGTTTAAACTAAACATTCAAATATTCACAATTTCCATCAAATGGGGTCAATTTCTAGCAGTTAGAAAATGATTTTCAACAACTAGCGGAATTTGATGGTCGATGTGCATTGGCTAGAGTTTGATGTGCACTTGATGGTCTAATTGTGTTCATGCAAGAAGTCATCGGTAATTTTAACTGAGGGAATACTTTGATACTCTGCGAGTTTGATGGTCGACGTGCATGCGCTAGAAATTTGTACACGTGGCATACAAGTAACTCAAACTAAACCGCCCAAATCATGGCCCCCACTTTAGATGGGCCATGAAGCAAAGGTGACAATTAAAATGAAAAATAGTCTATGGTACAAACCCAACAGAAAAATGTCCATTAACCAAAGTTCTCGAGATTGGTCCAACAATCTGATTTTTGGTTCTCACCTATCCAATGGGGTCCCATAATTTTGGACCATGTAGGTTGAGTTAATGCATGGCATGTGTACAATTTATGCACTGTGTATCAAACATCACACCCTTGCCAGTATTAAATAACTCCCCTTTTATTGGATGCTTTTGCTTATAGGAGTTGTTGATATTAAATTCCATGATGTTCAAATTGGTGCTATTGTTTGGGCTATGTGTCATCCAAGAGGTGGTCCACTTGATTGGATGGTTTGGATCCATAACAAAATAGGCCAATCAAGGTTAATACTAGTTACTAAATGGTACTCAACGCTCCTAAAACTTTTCTTAAGAAAACTAATCAAGTAATGAAGAGTACACTTAACTACATTGATGAGCATTAATTTCAAGTTTCTATAGGAGCTAGTGTTCGAGTTTTTTTTTTTCTCCTACTGTTTTCCTTTTTGTTTGGCCCCACCGATGGATGGCTTGGATCTTGCACTTTGGGGAGATTAGAATTTGGATGGATCTTGCAAATGAGTAGGACAATATTCCTCTTGTTATGAATCCATCACATCAATACTTCCATTCTAAAAGCATGTTTTCTATAATGGGGCACTTTTTGTAGGTATGGAAGCACTAGAAAAATAGCACAGTTTTAGAGGTGATTGATCCAACTATAAGTGAATCTTTCTCAAGCGTGATGGATAGGCCCGCCATGCCTCGATTGGTCTCGTGCTCCCTGTTGCTAGCATCGTTACAGATCGTGATGGATTGTAGAGTGTGCTACTATTCCTATTTACATACCTATCAATTCTGAAAAATGCTCCCATCAGTTCAAGTATTGGGCAAGTTGGTCTTGTTTGTTCATGTTGATCCCTAGCAGTTAGTGCAAGTATCTTATTTGCCTTTGGTGTTAGCAAATCATGTTGATCTTGGGAACTGAGATCTTCCGATGAGCATCGAATTGTTTGCCTTAGAGCTTTTATTCTAAGTTCCCAATGACCATTATTATCTGAGTTCATGACCATTTTCTGCTACAAATTGCTTCATGGGCTTGTTCAATGTGAGTCATCCCTTTTTTTTTATTGATCTTTATTATTTCACTTGTACAGGCAATCTTTGTTGTAGACAAATGTAGTAGTATTATTGAATGGGCAGCACTTTCTTACAATTTCGATTAATGCGAATGAGCCTCAATGACATATGATATGTGCATTAGAATAGATTAATCACACATATGTACATATATTATATTATTATTATAAATTATTGGTAACTTCTCTTTTATATAGATTTTGTATTTTTAAAAGCTCTAATTTTTATTGGTAACTACATTCAAGTGAATGGTCGACACTTGGAGCCGATGAACTGATGACACTTGGAGCTCATGAGACTGCAATTTAAAGGCTACTTCCTCATGAAAGAATTCCTATAAATTAGTTCCAAATTTCTCAATTCTTTTCTACGAAACTATTGCAATTTGATTCGGTAGTGCTTCCAAATGTCAGTCCTAATTAGCACAATTTTGATGGAAGATTTTGAATTTTGTTGGAATTTTTATTTCCTACAACCTTTATATCCACGGTTCAATTTTCACATAGGGCCACATGTCCTCATGGAAATTAGTTGCTCCATCACATGTGGAATCTACTGTCCATCCACTTCCAACTCTATTCAAATTTCCTAAGATGAAACCCTTTAGGTCTGATTTCCTTCTTTGTTTCTCTCTCTCTTTTTTTTTTTTTTAATATTTAAAATACATATTACCAACCTGATCTTGTTGATGACAATGTAAGACTCCCTTTGGACTTTATGGCATTGGGTTTGGATTACAAAACTGATAATTTGCCTCCATTTTCAAATGCACTAGGTGACTTCACTTCGAGGAGCTTCATACTTGGAAGGTTTCGATAAATCTCAAAGTATGTGAGGCCCTTCTCTTTTGTTTAATGAAATTCTAGTGAGCAACAAGCATGTCAAGTGTTTGATGAATTTCCTAAATTGGACTGCAATGCATCGATCTTGTTCATCTCTGTTTCTCTCCATAAATGTATATATGTATGTATGTATATATGTATTCTTCTCCAGATAACTAAAAACAGAGAAGGCAGAAAGAATTTCTATCATTTACTGTTTAAGAGTCTAATTAAGGACAACCCATCCACTGAAAATTTTTCTGCATGTTTTTTTTAATCCTTTTAGGTTTCCTAATGCTTTGAAGCGGGTGAGGTTCCTATAGCATATGTCATACGCTCACCCAAGAGCTCACTGACTGAAGAACATGTCAAGGAATTTATTGCAAAGCGGTATGGGCTTCTCACCTTTGTTCTAGATCATCACTATTTTATTTACTTGCTTGTTTGCCCAATGTCGCCTATTTGTGCTTCTTCGGTGCATGATTGTCCAACATGAGTGTTTGGCACATGGTAATTTTGTAGGATGTGAAAGTACCTCTTAGAAAGAGAGTTATGCAAGTTGTTTGGTTGGGTCTATTTTCTCTTTATATCCATGATAGTATGACCTTATGAACAAATTATATGACAAATAAACATCATGTGGGCTTTAGAAAGGTTTTGGCTTTCAACTGTTGAAGTCTGTTAGAACCATTATTTCATTTGGTGTGATCCACTTGAGCTTTAGATCTCTCTCTCTCTCTCTCTCTCTCTCTCTCTCTCTCTCTCTCTCTCTCTCTCTCTCTCTTTCTTATGCACTGAAATGAGCTGGCAGTACAAAATGGATGGCATGGATATGACATACTCATCACTGTGGGCTCAACCTTCAAACTTTTTTTAAGCTGAAAAATTAGCACTTTCAGGTGCATTTTTCAGCTGCTTTCAAACTGAAAAACCAGCCAACATCAGGTGCATTTTTCAGCTGTTTCCAAGCTGAAAAATCAGCCAACATCAGGTGCATAAATCAGCTATTTCCAAGCTGAAAATTCAGCCAACATCAGGTGCATTTTCCAGCTGTTTCCAAGCTGAAAAATCAGCCAACATCAGGTGCATAAACCAGCCAACATCAGGTGCCTTTTTCAGCTATTTCCAAGCTGAAAAATCAGCCAACATCAGGTGCATAAACCAGCCAACATCAGGTGCATTTTTCAGCTATAAATCAGCCAACACCAGGTGGTTCTATAAATCCCCATGATGAGTGGTGGTCTTCCTGAAAACTGCCATCCACTAAGTATAAAGGGTTAAAAAAAAAAAGACTCCATGTTTTAGGAGAATGTAGTCACTACAAACAATGACTTTCTAAAGGAAAGTTGGCATTTATCATGAGTGTTGTATTTCCAACAAAAAACATCGCCACTCCTCATGAGGTTACCTTTCTCAGAGAGTTTTGCGTAACTTTTTTGTTTGTCAAAGACGATGAATTCCTCTCTGTTTGTTGTATTCATCTTTCATATGCTTCTTTACTTTAAGATGGCCTTTTCATTTGATCTTTGCCTCCTCTTGTCTTGATTATGCTAAGCAATTTCTCTATGTTTAATATATTCATTTTTCATATGCTTCTTTACTTTAAGATGGCCTTTTCATTTGATCTTTGCCTCTTCTTGTCTTGATTATGCTAGGCAATTTCTCTCTTTTCTAGGTGACAAAAAATGTCCAAGCACTTGGCAGCAGATGTAGGCTCTACAGAACAGGTTTGGTTTTGTGCCTTCACTGATTTCTTTTTATAACTTTTTATTTTGTCAATATGTTCTTGGGCTTGAGTTGACAGGTTGGTATGAAGGTTCTTGTACTACATGGAGTAAACAACACAAAATCAACATATTTAAGAGGCATTGCCAGGTTCCTAATGTGCTCAAGTATTAATTCCATACAAGTCGGCCCAGTTTGGTGATCTGGTTGTTGGCCTCATAGGCCCAACCATACACACGCTGAAAATCTTCTTAGTCGAAGGATCCTAGCTTTTCACTTGGTGGCCTCGCAAATAGTTAAAGAGAAAAATACATCCAATGTCTACATTGAATGAAAACAATGCAAAAGATTGGATAGTGAGGGCTTCCAAACAGTAACAATTTTGCAAAGGTGGTCCATGTGTGGAGCCTGTCAGATCTATCATCCACATCGCCATGTTTTGATTTCTTAAGTAAGCTCAAATAAACATTTATGGTTTCAAAAATGTATTTCAAGCTCAAAACCAACAGAGAAAAATCTTCATGGTTTTTGTCTATGACTCAATACTTGCATTTCAACATCCCAATAAATAGACCAAAAAAAGAAAAAGAAGAAGAAAGAACTAGTCTCATTCTCGTGATGTCAAAACTGCATTTTAAACTCACAAGCAACATGCATGAAAAAAAATCCTGTGGGTTCTTTACCAATTTCAAAACTGCATTTTAGGTCCAAAACATATGGATGATGGAACTTTCTTATTTCCTAGGATTTCAAAACTGAAAATGGCATGCAAAGAAAATTCTTTGTCGGTTTCTTTCAATGATTTTATAACGCATTTAAATATACAAAAGAAGCAATCGACTTCTATGAATATGGTTGGGGGAGTCCTTTCATTTTGTGCCAGTTTAGGATTTCTCGCATTGTATCTTTGGAGTCAATCACTTGAAAATGAACTAATCAGATTGAATTTTTGTTATTTCGATGGAAAGAAGAATCACTTGGAGAAAGCATCAAACGGCATGAACACTTTCTTGCTTTACAACTTGGTTTGAAACCGGAATGAAGGTTCATTTTATTAAAAGTGAAAATCAATGGCATATACATTATCAAGATTCTTTGAGAATTTATGGATTTTGCTTAATTTGGTTTGTCGATGCAGGTTTTGGATGTGGGATGTGGAATTGGAGGACCACGACGGGAAATTGCTAGATTTAAGTAACTCCATTTCTCACAATTTATATTTCTTCTGGCTTTCAACCAAGGAACTTGTAATGTTATGTAGCAGTTGTAATCCGACAATTGCAAAAAAAAGAAGAAGAAGACGGTTCTCAATTAAATCATAGATTTATTTCTAAAAATAAAATTCAGCTGATTATATAGGTTGGTTGCTTATTGTTATGACATGTTTCTAACATATAAGAAAGCCACATCGTGCATGAAGTGTCCTAGCATAAATCTTTATCTTGAATTATTTAGTAGTTTTGATTGACTAATCTAGTGATTTGTTTCAGCTGTTCATCTTCTTATGCGTGACAGAAGGTACACATATTTCTATTATGTTTTGTTTTCATTTTTTCTTTGCTTATGCGTAAAATGTTCTGATTTAAATATTAAGAACTACGTAGTGGCTTGATCCCAATCTTCCAACATTGGGTACGTAGGCAGCCATCCATACTAGACCGTATCGGTGCAGCCACAAATTTTTTATTTTTTTCCCTTTCTTGTAGTGTGGATGCATTTTCATCAGGACTACTTGGCAATAAGAGTAAGGTGGATGTAAGTTCTCAAAACCTATAATTAATCTTGAATGATTTATATCTTTATCGCTTCATTTATATGTCAAGTCGTGGTCAACTAGTAACTCCTCGAACCCATTCCCGTAAGACATTACGGTGCATGACGTTCCTAGCAAAGTTAAGTTGCAAATTATTATTAAGAGTTGGTTGGATATAATTTATTTTTTTGTAAATGTTGTTAATAGTTGGATGGATGATGAATGTATTTGTGAATGTAAATGAAAATAAAAAACTTATGATATATATATATATATATATATGTTATCAATGGAGGATGCCTTGTTTAGGGGAATATGAAATTTTGTAGCTTATGGTATGGTGCCCCAATATTGGTTGTATGTTACTAGTATGTAGTAGATAATACTAGGATCAATAGTAAACATTTTGTTTTGAGTGGAAGACCGAGTAAAAGAACTTGGAAGAGACACTTTTTATGCCTTTCAACTTCAAACTGGATACCTTTTGGATAAACCAAACATCCATTCACCACTAGTTCCTCTAATACATGGTACAATGGGGGTGGGATAATGTCGGTTGCTCCAAATTCCAATACATATACTAAGTATATGTAATATAGTATATATATATATATAACTATATTATATATATATATATATATTGTAAATTATTATATTGCAATTTATATATGAAATAATCGTCATCATCGTCATCATGTAAGCCATATCCTAATTAATTAGGGTCGCATACATGAATCCCATTCCACCGTTCCACTTTATCAAGGGCCATACCTCCAGTTAGACCATAGGTCATCGGGTCTTTTCTTACTACCTCCATCCACGTCTTTTTGGGCCTTCCCCTTGCCCAACAATTTGTTCCCTAAAGCGTGGTTGGTCTTACAGCTATTATATAAAACTTCCCTTTTAGTTTGAATGGTACTCGACGATCATTTAAAACTCCCAAGGCACATCCTATAGCGATTTTTACCATCCTGCTGGCTTGAAACACTCTTGATGGTAGCAATGTGAAATGCCACCATGCTGCCATGGATTGGCAAAAGGACAACCTCATTCTTTTGGTCGATCTGTATCATTAATTCCCTCGACTGTGGGATATCATTGATATTCTTGTAGGCAATGAGATCGCTTGAAGCTTTTGTAGAACCACGACCATCTCTAGCTGCAGAACCGCCCATTATCCGACCTTAGAGTCGCTTTCGACAAGAATGTCTCAGCTCCATTGGATTCAGCTTTGACCTTTGGACGATCTTCTTCCTCCTCCCTCCTCTTCCTCATTGAATGAGTATGCAACATCCTTAACTAACTTGGAGCTGATTGAAGTCACAACTGCAATGACTTTTCATTGACAATAATGGTGTCTGCAAGCAACAACGAGAACATCTTAGTCTTTGGGTTATTGGTTTCTGATTGCAAGTTCTGAAACCCAAGAGATACATTAAAAACCATTCCAGGCTTCAACACCTGATCGTTCCTGGCATTTAAACTCAATACCGACTCACGGAACTCGAGACCGATTCCTGTTCCTGCTGACTTTGTAAGATGAGAGGCAAATTCAGGAGCATCCCTCTCTACCACCGAGACTGTTGCTTGGTAAACAACACTGACCTTATTCCCAGCCTTCAATGCACCTATCGTTGCCGCATGGGCCTTGTGGAGAACCTCATAAGCCTTAATCTGCGTTGCATTTGCATCAATGGGAAATGTTCTGGCAATGTCGGATCTAGAACAACTGAAATCTGCCATTGAAGCTATGTCGGATCTAGAACAACTGAAATCCACAACAAACCAAACAAAAAGATGCAGAGATAACAAATTTCAGAGAAGGTATCTCTTCTTTCCTTTCTCTTCTATTTCACGAACAGAATGTAGTTTATCTGCAAATTACAGTTTTTTTAAGGATTTAGAACTTAAAAAAAAAAAATTGAAAACTACTAGTTGAAAAGAAGAAAAATAACATTTTCATTATATATATATATATATATATATATATATATATATATATATATATATATATATATATATATAAACCCATGATCCAAACTTCAATTCCTGGTTTCCAAATTCTGTTATACAATCATCATCGAGCCTTTCTTTAATCGATTTGGGGTTGGCTTTAAATGGTAGATTGGCAAAAAGAAATTATGATTGGTACACCAACTAGACATTCGCCTTCCTCTTTACCAAGGTCTTGAACTGGAAATGGCAAAGGGTCACATTGATATTGACTCACATGCCATCAACATCAACACCATTAATATAAAGCAACACATGTCCAATGATGTAGAGCAGGTCACGAACAGTTTCATGGCCAAGATGGACCAGAAAAGGCCGATCAGAGACGAAGGTGATCCGGACCATCAAAACTTAAAACGGACGCATCTCACAAACTGGAATAAGCTATTAGACGTACTAATTATGATTTTGGGGTAGGGCGAACTAGTTTAGCCACCCAACCTTGCTATGTTGGTTGAGCACGCCAAATTTTTGAAATACCATCAGATCGACAGTCGAATTCCTATTTTAATTTCATTTTTACTATTCATAGTTAGTTTTAGTTTGATTATATATAACTCTTCATCTGTTGGGCTTTAGGAGTTGTGCCCAACTTTAAAAGTGTTTAGAATAATTAGGAGAACAAGACATGGTGAAGGCAAATAGGACACTTACTATTTTTGGCCAAAAACCATGCACGCTAGTAGGAATCATAACCGTCTATAAATAGTAAAATAGTAACTTTATTGTTTATAGTAAGTCACGATTTCTATAAGTTTTAGTTGTAGTTTAAATCCCGGAGACCAAAAATGAGATATTTACCATTCTCAAGTGGACCACATTACAAGAAACAAGTGTTGAATGAGGGTCTACCATTAAAAACTTTTTGGGGTCCATAAAAGTTTTGGATCAAGTGATTTTGTTTTTTCCTTCTTCTAAGTCTCAGTATGACCTAATCAACAAGATGTCAAATAAGAAGTACAAAGGGCCTTAGGAGGATTAATTTTACTACTGTTTGGCGGTTGGATTGGAAGGGATTAGATGGTAGTGGAAGGGATTGGATGGTAAATCCCGGAATGGCAGGCGTGCAAACAAAGTGTAGGTGATCTAATCCAAATCGATGGATCTTCAGACAATCCACCGACAACACCATCATTACCTTTAAATCCCATCCAATCCATCCTAATCCGTTCAAATTAACTGCGACGTGTTCGGTTCGAGGGATTGGAAGGATCGAAGCTTTAATCTCCTGGATTGGCAGGGCGTGCCAAAGCAGATCGGATGTATCAATACGAGGATGCAAACAATCCCATGGTTCTCAATACAATCGGTGACAACACCATCATTACCTAGAAATCCACGCCATCCACCCCAATACCATTCACTCCCTTCCAATCCACCCGGCCAAACGGGCCCTTAATGTAGATATTCAATCACTATTGTTTTCTGTAATGTGGTCCACCTGAAATTTATATCCTTCTCATTAATTTTTGGTATAAATCCTAAACCGATCCGTAAAATGAATGAACAAAGGCGTGTATATATGAAACACATACATCGTGGTGGGGGCCACAACCACGGGCTAGTGGCGGGGAAGTAGCCAATCCGTTTCCCTAATGAACAGGTTGGATGACATGACAAAATGGACGGACGGTGTTGATAAACCACTGTTTCAGGATGTGGACAGCAGAGTTAGTACGTAATCCGTGTCCGTTAGGGGCCATTGTCTGTAAAGGGAAGGAGTGGGGCCTACAAGGGTGTGGACCCGCATTCCCGGAGACCTTGAGTGACCCACTGTACTTCTAAATTGTGGAGATTGCTCATGGATGATGGGCCTTAATTGTTGCATCTTCCAAATAAAATTGGGTATGTGAACCGACCGAGAACCTCATGTTAAATAAAGCATTTCTAAATTGTGGAGATTGCTCATGGATGATGGGAAGCTTGGCTTGGGTCCGAATCACACCCATTTAAGCAACAGTCACACTGTCCGAACCAACGAACCTGAAGCTAAGGTATCTCAAGTGGATCAGTGTACCTATTTCTTTTGGAAGCTTTCTAATTTTCATATAAGATAGATCTAACACTCTAAGGGTCAGTTTGGGTAGTGGGATTAGAAGGGATTAGGCGGGATGGGATTCAAAAAATATAATTATTACCCATGGCAGGGATTGTCCCCTGTTGCCATGGGATAAAATTAATGCCATGCTTTGTTGATAATACATTGGTGCATTGAATGGATATACCCACTATCATTAGAAATTACTGAGAATAACACGTGTTATATCTAAACCGTTCATTTGTTCTGTAACCTAATTTTATGGCATGGGCCTAAAAATGAGGTAAATCCAAAACTTATGTAACCCCAAAGAAGTTTTCAATGGTAAGTATTCAATCCCTATTGCTTTCTATGGTGAGGTCCACTTGAGCTTTAGATTTACCTGATTTTTTGGCCCATACTCTAAAATAATCTCAATAAATGGGTGGACGGTGGGGATATAGTCCACACATCACGTTGGGACCTACACAACTTCCCAAACATTGAGTGAAATTGGCACGTACCGATGCAATTCCATTTAATGTAATTCCAAGCTTTTCCATTCTTCCCAAACAAAGGAGTGGAATTGGCATAGGACCAGATGAATCCCATCCCACCTAATCCCTTCTATTTCCGCTGCCCAAACTGACCCTAAGCAAACTGAATCCTCTGAAAAGAAACTGCTCTTGCTTCTTTTCAACTTCTTTTCAACTTCGATCCATAACAGTGAACGAAGGTGTGAGTTGGTGCGATTTAAACAAGTGTACTTACTAGGTGCCTGAAAAATAGCAAGATGGCGTGCTTTTGATGGAGAGAGAGGATTTGTTTATTCTTGATGAACGTCTAGGAATTTGTCTTCCTTGCCTTTTGAAATGGAGAGTTCACGTAAGAGATCATGTATGTGGCAGCTTTTAATTCCACCAATGGAATTACTTCTTGACACTTGAATCAGGCTTCTATGGATCAGCTCCTCCAGGCAAACTTCTGCAGCTTCCTCCACCGTTTCTTCCCCTGTTGCCTCTACAAATCCTTCTGCAGTCCACAAGTGAATCAATTTCTTAGCACTGATCTCATGGTCTTTTGAAAAAACACCCAAGTACGAAAGAATGGCTTCAGTCGGTAAGGTAGATCTTCATAGCTCAAATCCAATATTCTTCTGATTGGAGATTCATCCCCAACCAATTGCGAGCTAATTCTCCTTGGCACTTTCTCCCACTCATTTGATTTCATTGCCTTCGTTGATAGTAAGCCTCCTATCACCACCTAATCCCTTCTAATCCCACTGCCCTAAAGGTGGGATTAGGAGGGATTAGGTGGGATGGGATTCAAAAAAACATAATTATTGCTCATGGCGGGGTTGTCCCCTATTACCATGGGATAAAATTAATGCCTCGCTTTGTTTATAATATGGTGGTACATTGAATGAATATACTGCCATCATTTGAAATTATTGAGAATAACACGCATGTGTTATATCTAAACTGTTCGTTTGTTTCATAACCTCATTTTATGGCATGGACCTAAAAATGAGATAGATCCAAAACTTATGTAGCACCAAAGAAGTTTTCAACAGACAAGTATTCAATCCATGTTGCTTTCTATGGTGGGGTCCACCTGAGCATTAGATTTACACGATTTTTTGGCCCATGCTCGAAAATAATCTTAATAAATGGGTGGATGGTGTGGATATAGCCCACACATCATGTTGGGACCTACACAACTTTCCAAACATTGAGTGAAATTGGCACAGGACCCAATGCAATTTCATTTAATGTAATTCCAAGCATTTCCATTCTTCCCAAACATGGAGTGGAATTGGCACGGACCGGATGAATCCCATCCCCACCTAATCCCTTCTAATCCCACCGCCCAAACCGACCCTAAACAAATTATCAAAAAGAAGCAAACGAGGAAAGAAGAAAATGAGAAAGCAAAAGAAGAATGCCTAAAATGAGGATCAATTAATATTGATTTGCACCACCACCAAAGGCAACTACCAACAAAGAAAAAAGAGCTAGGTTACAACTTGCTCTAGATATCTTGAAAAACTTAAGTTTGAAATATAAAAGGCTAACTTAGAGAGAATGAATACAACAAAGGGCTTAACTCCTTTATATAGATATTAAAAGTAGTAGATGTGTGGGAATAAAATGACATAACAAGGGAATGAAGGTGACTGACATGACATATCACAAGTAGTAGTTATGTAAGCAGATTGGCTGGTGTAGCATACAACACCCACCTGGCTAGTGTGTTGACGTGACCAAGTTATGTGGTCCTACGACCAAAAAAAAAAAAAGGAATACTCATTGTCATCAATGATCTAGAATATCTCTGTTGGGCCCAACCATAGATGAACCAGCTCTGAAGAATATCAATTGATTGGATATTCTAATATGATCATGTGTCACATTGGGGAAAGCTAAACATCAAACAAAAAAAGAAAAAACAACGGGGAAAGCTACCCTGAAGAAAACGAGCTTTAATAGTTTTATTAGTAATTGTGGTCTTTATTTTCTCAAGTTTTTTTAAAATCTTTTGTTGGCATTTATATATTATGAAGTTTGTACATATGTTAGCATATTGTTGCTTGAATGTGGCAATCCAGTGCATACCGGAAGATGACAAAATTTGTATTTGAAAATGCTCTCTTTTCCCACTAGGATTTTCTAATCAACGGTTGTAAATATGACCTTACAAAGAAACATACCAATTGAAATGCTCTTACCTTAACATCTAATTGGTAGGATGAATTCTAATATTTTATTTTGTTAATTGGTTTGATTGATTAAACTATTCACTTTCCATGGATTTGAGCTGGTTATTTGAAATATATGAAAGGTTGACTAAACTAGTCTTTTCTTGGATTAAATTTGGTTGCTTGTAATATATGTAGGAATGGCTCAAAAGAAGGTTGAACAGAGCAGAGATACTAAGTAGCCAATACAAAACAATGCATAGCCAACAGTTGGAAGTTCCAGGTAATTTCTTTTGTATGGGTCCTAGCTAGTTTAGTAGGGGGAAGTGTTTAGTTAGGAGGGTTGAAGTGAATTTTTGTTGCACGGGCCACTTTGGTCATTTCCTCTTTTATTGAATTGAGTTGTTACCAATTTTGTGAATAGGATCCTTATCAAACAATAGTGTGAATTATTTTTTGAATGACTATCAGGTGCAAGATTTAAAAAATTTTTAATAATAATTTATTGGTATATATATATATTTTTGCAGATATTTTAGCGACGGACCAAATCCGTCGCTAAGCTCTGAACATTGAAAATAACGACGGATTGAGGTCAGTCGCTTACTAAAATTAGCGACGGATTTTATCCGTCGCCAATGTTTCTAGGGACTTGAATTTCACCGACTTTTTTTACGACGGATGAGGTCCGTCGCTTACTAATATTAGCGACGGATCTTATCCGTCGCTAATGCTTCAAGGGACGACCAATTTTTGGATTTTGACCGACGGTTTTTTATTTTTACGACGGATTGTATCAGTCGCCATTAGGCGACGGACCTTATCCGTCGCATATTAAACGACGGATAAAATCCGTCGTAAAACCAAAAACGACCCACTAAACAGCGACGGACCTCACGACGGATGAAGACCGTCGTTTATTTGGTTTTACGACGGATTTAGTCCGTCGCAAATTAGCGATTTTGGCGTAGTGCCTGAAACTGAGCAGTTCGGTTTTATTGAAACGATTTGATCAGATGAGTACTCAATGGTCAACTCAGGTTGAACCATGACACTTTGATATTGAATCCCTACTAGAGTGAAAAACAAAAACCATCCAATAGCTGACAAAATCAATGTAATTTTCTTGCTTGATCCGAACTTATTACCGGAAGATTGTTTTGATATGACTCAAGTAATAAAATCAACCCAACCCAACTGATCGAGGATTGGACTGGGAGACAGTATTGGAGCATCGACCTACTCCGTCGGCGGTGTTTCCAGCAGCCAAAGGGCTTGGATTCCTAAGCCATTGGGTCAGAAGGTGAAGTTTTGTACAAATGCTTTTTTTTTTTTTTTTCAGTTTCAGTTTCAGACTGGACTAGGTCATCTGAATGAATACATTGACAACTTGTATGTGTGGATGGATTGGGTCAGGTAGTGAACCCGAGCTTCACCCATTTACTTAAATGGGCCTTATTTCATGGCTGGAATCCTACATTGAAGCATGGCCAGAAGCGGATTGAGAATTGGGGAAGGGCAGGCCTGGGCCCCTTTCCACACCTAATTAAAGAGAACTTTGATGCTCTAACAGAGTGTGTGATGGATGATACCCAGTCAAATAAAACTACTTAAAAATTTGTGCAAGTCGTGTAAGTAAGTTAAATTTAACTGTCCAAATTATGGGTCACGGTTTAGATGTATAATGACTGTTTATTTGACCTTCCTGCTATTGGCTAGGTGGACAATTTGGAGGGTTGAGAAAAAAAAAAACTAATGATCCAATGATCCAATTTCAACAAATTAACAAGCTTCCACTAATAAGACGGGTATAGGGTTATTAAGCCAATCTGATCTTGGTACTTTGACATAGCGGCACTAAGGGTACGTTTGCACCGTAAGTTATTTTAGATGAGCTACTTATTGCATAAATTCTTAATATGCTTTCTACTTAATTAAGACATACTTATCATTTAAAAAGTAGAAAATCATAGTTGGTTTCCAACATCATAAGTAATTATTTGAAACTCTCTTTGGTCCCCCTCACATCTATATATGGCCATCATGTGGGGCCAAACTTCGATATGGATCATTCATTGTGTGGGCCCCATCTTTGATGGGTTCATCCATCATGCATGGCCTACCTTAGTTGTGGGTCATTCATCATTAGCGCTGACTTTTAATTTGCACCGTTCATTAGGTAGGGTCCACCTTTGATGTTAGTCATCCATCATGTGGGGCAACCATCAATGCTATTGTCCATCACGTGAGGCCATCTTCAATATCCAGTGCCCATCATATGGAGCCCACCTTTGATATCGACCGTCCATCATGTGGGCCCACCTCTGATGTTTTCCATCCATTATGTGGGACGCCGCCTTGGATATGGGCCACTCACCATTAGGCCGCCCTTTGATATGGATTGTCCATCATGTGGGGCTCACCTTGATGTGGATCATCCATCACGTGGGGCCCACCATTATTAATTGTACATGTTGCCCATCACGTGGGGCCACCTAAGTTAAAAAAGCTATTTATTTGTAGTATTCAGTACGGCCTTAAAGTTCAACAATATGCTAAGATTAATTTGAGTTAAGGCATGCTGCGTGTACAATTTATGACTGCCTGCATATCAAACGCATACACGGCCAAATAGGCTCCGATTTGCCAACGGTTCGATCGGATAATCGATCGGCGGATCCGAAATGTCCATCAAGTCCACAGCACATTTCTTGAATTAGGATACCAAAATGGCACTGATACGAGGATTCAATTTATGTTTGATTTGGCATATTTTCCATTGCCATCCTTTTTCCATGCCACCGATGGGATGGTCACAAATCCCTAATAAAAATGCCACGAACTATCCACAAATGGTTCTAACAAATACATGGATTAAATTGTTGATTTGATTTATTATTCGTGTAAATGATCTTGGCCGTCCATGTTAAAGGACATTATAAATGGTTAATATATGTGAGATTGGGGTTATATTTGTGTGGTAGCGAGTGAAATAAGGTCTGAACCTAATGAATGGTCTAGATCAATGGATTAGATGAAGCGTAAAATGCAACTAAGAGCACTATAAGTTATAGTTCTCTGAGAGCTCTGGGACATTTTTCTTTTTCTTTTGAGGATGACTCAGTCCAACCGGTTGGACTTCACCCTATGGATGACTTTCAGCCATTCATGTCGTATGCTCATCCAATAGGTTGGATTATCTGCTGGGTGGATCATAACTTGTGGTCCAAGCTAGTTGGAATTGAAAACTTCTCATTTATTAATATTTATTAAAAAAAATAAGTATTTCACATGGCGCTCACTGATTCTACCCACGCATGGAAACCCAGTCCTTGCCAAGGTAGGCAGTGTAGAGCTGGGCATCGGACCGAGTCGGATCGGATAGGGTCCAACTCATTCCCATCCGCCGTCTTAATGGCATGACCCGAACTCGATTTGATTCGGGACTGAGTCTGAGTCAGGTGACTCGGACCAATCCGAAATATACATTGCCTAATCCGATCCGAGTCCGACTCAGTTAGAAAAACCCAGCCGGATCGGACTGGCATGGGCACGATTGGAATCAGTCTAGATTTAATGCCTCGTCCTTTAGACCCTTTTTCTCCGTGCCTGATTATTGGAATTTGGCAAAAGCCAGTAAGCAAGCCAAGCACCATTTAGGGGTGCACACGGTTCGGTTTCGGTTTTGAAACTGGAACCGAATGGCCAAGGATGTAGATGAATTGGTCCTGCCAGCTGTCAATATGGACCGTTAATGTGAAGGGGCCCACCTTTAGTTCTCATCCCTTTTAGAACCGGATCCGAACCGTGTGCACTGCTGCACCATCTAGTTGACCTGAATCGCCATGGAGTCTTCTCTAATCAGTTTTGAGAGCATTTTACCCAACATAGCTCCGTCGCTCCATCTAAGGTGAATATTTGCTTTTCAGCTCTCATCTTCTTCTCCGCTTTAAATCATGACAGATGCGAGTTTGGGTTCCATGTCCTTGCAAAAGCTGAGGTCGTTAGTGGGTGTTAATGAAGATTTTGAAAAACTCTCGCGTAACTTTGATTATTGGATCGGTCCGAATCGGTTCGGATTGGTATCAATCCGAACTGGATCTGAAATTTTCAGATCTGAATTGTCCTGCTCGATTCGCACTGTTCCGGGCCGTTGGATCCGGTCGAATCCACCAGATCAGGTCAGGATTGCCTAGCTCTAGTAGGCACGAGTGATAGTACATGACTCGTGATCTGAGCTGTTCATCAGGTTTAGATGCTTTCATACATTCCCATTTGAGTGCATCTTGTGCTTTTGTAAATCTTCCTGCCTCTACCCGTGGAAATGAAGCGTATGAAAAGATCCGTGCCATTGCATAATTTTAGGATAATCCAAACCATCCAGATTACTTAATCAATTATGGATGGAGCATAAACCAAAAATTACTTTGAAAGATGATGGTAATCATTTTTGCCTCTACATTTTGGACTACTCATTATTTTACTTTTAACCATTCATTTGAGATCCCATCAATTAGATGGCTCAGATTGCTTAATCGGGGTGATTTTGTACATATGGTCCATCCACAATTTGTTGCACAATTTAGATCCTCTAGATGGCCATATGCCAGGATGGACTTTGGTCCTGGCAGGTGTTCTGTGGGACCCGCTGTGAAGTACGTGTTTTATCTACGTTGTCCATCCATTTTGACGGATCATTTTAGGGTATGAACACAAAAAGGAGGAAGATCCAAGGCTCAAGTGGACCGCACCACAGAAAGCAGTGGTTATAATGACATCCACCGTTGAAACCTTCCTAAGGCCCACCTTGATGTTTATTTGACATCTAACCTGTTCATAAGATCACGTAGACCTGGATGAAGAGAACACACAAATATCATCTTGATCAAAACTTCTCCAGCTGCTAAGAAGTTTTAAATGGTGGTCGTTTAATCTCCACAGTGTGGTCCACTTGAGCCTTTGGTCTGCCTCATTTTTGTTTTACACTATAAAATGATCTTTCAAAATGTATGGACAGCGTGGATAAAATGAATACATCACGGTGGACCACGTACAGTCCCGTCCGGGCAGGGGAGGATGCAATCCGCGTCCAATTTGGAGCGCCCAATGAAACAAATCAACAATATGTGAGTTCACCGCCATTTTAAAGATGATGACGAACCTTTAAGAATCTGAAGATCGGCAATCAGCATGAGTTTTCACCGACCCATCTTCATGGCAGGGCAAATCTCTCACACGAGAGATGTGTTATTTGGAAAGATAGCGCTGGATGCTAACTTACCATGCACCCGGCTGTAGCTACTCATTTCACTATTTCTTGATGACAAATGGTTTTAAAAATACACCTAGATTAGATGATTTTAACCGTCCGATCAGTAGCCATAAAACTAGAGGAGGTATATGATACTCAGGCTGCCTACTTCATTTGATACACAGGCACTCATAAACGGTAGCCATGGCATATATCAACTAAGATAAAACCCACTACATCATTTATCCCACTGTCGCAAAGTCACAATACCAAGATCAGATTGGTTGATCAGTTCCAACTTCGTGGACACTTGTTTATAGAAATAGAACCATTGAATATTTTTCATTTTCAACCGTCCAATAAATGTCCACCAATCCGACAGTCAGATAACCAAATAAGCTTAATTTTTAATTCATTATACATCTACACCAGGTACTATAATTTGGACCGTTTAATTTGACTACTTGTTTGCCACGTCCTCAATTTAAGTGCGTATCATCCATCACATACTGCCAGAGTATCATAACTTCCATCCTAAAAATACTCTCTCACTGTAGAAAGACAAAATACTGCATCACATACACACATAAATACTATATAAGCTGCAAACAACCTTCTTAATGATAATAATATTACTTTTATTCTATTTCTGTTAGGCAGCTAAAAGAGCCACGTCATTATTGTACCTGTAACATTAGGAAAAGAGTAGTGATCATACAGCTAGCCCTGTGCTTATGCTGCATGGATGAGTTCTCCCCAGTTTTTCTGTGCAAAGTAGTACAATGCATTTATCTCCTCATCGGTGTCGATCCCACCATTGCCGTTTTTGTCGACATTGGACATGGCCCATCGGGCCCGCCAGTTGGTGTACCACAGGTTCAAGCCACGGAGAGCTTCCTCCAGCTCTTGCTGGCTGATAACACCATCCTTGTTGCTGTCTATGCTCAGGATCCAGTCCTTGATTTCCTTGGCTGAAGCTTGAGGACTGATGTGGAGAGGCATGATTGATCAGATGCTGTGTACGAAATCACTAGCGAAAAATGTTTTACCTTGGAGAAGCTATGGCACTAACCTGGTTTATTTATAGATTATTTAGTACACGTCTCTATCCCTTTTTTATTGGTTGGAATCTCCAACTAGCAACGGGTATGGTCCACTAGCTCTAGGATAGGAATCCTGACAACACCCTTAAAAAACGTAAACTTTTTTGGGATCCACCATGTCGTGGCTGTGTATCTTTCATCTAACCCGTTCATCTGGTTTGGTTTACATGGATGAAGTAAAGGTATAAATATCAACCTGACCAAAAATTCAGGTAGGCCACACCATATGAACTTTCATGTTTTAACAGAAATTTTTACTTTGTTTCAATTCGTGTGGCCCATAGGAAATATGTATTTGGTTGAATTGTTATATGTATGGTTCAAATAAAGGTTTTTACCTTATGGATGGAGTGGATTCACATACACAACATGGCGGGATCCGCGGAGCGGGGTGGTTCTCGTTCCTTAGAACAAGTGTTGTAGATGATTCGTTCGGCCCAACATCGAATACACGTACACCAAAGCTGTATCTTATCTTGTAGGAACAAAAAAAAAGCTGTATCTTATCTTGTAGGAACAAAAAAACAGGCAGAAATAATCTTCTAAGTGAGTCAAGTGTATGGGAACCTCCCCATGCAACCGGTTGTATTTGGACTCTTCGGAGGCGACATCACCTATCCGGACCGTCCGTTAGGTCCAGCCTTCTCTTCTTGTGCTAGTGGTCATGGGTTAGTGGCTGTCGGCCCGCATTGGTGTATATGTTTTATATCCACGCCGTTCATCGGTTTGGACAGCTCATTTTTAGGGTATGAACCCAAAAAATGAAGTAGATCGAAGCTCAAGTCGACCATACCACAGGAAAAACAGTGGGAATAGTGACAAACACCATTGAAACCTTTCTAGGCCACCGTAATGTTTATTTGCCATCCAACCATTTGGTAAGGTCACACGGAACGGGATGGAGGAAAAAACAAAAAAATACAGCTTTATCCAAAACTTTTGTGTTTATCAAGAAGTTTTTAACGGTGGGCGATCAGTACCACTATTTCCTGTTGTGTGGTTCACTTGAGCTTCCGATCTGATTCATTTTTTGATATACGCTTGAAATGAGATGGAAAAAGAGATGAACGGCGAACATATACACCAAGGTAGGCCCCACAACACCCACGATGGGGTGGTGCGGGCAAAACCACCTGATAGGCGTCCGCTAGCATGGCCTCTGATGGTAAGATTCTTTGTCCACGTGGCAGCCCTTAGTCAGGAATGGAGTGCTAGATGCTCGCCTAGTGGCGCTTTTGATGTGATGTATCAATGAGATTCCTTCTCATGGGCCGAGGCCATGGGAAGCGGATTGCGTACCGACCCTGCCAGACGTCCGTAATGATTGGTTCTCTGTGGGACCTACCATGATGTATGTGTTTTATCCCTGCCGTCCATTCATTTTTCCAGCTCATTTTACAGAATTAGCCCAAAAATGGGAGAGATTCAAATTTCAGGCGGATCACATTAAACGAAACAGCGGCGATTAAACACGCACTGTTGAAAACTTCTTATGGTCCACACTGAAATATTTATTTGTCATCCAACCTGTTAACTATGTTACACAGACGAAGAAGAAGAAGGGAAAACGCATATACCAGCTTGATTCAAAAATTTTGTGGCCCTAAGCTTTTAATGGTGGGTGTTCAATCACCACTGTTTCTTGCCGTGTGGTTCACCTGAAGTTTGGATTTCCTAAATTTAATATTCGCACTCTAAGATGAGCTGGAATAATGGACGGACGGCGCGGATAAAACACATATATCATGGCGAGGCCCATAGAGCTTTTACAGCACCACCTACCGAATCCAAGTCCCCATCGCATCGCAGCGTAGGAATCGGGCCACGAACGGTCCAATAATTGAGTGAAAAGCTAAGGAAATGGGATGTGGATTGCGTCCTACGCTGCCAGGATAGACTCTGTCCGGGCATAGTCTCTGTGGTCTGCGCAGTGATGTATATGTATCATCCACACCGTTCATCTATTTTAATGCATGTACACAGAAAGGAGGCAGATTTAAGGATCAAGTGGGCCACACCACAGGAAGTAGTAGTGATAAGAATGCCACCGTTGAAACTTTCTTAGGGCCCACTGATGTTTATTTGCCATCTACCCTGTTCAAAAAGTCACGTAAACTTGGGTGAAGGGAAAATACAAACATCAGCTTGATCAAAAACTTCTGTTGCCCGAGAGGTTTTCAACTGTAGGCGCTCATGTGATATGGTTCACTTAAGTCTCGTACGTACCTCATTTTTAGAATCATGTCTTAAAATGATATGTTAAAATGGATGGACGGCATAAATAAAATACATACATCACAGTGGGCCCCACAGAATCTCTGGTAGGACAGTGTCTTTCCACGGTAGGACACAATCTCGGATTGTGCAGTGCAGATGAGGGCACCAAAGTTGGAACTCCGTTGACAGGACAAAATTTTGTTGAATGTTGGAAATAATGACCATGAATATTTTATTTTGATTGTGAGTGTGTGGGATGACTTGTATTGATGATCCATCAGGCTCAGAGTCTTTATTAGCCTATTATCTCAAAATTCCGCGGTCAGCTAAACCTCATAAAATTTATGAAAGCTTGAGAATGCTCTTTTGCTTAAAAGTAACTTCCGATATGCAACCTGAAATTTTGAGTAAGAAACCTTGGTTATAGAAAGTGAATGTGTTAAATACCCTCTTTTTCTGCACAAACGTGAGGTCTCTATTTTCATGTAGTTAACATTTTTCTAGGGATTATATTGATTCATTTTTGTTTTTGTTTTGAATAATTTTTAATTTTATTTGTTTTTGAAAATGTTATATTTTTGCATCCGGTCACCATGCTGTTGAGAAAAGTCTTAAATCGGAAGGTTTTGAGGTCGTTCGACCGGTCGTGGGAAGCTTCGACTGGTCGTAGGAGGCACTTGACCGGTCGTAGGTTCGAGCCCTGGCACGACTCAAAGTCCAAATGAGTTTTTCTTGTTTTTTTTTTGTAGCTACGACCTGGTCGAGGTCACCACGACCTGGTCGAAGGTGGGCTACGACCGATCCGAAGACTCATTACGACTAGTCGTAGGTTACGCAGTTTGTTCCGTGATTTTACGCGAAACTGCAGATTTGAGTACTTTCGCAACCGGGATGCGGAAGAGAAGTTTCCTAAACTATAAATAGGTGTTCCTAGGGTTTTTCTAGGATATGGTAATGTATGCAAAAGCTTTCTAAAGGGGTTCCAGGGTTTCTAAAGGGTGTAGCAAGGGTGAGATTCAAGGTTATTCGAATCGAGTAAGTCCTTTCTCTTTGTAATTGATGCTTTCATAGTGGTGATCTGTCGCTTCGTGCCGTGGTTTTTTCCCGTAAGGGTTTTCCACGTTAAAATCTATGTGTTCTCTTATGTGCTTGGTGCCATTGGATTACCATCCTAGATCTAGATCTGTGTGATTCCGCAGGCCAAAAATCCCAACAAGTGGTATCAGAGCAATCGGTTGGGGCACAGATCTGAATCTGAGGGATTAGTAATAATGGCGAGCACCAAGTATGAGATTGAGAAGTACTCAGGAAAAAATAATTTTGAGTTATGGAAGATCAAGATGATGAGTTCCTTAATCAAGCAAGGTGAAGATGGTGCTCTTGAGGAGCGGAAGTCTACTATGACTGATGGTGATTGGAATACTCTTGATAAGAAGGCATTATCATCAATCCGTTTATGTCTCACGGATGAGGTTCTCTACAACATCATGAGGGAGAAAACTGCGGCTAAGTTATGGGCGAAGTTAGAGGATGTTTATGCGAAGAAGTCCTCTGAAAATCGCCTGCACTTGAAGCGGCAGTGGTATAACTTCAAGATGGCAGAGGGCGGAGATCTGGAGGCTCACATCAACAACTTTAATAAATTGGTTTGCAAATTGTTGGATATGGAGGAAGTGATGAAAGATGAAGAACAGGCATGTATGTTGCTGAATTCTCTCCCTGCGTCTTTTGAGGCATTCAAAGATACTATGTGCAGCACGAACAAAACCCCGAGTGTTGATATCGTTATCTCGGCTCTTCAAGGGAAGGCTATGAGACAACTAAACAGCGACATGGAGACGTCTTCTGATACACTATTTACAGTGGGTAGGAATTCTGAACAAGGTACAGGTTCTTCAGGTTCCAGATCCAAATCCAAGGGCAAGGGCAAAGGGAATGTAAAGTGCTGGAACTGTGGGAAGGAAGGACATGTGAAGAGGGATTGTGGAAATCCTAATTCGAGAGAGAAGATTCTGAGGCTTCATGCAGGGAGGCCAATGTTGCTACGTCAGATGGATCGAGTGGATGTGATGGTGATGTTTTGTCTGTGTCTTCTCTCAGACGGTCATACGATGATCGTAAGGATGAGTGGATGCTAAACACAGGGGCATCTTTTCACATGACTCCTCATCGGAGTTGGTTCACTAGCTATAGGGAGTGCGATGGTGGACATGTATTTATGGGCAATGATATTGCCTGTAATGTTATAGCTGTTGGTTCTGTGTGCATTAAGATGTTTGATGGGGTGGAGCGTCCCTGAATGATGTCAGGCACATTCCTGATTTAAAGCAGAATCCGATTTCTCTTGGTGTGCTTGAGGCAAAAGGATGCAAGTACACAGGTATATTGATGGTGCTCTTAAGGTATCCAAGGGAGCACGGGTAATTATGAAAGCGCAACGACTCGATCATGTTTAAAGGTTGATCGGGAGCACTTCAAAAGGTGGAGCTACAGTGGATGTAGCGGATTCCACTTCTGCACGTGTGTGGCATGTTGGGCATGGCCACATGAGCAAGCAGGACAGGAAGGCTGAGACGTGCGGACAGGGATACAGAGCAGGTGGAGCAGCCACCTGTGAGAAGAATCACACGACATGATCGTGGGATATCGGCAAGGTACATGGACGACTCTAATATCGCAGGAGATTCATCTTCTATTCAGATGGCTCTAGGTGAGCCTGGTGCTGAAAAGTGAAAGGTAATTATGGGTGATGTGATGGATTCGTTGTACTAGACCGACATATGGGCCGGTGAGCGGTTGGATGCAGGTGGATCTTCAAGAGGATACAGCATAGATATAGGGCGATGTTGATAGTGAAGGGTTGTGCTCAGAGAGAATGGATCGGCTTCTCAGAGATATTCACGCCAACGGTATAGCAGGTGTCTATTAGATCCATGATTGGCACTGGTTGGCCAATGTGATATTGAGCTGGAAGGATGGATGTGGAGTCTGCACTTCTGAAAGGGAAAGTGAAGAGCAGATCTACATGAAGCAACCAGAGTGGTTCGAAGTTAAAGGGGCTGAGAAAAGACTTTGCAGGAGGTCATGGTTTGACCTGTCGCCTAGGCAGTGGTTTGATTCCTTCATGGTGAGTCAGGAATTGATGACATATATATCGCCAATTATGACATGTCTGAAATCAGTGTACTGAAGACTCGGTTAAGTGGGACGTTCAGGATGAAGGATCGGGGGGCTGCAAAGATGGTTCTCGATGTTGAGACTGAAGGAGGAGTAGGCTTTGGTAATCACAGGAGGAATACCTTGTGTGTAGGTATTGATCCAGGATGTGATGGGCTAGGTAAAGCCGAAGAGCGTTCCCTACGTGTCTCTCCTCAAGTTTTCCTCAGGACATGTCCCAAAACAGATGAGGAAAAGTAGGATATCTCATGAGCCTCACTATAAGAAATTTCACTTTTACCTACGAAAAATTTCCTAGGTAAATGATATTATTTCGTAGGTAAAGAGTTTTACCTACGAAAAATTTCGTTGGTAAAAAGCCGTGGCTAAAGACTTTTACCAACGAAAAATGTTATCGTCGGCATGGTAAGACTTTTACCGATGAAATTAAAAACTTTGTTAAGACTTTTACCTATGAAAATTTTCGTAGGCAAATGATATTATTTCGTAGGCAAAGAGTTTTACCTACGAAATATGTCGTCGGTAATTTCGTTGGCAATGGTAAGACTTTTACCTACGAACATTTTCGTAGCTAAAAACTTTGTTAACAATTTTTCCTCCCAAATACTTCGTAGGTGAAAATTGTGCTAAGACTTTTACCTATGACAGTTTTCGTAGCTAATACCTGTGTTAATACTTTTACCCACGAAATATTTCGTAGGTAAAACAGTGTTAAGACTTTTACCTACGAGTTGTTTCGTAGGTACAAACTGTGTTAAGAATTTTTACCTACGAAATGTTTCGTGGGTACAAACTGTGTTAAGGATTTTTACCTACAAAATCTGACGCAGGTAAAAACTGCTGATGAAACTTTTCCCTACGAAATGATTTGTAGGTAAAAAAATGTAAATCAACCTTTTACCTACGAAAAATTTCATAGGTATAAATGTCGATGAAACTTTTACCTACGACAACTTGCGTAGGTAGTAGGTAAAAGTCTCTTTTTTTCTCCAATAACAGGCAAAATTTCCTGTTAAACACCCGTTACAATATATTTCATTATATTCACATTCCCATTTTTCCAAACAAATACAAACTACATCCATCCTTGACCTGAGGCATTCTGGTTTTCTACAAAACTAATCTGATCTAATGCTGGTTGGGACAACACCACCATCTTTTTTTTTTTTTTTTTTTTTTTTTTTTTTTCTTTTTCAAGAGTAGAGCTGAAGAAAACAGAGAGAAACAGAGGATTTTGGATATGTCGTTGGGACAACCTATCAATGCTTTCCTAGAGTAAAGCATCCATGTTCAATAACAGCTCTTACGTATGTGTCGTTGAGTGCAAATATAAAATAAGCAACAATTTCTTTATATTCAAGTTGAACAT
This sequence comes from Magnolia changhungtana, assembly GCA_030180095.1. Taxonomy (NCBI): domain Eukaryota; kingdom Viridiplantae; phylum Streptophyta; class Magnoliopsida; order Magnoliales; family Magnoliaceae; genus Magnolia; species Magnolia changhungtana. The sequence goes on along the minus strand of JASAUF010000447.1, from coordinate 7,684,480 downwards.
GAAAAATTAGTGAACTATGGGAATCTAATCACATAAAAGCATCACGATGCTCCAATCATCAACAGAAGCATCAATTGAAATTATAAGCAAAACATAAACATCTTAGAAAACACAATAGGCGGCTGGATCCTATGGCCTTACAACATACCATCTCAAAGTTGAAGCCGAGAACCAGGAGACTTCATAGGTGCTCCATGTTGCTGCAAATGAACTATAACTCAGACAGAAAAGTAAAATGATGCACATAGCAACGGTGATGAATTCTCCAAATAAAACATAAAAACATGAAACTGTTGTGTCATGTTTTCATGTTTGGATTAATATTTTCTGTTATATCAATTTTTAAGACTTAGTTGGACATTTAGAAAGCATTAAGACTCATAATTTTTTAATACTCAAATTATTTCTTAATATCACGAGGTCCAGCCAGCTCCAGCCCCTCCCTCCATGCCAATAAAGCATAGGAGAACAACTCCAATATATTGTATATTCCACCAAATAGTAGTTTCTTCCCCCTTTTTTCTGTGGGTAGGTAAATTCGGATCACACTTGAGACCTAAATGTTGCGTCAAAGAGCACCATCCATGGAGCAACATGATCGAACCAACTCATAGTTACTACTTACTACATTCATCCAATTGTTAAGCAAATTTAGTGGACCCACATATCTTACTCTACTACCTGAAAATACACATCGCAAACGATTATGTAAGAATACAAGTGATACAAATAGAATACATCAAAAAAATAAAAAAGAAGAAAAGAAAAAGAAGACTAAGGGAATTTCACCTTTGCCTGGCTGTAGGCTGTAGCAGGTTGTTGCAGGAATAAATGAGTTGCTATCTATAGAACTGCGGGCCCTTAACGGTGGTGATTGGTTTTCAGCCTTTCATAGATGAGTTGGAGATGTAGTCCTGCTTGTATTTTCTTGCATTGTTTAGCAGGCTTTCGTTGCTGCCAATAGTCCAATCTCAAATAGGTGTTACCATTTTTTGGTTTAACACCAAAGAAAAGACATCTTTTACCTTTAATCCACTCTGGCAATCTCCATGAACTGAGGGGGTAATTCTGGCCATACCTCCTCATTTACTCCAAATTTAAAATTCCGAAGGTGTGTTAGGAATGGCAGAATATGGGATTAAAAATAAAAAATAAAAATAAAAAAATCCAAGTTTTTCAGATTTGTCACAGGAAAGGGGATTCAAATATGAGATGGTGCACACATCTCAAATACTTTCAGGGATGGAAGCTGGAAGCTGGCAGAATCCAGCAGTTCTCCTACCAATTTTCTTTCATCTCCCCACCTGAAATGAATGGATGGAGCTAATTCTAATCCTATTCAACTGATCTGCAGTTCAACACTAGTTGTGTGCAAACAGGCTCTTAAACATATCGAATTTTCGTTTTATAATTTTAATAGATACAAGTTCAAGTGATTCTACGACCAGTTGCTCCCACTGAGGAAAGCTGACCATTCCACACTAATGGGTCCACAATATCAAAGGCTCACCTAAGTAGGGGCATCGGGATTATTTGGTTGATAAGCAATGTAGAGGCTACCCTAATCAGAGATGGAAATGTAACACATCCAAACAAGATCCATGCCACTCATCAGGTGGGGACCACTGTGTCATTACCTACAAATCAGGTTGGTACTATCATCAGCAAGGCCAAATGTCTACAATAAATAAATAAATAATTGCTAGTTGAAGAGAATTAACCAACGTGGATTTTGGACTACAGCAGATGCACTACCTTTTGAATAGCTTTTTATTTTATTTTATTTTATTAAATGAAGCCCACTCATGAGTTAGTCGCTCAAATGGGAGTTTTTACTCAAATGAAAGCAATTCATCTGGTATCTAAATTTCAGCAGCAACATCTGAGTTAGTCGCTCAAATGGGTGTTTTTTCTCAAATGAAAGCAATTCATCTGGTAGCTAAATTTCAGTAGCAACATCTGAGGACACCCTTAGAGTAACTTTCTCAAGTGTACCACTCATTCAACATAATCAAACTCCTAGATGCATTACTGGTAAACCTCCTATTTCTACCATTTGATCATCAGGCTGAGGGAATTTCACCGGTATCCCTGCAATGGGTTAGCTGTTTTCCCAGATCTTGCATCTATCCATGCTTTTGCAATCATCCACTTCATGTCTTCATCTTCGTCCTCATACATGTTCTGCAACAGGTCAGTTTCTCAGCTTAATCCAGAATGTGCAACCCCTTGATATCCATGGTGGTTGATAAAAGGAGGTAATGTACAATGCTCGGCCTATAGAAAAAAAGGGCAATTTTTAGTTGTGTCAGCACCCCGGACACTTGAGGCCTGCTTTTCAGTGATCCAGACAGTTCATTTCTTGCTAGCATAACTGCTTTTCGGTTTTTAATTATCCATTTGTAGGAAAGTAATTATAGATGGCGAGGATCTTCTCCCTGAGGTGGTTTCCACAGCATTTACCCAATCAACAATGGGGCACAACAAAAGCTAGTACTCATATGCACAGAATGTTGGCTCAAACGAAAACTGCTAGTTCAGGCCGAGGCATTGGACATTTCCCAAGAAAAGAATGGATACAGGACTTACCTTCATCAAATCCATAATTCCAGCCATTGGATCCTTTTATTTATCCATATTTGGCTTCAACTGCAAAATAATAAAACAAACCTTATAACCATTTCCGAGACAAAACCACACAAGTTGGAATGTATAGAGCTGTTCAAAGATGATAATCTCCAAGGTACCCAAGTACCCATGTGGACATATAAATGCAACTATAATTCACAAAAGAATATCAATTTCGGTTTTCATCATCCAAAGAAAGGCTCTCTCCTTGGATAGCAGTAATGTGGATTGCCATATAATAATAACAATGCCTTTTTTTACCATGCCATGCATATGTTCTTTCATCATCCAAAGATGGGCTGACTTCTCCTAATTCTTGTTCATAGTAATTACAATAAGAAAGAGGAACCCAGCATCCAAGAAAGTCCATTTACACCACAAATCAAAATTTTATTAATGCAACAAGCAAACCTGAAAAAAGAACCTAAAAAAATAACAAGGCTAATAGGTACTTGCATAGAAATTGTCTCAGCCAACAGGCTCTAGTAATTTCAAATTGTCTATTAGGTGACTTAAGTTATGGAGCAATTAGGAAACTGAGAACTTAGAGAAAAATGCTCCAGCTGTACAAGAAGCATAACATGCAGTTACCAATGCGCAATGATGAAAGGCGAGAGCTAAAATCCTCCAAAAGTGGAGACTCAGATGGTGTTGTTCCCACCAAGTGGAGAATAATCCATTAAGTATTTCCTGAATCATGGGAATCAATTCAAGCTGTACATGGGAGACGTCTTCATGAACCATAAGGACCTTCAAACAAGTAAGAAATTCAATAGAGAAAAGAGAGATTTAGGTGAGATTCTCAAAGCATGGCCGTAATTGTAGAAAGGTTTGCATTTTAACACAATTACATAAAAGTTTCACTAGAAAATGCATAATGACAGATGAGACTGCCTGGAAGAACTTGGAAGAAAACAAACTCAGTGCAGCCCAAAGTTGACAAACAGTGAACGAATTCAAGGCAAAGATGACACTTCTTTAAAAACATCTAAAAGATGAACCTGCAAAAGTTTGGTTTTCAAGGGAACTATAGGACTTGCTACATCTAGAAATTTTCTAGTACTTACAATGAGGAGGTGAGACCTCAAACAGAGAGTTACAATGAGGAGATGCCTATACAACCTGCATTCCAATAGCATATGAAAGGACATTCTCCCAAACATCAGTGATGATTTTATTTTAAAGAAAGAGAAACATAAATACAGAGAGGGCTGACAAGGGCTCAGATACAACAGAGGCATTGCATCAGAGATGACTAGCTCTAATCCAGTCACCCGTCGCAAGTCTGTTCACATGACCGTCTGCCTCCCAAATACATCTTTAAAACCAAATTCTCTTTCCTACTCCTATCAATCATATTTCTATTTAAAAAAGCAAATACAAGACTGATCTTTGCATTAACTATATAGTTGATTTAATACCATTGTTTCTCCTTCATTTGAATTTAGTCCAGAATGAAGGAAGCTTGGTAGATGAATGTGTGCTGGTTGACTCGAAGACAACCAAGATTTTTTTTCTTTTTTTTTTCCCCCCTTTCCAAAAGTCCCGTCTTTTTATTAAATTACTGTTGGTTTTCAGATAAATTATTGAGCATCAGATAAAAAGGGAATCGCATGCATGTGTAGTAAATAAATTATTTATTAACTAGCAACAGTCTTTGAAAAGCTGAGACAGAACCTTGGGAAGTACAAAAAGGTGAACAACACTGCTATATTTTGTATTTATGTTTTACAAAGAAATTTGAGTGAAACCTAACAATATCCAGAAGAAAAAGTAAATGTAGGAACACTTGGCAACCACAAAATTACAAAAGAAAAGGAACAACAAGACTATGAATATCTAAGATTTTCGAGAGCTTCTAAAAGGATGGAAGGATTTCAATGGTTCCATCAACTATAGTGAAACTATAAATAAAACGACCATTCGATTCTTAAAAGAAAATATCTACTCCAAATCTATTTCTTGAAATCTAACTCAGGGAAAGACATGATGAGGTTGATCACTGTCTTCCTTAGGATAACTACTCCAAATCTATGAAGCTCTTTGAATTCTTCATCGTCGACATTGGCAACATTGCTACATTAAATGTAGTCTGTGATAATGTGGTTCAATCACATTGCAATAAATAAGAATTTTTTTATTTATGACAAGCAACTTTATTGAATTGCATGTGTGATCATGTGCAATTGCATATGCGACAACATTTTTTTTTTTTTTGAAAATTAAAAAAAAAATCAAAAAATAACATGTGTTTTCACAATGCAAAGTTGTCAGATTTTCATTATCAGAGACTTAACTATCGTTCTTGACCTTGTTCACAATACCCAAATGCTGTCTATTGCAAGGGAGGATCTTATAGAGAGAGAGAGAGAGAGAGAGAGAGAGAGAGAGAGAGAGAGAGATGACACCTCAACGAATGTATTGTTTCAAGATGTGTATGGGACATTTTTTAGTATGGCAACTCTTACAGGTGCTAATATCCATCAAAGCAGAAGCATTGGCAAGAGTTCACATGCGTACTTTACAAGGCCTTGAGACGGTACAAATGGGACTCATGGTTTCAGTCATGGATGGAGCATGCTCAGATAATCTCCCCATATTGGAACAAGGGTAAGCCTTGGATTGAGGGGCTGTAAATAGATGTTTAAGAGAACAAAATACAACAACAGTCCACAACAAAAATAAAGGCAGAAATTGGATAGCTAGGATTTTCCAATATATGATATTTCTTGGATTTTTCTGCTCATGTCGGGGTGCATCAGATCAACAGTCTGCACCACCAAACCAAGGGTCCCACTTCTACAAACCAAGGGTCCCACCTCAGTATATGTATCCCCCGGATGGGATGAGATGGCTTGTACAATTCCTCTTGGAATAATTTTTGTTTGTATTATTTCTATGCATTGACATTTAAAAAAAAAAAAAAAGAAAAAAAAAGAAGAGAAAAATAGGACAGATCTTTAAAAATCAAGCACATCTAAAACTGAGATGGGCCACGCGAAACTAGAGAGTTGGAACAGAAACGTCCATTGTTGAAACCTTCCTAGAGCCGATCATGGTGTTTATATGAAATCCAAACCGTTCATAGGGTTATCACCACTCTGATAAAGTGTAGGAATAAATATCATCCAGATACATAACTTATGTGGCCTCACAAAGTTTACAATGGTGGACGTTCCAACCCTGCTTTTTTGTGTGGTAGGGCCAACTGAGATATGTTTCAGACATCTTACCCATCTGCTATATGTGTCCCACTTAGATGAGGGTCTGGGTTTTTACCTTTCGAGCTTTGAGGAAGAGAACGAGAGGAGTTTGAGTTGGGGCCCTAAGTCCACACCGAAAATTGGGTTCCCGATCACTAAGGAGAGAGAGAGAGAGAGAGAGAGAGAGAGAGAGAGAGAGAGAGAGAGAGAGAGAGAGAGAGAGAGAGAGAGAGAGAGAGAGAGGGCCGAGACAGGCAGAGAGAGATAGAGGATGCGCTTGAGAGAGGGAGTGGATTGGATGTACTGAACGCTTCAGTAGCCAAAAGGCCACTGAAGTGACGTGGCAAAATGGCATTGGTGGATACCAATCGGCTGTTTCCTTCCAATAAATGCTCTTCCAACGGAGATCCGTTAGGGGATGTTTTTCCATTTAGGCCGTGAACGCACTCGGCCACGGTAATTGTTTATCTTAAGAAAAAAAAGGGACCTGCCAAAGACTTTGACAGTAGTTCCTGCGCTGGGAACCAGGTGGGACCCACTATGATGTTTGTGAGAAATCCTACCTGTCCATCCATTTTTTGAGTTCAATTCAGGATATGAAGCCAAAAATGAACTGTTTCCAAAGCTCAAGTGGGTCAAAAACATGATAATTGAACATCCACGGTTGAAATATTCATAGATCAAAGAAGTTTTGAGTAATGCTAATATTTTTTTATTTCAATTCATCCCAGTAGGAATGAAGTTATTAATGGCAAGGATGGCTTGTAAACATCACTGTCGAACCCAGGTAGATTTTAACGGTAGGAATTTCTTTAACCACATTTTCCTTTAGTATGGCCCACTTGAGCTTCGTCACTGTGGGGCCTGGAAAGGTTTCAACGGTGGAAATCATTATTTCCACTTTTTCCTGTGGTATGGTCTATTTGAGATTTTTATAAGCTTCAATTTTGGGCTCAACATCTAAAATTAGATGGAAAAACAGATGAAAGGTGTGGATAAATCACGTAAATTCACAGTGGGCCCAACTGAGTTTTCTGAGTATGACAATCCGATTTCATGGCCGAGTGTGTGCACGGAGGAAACGGAGAAAGATCCGTTAATGGATCTAGCGGAGTAGCATTTATACCCAGGAACATGCCATTGGTATCTAACCAATGGCGTTTTGCACAAGATTCTGTGTGGGTCCTACTTAGTTATTTGTGTGAAATCTAACCCCTCTATCCATTTTTTAAGCTCATTTTATGACATGGGACCAAAATCGAGGAGGATCAAAAACTCATATAGGCCACACGAGAGGAAACAGTGGAGATTTAGTGACCACTGTTGAAATATTTGTATATCCATAAAAGTTTTTGACGATAATTTTTTTTTGGTTTTTTCACCTTATCTAAGTGAAAATACCTTATAAATGGTTTAGATGGCATATAAACAGCAAGGTAGAGCCTAGGAAGGTTTCAACGGTAGGCATTCCTTTCCCACTGTTTCATCTCCTATGGCCCACTTAGTTTTGGATCCTACTCATTTTTGGTAGAATATCTTAAAATGAGGTCAAAAAATGGATGGACGGCTTTGATTTCTCACAAACATTGCAATGGGTCCCACCTAGAATCCTTGCGCCGGAACGTCATGCGAAAGGCTTTAGTAGGAAATCCGCGTACGAGACAGATAAGTTACTCCCCCTGGCACAGGCCCCGTGGTTAGTGGTCGGTGCTCTGTGGGACCCACCATGATGTATGTGTTTCATCCATTCTGTTCATCCATTTTTACAGAGCATTTGAGGGCTTTATACAAAAAATTATAAGGATAAAAATCTTAGGTGGACCACACCACAGGAAAAAAAAATAATGATTGGATATCCACCATTAAAATCCTCCTAAGGCCCACTGTATTGTTTATTTGACATCCAATATGTTGATTAGGTCGTAGATACCCAGATGAAGGGAAACAATAAATATCGGCCTGATCCAAAACTTTTATGGCCCCAAAACATTTTTAATGTTCAATGTTCATTCAACACTGTTTCTTGTAATGTGTTCCACTTGAGAGTGAGATATATCTTAAATTTGTTTCTTTCATACCATAAAATGATCTATAAAAATAGATGGATGGAATGGATGAAATATATAAATCATGGTTGGGCCCACATAGTACTGACAACCAACCAATTGCTGGTTGCAGGGAGTAGCAAATCCGTTTCCGTCACTGACATAGGGCGTCTCTTGGATACGCTATGGTCAGTGACGTCACCAAGTTTTGTGGGCCCCACTATGATGTATTTGTTATATCCACACCATCTATCCATTTTGAGATATCATTTTAAATCATGATCCAAAGAATGAGGAAGATAAAAATCTGTAGTGGACCCCACCATAGAAAACAGTGGGATAGTGATTTCCACTATTGAAACTATCTTAAGGCCCATCGTAATGTTTATTTGAAATCCAACCAGTTCAAAAGTTAAAAAATACATGAAATATGAGAAAACACAAATATCATCTTCATATAAAACTTTTTTGCCTTTAGAAGTTTTTAACGGTGGGCGTCAATTTGTCCCCTTGCATGATGTTTTTATTTTAGGTCCATTAGAGCTTTGGATTTAACTTGTTCTTTGGATATTGCCCTAAAATGATCTCTACAAATGGATGGAAGGTGTGGATATAAAACATACATCATGGTGGGGCCCAAAAATGAGAGATAAATATCAGGTGGACCACACCACATGAAAACAATAGTGATTGGATATCCATCATTAAAATCCTCGTAAGGTCCACTCAGATCTCTTAGTTTATTTGGCATCCAATGTGTTTATTAGGTCATACAGGCCTAGATGAAGGGGGAAAACAAAAATCATCTCGATCCATAACTTTTATGGCCCCCGAAATGTTTTTAATAGTTGATGCTCATTCAACACTATTTCCTGTAATGTGGTCCATTTCAGATTGGGATATACCTTATTTTTTGTCTCATGCCGTAAGATGATCTTTAAAAATAGATGGACAGCATGGATTAAACACATACATCATGGTGGAGCCCACATAGCACCAACCACTAGCCATTGGCTAGTGTCAGGAGAAGTAGCGAATCTGTTCCCTTATTTATGGTGCAATCCATTTAATCTTTGGATATGATTCATTTTTTGGATAATTCTCTAAAATGATCTCGAAAAATGGATGAACGGTGTGGGTTGATCCCAAATTTTTGGTAAATCCAAAACTCAAGTGGACCATGCCACACGAAACAATGTGAAATAATGATTTCCACCGTTGATACCTTCCTTGGGCCCACAGTAATGTTTATTTGTCATCCAACCTGTTCATAATATCAAACAGATATGAATGAAGAGAAAACACAAACATCGGCTTGATCCAAAACTTCTATGGCCTCCAAGAATTTTTCAATGGTAGAGGTTCAATCACACTATTTCTTGTGGTGTGGTCCACTTGAGCTTTGGACATGATTCCTTTTTGTTCTTTAGACCCCAAATCATCTGTTAACATGGATGAACGGAGTGGATAAAATAAATAATTAATGGTAGACCCCAAAAAGTTAACTCAGTGTAATTAGTAAATCGCCTAAATGGAGTGGAGAGGGGTTTCCTTTCATAATCATATATTGGGTTTGCCTAAATGTGATTCAGATATCCAACCCACTCATTATGTGTGTCACTTGGATGAGGGGTCAAACCAAGTTTCAGCCGCATCCAAAACTCACGTGGGCCCCACCAACTTCTTTTATATTTTTTAGGATGTCTTCACATGGTTTTAGATGGCATAGCCCACCTGAGTTTCGTATACGAATGATTTTTTACATATCTCATAACCTGAAGTAGACACATTAAATTCACGGTGTTGATGTTTGACACACATTATGATGGGGCCCACAAAACTTACATCAACACTTAGGTTCTCAAGAGGTCAATAAAGTTGGGTCACAATTTTGACCAAAATATTTGCCCCACTTTACCTGTCTGCTCCATTCACTCTATTTCTCTAATCAATACTCAATTTCAATAGTTATTTGTCCCGATCAGGTTACATATGAAAAAGGATATTAGGCATACAAGATTGATCAACAATTTTAGTGAAATTTGATTTAAACATTTGAAGTTCTTTACTCTTCAAGCTAGACTGATTAGATTGTCCAAAAACGGTTAAAGCTACAATTAGTGGATGTGCCCAATAATTTAGTAATTTTTTTTTCAAATATAAATTTCAATTTCCATTTAAAAATAACATTCTTTTATAAAATGCATATTTTTGAAAACATTTTAACAAAATGACATTTTTATTATAAATTATTTCTTTAAAAAAAATTAAATACAAATTCTGAATTTTTATTTTCAAAATTTCAAAATATTTTCTCATATTTAAAAATTTTTCTAAATAATTTCAAAATGCCGATTTTCTTTTCTTCAAAATAAGCATCATTTTATTTTCAAAAATTTTCTCAAACATTGTTAAAATTTTATACTTCTCAATATTCTTTTTCATGTAATATTACAAATATTTAAATATAACATTTTAATTATAAAAAATACAAAAATTTCCACATATGATATAAAAACCATATATATAAAGAAAAAAAGAGGATTATTACTGATGGCTGCTGGTCGGAAAAACAATTAGCGACGGTTATCTGCCGTCGGGAAAATTTTTCTTTATTTGTGGGAACCCTTTCCCGACGGTTTTAGTGCGTCGGAAAAACTCATGCTTTCTGTCAAGGTATGTTGCTGGCGGGAACCTTTTCCCGACGGTTTTAGTTCGTCGGCAAAACTGATGCTTTTGGCGGGAACCTTTTCCCGACGGTTTTCATTCGTCGGAAAAACTGTCACGCTTTCGGTCATGGCGGGTATCTTTGGTCCCTGGCGGGAACCTTTTCCCGACGGTTTCAGAACGTTAGCAAAACTGACATGGAACCTTTTTCCGATGGTTTTAGGTCGTCGGCAAAACTGTCATGCTGTCAGTCATGGCGGGAATCATTGGTCATTGGCCTGAACCTTTTTCCGACGGTTTTAGTTCGTCGGTAAAAAGCAATATTACCGACCCACAATTAGTACGGGATTTATGCCGACGGTTGATTTCCATCGGGAAAAACAATTTGACTGACGACATTGGTGTTCGTCGGTATTTACGTCCTTACCAGATTTTTTCCGACGCTTTAAGTCCGTCGGGGAAAACACTTAACCGACGACAAGTGGTTTTCGTTGGTCAATAACATTGTATCGGATTTTTGCCAACGGTTGATGTCCGTCGGTAAAAACACATACCAACAAAACTGTTTTTCATCGATACTAACATTGTACCAGATTTGTGCCAACGTGTCATGTCTATCGGGAAAAATACTTTCACCCACGAAGATAGATTTAGTCGGTAATTACACCGTACAAGATTTTTTGCCGACGGTTCATGTCCATCGGAAAAAACACTTTTACCTACGAAAATAAAATTTCGTTGGTAAAAATAAATTTTTCAAATTTTTTTTCAAGAAATAAAAATAACCATTACCAATGAAAATTTACGTTGGTAAAAGTATACTTTTACCTGCGAAATTACAATTTACGTTGGTAAAAGTATACTTTTACCTGTGAAATTACAATTTACGTTGGTAAAAGTAGACTTTTACCTACGAAATTAAAATTTCGTCGGTAGAAGTGAACTTTTACCAACGAAAATAATTTTTGTTGGTAAAAGTCCTTTTTACCTACGAAAAAAAAATCGTTGGTAAAAGTTTTGTCGGTAAAAATCCTGTTTCTTGTAGTACCTTATTCGAATGCGGTGGGCAGTGTATGCTATGGTCTAGTTTAGACCGGTTATTTCACAGGTTATCAGTGTTGTGAGCAAGTACCCCAGCAAGCAATATTGGGTAGCAGTGAGATGGTAAGAAGACTATGTCATTCTTTTGTGAAGACAAGAGCAAAGGTGGTTGAGCATGTGGATTTAGATCCGGCAGACATGATCAATAAGAAATTTCTGTAGAGAAGTTCAAGTTCTGTGAAACTTCTCTGGGCTCGGCGATGGCGAAAAAGAAGGACAGAGTGTGATTTTGAGCTATGATGTGAAGTAGAGATAAGAAAAGAGGTCAAGGAGCTACACGGTTGAAGATTGAAGACTTGGAGATTGTTGAGAAAAGTCATAAATCGGAAGGTTTTGAGGTCATTCGACCGGTTGTGGGAAGCTTCGACTGGTCGTGGGAGTCGCTCGACCGATCGTAGGTTCGAGCCCTGGCACGACTCAAAGTCCAGTGAGTTTTTGTTATTTTTTACTGTAGCTACGACTGGTCGAGGGTTAGCTACGACTGGTCGAAGGTGGGCTACGACCAGTCGAAGACTCGCTACGACTAGTCATAAGTTATACAGTTTGTTCCGCGATTTTGGGCGAAACTGCGGATTTGAGTCCTTTCGCAACTGGGATGCGGAAGCGAAGTTTCCTAAACTATAAATAGGTGTTCCTAGGGTTTTTCTAGGATATGGTAATGTATGCAAAACCTTTCTAAAGGGGTTCCAGGGTTTCTAAAGGGTGTAGCAAGGGTGAGATTCGAGGTTGTTCGAATCGGGTAAGTCCTTTCTCTTTGTAATTGATGCTTTCATAGTGGTGATCTGTCGCTTTGTGCTGTGGTTTTTTCCCGCAAGGGTTTTCCACGTTAAAATCTGTGTTCTCTTGTGTGCTTGGTGCCATTGGATTACCATCCTAGATCTAGATCTGTGTGATTCCGCAGGCCAAAAACCCCAACACATGCATCCTTGCATTTACAGCAATAGCGCTAGCCACATCTGTTTAACGGGAATTTTATATTTATAAGCGGTACATCCGAACAATAACATGGCTATGGTTAGGATATTGCTACTTTCAATTCATAAACTGTAGTATGCAATTTGAGTATGATGTTGTGAAAAACAAAAACAAAGTCCACAAGGAATTGTAGGATTCTTAATCAGTCTGGATATGATTTTGCATTTGTCTACTCTATTTGCTATTAGTCCTTGCGGTTTTATGATTGCACGTGTTTTTGGCAGTTCTGTACTTGGGTTAGTGGTGAGAAAGTAGCTTTCATATTGGATTCTTCCAAAAATAAAAAATAAAATAAAATAAAAAATCAGACTGCAGTTACATTTCTTTTAGGCAATCTTGAAATTAATGTAATTGCCATTCAGAGTCCACACCATCAATATCAAACAACCAAAACAATTATATATACAAGAAGCAAATGTTTCGATTATTCTTTCTATGCACCTGACAGCAAATGTTTCTCAATCAGTGTTAGCCTGAAAGCATTTCCATTGTCGGAGTGTACTTGCAAAAAGCATCCCTAGTAAACAATAATGCGGGCATCCATTTGTTTTGGGCTTTGGTTTTATTCATGAACATGTATTGCATGTTGATAGCTGTTGCATTGGAGAAAGCTGCACTTTCATATGAGTATTAATTTTTTGAAGAGGAATCTTTATCCAAACATGGATTTCATGTATTGCATGTTGATAGCTGTTGCATTGGAGAAAGCTGCACTTTCATATGAGTATTAATTTTGTGAAGAGGAAGCTTTATCCAAACATGGATTTCTACTCTAGCTTAATATATTGGTATATTGAGGAAATTGTTTCTTTGCTCTCCTACTTTTGTGGGTATTGTCACTTGTTTGTCTTAACCAGGGCAATGGGATTCCCTACAGAGTTCTTCCCTGTTTTGTTAGTAATCCCTCGCATGGCTGGCTACCTATCACACTGGCAACAATCCCTTGATGATCCTGACACGAAGATCATGAGGCCACAACAGGTTAATTTTATCGTAGCATGTTTGGTGGCTTTATTTATTTATTTATTTTTCCTTATGAGTAAAATTACTAAAAGATTTCATGCCTTTGATCTTCCAGGAATATATTGATGTATGGCTCCAATATGACATGCCTCTCAAATAGAGGCTGATATCCGCAGAGGCTGACGGGCTTGGTCAGGTTTCAATTTCTGATACAACAAGGTGGCGACTAGCTAGATTTGCAGTGTAGAGCATATGAGGAATTAAATGCACCTTTTTGGTGTAGCACCATGCATCTATTGCCTAAGCTGAGGTTGAACCTGATATGAGGAATTAAATTCAACTTGTATTTCTAGCACACAAACACCCCCCTCAATATTTTTACTAATTTTTTAAAATTAACTCTTTGCTTCTCTATTGTGCACCTCATTAATCAATTGTACAATTTCACAATGTATGTATTATGAGGAGTTCTAGCATACTTCTTTCTTATTGAATGAAAAACATTATGGTTTGATATCAAGGATAACTGAAGTCAGCTGATATGAGTTCCAAACACCCTACATATGCTAAAAAGTTCACTAAAATATACTGTATGGCCTAGCTTCTTTCAGTACAAGATTTATTGTTTAAGTACCTGGAATTCTCTCGCCTATTATTTTGTAAGAAAGATTCAGTGATGTTTCTGCAATAGGTATAATTGACATGGCATCCATTCTTACTTCAACACCCCTGATCATCTTACTTTACCGAGGATGTATTCCAAATAGATTGTTAAGTGTTCTGTTGGAGTTTTCATTTCATTTGATATACAATTTGTTTTTTTTATTTTTTATTTTTTTATTTTTTTAATACAAGAGTGGCCTGCCTAGAAGAAAATATTGATATTCTAAATTAGTTTTTGAATGTCGAACATTGTGTTGGAGGTGAAGCCTGTCTTTGATTAGCAATGAAGTGGTTGTCGCTGTGGGAGAGTACAAGGTGATGTTAGGTATTAAAGGTTAGCATCTCTCATGGTGCCCTTATAGTGCGTGTAAATTAAAAGAATCCCTCATAGAAATTACACTACTATTTCTCAACGCTCTCTGAAACTATGTTTTGGTCCCAGTTTGCTACTTATTTAGAGATGATAATATTGATGAGGAAGCAACTTAGTAAAAATACCATCGATTGCTGAGAAAGAATAAATATGTTGTGAATTTGCCCAGAACTAATTTTCTCATGAACAAAATGATAATTAAGGACAGTGTGTTGTGGTAGGTTTACTGCTGATTTGGTGTTCTTTCCTTCCCTCATTTATTGTTGGAGAAGAGGAGAGGAAGAATATATTTTTTGGACTTGGACTATTGCAAGTAGAATGCTTTTGAATATTTTGAATTAAGAAAGTAGATATTACAATGCTTTGAATTGTTGGAAGGGAGAATTTTTCTTCTTGTTTTCGTTGTACCTCCATGTACATGAAGACTCTTTTTATAAACTCTTGAGGACGGATTTACATACAAGATTAATTACCTAGGAAACTCAAAAGATACTTTCTACACTAAACTAGAACACATTCTAGATATTTCCTAGACATATTCTATATACTTTATAGACACTTTCTGGAAACATTCCAGACATTTTTCAAATATATTTTCAACATTTACTTCTGTCTGTAATTTTTCTTGACATCATCTGTTTCCTAAACATGATATGTTTATGGTTTAGACTCAGAGTTGGATTTTAGTTTTGCACGGCTTAAAAAATGGTTGAGACTCTTCGACTGTACACATTGCACTGAGAAGAATACATTAATCATCTGATTATTTTTTTTTTTTTCCAAAATTGCCACTTACTATTTTAATCTTAACCATCCATTTGATAGCCATTAATTAGATGGTTAGGATTGCTTGATCGGTGTGATTATAGAGATGTTCCATCCACAACGGGACTGACCATTTGGATGGTCTAATAGCTGTTCATCAGTGTCACATATGAGGATGATGAATCATTACCAATTTTTAAATTATGAAAAACTAACATATGAGTGTGCCTCTATATTTATTAATGAAAAAAAAATGACAGGGGAGGCAGGTAACATGAAATAATGGGTTAAAACATTTACTGATCATAAATGTTACTGATTGCAGCCACAAATGGATGGTTCATCACATTTATTTTTCATGCTTACGTGAGGTTGATCACAGGAGCTTGATCTGACGGTGCACATTTCGCCTTCTCCTTGACGTCTTCATGGATGAGAGACTAGAGACAGTCGCTATTCAAGATCGGACGGTAGAACTTGTTGCGGAGCTTGTGGAAGTACCGCATCCCGACCTCCCCAAAATACCCCGGATGGTACTTGTCGAAGAGGATCCGATGGTGGTGCATGCCACTAGTGTTTCCACGACCTCCTGGATGCTTGCGGTGCTTGCCGATACGACCATGGTTAGCATTGACATGGCCGTGCTTCTTGCGGTTCTTCTTGAAGCGGGTAGTCATGGAGGAGATTAGGGTTTTGGGACGAAGGAGGCAAAATATTTTTCTTAAGATGATTTTCTACCTCAGCTTTATATTTAAAAAAATAATCAAAAGGCTCAGATTTGTATGAGATGAGATACACATATCCATAGCGTGAGTAATCGTCAATGAAAGTGACAAAGTATTGACATCCATTTTTGGCATGTACATTGAAGGGTCCACAGATATCTGAATCTCTAGTGGGCCCTTGGACCTAGCCGCTTTAGGAAATGGTTTCTTCGAAGTCTTCTCGAATACATGATGTTTATAAAATGGTAAATCAACTTTCGATAAGGAGTTTAATAGACCAGAATGTATTAGTTTTATCATACGATCCTTTCTGATGTAACATAACCTCGTGTGCTATTTTTGAGATTCAGATACTATAGTTTTATTCGACATAGCAGATTAAGCAAAATGTGCATTATAACTATCTATGTCCAGAATAAATAAATCTGAAATTAAATTTCCACATGCAAAGATGAGGTTAATTTAGTCTCAAAGAAATTCGTTTCTTGGAAAAATGAATATTAAAACCATCAAATAATAACTTAGAAACAAAAATTAAATTTCAACGCATGCCCAGTACATAAAGAGTATCACGGAGGATTATTATTTGTTCACTCCCCAAGTATAGGGTTGTGATGTAGTAATAAACTCGGTAAGATCGAGGTCGAATCCCACGAGGACTGGTTGTCACAACTCAAATCTAAGACTCTCCTTAACTAATCCAACAAATAATGGTATAAACTACTAAGCACAATTCTAAAAAAATAAAACAATTAAGAACAGGGAAGAAAATTCAATCAGAGAGAGAGCACTAGGACTTTCGAATCCACCCCTAATTATCCTAACCCTTGTTTTGTCTGTTGATTCACCTTGACCTTGATTGATACCACTTAAATAGAGAAAGCACAATCTGTGTCCTAAATCGGGCATACAGACTGTCTAATTCCTTTAAGCAATGCTATGAACAATACATCCCATGTCCTTGGTCGGGCACATGGTATGCAAAATTCATTAAAGCACCCTGTTCCTTCCTCTATAGGAAACCTGTTCTTGATCAGACACAAGCACCTGTAATAAGCATCCAAGCAACATCCATCTATATACTTTGATTAAGTTCATAGATGGAGAAGTATGGAATTTAAATCCATAAAGCCCACTTAGAGAAAAAAAACAAATTAATTAAAATTCAAAGTAAATCAACCAAAACAAGAGCTGATCAAATTAGGGGCTTCATCTCAGCCCTAGCTGAGAGATTAGTGTCCCATGAAATCCATAAAAAATATTAAATAAAATTCATAAAATCAAAACACCAAACCGAACAATCTCTCTCTCTTCTTCCTTCTCTTTCTTCTCTTTCTCCTCTCCCTGGCTCTGGATCTCCAATTCCCTGGATCTGAATGCCTTCCTCACGTCCAAAACTTCCCTTTTATAGCTGCTGGATGGCTGGAATCGGTGGCAGAGTCGTAGACGGACTCGAAGTGTAGATTTTCGCAACCGTGATCGGTGGGCCCCACAGAGGTATTTTCTGGAAAATCCACCCCGTCCATTGGATTCAGGACGAAATTTCAGTCAAGAATGGGTGGTTTTGAAGGTCCATTGGCGCGGCCCACGAAGAAATCTCGAAAAGATCAGTTTGAACGTCGACGAGCGGCTTTGTTTGTGGCCTGCATGCGCGCGTGTGTACGCATGGGAGTGGAAGATCAGCATGGTTTTGTAGTGCTCGCGGCCCTCTACAAGATGGACGGCTCGGATCAGTCGTACGGGCGACGTATGGGGCCCACAACGCTTCGCAAAAACGGCCAGCGGCCGGTCGTTCGCTGCTGCGCAACGCGGACGCGGATTTTCTGCGGAAATGGTGGGGCCCACTGTGATGTTTTTTTGGGAAATCCACTCCGTCCATTTGATTTGGCTCGGAAAACTGTCCATGATATGCACGGTTTTGAATGAGCTTGAGTGTGGCCCATTGAGTTTTAAATACACCGTCCATCTGACGTTTAAACGGATAGATTTTACTCCGGATGACCGTTTGCAATTCGGCCGCCTAGGCAATGATAATGCCTACCCCAGGAACTGGATGGACGGTCCGGATTGTCCATTTGGACACAAGGTGGGCCCCACAACCACGAACCGGCGGTCGGTTCCGCGGACGCTGTTGCGTCTTCGACGAAAGCGCGGGTCAGCGCTTTCGCTGACCGTCCGGGCGTCCGGTGTGGTGCTGGTGTGTAGTGCACATGATGTACATGCACTACATACAGGACCCACTATGATGTTTTTAAGAAATCTGCACCGTCCATCCTCTACTTCATATAATTTAAACCACCAAAATTCAATTTGAGGCAGTTCCGGATATCAGGTGGGCCCAGAATTGATGGTTTATGGGATGATTTGTCAGTTGGCCTACTTCCCGAGATCTTAAATAGCTGAAATTTAATATGTACGGTTAATTTATGGCCCCCATCACATGTATGAAGTTTCGAGTTGATCAGATGGCGAAAAATGTGTGATCTTGCATTCTGGACCCTTTTTGGGCCCCTTTGGCTTGCTTTCCTCCGATCCCAGGCGTGTAAAATCTTCACTATTAGTTTTCTGGAGTCCATCCCGTACTCTGGTAATTTCGGAGCGTCAAATCCACGCTTTTAACATCAATTTCCAATTAACGCTCATGATTTCATCCTGTAACAAAAACAGGATTAAAACACTTCATTAAACCTTATCATGAGTATAAAATAGGGCAATAATCGGGGTCTGATATGCAATATTTGACCCTGATCACAAATTTTGCTCAAGACCAAGAAAATACTGATTAGGTACCTAATCTCCCACCCCCAACCTAAAATCTACATTGTCCTCAATGTAAAAGAAATAAGCATGCAATACACATGGGACAACGAGAATAAAAGAGGAGTGAAGGAAAGATAGTACCTGGACGGAGAATCAAGAGGAGTCCTCAGAAGAAATATCATCGCAAAACAGGTTAGCACAAGAGAGAAATCAACATAAGCAAATAAAAAAAAATAAAAATAAAAATAAAAATAAAAGAAGATCCTACCTATACCACTTTCGCAGGTGCTCTCGATTGCATTTAGCGCATGCAACAAGCCTTTAAACCCCTAGGTTACCCCTAGTGGACGAGTTGTAGTCTCGTGAGGGTTTGCAGTAATGTTACCCACAAACATTGAAATAACTCACTAAGAAAAAAGCATAAAATAAAAAGACTGGGTTGCCTCCCAGGAGTGCTAAGTTCTGTCTATCCTAAAATAGCAGAAAGGAAACTACCCTAGTCCTAAGAAAGCGAGGGAAAACTACTCGGTCATCTTTGCAGGTTCCTCTTCCGGCCGATATCTTGATAAGTTTCTCAAGAAATTTCTCAACAAGATCATCCAAAAGCCATTTTTGCAATAGGCTTGGATGCCTCAGCTTGACTTTCCAAAGAAACTTATGTACCTCATAAGAAATTTTTCGTTGATTCGCACTGAGGTATCCAGTATATACGATTCACCCGCGACGAGAAGAAGTTTCTAAGTTAGTATCCCATGGTGAATCGAGACTACACATAGATGAAAGTCGAAAAATTCTCAAAAGTGACGTAGTCTCAACACATTCAAGTAGCGGACTTCGGTTCAATTGTTAGCTCCTCCTCCCTTAATGGTATATAGTGAGGATCTGTGGAAGGAGGGGCTTCAGAGTAAGGGTCCTCTCGGTCGGTGATGACTACCGAGATATTGTTTTGCAAGGCATTCACTATGTCTCTTAACATAGGATCGTCTGAATCTGCAAAGTGTGCCAAGCAATCATCCAAAGAGTTGGGACATTCAGCTGAGAGTGACTCATTATCCACATTAGAGGTCGTGATGATCTGCCCAAGGAATACATCATTTTTTAAGGTAAACGGAGGTGTGCTCTCTTGCTCCGCCCCTGCACGAGGATTGAAGATCAGTACACGAAGCATTAATGTATGAACTCTGTTCATCGATACTACTCAGAAGAGGCGACGAATCGTCATTATTTAACAGTTCAGATGGTGGCCTCAACTGGGTGGTTTCAAATTCAAGAGTCATATCGAGTAGCTCATCCATCTCCCGAATCATATCATCATGTAATTCAGAGGAGTGGTCCAAATACGTTTCACAAGAGTTAGAAGGGTCGGTTGTAAGGGGCCCGTCCTCTACCTTAAAATCAGACATGTTAGGTGAGGGGAGTGGCTCATTATGACCAACCACTTCGTGTACGTCCTGATCATTGACTTGGACCAAACTTGAGATTGATTCCAAGGGGATTGGGGTTGAACATCCATGATCATCATCCCAATACACATCATTGTCTAATTCTGTGCAGTGCGCACTTGGGATAGGATCGCTTTCCTCACATTCTAAATTTGGTTGAGGTTCAAATAAACTAACCTCTTCCTCATCATTGAGATCTTGTGTGTCATGTAAGGAAAGTGTGTCATCATCACTGTATTTGAAAGACACCCAAGTATCTCCATCATTCTTTTGAACAGTCATTGAGATCGACTCATCGGGGAATTGAACCGTATGCTCATGAATGGAATCCAACTCCTCATTCCAAATTCCAGATTTCGTTAAAAGCGAGTGAGGATCACTTTCCTCGCATAGTATTTCTGGATTGGATTGTAGTTGGGATGAGCGAGCTTCCTCTATCCTTTCAATGCGCGAATTGAGTGCTTCTAATGATTTCATCAATTTCGCAACATCTTTGGTTGAATTGTTCGGATCAACACATGAATCCTCTTGGATCGTTTCGGTTGGATCTCAAAGGTATGGGATCCAAGAGAATAATTATTACAATATGTTGTTGGTTCAACTTCCCGGTTTGATGGTTCCACTTGGTTATAGTCATACTTGATCATACATGGGAGAATATGATGATTAATAATAGTCCTCATTCCCATAATTATGATCGTAGACGCCCTATTAACCGATGGAACATAACGTTCTAGTCGGTTCTCACTTTATCTGTTCTCGATGGAGAGAAATCTTGAGGTATATGTTGGATTCCACAACCTTCGGGCATTTCCCAATAAAACCTATCCAACTCAAAGATATGCATCTACCCACGATTCCATGGTAGAACCTTAACTCGAGTCTAATCCTAGAAGAAATCCAAATCCTACAAAGAATACGAAAAGTAAAGGAGAAGTTAGAAAGATGTTACCCGAGTAGAAGTTCCTATGTTAAAAACCATAAAACAAAACAAAACAAGTTAGTTTTTAAGAATAGTAAGTCTAAGGTTAGAAAAGAAAAAAAAATAAAACCTTAATTCTAAAAATAAAAAAAATAAAGAAATTAGGAAGATATTACCAAATTAGAAGTTTCTATCTCGAATCCTACAAAACAAGAAATAGGTTAGTTTCTAAAAATAAAATAAAAGCTTTAACCTAAAGTTAGTAAAATCCTAAGACTATGAATTATGATAAGAGAGAATCCTAAATTCAATTTGGAACAAACAACATCCCGACAAGAATCGCGCTTAAAAACTTGTTCACTCCCCAAGTATAGGGTTGTGATGTAGTAATAAACTTCGGTAAGATCGAGGTCGAATCCCACGAGGACTGGTTGTCACAACTCAAATCTAAGACTCTCCTTAACTAATCCAACAAATAATGGTATAAACTACTAAGCACAATTCTAAAAAAATAAAACAATTAAGAACAGGGAAGAAAATTCAATCAGAGAGAGAGCACTAGGACTTTCGAATCCACCCCTAATTATCCTAACCCTTGTTTTGTCTGTTGATTCACCTTGACCTTGATTGATACTACTTAAATAGAGAAAGCACAATCATGTGTCCTAAATCGGACATCTGACTGTCTAATTCCTTTAAGCAATGCTATGAACAATACATCCCATGTCCTTGGTTGGGCACATGGTATGCAAAATTCATTAAAGCACCCTGTTCCTTCCTCTATAGGAAACCTGTTCTTGATCAGACACAAGCACCTGTAATAAGCATCCAAGCAACATCCATCTATATACTTTGATTAAGTTCATAGATGGAGAAGTATGGAATTTAAATCCATAAAGCCCACTTAGAGAAAAAAAACAAATTAATTAAAATTCAAAGTAAATCAACCAAAACAAGAGCTGATCAAATTAGGGGCTTCATCTCACCCTAGCTGAGAGATTAGTGTCCCATGAAATCCATAAAAAATATTAAATAAAATTCATAAAATCAAAACACCAAACCGAACAATCTCTCTCTCTTCTTCCTTCTCTTTCTTCTCTTTCTCCTCTCCCTGGCTCTGGATCTCCAATTCCATGGATCTGAATGCCTTCCTCACGTCCAAAACTTCCCTTTTATAGCCGCTTTGGATGGAATCGGTGGCGAGTCGTGAAACGGACTCGAAGTGTAGATTTTCGCAACCGTGATCGGTGGGCCCCACGGAGGTATTTTACGGAAAATCCACCCCGTCCATTGGATTCGGGACGAAATTTCGGTCAAGAATGGGTGGTTTTGAAGGTCCATTGGCGCGGCCCCGAAAGAAATCTCGAAAAGATCGGTTTTGAACGTCGACGAGCGACTGTTTGTGGCCTGTCAGCATCGCGTACGTGTGTACGCATGGGAGTGGAAGATCGCATGGTTTTGTAGTGCTCGCGGCCCTCTACAAGATGGACGGCTCGGATCAGTCGTACGGGCGACGTATGGGGCCCACAACGCTTCGCAAAACGGCCAGCGGCCGGTCGTTCGCTGCTGCGCAACGCGGACGCGGATTTTCTGCGGAAATGGTGGGGCCCACTGTGATGTTTTTTTGGGAAATCCACTCCGTCCATTTGATTTGGCTCGGAAAACGGTCCAGATATGCACGGTTTTGAATGAGCTTGAGTGTGGCCCATTGAGTTTTAAATACACCGTCCATCTGACGTTTAAACGGATAGATTTTACTCCGGATGACCGTTTGCAATTCGGCCGCCTAGGCAATGATAATGCCCACCCCAGGAACTGGATGGACGGTCCGGATTGTCCATTTGGACACAAGGTGGGCCCCACAACCACGAACCGGCGGTCGGTTCATGCGGACGCCAGTGCGTCTTCGACGCCTTGCGCTGGTCGGCGCTTTGGCCGACCGTCCGGGCGTCCGGTGTGGTCTTTGGTGTGTAGTGCACATGATGTACATGCACTACATACAGGGACCCACTATGATGTTTTTAAGAAATCTGCACCGTCCATCCTCTACTTCATATAATTTAAACCACCAAAATTCAATTTGAGGCAGTTCCGGATATCAGGTGGGCCCAGAATTGATGGTTTATGGGATGATTTGTCAGTTGGCCTACTTCCCGAGATCTTAAATAGCTGAAATTTAATATGTACGGTTAATTTATGGCCCCATCACATGTATGAAGTTTCGAGTTGATCGGATGGCGAAAAATGTGTGATCTTGCATTCCGGACCCTTTTTGGGCCCCTTTGGCTTGCTTTCCTCCGATCCCAGTGCGTGTAAAATCTTCACTATTAGTTTTCTGGAGTCCATCCCGTACTCTGGTAATTTCGGAGCGTCAAATCCACGCTTTTAACATCAATTTCCAATTAACGCTCATGATTTCATCCTGTAACAAAAACAGGATTAAAACACTTCATTAAACCTTATCATGAGTATAAAATAGGGCAATAATCGGGGTCTGATATGCAATATTTGACCCTGATCACAAATTTTGCTCAAGACCAAGAAAATACTTGATTAGGTACCTAATCTCCCACCCCAACCTAAAATCTACATTGTCCTCAATGTAAAAGAAATAAGCATGCAATACACATGGGACAACGAGAATAAAAGAGGAGTGAAGGAAAGATAGTACCTGGACGGAGAATCAAGAGGAGTCCTCGAAGAAATATCATCGCAAAACAGGTTAGCACAAGAGAGAAATCAACATAAGCAAATAAAAAAAAAATAAAAATAAAAATAAAAATAAAAGAAGATCCTACCTATACCACTTTCGCAGTGCTCTCGATTGCATTTAGCGCATGCAACAAGCCTTTAAACCCTAGGTTACCCCTAGTGGACGAGTTGTAGTCTCGTGAGGGTTTGCAAAGAATGTTACCCACAAACATTGAAATAACTCACTAAGAAAAAAGCATAAAATAAAAAGATTTGGCCGCTCCCGGGAGTGCTAAGTTTACTGTCTATCCTAAAATAGCAGAAGGAAACTACCCTAGTCCTAAGAAAGCAGGAAAAAACTACTCAGTCATGCTGCAAGGTTCCTCTTCCGGCCAGTATCTTGATAAGTTTCTCAGTAAATTTCTCAACAAGATCATCCAAAAGCCATTTTTGCAATAGGCTTGGATGCCCTGGAGCTTGACTTTCCAAAGAAACTTATGTACCTCATAAGAAATTTTTCGTTGATTCGCCTGAGGTATCCAGAGTATATACGATTCACCTGCGACAGAAGAAGTTTCTAAGTTAGTATCCCATGGTGAATCAGAGACTACACATAGATGAAAGTCAGAAAAATTCTCAAAAAGTGACGTAGTCTCAACACATTCCGAAGTAGCAGACTTCGGTTCAATTGTTAGCTCCTCCTCCCTTAATGGTATATAGTGAGGATCTGTGGAAGGAGGGGCTTCAGAGTAAGGGTCCTCTCGGTCAGTGATGACTACCGAGATATTGTTTTGCAAGGCATTCACTATGTCTCTTAACATAGGATCGTCTGAATCTGCAAAGTGTGCCAAGCAATCATCCAAAGAGTTGGGACATTCAGCTGAGAGTGACTCATTATCCACATTAGAGGTCGTGATGATCTGCCCAAGGAATACATCATTTTTTAAGGTAAACGGAGGTGTGCTCTCTTGCTCCAGCCCTGCACAGACAGATTGAAGATCAGTACACGAAGCATTAATGTATGAACTCTGTTCATCGATACTACTCAGAAGAGGCGACGAATCGTCATTATTTAACGCTTCAGATGGTGGCCTCAATCGGGTGGTTTCAAATTCAAGAGTCATATCGAGTAGCTCATCCATCTCCCGAATCATATCATCATGTAATTCAGAGGAGTGGTCCAAATACGTTTCACAAGAGTTAGAAGGGTCGGTTGTAAGGGGCCCGTCCTCTACCTTAAAATCAGACATGTTAGGTGAGGGAGTGGCTCATTATGACCAACCACTTCGTGTACGTCTGATCATTGACTTGGACCAAACTTGAGATTGATTCCAAGGGGATTGGGGTTGAACATCCATGATCATCATCCCAATACACATCATTGTCTAATTCTGCGATGCGCACTTGGGATAGGATCGCTTTCCTCACATTCTAAATTTGGTTGAGGTTCAAATAAACTAACCTCTTCCTCATCATTGAGATCTTGTGTGTCATGTAAGGAAAGTGTGTCATCATCAATGTATTTGAAAGACACCCAAGTATCTCCATCATTCTTTTGACAGTCATTGAGATCGACTCATCGGGAATTGAACCGTATGCTCATGAATGGAATCCAACTCCTCATTCCAAATTCCAGATTTCGTTAAAAGCGAGTGAGGATCACTTTCCTCGCATAGTATTTCTCGGATTGGATTGTAGTTGGGATGAGCGAGCTTCCTCTATCCTTTCAATGCGCGAATTGAGTGCTTCTAATGATTTCATCAATTTCGCAACATCTTTGGTTGAATTGTTCGGATCAACACATGAATCCTCTTGGATCGTTTACTCGTTGGATCTCAAAGGTATGGGATCCAAGAGAATAATTATTACAATATGTTGTTGGTTCAACTTCCCAGTTTTGATGGTTCCACTGGTTATAGTCATACTGATCATACATGGGAGAATATGATGATTAATAATAGTCCTCATTCCCATAATTATGATCGTAGACGGCCCTATTAACCGATGGAACATAACGTTCTAGTCGGTTCTCACTGTCTGTTCTCGATGGAGAGAAATCTTGAGGTATATGTTGGATTCCACAACCTTCAGGCATTTCCCAATAAAACCTATCCAACTCAGCATATGCATCTACCCACGATTCCATGGTAGAACCTTAACTCTGAGTCTAATCCTAGAAGAAATCCAAATCCTACAGCAATACAGAAAGTAAAGGAGAAGTTAGAAAGATGTTACCCGAGTAGAAGTTCCTATGTTAAAAACCTGCAAAACAAAACAAAACAAGTTAGTTTTTAAGAATAGTAAGTCTAAGGTTAGAAAAGAAAAAAAAATAAAACCTTAATTCTAAAAATAAAAAAAATAAAGAAATTAGGAAGATATTACCAAATTAGAAGTTTCTATCTCAGAATCCTACAAAACAAGAAATAGGTTAGTTTCTAAAAATAAAATAAAAGCTTTAACCTAAAGTTAGTAAAATCCTAAGACTATGAATTATGATAAGAGAGAATCCTAAATTCAATTTGGAACGAACTTGATCCCAAGAACAACGCGCCAAAAACTTGTTCACTCCCCAAGTATAGGGTTGTGATGTAGTAATAAACTCGGTAAGATCGAGGTCGAATCCCACGAGGACTGGTTGTCACAACTCAAATCTAAGACTCTCCTTAACTAATCCAACAAATAATGGTATGAACTACTAAGCACAATTCTAAAAAATAAAACAATTAAGAACAGGAAGAAAATTCAATCGAGAGAGAGCACTAGGACTTTCGAATCCACCCCTAATTATCCTAACCCTTGTTTTGTCTGTTGATTCACCTTGACCTTGATTGATACCACTTAAATAGAGAAAGCACAATCTGTGTCCTAAATCGGCATACAGACTGTGTCTAATTCCTTTAAGCAATGCTATGAACAATACATCCCATGTCCTTGGTCGGGCACATGGTATGCAAAATTCATTAAAGCACCCTGTTCCTTCCTCTATAGGAAACCTGTTCTTGATCAGACACAAGCACCTGTAATAAGCATCCAAGCAACATCCATCTATATACTTTGATTAAGTTCATAGATGGAGAAGTATGGAATTTAAATCCATAAAGCCCACTTAGAGAAAAAAAAAATAAATTAATTAAAATTCAAAGTAAATCAACCAAAACAAGAGCTGATCAAATTAGGGCTTCATCTCACCTTCTAGCTGAGAGATTAGTGTCCCATGAAATCCATAAAAAATATTAAATAAAATTCATAAAATCAAAACACCAAACCGAACAATCTCTCTCTCTTCTTCCTTCTCTTTCTTCTCTTTCTCCTCTCCCCAAATTCGGATCTCCAATTCCCTGGATCTGAATGCCTTCCTCACGTCCAAAACTTCCTTTTATAGTGCTGCTGGATGGTGGAATCGGTGGCAGAGTCGTGACGGACTCGAAGTGTAGATTTTCGCAACCGTGATCGGTGGGCCCCACGAGGTATTTTACGGAAAATCCACCCCGTCCATTGGATTCGGGACGAAATTTCGTCAAGAATGGGTGGTTTTGAAGGTCCATTGGCGCGGCCCACAGAAGAAATCTCGAAAAGATCAGTTTTGAACGTCGACGAGCAGCCTGTTTGTGGCCTCTGTACGCGTACGTGTGTACGCATGGGAGTGGAAGATCAGCATGGTTTTGTAGTGCTCGCGGCCCTCTACAAGATGGACGGCTCGGATCAGTCGTACGGGCGACGTATGGGGCCCACAACGCTTCGCAAAAACGGCCAGCGGCCGGTCGTTCGCTGGCTGCAACGCGACGCGGATTTTAACGCGAAATGGTGGGGCCCACTGTGATGTTTTTTGGGAAATCCACTCAGTCCATTTGATTTGGCTCGGAAAACTGTCCAGGATATGCACGATTTTGAATGAGCTTGAGTGTGGCCCATTGAGTTTTAAATACACCGTCCATCTGACGTTTAAACGGATAGATTTTACTCCGGATGACCGTTTGCAATTCGGCCGCCTAGGCAATGATAATGCCTACCCCAGGAACTGGATGGACGGTCCGGATTGTCCATTTGGACACAAGGTGGGCCCCACAACCACGAATCCGGCGGTCGGTTCCGCGGACGCCATTTATTGCGTCTTCGACGCAGCGGGTCGGTCGGCTTTCGACCGTCCGGCGTCCGGTGGTGTCTTTGGTGTGTAGTGCACATGATGTACATGCACTACATACGGGACCCACTATGATGTTTTTAAGAAATGCATCACCGTCCATCCTCTACTTCATATAATTTAAACCACCAAAATTCAATTTGAGCGCTTCCTGGATATCGGGTGGGCCCCGAATTGATGGTTTATGGGATGATTTGTCGGTTGGCCTACTTCCCGAGATCTTAAATAGTTTGAAATTTAATATGTACGGTTAATTTATGGCCCCATCACATGTATGAAGTTTCGAGTTGATCGATGGCGAAAAATGTGTGATCTTGCATTCTGGACCCTTTTTGGGCCCCTTTGGCTTGCTTTCCTCCGATCCCAGGCGTGTAAAATCTTCACTATTAGTTTTCTGGAGTCCATCCCGTACTCTGGTAATTTCGGAGCGTCAAATCCACGCTTTTAACATCAATTTCCAATTAACGCTCATGATTTCATCCTCGTAACAAAAACAGGATTAAAACACTTCATTAAACCTTATCATGAGTATAAAATAGGGCAATAATCGGGGTCGATATGCAATATTTGACCGATCACAAATTTTGCTCAAGACCAAGAAAATACTGATTAGGTACCTAATCTCCCACCCCAACCTAAAATCTACATTGTCCTCAATGTAAAAGAAATAAGCATGCAATACACATGGGACAACGAGAATAAAAGAGGAGTGAAGGAAAGATAGTACCTGGACGGAGAATCAAGAGGAGTCCTCAGAAGAAATATCATCGCAAAACAGGTTAGCACAAGAGAGAAATCAACATAAGCAAATAAAAAAAAATAAAAATAAAAATAAAAATAAAAGAAGATCCTACCTATACCACTTTCGCAGGTGCTCTCGATTGCATTTAGCGCATGCAACAAGCCTTTAAACCCCTAGGTTACCCCTAGTGGACGAGTTGTAGTCTCGTGAGGGTTTGCAGTAATGTTACCCACAAACATTGAAATAACTCACTAAGAAAAAAGCATAAAATAAAAGACTGGGCTGCCTCCCAGGAGTGCTAAGTTTACTGTCTATCCTAAAATAGCAGAAAGGAAACTACCCTAGTCCTAAGAAAGCAGGAAAAAACTACTCATGTCATGCTGTAAGGTTCCTCTTCCGGCCAGTATCTTGATAAGTTTCTCGAGAATTTCTCAACAAGATCATCCAAAAGCCATTTTGCAATAGGCTTGGATGCCCAGCTTGACTTTCCAAAGAAACTTATGTACCTCATAAGAAATTTTTCGTTGATTCGCCTGAGGTATCCAAAGTATATACGATTCACCTGCGACAGAAGAAGTTTCTAAGTTAGTATCCCATGGTGAATCAGAGACTACACATAGATGAAAGTCAGAAAAATTCTCAAAAAGTGACGTAGTCTCAACACATTCAAGTAGCAGACTTCGGTTCAATTGTTAGCTCCTCCTCCCTTAATGGTATATAGTGAGGATCTGTGGAAGGAGGGCTTCAGAGTAAGGGTCCTCTCGGTCAGTGATGACTACCGAGATATTGTTTTGCAAGGCATTCACTATGTCTCTTAACATAGGATCGTCTGAATCTGCAAAGTGTGCCAAGCAATCATCCAAAGAGTTGGGACATTCAGCTGAGAGTGACTCATTATCCACATTAGAGGTCGTGATGATCTGCCCAAGGAATACATCATTTTTTAAGGTAAACGGAGGTGTGCTCTCTTGCTCCCGACCACGCATGGCCATTGAAGATCGGTACACGAAGCATTAATGTATGAACTCGTTCATCGATACTACTCGAAGAGGCGACGAATCGTCATTATTTAACGATTCGGATGGTGGCCTCAATGGGTGGTTTCAAATTCAAGAGTCATATCGAGTAGCTCATCCATCTCCCGAATCATATCATCATGTAATTCGGAGGAGTGGTCCAAATACGTTTCACAAGAGTTAGAAGGGCCTCGGTTGTAAGGGGCCCGTCCTCTACCTTAAAATCAGACATGTTAGGTGAGGGGAGTGGCTCATTATGACCAACCACTTCGTGTACGTCCTGATCATTGACTTGGACCAAACTTGAGATTGATTCCAAGGGGATTGGGGTTGAACATCCATGATCATCATCCCAATACACATCATTGTCTAATTCTGTGCAGTGCGCACTTGGGATAGGATCGCTTTCCTCACATTCTAAATTTGGTTGAGGTTCAAATAAACTAACCTCTTCCTCATCATTGAGATCTTGTGTGTCATGTAAGGAAAGTGTGTCATCATCACTGTATTTGAAAGACACCCAAGTATCTCCATCATTCTTTTGAACAGTCATTGAGATCGACTCATCGGGGAATTGAACCGTATGCTCATGAATGGAATCCAACTCCTCATTCCAAATTCCAGATTTCGTTAAAAGCGAGTGAGGATCACTTTCCTCGCATAGTATTTCTGGATTGGATTGTAGTTGGGATGAGCGAGCTTCCTCTATCCTTTCAATGCGCGAATTGAGTGCTTCTAATGATTTCATCAATTTCGCAACATGCTGGTTGAATTGTTCTGGATCAACACATGAATCCTCTTGGATCGTTTCTGGTTGGATCTCAAAGGTATGGGATCCAAGAGAATAATTATTACAATATGTTGTTGGTTCAACTTCCCAGTTTTGATGGTTCCACTGGTTATAGTCATACTGATCATACATGGGAGAATATGATGATTAATAATAGTCCTCATTCCCATAATTATGATCGTAGACGGCCCTATTAACCGATGGAACATAACGTTCTAGTCGGTTCTCACTGTCTGTTCTCGATGGAGAGAAATCTTGAGGTATATGTTGGATTCCACAACCTTCAGGCATTTCCCAATAAAACCTATCCAACTCAGCATATGCATCTACCCACGATTCCATGGTAGAACCTTAACTCTGAGTCTAATCCTAGAAGAAATCCAAATCCTACAGCAATACAGAAAGTAAAGGAGAAGTTAGAAAGATGTTACCCGAGTAGAAGTTCCTATGTTAAAAACCTGCAAAACAAAACAAAACAAGTTAGTTTTTAAGAATAGTAAGTCTAAGGTTAGAAAAGAAAAAAAATAAAACCTTAATTCTAAAAATAAAAAAAATAAAGAAATTAGGAAGATATTACCAAATTAGAAGTTTCTATCTCAGAATCCTACAAAACAAGAAATAGGTTAGTTTCTAAAAATAAAATAAAAACTTTAACCTAAAGTTAGTAAAATCCTAAGACTATGAATTATGATAAGAGAGAATCCTAAATTCAATTTGGAACAAACTTGAGTCCTTAGAACAACTTGGCGCCAAAAACTTGTTCACTCCCCAAGTATAGGGTTGTGATGTAGTAATAAACTCGGTAAGATCGAGGTCGAATCCCACGAGGACTGGTTGTCACAACTCAAATCTAAGACTCTCCTTAACTAATCCAACAAATAATGGTATAAACTACTAAGCACAATTCTAAAAAAATAAAACAATTAAGAACGAGGGAAGAAAATTCAATCGAGAGAGAGCACTAGGACTTTCGAATCCACCCCTAATTATCCTAACCCTTGTTTTGTCTGTTGATTCACCTTGACCTTGATTGATACCACTTAAATAGAGAAAGCACAATCTGTGTCCTAAATCGGACATCTGACTGTCTAATTCCTTTAAGCAATGCCATGAACAATACATCCCATGTCCTTGGTCGGGCACATGGTATGCAAAATTCATTAAAGCACCCTGTTCCTTCCTCTATAGGAAACCTGTTCTTGATCAGACACAAGCACCTGTAATAAGCATCCAAGCAACATCCATCTATATACTTTGATTAAGTTCATAGATGGAGAAGTATGGAATTTAAATCCATAAAGCCCACTTAGAGAAAAAAAATAAATTAATTAAAATTCAAAGTAAATCAACCAAAACAAGAGCTGATCAAATTAGGGGCTTCATCTCAGCCCTAGCTGAGAGATTAGTGTCCCATGAAATCCATAAAAAATATTAAATAAAATTCATAAAATCAAAACACCAAACCGAACAATCTCTCTCTCTTCTTCCTTCTCTTTCTTCTCTTTCTCCTCTCCCTGCTCTGGATCTCCAATTCCTGGATCTGAATGCCTTCCTCACGTCCAAAACTTCCTTTTATAGGCTGTGGATGGTGGAATCGGTGGCAGAGTCGTGAGACGGACTCGAAGTGTAGATTTTCGCAACCGTGATCGGTGGGCCCCACAGAGGTATTTTCTGGAAAATCCACCCCGTCCATTGGATTCAGGACGAAATTTCAATCAAGAATGGGTGGTTTTGAAGGTCCATTGGCGCGGCCCACAGAAGAAATCTCGAAAAGATCAGTTTTGAACGTCGACGAGCAGCCTGTTTGTGGCCTCTGTACCGCGTACGTGTGTACGCATGGGAGTGGAAGATCAGCATGGTTTTGTAGTGCTCGCGGCCCTCTACAAGATGGACGGCTCGGATCAGTCGTACGGGCGACGTATGGGGCCCACAACGCTTCGCAAAAACGGCCAGCGGCCGGTCGTTCGCTGCTGCGCAACGCGGACGCGGATTTTCTGCGGAAATGGTGGGGCCCACTGTGATGTTTTTTTGGGAAATCCACTCCGTCCATTTGATTTGGCTCGGAAAACCGTCCAGATATGCACGGTTTTGAATGAGCTTGAGTGTGGCCCATTGAGTTTTAAATACACCGTCCATCTGACGTTTAAACGGATAGATTTTACTCCGGATGACCGTTTGCAATTCGGCCGCCTAGGCAATGATAATGCCTACCCCAGGAACTGGATGGACGGTCCGGATTGTCCATTTGGACACAAGGTGGGCCCCACAACCACGAACCGGCGGTCGGTTCCGCGGACGCTGTTGCGTCTTCGACGAAAGCGCGGGTCAGCGCTTTCGCTGACCGTCCGGGCGTCCGGTGTGGTGCTGGTGTGTAGTGCACATGATGTACATGCACTACATACAGGACCCACTATGATGTTTTTAAGAAATCTGCACCGTCCATCCTCTACTTCATATAATTTAAACCACCAAAATTCAATTTGAGGCAGTTCCGGATATCAGGTGGGCCCAGAATTGATGGTTTATGGGATGATTTGTCAGTTGGCCTACTTCCCGAGATCTTAAATAGCTGAAATTTAATATGTACGGTTAATTTATGGCCCCCATCACATGTATGAAGTTTCGAGTTGATCGGATGGCGAAAAATGTGTGATCTTGCATTCTGACCCTTTTGGGCCCCTTTGGCTTGCTTTCCTCCGATCCCAGGCGTGTAAAATCTTCACTATTAGTTTTCTGGAGTCCATCCCGTACTCTGGTAATTTCGGAGCGTCAAATCCACGCTTTTAACATCAATTTCCAATTAACGCTCATGATTTCATCCTGTAACAAAAACAGGATTAAAACACTTCATTAAACCTTATCATGAGTATAAAATAGGGCAATAATCGGGTCTGATATGCAATATTTGACCCTGATCACAAATTTTGCTCAAGACCAAGAAAATACTGATTAGGTACCTAATCTCCCACCCCAACCTAAAATCTACATTGTCCTCAATGTAAAAGAAATAAGCATGCAATACACATGGGACAACGAGAATAAAAGAGGAGTGAAGGAAAGATAGTACCTGGACGGAGAATCAAGAGGAGTCCTCAGAAGAAATATCATCGCAAAACAGGTTAGCACAAGAGAGAAATCAACATAAGCAAATAAAAAAAAATAAAAATAAAAATAAAAATAAAAGAAGATCCTACCTATACCACTTTCGCAGGTGCTCTCGATTGCATTTAGCGCATGCAACAAGCCTTTAAACCCCTAGGTTACCCCTAGTGGACGAGTTGTAGTCTCGTGAGGGTTTGCAGTAATGTTACCCACAAACATTGAAATAACTCACTAAGAAAAAGCATAAAATAAAGATCTGGGCGCCTCCCGGAGTGCTAAGTTTACTGTCTATCCTAAAATAGCAGAAAGGAAACTACCCTAGTCCTAAGAAAGCAGGAAAAAACTACTCAGTCATGCTGCAAGGTTCCTCTTCCGGCCAGTATCTTGATAAGTTTCTCAGTAAATTTCTCAACAAGATCATCCAAAAGCCATTTTTGCAATAGGCTTGGATGCCACAGCTTGACTTTCCAAAGAAACTTATGTACCTCATAAGAAATTTTTCGTTGATTCGCTGAGGTATCCAAAGTATATACGATTCACTGCTGACATGAGAAAAGTTTCTAAGTTAGTATCCCATGGTGAATCGGAGACTACACATAGATGAAAGTCGAAAAATTCTCAAAAGTGACGTAGTCTCAACACATTCCGAAGTAGCAGACTTCGGTTCAATTGTTAGCTCCTCCTCCCTTAATGGTATATAGTGAGGATCTGTGGAAGGAGGGGCTTCAGAGTAAGGGTCCTCTCGGTCAGTGATGACTACCGAGATATTGTTTTGCAAGGCATTCACTATGTCTCTTAACATAGGATCGTCTGAATCTGCAAAGTGTGCCAAGCAATCATCCAAAGAGTTGGGACATTCAGCTGAGAGTGACTCATTATCCACATTAGAGGTCGTGATGATCTGCCCAAGGAATACATCATTTTTTAAGGTAAACGGAGGTGTGCTCTCTTGCTCCAGCCCTGCACAGACAGATTGAAGATCAGTACACGAAGCATTAATGTATGAACTCTGTTCATCGATACTACTCAGAAGAGGCGACGAATCGTCATTATTTAACAGTTCAGATGGTGGCCTCAACTGGGTGGTTTCAAATT
Source organism: Magnolia changhungtana (assembly GCA_030180095.1). NCBI lineage: Eukaryota > Viridiplantae > Streptophyta > Magnoliopsida > Magnoliales > Magnoliaceae > Magnolia > Magnolia changhungtana. The sequence goes on along the minus strand of JASAUF010000447.1, from coordinate 7,649,671 downwards.
CAAGAGTCATATCGAGTAGCTCATCCATCTCCCGAATCATATCATCATGTAATTCAGAGGAGTGGTCCAAATACGTTTCACAAGAGTTAGAAGGGTCGGTTGTAAGGGGCCCGTCCTCTACCTTAAAATCAGACATGTTAGGTGAGGGGAGTGGCTCATTATGACCAACCACTTCGTGTACGTCCTGATCATTGACTTGGACCAAACTTGAGATTGATTCCAAGGGGATTGGGGTTGAACATCCATGATCATCATCCCAATACACATCATTGTCTAATTCTGTGCAGTGCGCACTTGGGATAGGATCGCTTTCCTCACATTCTAAATTTGGTTGAGGTTCAAATAAACTAACCTCTTCCTCATCATTGAGATCTTGTGTGTCATGTAAGGAAAGTGTGTCATCATCACTGTATTTGAAAGACACCCAAGTATCTCCATCATTCTTTTGAACAGTCATTGAGATCGACTCATCGGGAATTGAACCGTATGCTCATGAATGGAATCCAACTCCTCATTCCAAATTCCAGATTTCGTTAAAAGCGAGTGAGGATCACTTTCCTCGCATAGTATTTCTGGATTGGATTGTAGTTGGGATGAGCGAGCTTCCTCTATCCTTTCAATGCGCGAATTGAGTGCTTCTAATGATTTCATCAATTTCGCAACATCTTTGGTTGAATTGTTCGGATCAACACATGAATCCTCTTGGATCGTTTCGGTTGGATCTCAAAGGTATGGGATCCAAGAGAATAATTATTACAATATGTTGTTGGTTCAACTTCCCAGTTTGATGGTTCCACTGGTTATAGTCATACTGATCATACATGGGAGAATATGATGATTAATAATAGTCCTCATTCCCATAATTATGATCGTAGACGGCCCTATTAACCGATGGAACATAACGTTCTAGTCGGTTCTCACTGTCTGTTCTCGATGGAGAGAAATCTTGAGGTATATGTTGGATTCCACAACCTTCATGCATTTCCCAATAAAACCTATCCAACTCAAAGCATATGCATCTACCCACGATTCCATGGTAGAACCTTAACTCGAGTCTAATCCTAGAAGAAATCCAAATCCTACAGCAATACAGAAAGTAAAGGAGAAGTTAGAAAGATGTTACCCGAGTAGAAGTTCCTATGTTAAAAACCTGCAAAACAAAACAAAACAAGTTAGTTTTTAAGAATAGTAAGTCTAAGGTTAGAAAAGAAAAAAAAATAAAACCTTAATTCTAAAAATAAAAAAAATAAAGAAATTAGGAAGATATTACCAAATTAGAAGTTTCATCTCGAGAATCCTACAAAACAAGAAATAGGTTAGTTTCTAAAAATAAAATAAAAGCTTTAACCTAAAGTTAGTAAAATCCTAAGACTATGAATTATGATAAGAGAGAATCCTAAATTCAATTTGGAACAAAACAGGTCCCCGGCAACAGCGCCAAAAACTTGTTCACTCCCCAAGTATAGGGTTGTGATGTAGTAATAAACTCAGGTAAGATCGAGGTCGAATCCCACGAGGACTTGGTTGTCACAACTCAAATCTAAGACTCTCCTTAACTAATCCAACAAATAATGGTATGAACTACTAAGCACAATTCTAAAAAAATAAAACAATTAAGAACAGGGAAGAAAATTCAATCAGAGAGAGAGCACTAGGACTTTCGAATCCACCCCTAATTATCCTAACCCTTGTTTTGTCTGTTGATTCACCTTGACCTTGATTGATACCACTTAAATAGAGAAAGCACAATCTGTGTCCTAAATCGGGCATACAGACTGTCTAATTCCTTTAAGCAATGCTATGAACAATACATCCCATGTCCTTGGTCGGGCACATGGTATGCAAAATTCATTAAAGCACCCTGTTCCTTCCTCTATAGGAAACCTGTTCTTGATCAGACACAAGCACCTGTAATAAGCATCCAAGCAACATCCATCTATATACTTTGATTAAGTTCATAGATGGAGAAGTATGGAATTTAAATCCATAAAGCCCACTTAGAGAAAAAAAATAAATTAATTAAAATTCAAAGTAAATCAACCAAAACAAGAGCTGATCAAATTAGGGGCTTCATCTCAGCCTAGCTGAGAGATTAGTGTCCCATGAAATCCATAAAAAATATTAAATAAAATTCATAAAATCAAAACACCAAACCGAACAATCTCTCTCTCTTCTTCCTTCTCTTTCTTCTCTTTCTCCTCTCCCTGGCTCTGGATCTCCAATTCCCTGGATCTGAATGCCTTCCTCACGTCCAAAACTTCCCTTTTATAGGCTGGCTGGATGGCTGGAATCGGTGGCAGTCGTGAGCGGACTCAAAGTGTAGATTTTCGCAACCGTGATCGGTGGGCCCCACAGAGGTATTTTTCCGAAAATCCACCCCGTCCATTGGATTCGGGACGAAATTTCGGTCAAGAATGGGTGGTTTTGAAGGTCCATTGGCGCGGCCCACGAAGAAATCTCGAAAGATCGCTTTTGAACGTCGACGAGCAACTTTGTTTGTGGCCTGCACGCGCGTACGTGTGTACGCATGGGAGTGGAAGATCGGCATGGTTTTGTAGTGCTCGCGGCCCTCTACAAGATGGACGGCTCGGATCGGTCGTACGGCGACGTATGGGGCCCACAACGCCGCAAAACGGCCGGCGGCCGTCGTTATTCTTCCGCGCAACGCGGACGCGGATTTTCTAACGGAAATGGTGGGGCCCACTGTGATGTTTTTGGGAAATCCACTCTGTCCATTTGATTTGGCTCGGAAAACCGTCCAGATATGCACGGTTTTGAATGAGCTTGAGTGTGGCCCATTGAGTTTTAAATACACCGTCCATCTGACGTTTAAACGGATAGATTTTACTCCGGATGACCGTTTGCAATTCGGCCGCCTAGGCAATGATAATGCCTACCCCAGGAACTGGATGGACGGTCCGGATTGTCCATTTGGACACAAGGTGGGCCCCACAACCACGAACCGGCGGTCGGTTCCGCGGACGCTGTTGCGTCTTCGACGAAAGCGCGGGTCAGCGCTTTCGCTGACCGTCCGGGCGTCCGGTGTGGTGCTGGTGTGTAGTGCACATGATGTACATGCACTACATACAGGACCCACTATGATGTTTTTAAGAAATCTGCACCGTCCATCCTCTACTTCATATAATTTAAACCACCAAAATTCAATTTGAGGCAGTTCCGGATATCAGGTGGGCCCAGAATTGATGGTTTATGGGATGATTTGTCAGTTGGCCTACTTCCCGAGATCTTAAATAGCTGAAATTTAATATGTACGGTTAATTTATGGCCCCCATCACATGTATGAAGTTTCGAGTTGATCAGATGGCGAAAAATGTGTGATCTTGCATTCTGGACCCTTTTTGGGCCCCTTTGGCTTGCTTTCCTCCGATCCCAGGCGTGTAAAATCTTCACTATTAGTTTTCTGGAGTCCATCCCGTACTCTGGTAATTTCGGAGCGTCAAATCCACGCTTTTAACATCAATTTCCAATTAACGCTCATGATTTCATCCTGTAACAAAAACAGGATTAAAACACTTCATTAAACCTTATCATGAGTATAAAATAGGGCAATAATCGGGTCTGATATGCAATATTTGACCACGATCTAAAATTTTGCTCAAGACCAAGAAAATACGATTAGGTACCTAATCTCCCACCCCAACCTAAAATCTACATTGTCCTCAATGTAAAAGAAATAAGCATGCAATACACATGGGACAACGAGAATAAAAGAGGAGTGAAGGAAAGATAGTACCTGGACGGAGAATCAAGAGGAGTCCTCGGAAGAAATATCATCGCAAAACAGGTTAGCACAAGAGAGAAATCAACATAAGCAAATAAAAAAAAAATAAAAATAAAAATAAAAATAAAAGAAGATCCTACCTATACCACTTTCGCAGGTGCTCTCGATTGCATTTAGCGCATGCAACAAGCCTTTAAACCCCTAGGTTACCCCTAGTGGACGAGTTGTAGTCTCGTGAGGGTTTGCGATAATGTTACCCACAAACATTGAAATAACTCACTAAGAAAAAGCATAAAATAAAAGACTGGCCGCTCCCGAAGTGCTTAAGTTCTTGTCTATCCTAAAATAGCAGAAAGGAAACTACCCTAGTCCTAAGAAAGCAGGAAAAAACTACTCAGTCATGCTGCAAGGTTCCTCTTCCGGCCAGTATCTTGATAAGTTTCTCAGTAAATTTCTCAACAAGATCATCCAAAAGCCATTTTTGCAATAGGCTTGGATGCCACGAGCTTGACTTTCCAAAGAAACTTATGTACCTCATAAGAAATTTTTCGTTGATTCGCTGAGGTATCCAAAGTATATACGATTCACTGCGACGGAAAGAAGTTTCTAAGTTAGTATCCCATGGTGAATCGAGACTACACATAGATGAAAGTCGAAAAAATTCTCAAAAGTGACGTAGTCTCAACACATTCAAGTAGCGGACTTCGGTTCAATTGTTAGCTCCTCCTCCCTTAATGGTATATAGTGAGGATCTGTGGAAGGAGGGGCTTGAGTAGGGTCCTCTCGGTCAGTGATGACTACCGAGATATTGTTTTGCAAGGCATTCACTATGTCTCTTAACATAGGATCGTCTGAATCTGCAAAGTGTGCCAAGCAATCATCCAAAGAGTTGGGACATTCAGCTGAGAGTGACTCATTATCCACATTAGAGGTCGTGATGATCTGCCCAAGGAATACATCATTTTTTAAGGTAAACGGAGGTGTGCTCTCTTGCTCCAGCCCTGCACAGACAGATTGAAGATCAGTACACGAAGCATTAATGTATGAACTCTGTTCATCGATACTACTCAGAAGAGGCGACGAATCGTCATTATTTAACAGTTCAGATGGTGGCCTCAACTGGGTGGTTTCAAATTCAAGAGTCATATCGAGTAGCTCATCCATCTCCCGAATCATATCATCATGTAATTCAGAGGAGTGGTCCAAATACGTTCACAAGAGTTAGAAGGGTTGGGTTGTAAGGGGCCCGTCCTCTACCTAAAATCGGACATGTTAGGTGAGGGGAGTGGCTCATTATGACCAACCACTTCGTACGTCCTGATCATTGACTTGGACCAAACTTGAGATTGATTCCAAGGGGATTGGGGTTGAACATCCATGATCATCATCCCAATACACATCATTGTCTAATTCTGTGCAGTGCGCACTTGGGATAGGATCGCTTTCCTCACATTCTAAATTTGGTTGAGGTTCAAATAAACTAACCTCTTCCTCATCATTGAGATCTTGTGTGTCATGTAAGGAAAGTGTGTCATCATCACTGTATTTGAAAGACACCCAAGTATCTCCATCATTCTTTTGAACAGTCATTGAGATCGACTCATCGGGGAATTGAACCGTATGCTCATGAATGGAATCCAACTCCTCATTCCAAATTCCAGATTTCGTTAAAAGCGAGTGAGGATCACTTTCCTCGCATAGTATTTCTGGATTGGATTGTAGTTGGGATGAGCGAGCTTCCTCTATCCTTTCAATGCGCGAATTGAGTGCTTCTAATGATTTCATCAATTTCGCAACAACATCTTTGGTTGAATTGTTCTGGATCAACACATGAATCCTCTTGGATCGTTTAGGTTGGATCTCAAAGGTATGGGATCCAAGAGAATAATTATTACAATATGTTGTTGGTTCAACTTCCCAGTTTTGATGGTTCCACTGGTTATAGTCATACTGATCATACATGGGAGAATATGATGATTAATAATAGTCCTCATTCCCATAATTATGATCGTAGACGGACCCTATTAACCGATGGAACATAACGTTCTAGTCGGTTCTCACTGTCTGTTCTCGATGGAGAGAAATCTTGAGGTATATGTTGGATTCCACAACCTTCGGGCATTTCCCAATAAAACCTATCCAACTCAAAGCATATGCATCTACCCACGATTCCATGGTAGAACCTTAACTCGAGTCTAATCTAGAAGAAATCCAAATCCTACAGCAATACAGAAAGTAAAGGAGAAGTTAGAAAGATGTTACCCGAGTAGAAGTTCCTATGTTAAAAACCTGCAAAACAAAACAAAACAAGTTAGTTTTTAAGAATAGTAAGTCTAAGGTTAGAAAAGAAAAAAAAATAAAACCTTAATTCTAAAAATAAAAAAAATAAAGAAATTAGGAAGATATTACCAAATTAGAAGTTTCTATCTCAGAATCCTACAAAACAAGAAATAGGTTAGTTTCTAAAAATAAAATAAAAGCTTTAACCTAAAGTTAGTAAAATCCTAAGACTATGAATTATGATAAGAGAGAATCCTAAATTCAATTTGGAACGAAACAGTCCCCGGCAACGGCGCCAAAAACTTGTTCACTCCCCAAGTATAGGGTTGTGATGTAGTAATAAACTCGGTAAGATCGAGGTCGAATCCCACGAGGACTGGTTGTCACAACTCAAATCTAAGACTCTCCTTAACTAATCCAACAAATAATGGTATAAACTACTAAGCACAATTCTAAAAAAATAAAACAATTAAAAACAGGGAAGAAAATTCAATCAGAGAGAGAGCACTAGGACTTTCGAATCCACCCTTAATTATCCTAACCCTTGTTTTGTCTGTTGATTCACCTTGACCTTGATTGATACCACTTAAATAGAGAAAGCACAATCATGTCCCTAAATCGGGCATACTGTCGTTTAATTCCTTTAAGCAATGCTATGAACAATACATCCCATGTCCTTGGTCCGGCACATGGTATGCAAAATTCATTAAAGCACCTTTCCTTCCTCTATAGGAAACCTGTTCTTGATCAGACACAAGCACCTGTAATAAGCATCCAAGCAACATCCATCTATATACTTTGATTAAGTTCATAGATGGAGAAGTATGGAATTTAAATCCATAAAGCCCACTTAGAGAAAAAAAACAAATTAATTAAAATTCAAAGTAAATCAACCAAAACAAGAGCTGATCAAATTAGGGGCTTCATCTCAGCCCTAGCTGAGAGATTAGTGTCCCATGAAATCCATAAAAAATATTAAATAAAATTCATAAAATCAAAACACCAAACCGAACAATCTCTCTTTTTCTTCCTTCTCTTTCTTCTCTTTCTCCTCTCCTCGGCTCTGGATCTCCAATTCCCTGGATCTGAATGCCTTCCTCACGTCCAAAACTTCCCTTTTATAGGCTGTTTGGATGGTAATGGAATCGGTGGCAGAGTCGTGACGGACTCGAAGTGTAGATTTTCGCAACCGTGATCGGTGGGCCCCACAGGTATTTTCTGGAAAATCCACCCCGTCCATTGGATTCAGACAAAATTTCAGCCAAGAATGGGTGGTTTTCAAGGTCCATTGGCGCGGCCCACGAAGAAATCTCGAAAAGATCGGTTTTGAACGTCGACGAGCGGCTTTTGTGGCCTTTTGCAGCGTGCACGTGTGTACGCATGGGAGTGGAAGATCAGCATGGTTTTGTAGTGCTCGCGGCCCTCTACAAGATGGACGGCTCGGATCAGTCGTACGGGCGACGTATGGGGCCCACAACGCTTCGCAAAACGGCCAGCGGCCGGTCGTTGCTTCGCTGGCAGAACGCGGACGCGAATTTTCTTCTGCGAAATGGTGGGGCCCAACGTGATGTTTTTTTGGGAAATCCACTCCGTCCATTTGATTTGGCTCGGAAAACCGTCCAGATATGCACGGTTTTGAATGAGCTTGAGTGTGGCCCATTGAGTTTTAAATACACCGTCCATCTGACGTTTAAACGAATAGATTTTACTCCCCGGATGACCGTTTGCAATTCGGCGCCTAGGCAATGATAATGCCTACCCCAGAACCGGATGGACGGTCCGGATTGTCCATTTGGACACAAGGTGGGCCCCACAACCACGAACCGGCGGTCGGTTCCGCTCATGGACGCCGTTGCTGCGTCTTCGACGAAAGCGGTCGGCCGCTTTCGGCACCGTCCCGGCGTCAGGTGTGGTCTTTGGTGTGTAGTGCACATGATGTACATGCACTACATACGGACCCACTATGATGTTTTTAAGAAATCAGCACCGCAAGTCCATCCTCTACTTCATATAATTTAAACCACCAAAATTCAATTTGAGGCAGTTCCTGGATATCAGGTGGGCCCGAATTGATGGTTTATGGGATGATTTGTCAGTTGGCCCACTTCCCGAGATCTTAAATAGCTGAAATTTAATATGTACGGTTAATTTATGGCCCCCATCACATGTATGAAGTTTCGAGTTGATCGGATGGCGAAAAATGTGTGATCTTGCATTCTGGACCCTTTTTGGGCCCCTTTGGCTTGCTTTCCTCCGATCCCAGGCGTGTAAAATCTTCACTATTAGTTTTCTGGAGTCCATCCCGTACTCTGGTAATTTCGGAGCGTCAAATCCACGCTTTTAACATCAATTTCCAATTAACGCTCATGATTTCATCCTGTAACAAAAACAGGATTAAAACACTTCATTAAACCTTATCATGAGTATAAAATAGGGCAATAATCGGGGTCTGATATGCAATATTTGACCCTGATCATTATTCACCCTATGCGCATACGGAGATGGAAAATGCCAATCTCTAGTACGTCTTCAACAACATTATTTTCCATGTACACCTTGTAACTTCCCTTGGTTACAGGTCGGAATTCCTCAAATCCTCGATAATTCCATGTCACGTGCTTCATTGCGCTTGAATTCAAAATCCATTCGTTAGATATAGTATCAACGGAAAGGATTTCAGAACAAACGCCTACATACAAAGTATCTAGTGTCCTAGAAATTACCGTCTTTTTATGGGCACACTGCCAGGCATAATGGCCTGAATTTCCGTAAACAAAGCAGATTATATTAGTCTTTTTCTGCTTCTTCCCCTTTTTGAGATTTGGAGGTGCTATGTACTTCTGTTCTTGGTCATTCTTTTTCGTTTTCTTGCGAGATTTGAACCGTTTCTTTTTAGCTTTTCGCTTATGAGTCTCTGTTAAAAAGGCCTTGATCGAACCTGGCTGAATTGCATTCATTTCAACCTCTCGTACTAAGTGGCCATAAAAGTCTCTGAACATAGTGATAGAATCATTAGGGTTCAGAATTCTTTTGATTGGGGCCCAAGATTCAGGCAAGGAATGATGCATTGCTATTATCTTTTGATTTTTAATCAATTTATACCTAACATTCCTAAGGGCAGATATCATTTGCTCCATCTTACAGATATGATCTTTGATAGAAACTTTTATATATGACTTTCGCGCATAATTATTTGTCAGTACTTCCCAAATACCTTTAGCAGTGTCATGCCCTTCATACGTTGGTATGAGTTCTTTGTGCATAGTGATAATAAGGACATTACGGGCTGAACGATTTTTTTTTTGCCACTTATTGTAGCGGGTCATTGCAGCCCTATGTTCTCCTAAATTTTCGTTTTCAGTCAATATGGGTTCCTCTTGAACCTCATCGAGTGTGTGCGATATGTCGTCCTAGTCCAGAAGGCTTCCCATTGCGCGGGACCAGTCTTCGTAGTTGTTACCGTCGAATTGTTGTCATTTTAGCTATTCAGCAATTAACGTTTTGGCGGTCATCTCTACATTGCATCAAGTATCACTACTTAGCTATGATATAAGGTATTAACATTAATCATCAGCATTTTTATTTGTTATTCAAAATTTCAAAGTATAAAAGTAATCAACACATCTTAACGAGATATGAAAGTCCACATACCCGAATGGGCGGTGTAGATCAATCAAGTTTTCTTTTTAAAGATGAAATTGATGCTTTTATAAGAATATATTTGTATAAAGTGCAACCTTTCGTTACAAGTTGCATGCATAATTTGGTGGAGGAGAATAAACTCCCACTCAGGTTATGCATAACCTTTATATATCGGGTGCATTCTAGTACTAAGTTTTCTATTTTCTAATGAAAAATGGGCTTAATTCTAATTACTTCAAGCCTAATAATATCATATATATAAACATTATCATCAAATTTAAAAAATGAAGTGCTTAGCCATAAAGAGAGTTCAATCATCACATATGATCATGACCATTAGTGATGTATCTGATCATTACCGTTAATGATCTTGTTAATGATGGATCCTATCATCAACATTGATCATCATGGTCGATGATCGTTTCAATCACTAATGATCTCTAGATCACTAAATCTCAAAGCAGATTTTATCTACACCATCCAACCGTTTTGCTAGCTCATTATAGGCATGAGTCCAAGATTGAAGCATATCAACATCCGATCATTACCATTAATGATCTTGTTAATGATGGACCCTATCATCAACATTGATCATCATGATTGATAATCGTTTCAATCACTAATGATCTCTAGATCACTAAATCTCAAAGCAGATATATATATATATATATATATATATATATATATATATATATATATATATATATAAAGCACATCAAAAGCTTGAGTAGACCAACATTGACATGGGCCCTTTTGATGGGGATAACCTGGATGGTGGGAAAAGGGCATTCACCGTTGAAACTTCCTAGGGCCCAACGTTATATATATTTTTCGTCCTACCAGTTAGTCTTTGACATGGGCCCATTAATAGTTGTAATGGGCTGGGTAGCCTGCCCTACCCAATGACCATGCATGGCCCAATCAATGAATGGGTTGGGCTTGGGCTCAACTCATTTTACACTGGTCAGATCTTAATTTATACATATCAGATCCCATGAGTATGAAATTCCAGTCCTCAGGTAATTCATCCCATCTTGAATTTAGACCTATAGTTTCAATCCTCTTACATGTGTGAACCACTTTGGCAGTGGATTAGGATAGAGTAGAAACACTAAAACAGGAAAAGAGAGGAATGTTTTGATGCTCTGGCGGAGTATGATTATTAATACGCAGCCACTCAGAAAATGTACACGTAGCACACATGGTCTCAGGATTTTAAGAAAAAAACAAATGTATGACATTCCTTTCATGTGCTGTAAATAGGATGAGGATTATAAAAGGCAAGTTCAGTCTTTTTCCAAACCAGGGAAGCGAGAGTTCATCGAGAGACAGGATAGAGCATGTATTTCCGCTCAATGGGACCCACTTTCCTTGTATTTCAATGATCAGAACCGTCCGTATAGCGGAATCTATTATATAATGACTTGTAGAAGAAACTTTTACTGAAAAGTGATGCTGATCATCACCATGATTTTGGAACAATCTGTTCTCCTTCCACTGTTGAAACCAACCTCATGCTGGCCCACACAATTCAACTGTGGCCCCAACTTGGAACAGGCGGGCCAGCTTTGCAGCCTGTGGACCCGACCCCACAAGGCAAAGTCAACCGTCCATCATCTAATTAACTTATTTATGTTACTAACGAGCAAATGGACGGTTAGAACTTCGTAACATTGGGCAATACACGCCACATTGTGAATCGCGACGGAGGTATAAAGAAGTCGTGAAAGGAGAGGATGGCAGCATGGATGGCATATACGTTATGCATGCATCCTCGTGAATGGTTGGAGATCATGATCATTGTTGGCCCTAGCTCGTCCAATGTGGATCCCCATCAGATAAATGGTCTCGATTATTAAAAAAATATGTGTGCCCCATATGTACCAAATCCAGCACAATAGAATACTGCATGGTTTCCCATGCACATGGGGCTCATGGCTCAATGATCCAAACCTTGATCTGATGGGAATGCCTCAATCTTCCAGATCTTAGGAATTCTAGACCAATAATTCCTAAATGTGAATCCTGGTCAGCCTCCTAGTAAATAGTATACCCTTGACCTTGAATACAGTCTGAAATCAATGTGGAAAAGGTGCCTTTGCATCTTATTTATTAACCCAACACTTCAATCCCATGAATTGACAAATGACCAACTCTCTATGGGGTATGCGTTTTTTTATCACCTTCCAAACGCCAAGCCTTAATAAACCTAAAATTAAGCTCGTTCATCCATCAGTGATTGCACACAAGCATCAAATATGGATCATTGACCTTTATTCTCGTAGTAATCCATTTTCCCCTAGTATCCACACATGAATAGTGAAACAGTCCACTATTAGCCCAAGCATGCAAATAATAATAATAATAATAATAATAATAATAATTTAATGCATAATAAATAGTGATTGAAATCTAGATCATCCAAATTGTCAGGCCGTATTAATGGGTACAGTCCACAACATGCACATCCAAGAGTCCAAATTTTACATGTGTACATACATCCACGTAGGCCCAAATTTGGTGCATATATGGACATCGAGAGTCACTGTGCACACACTGATCTGATACCATTCAAAAGCCATGATCAGGAATCTAATCCAATAAAAAAGGGTCACTTACCTTTTTTGATGAAAATAATAAATTGGAGATCCGCCGTTGAATGCTTTGATACCACTGATAGGAGGCGCGGAAGTGTGAGCCCTCAAGATCTGATGATCTACACGATATAGAACCTACACGAATTCAAAGATTAATGCTCCAGATCCAGCAGCCCGCCTATTCACTACTGAGCAGATGAGTCTATTCACCTCTCTGATTCTACGGTATACATGGCCCCGGAGCACAATCTATGATTTAGCTCGTCTCAAGGACAAACTAAATGGATAAATTTCAATATACCACCTTTCCTATTCTTTCACTCTTGTTATTACTTAATGAATGAATTCACGAGAGGTCATCCTTTTTATAAGAAAGGACGGGAGTTTGGATGAGACCAGATTATCCAGTTTTCTCCCTACCTCCCATCCAAAACCAAATGCAATTTTTAATTTGAAATCCAACAAAAGGGAAGAGGATGGAAGAGACCTATATAAACACATGGGACCCACCCACTAGTGATTACCCACCAGTGGGCCCCATTGTCCTACGTCCAACACCGGATTTATTATTTACCTTGTTCTATACCAGTACATATTGTTTTTTTCTTTTTTTTTTTTTTAAATTTCATCAAAAAACAGATTCCATTCATTCATTGAAGTGATTTTCTAAACAACATCCAAAAGAACCAAAAAACATGGCCCACGAGGATCTTTACATTGCCACTGTCAGATCCAAAAATCCAAAACAGATTTCACACAAACAAAACAGATCTGCTGCCAAAGCCGTAGAAGGTGCAACCCTGGCGCTTGAGGGCGTAGGGACATTCACATCGCATTGCAGTGTCTTGCTTTTTGAGCTAATGTGTGACGGCTATTTCTGTTTTTTCAGTACTCTTGGCCAAAATCTGCAATCAAGTTTTAAATTCTATAACTTGCAGCCAATCAGAGAAAAATAATATACAATTGTTGACTAAAATGGGCAATTTATGTTTATATGTCAATTGTTTTCTTCTTATTTTTTATTTTTTATTTTTTTTTCAATATTCTCTTTCTGAATTTGTTAACTGAGATATCATCAACATGATCTGTAATCCCCAACTGAAAATGTTTTTCATTATTTAAAGAATAAAATAAATAGCAATAAGATAGACAACTATTCTTACAACTGGAAGTATATCTAGAATGTATGTTAGCTTTGGATGTACAAGAACTCTATTGATGAAATGCATGTACCAAGATGTAGCTTCTTGCCAAAGTGGCAATTCTCTATCTTCTTTACTTCAATCACATAAAAACATCACATGACTTTAATAAAATAAACAGAGCGCGGCACTAGGAATGTAGGCACATCAAAACAAAGGTAGCAGTCTGCCAGCGATTGCATAAATGACCATAAGAACTTGAATTTATAGGACCCTCAACCTGAGCTTTTCCATAGTATAGTCCAGTTTTCAGTTCTATTGGATGTGTTGTCTCTGAAAATCCCTGTTGCCCAGAACTCAGCCGGATAAAAAACTCATGCTGGCCACTGCAAAGAGAATAAACCATGAGGGAATGCCTACCCTTGAATTCCACAGCCTGAATCTTGGCATGACTGTTCATCTGGACTGGATGTGGTGTCTGAATAGCTTTGATTATATATATATACAACATGGTGGGTCCCCCATGCTAATCAATGGTGGGCGTTCTCTCTTAATATTATCCTTGTGTTGTGGCCCATCTGAGTTTTTGATCAGTATGATTTTTAGGCTCTGGATGTTTTTGAGGTGACACATCTACATCACAGGATCTGCGTCTACATCACTGGTATTATTAAGAAAGAAAAAGTTCAAATTTTTCTAGCTTGTTTATGTTTGATTTTGATTTTGATTTTTGATTTTTCTTCTTCTGGGCATTGTAATGCAAGGACATTTTCATACTGGACTTGAGTGGGGGGTGGCCTGTGAGATGCAAGGGCACACTTGGGGTGGGTGGCCCGTGTGAGGCGGGCCCTACCTTTATTTGGTGGGTAGCCTGTGTGAAGTGGAATCCATTTGAAGTGGGGTCGACGAGGGGTGTTCGGCCGAGGTCCTAACCCATGGGATGTGGAGCCTATGCTATGAGATAAAGGGATTAATTCACCATGCTCTATTAGTTCAAACTTTTAGAGCAAGTGGTTAATTGTCCCTCATGAAATTATCTCTTGATATTTCAATCCTTTGATGTCTGTATCTATTATCAACTTCCATCCGTTCGTCAAGGAGAGTACAAAATTTCATAGCCCAGCACTTTGCTAATTCAAAACATTTTAATGAGGTGTGTGCTAGATCTGGGCCATTCATCCGGTGGTCCCTATGGACCCTACCATTTATTTGCCATGGCCCAAATCTCTCCCCAAATGATTGGAAAATTTGGATGATTGCAATGCAATTGCAGCCCGCCTTATGGCTCGGCAGCCCTATTTTTGGGGCTGCCACACTCAACAGTGCGCCCCTGATGAATGGCCCGGATTTCACACAGATGTCCCGTGTTGGCTTTACCATAAGGTAGCCATATCAAGCTTGTGAGAAGAAAATACCACAGCCAATTAGCCAACGGAAATCGGTTTGGCCCCCCAACTCGTTTCCATTTCGGTGCCATGTATGGGACACCAACAAGGGCCCCATTTGGATACAAGTTTTGAAGCTATTATATATAGTATATTAATTTATTAATATTTATAAATGAAAAATCTACTGAATTCTGAATAAGATTATTATGTAAGATTATAATTCCAATTTGTTCAAATTCTTTTCTTGTTTGGTCGTAATTAAGTATTTTCAAAATTGGTTGTACTAAAATCATACCACATGTATTGCAAATCAAGTTAATTTATTCAAATAGAAGAAACCAGCAAAATTTGCCATTTAGACCATAGTCCATATATCTTGATGATTTTATAGTGTGTTGCCATCTTGTTTGAAATGATGTAGATGCTGACTGGATTGCCCAAATTTATGCAGGTAGAAGAAAAACGCTGAAAGCCACAAGGGAAAACAACATTCCCCAGCTACGTTTCAAGATTTTGCACACTGATTTTTCTGGAGGTATGTTTTCTATTTAATTCAAGAATCCAATTTTTCCAGTTAATCCTGATTGATAATCCTTTCCAGATGTTCATACCATATAAAAGAAGCTTTTTTAAATATAGATTATTGTAGTTTAGCTAGAGCAAAGTTTGTTACAGAATTTTGGAATTTGGTTTTTTTTAGATATGTTTAAAAAAAAAAAATTTTATTTGGAATGTAATTAATTTCTTTTTGTTATTTTATTTTGCTGACTGTTGGTAGAGATGGATGAGGGCTGGATAGTCCAACCTGAGGTGCAGGCAGATGGTGCTTTTTATTTATTTATTTATTTTTATAATGTATTTAGAATATTTTGAATTTATTGTTGTAAATATTATATATTATTTTCTCATAATGTAATACAAATTTTATTTAATGTTCATTTTTATTGCGTTTTACAACATTCTTTAGGTAATTTCAAATATATATTAAAAAGACAATATACAAGTTCCTTTGGCTTCTCGGTGGCCTTTTTACCAACACTTTTTTAGGCTTGTACCATCACTTCGACATCACTATTTGGTGTCTCGAATTAAGTTTTTTCCAGCATTTCTACAGACCTATCCTATCGCTTCTAATACTTTTCTCATCACTTTTCAGATCTGATTTGGCACTTGGACAAGCCTTCTCTAATGCTTGCCAGGAAAAGTGCTGAAAAAAATTATTCTATACCGGCAGTCGACAAAAGTGTTGGGAAATGTTACTGGTCGCTGCTAAGTCTTTTACCGACGGCGCCTTTTTCAGCTGGGGAAGGTTTAGCCTGCGGCTTTTTGCCTTTTACCTGTGGTTTTGGCCGAGAGGAGAGGTCATTTTTCTTGTAGTTTACATGGAAAAAAAAAAATAAAATCCCCTTTGAACATCAAACAGTGAAACAAATATTGTAAAGATTTTGAATAACTTATCATAATCTCGCTTAATAATTAATGAGGTGACACTATCTCAAGATTTTCAAAATGTTGACAATTTTCACATTTTCACAATTTTAATGCGAAAATATCCTGATAATTAATGAGACGACATTATTGCAAGTTTTTAAAATTGTAAAATTGTTTATTAATTTATAAACAAGTTTTGGACATTTTCCCAAAAATATCGTGAGAAAAACCTCAAAATTTGCTTAGAATGAGATTTGTCCCTTACGGTTTATAAAGCATGACTGGGCTTACTTGGCTGTCCATCTCATTGGCAGGCTGAAATCTCAAAATAAATAAATAAATAAAAAAGGAAAAAAAATGCTAAATTTCAGCTTCCCGCCAACCACTAACAGATGATGCAGAATTCTTTGGCAGAGTATCTTACGTAGCTAATGGTGCATGCAATCCTTTCCATAATTACGTAGATATTTTTCTTTTATTATTAGTAAATAAGGCGAAATTCTACATCACCAACTTAAAAAAGATGCTATGGATCCATTACACACGTCCTAACATAGTTTGTAATTTTATCTATTATTTTGCGTGGATGCTATGACCCCAATGACTCTGTACATAGCTCTCAAGTTCCAGAAACTCGGCATCGGTGTCAATGATACTGTTGCCATTTCTATCGGCGTTCTTCACGGCCCACCCGCCCTTCATTCTGGTAAACCAGAAATTGAGGCTGCGCAGCCCAGCCGCCAGCTCTTCTTTGCTTATAGCGCCGTCGTTGTTTTTGTCTAAGCTTTTGACCCAGTCCTTCACGTCCAGGATCGTTGCGTCAGATGGAGGATGAGTAGGCGACTTGAGCGGCATGGCGCACCTTGAATGTTTGTGACCAAACGCTATAAAAATCGGTTTGACTGTGATGAAACAAGCACCCTAAGGTAGCTTATTTATAGAGTGCACCCTTTCTCCTTTATTCGTTCTTATCTCAACGAACCTTGAAAGATCCAAGCCTTACATCAGGTGGGCCCAGCTGTTTAGAATCTCTGGGCGAAGTCTCAGGCAAGCTTGCTCATTTGGTGGTTGCATGTACACAAAAGAAATGAGGAGGGAAAAATGTGATCAATGAAAAAGTGAACGTGTAGTTTCACTGTACAAGTAGAACAACCTCTTTCTTTGGATAGGGAATTTAAATTGTGGAGCCTGTCCAATGAGCAGCTTGGATTTCAGGCTTTGGCTCATGCAGGGACAGTACATTGTAAGTTCAGTAGCAAAGTGTACGAAATTTTCTTACTGTTGCTAAGAACAGAACTATTATTGTGTCGTATGTCTTGAATTCTGCCAGATTTTCAATCTACCGTGCAGAGTAGTCCTGTCTTGGTTCGACCTAGAGTATTTTCAGTTTTACTCAAAATTTCTACCGTGCAGAGTAGTCCTGTCTTGGTTCGACCTAGAGTATTTTCAGTTTTACTCAAAATTGGTGGATTGCTAGGCTACGTGCTGTGATATTTTACACTTTCTCGGTTTGATAGAAAAGTGCATCGGTCGATTTGGTCTGACAGAAGGGTATGTTCACTCTGAGAAGATCTATTACGCAGATTTGTGAAAATTGGGCTATTTAAGTCCTAAGTGTGATTAGGGCTTGAGATTATCACAATTACGAGTGTTCTCTTTAAAGGCAATCAAGGATTTTTGCCAGATGAGAAGGGTTTCCAACACTTGCAAGGGCTTGGAAATGATTTTTCGAGGAGTTGCACATATCAAGAGGAGATCAGGTACATATATAATCGATGAATGTGAGTCCGTAGACTCGAAAATTTTGATTACGGTGGATCTTTGTCTCTGTGCTGTGATTTTTTTAATTTTTTTTTCCGTAAGGGTTTTCCACGTAAAAATATTGTTATGTTTTATATGTGATTGCTTTATTGGTTATTTTATTTTATTTTATTCAATTATTCTATATTTGTTGTACGTGCTTCCGCAAAGCGTATAGATTGACGGTCGTGTTAGATTCGAATTTCTAATACTTATGGTTGATATAGATTTATTAGGGGTCTGAATCCCAACAACGAGACATGTTTAAGGATAGTTAGGAATTTAGCGAAGATATTAGAATCGAAATTCGATATATAAAATTTGATAGGAAGAACAATTTTAATTTGTGGTAGCGGTAGGTCAAGGATATTCTAGCATCACAAGGGCTAAGGAAGATGTTGTTGAATACCAAAACAGAAAAGATGTCAGATGATGACTAGAGCGATCTCGGGTAAGAGGTTATGAGCACCATCTGTATATGTCTATCGGATGAGGTAATATACAATGTTCTAGATGAGGAATCTCACCTAGAGATGTGGAGGAAACTAAAAGACTTATACATGTTGAAGTCACTAACAAATAAATTGTTTGTGAAGAAACAATTATATGGGCTGAAATTGAAGGAATGATGAGATTTTCTAGAGCACATGAGCACATTTACAAAAATGCATAGTGAGTTAGTAAGGCTCAGAAGGACAACAAAAGAATAAGGCAAAGTGGTATTATTTCTAGCATCACTTCTCATGTCATACGATTATGGGCTTATGAGGTATCATTAGGATACAATTTTGATAAATGACATTTGAGTTTGACAACTTACCAATTAAAAATAGATTATGAATTGCACATCCAACAGCGAAAGTATCACTGAAAATTAAATATTTATAAATATTAATTATAAATTACTAAATAATTTTAAAATTTGAATATAAAAGTGAAATTGGATTTTTAGGAGATTTTTTACTTATAAATTCACAATAAAATTGTCAAAAATTAAAATATACCCAAATTTGAAAATCTCACTGAGTTGTGATAATATCATTTAATAAAAAAATTGGCAATATTTCAGGATTTTGAAAATCTCGGCCTGATCACAGCCTCGTGCAAGATTCCTTGGGCCATAAGGTGGCCAGCTTGTGGACCGAGATCTTACTCAAATGAGTAGATGCCATTTTTGTGGTGCTTTTCCAATGATGCGTTTGAATGAGATTCCGGTCTTCCCATGGCATGAATCTCACAGTTGACACGCAAGTTAAGGGAAATCCAATGGACAGGATTGTGTTAGTTTCAGCCAATCTAGCTTAGTGTGTTGTATGATCCAGCATTAAAGCTATCTTCCTAGGCAAACGATGCGTGCCGTTGTTGCTTGGTCGGTGAACAGTTTATCAAATGGATGAAAATCAATTAGCTTCTTTAAAAATACAAATAATCATAAGATCCATGACAGTGGAATGTAAGTTGTATACCTCAGCTGAAGAGAGACATCAGGAGAGACGGATGAAAGAGGAGAAGCTGATAAGTATGTTGTTTGCCAAACAGACTCATCTTCTTAATAAGTACAAACGAAGATAAGTAGCTTATCTTAAGCAACTTAAAATCAATTAGCTTCTTTAAAAATACAAACGAGTCGACTCAGATGAGTTGAAACAGAATTGTCTGAGTGTCAAGACCAAGGCAATTAAGGTTCCAAGAAAGGAAAAATATCACATGATTCCATTTTTATCCACCACGTGATTGAGAATCAACAACGTTGGAAGTTGTAACCTTTGCAAAAGGTAGATAAGGGGGGGATCAATGCTCAAGTGGAGCACCTGAGCCATTGGAATTACTGTTTGTTCATCATATTCCAATCTGATAGTGATGTCACATTGCCAACGTCATGGGATAGACATCAGGTAGAGAACCCTTCTTGGAATACCTCTAAGGTTGGCGAATGGGCCCGATCATGCCAGGCCAGAGCATGTTCAACCAACTCATGAGATCAGCAGCCCAGTCTGCCCATGGCCCACCATCCAAATACTCATTCCATGTCAAGCCCAATTAATTTTCAAGCCTAAAACTTGAGTGCAGTTTCAATCCATAGGCCTGGAGGCGAGGCCCAAAGAATACTTGATCCGAGTAATATCGGCTGCCATTTTCCTACCTTATGGGGAGTTATTTGATAGTCTGGCAGCATGTGATGCTTGATACACAGGCGCCTGGAGATTGCTTAGAGATTGTATACACGTTATACATTAACTCAATTAAATTGCAAAATCCGCGGAAATCAGAGTAGTTGAAAATTTCTAGTTTCTGATTAGTAGACCCTTGCTTGTTTAAAATAAGATTACCGCATTTTATTTTATTTTTCATTTTTAACGGTCCAATAAGTACTGTCCACCAATCTGATGGCTAGATAATCAAATAAGGGCATTTTTTTTTTTTTTTTTTTTTAATTCATGACACATCTAAATTAGGCCGCAACTTAGACGATTTAATTTGAATTAGTTGTGAGACATGGATTCAATTTCTAAATAATTTCAATGTGCCTGCTTATCAGCCATCGCCCTCTTCCCGAGCATGGAAATTTCCCCCTACTTTATTCGTTCTTATCCGAGACCCTGGAAGACCCTTATAACGGCCTTTGACGAAAATATTCTGTAACCACTACGGAGCGATTCTATGCAGAGATGATAGCCAGAAGCATGGTAGAGACCCACTTCAATGTACACGTGGCAGAGCATGTTCTAATCTGGACCGTTCTGATTGTTGATCCTGCCATGGATGGCCTATGGCTAGAAAATGAGTATAGATTTGATGATTATTTCTCTTACTTCTCTGTATAAATCCCTGTTGAGTGTTGTCTGTTAACTGTTTTTGTTTTCAGCTTTGATTTCAGGCCTCTGATAGGATGGCAATGGTCTCAAAACTGGTCTCCTTCCATAGATGTGGACCGTCCATATTCGGGTCCACTAGATGGATGGTTCACATTCATACATACCCCTTTGCACGTGTTGTAAAAAAAAGGGTATATACGATAGTTCAGTTCCACTTGCTCCACTTTATTTGTTTCCTCTCTCTTTAAAAAAGAAAAAAGAAAAAAAAAGAAAAAAAAAAGGAAGTTAATAAGTCTTGCTAGTATGTTTGCCACAGAGCAGTTCTTGGGAATGTTTTTAAACACGTCAAGATAGCGGTAAAAACGCTACCGGATATTGAAAGTCAGATGCAAGATCCAGCATCTCATACAAGTTCAGAGGAGCCTTTGCAGCAGGACTTTCTAGCAGCTAAGTCCAATTTGGCTAAGGTAGAGCTGAGAAAGGAGGCTTTTTGGAAATAACAAGCCAGAAATAACTGGCTCAAGGTGGGCGACAGAAATACCTAAATACTTTCATGCCGTGACAACAAGCAATCATCAGAGGCTGAAATTAAGGAGATTGAGGTAGACTCGGAGCAAGTTGTTGCTGACCTTGAGGGTTTAAATTAATATGAGGCAGTGAAGCACTTCGAAGCTACATTCAAGGAAGAGGTCACGGTCGCCAATCCATCTTTCCTTTCAGCAATCCCTCATCCGGTGTCTAATGCCGACAATTCCTTCTTGATGAGCACGCCAACCTTCTTGGAAACCAAACAAGCAACCTTCTCCCTCCCAATCGATGGCGCGGCAGGCTCGGATGGTTTTACAGGTGCATTCTTCATCAGGTGCTGGAACATAATCGGCTAGGACATACACAGTGCAGCTGAGAGTCTCTTTCGGGGTGAGGAGATCCCTAGAGCATTCACTACAACTCTCATGTCTCATTCCCAAATCCCATAACCCCAAGAGTCTTTAAGATTTCAGGCCAATCAGTTTGTGTAACTGTGTCTAGAAAATGATTGCAAAAATTATTTCTGCTAGGCTTAGTTCTCTTCTCCCAAATCTGATATCCGCAGAACAAGGGGCTATTATCAAAGGCTGTAATATTGCCGAAAACATTACTCTTGCCCAGGAAACCATCAGAGAGATCAGCAGAAAAGTTCGTGGCGGCAACCTCGTGATCAAGCTAGACATGAAAAAAGCGTATGACAGGGTTGATTGGAACTTCTTGAATTCGGTTTTAAATGCATTCGATTTTAGCGGCTGCTGGATTAGTCTTGTGGAAAAATGTTGGTGCAACAACTGGTTTTCTATTCTTATTAATGGGACGTCTGCCGGCTTCTTCAAGTCATCTAGAGGGCTTCACCAAGGGGACCCCATTTCCCTAAGTCTATTCATTCTTGTGGTTGACGCTCTTAGCAGGGGCCTACACCAACTAATGGATAGTGGACACTGTAAGCCTTTCCAACCTGGCCAAAGAGGCCCTCGAATTTCTCACCTCTTCTACGCTGATGACACGATTCTATTCCTCAACGGTGGGGTGGGATCTCTTCGGGAAATGAATAGATTTCTGCAGACCTACTAAGAGGCGTCTGGGTAGAAGATAAATCATCATAAAAGCGCATTTTTCTATTAAAAGAAGATGACGTTTGGAAGGGCCAGTGCCATTGAGTCATATATGGGGATCCCCCAAGCCAGGGGCTGTCCAGTTTACCTGGGGGTTCCTCTCATTGTTGGCAAGGTAAAAAAGTACGATTTTTCACCCCCTTTTGAAGAAAGTGGAAGCCCACATTACAGTTTGGAAGACCAGATGTCTCTTTCAAGAAAGGAGAGTTGTCCTCATCCACCACGTCTTAGGAAGTATTCTCATTCACACGATGGCTACCTCCCTGGTCCCAATGTCAATTCTCTCTGAGCTAGGCAAGAAATTTGTGACCTTTTTCTAGGGTTGGGCCAATGGAAAGCAAAAACTCCACTGGAGAAATTGGCTAGAATTATCTAGGCCTAAAGATGAAGGAGGAATTGGTTTCAAGAAATTGGTTGAAGTTATGAAGGCCCTCTGGCTAAAAATGGCATGGGTGGCCAAATTCGGTAATCAGAATAGTCCGTAGAGCAGAACTTTGAGAGCAAAATATTCGGTCGACCTCAACTTGGATTTAGCGTCGCCCCATCCCTCTCCACTTTGGAAAAGCATCAGGCGCCTTCTCCCCCTACTCGTCCAGATGGCCCAGTCGGAAGTTAGACAGTGGTTGGACAATTTATGGTCCACTAACTGGACAGGTCTCGGCACGCTAGCTCGTCGAGTGACCCACCCGATCCCTCTTACACTACTGATGCTCTAGATTAAATATTTCATTGGCCTAGATGGCCCTCTTCCCCCATCCTCGGTACTCACTTACTTACCTCAAGAGGTTTTAGACCCCATCTTTTTGGGGGATTTCGGTCTTTCGGAAGAACCAGAGAAGGAAATGCTCCAGCGGACGCTCTTGCTCGCCTAGGGAGTGAGGGTCAGGTCTCTTCTTCGTTTAACAGATACGCCGATCTCCCTCATCATATTCACGAACTTCTTTTCTTGGACGAGGTGGGGCTAGGGTCAATCAGAGCCATTCCGTGAGGTTCTGGGAATCTTTCTTCTTCCACTCGGTAGTCCTTTTAGCAAGTTTTTTCTGTTTTTCTTCGTGATATGATAGGTTTCTCTAGGTCCTTTTTTCCTAGGTTTCCCGAAAGCAGGTCCTGTAAGTATTTTCTCTTCTAATGGATTAGTTTTTTTGAAAAAAAGAAAAAAGAAAAAAGAAAAAAAGAACCAGGCATGAGCGTTTGGCCGTTGGAACCTTCGGGTTGTTTCTCGGTCAAATCTGCCTGAACAAGCATTCGAGACAAATCGCTTAGTGTGGGCGGGGCCAAGTGGGTCTGGCATGCACATCTGTCTCCCAAAATCTCTGTTTTTGTGTGGAGGCTTCTAAAAAATGTCATTCTGGTCGACGTGGCTGTCTAAAGAAAAGGGGTTCACCTGACATCTATTTGTTCATGTTATTCTCGCTCCCAAGGTTCCCATCCTGCCAATGAATCTCTCACTCATCTTTTCTTTAATGGGAGGCTTGTGTCTGCCGTTTGGGCCTTCTTCTCCTCCGCTTTTGGCTTGTCGCTTCCTCCTTCTACGTCCAATAAGGGATACGTCTCAAACTGGTGGCAGCTGGACCATCCTTCGAGTCATATTCCTCAACTTCACGGCCTTTCCCCATGTCTTATCCTATGGGAGATCTGGTTGGCAGGAACTCAACCAGGTTTGATGGGGTTCCTCCAAATGCAGCTTCGGTGATTACCAGAGTGAAGTGGAGACTTTCCTACATGATATCACAGGTGTCACAGATGGCTAAAGGTAGGAAAGGCTTCCGAGTCCTCCAGCGATGGATCGATGGGTTCGACATCCCCACCCCTCCCACTACTCCGCCTTCCTTTTCCGTTGTTAAATGGATTAGGCCATGTAGGGGGTGGGCAAAACTTAACGTCGATGGGTCCACCTTGGGTAACCCTGGAAAGTCAGGAGGAGGCAGTGTCTGCAGAAGTCACGATGGGGAACTTCGTTTCACTTTCTCGGTGAGCTACAGCCTGGGCTCTAACATTAGAGTAGAGCTTAGGGTCATTTACAATGGTCTATCTCTCTATTTGGAGTATGACATCCGTCTAGTGGAGGTTGAATCCGATTCTAAATCAATAGTGGCTCTTCTCAACAGGTCATCCGGTCCGAATTGGCGCTGGAAGTACTGGTTGAACAGAATAGATAGGCTGAGGTCCTCCGGGTCCTTCAAATTCGGCCATGTGCTAAGAGAAGGGAATGGCCTGGCGGATGGGATGGACAGTTTGGGATCCGAGTTGCAAACATCATTCCTAGCCTATCATGTGTCTGATCTCCCGTTGACAATTAGAGGCTTGATTCTGCTAGATAAGGTAGGTCTCGAAGCGGTTTGCAAGACTCATCATCTTCCTGTCCAATCCTAAAGTACAGTCCCCTTTGTATATTTCCCCTTCTATGATAGGTCTCGGCCTGGGCTTGCTCCTTTGGCCTTGGCTCGAATGTCTTGTAAAGGCTCATTTTCATGAAATATACTCCCCATCCTTTTGGGTCTTTTGTTAAAAAAATAATAATAATAAATAAATGATCCAGATCATTCACATATAAGATCTGGTCGTGAATGAGCCACATGGAAGATGTCTTACACATTGGAGATGACCCAGATGAAGGAAATTACGGACAATGGTCCCATGCACTACACCTCATTGGCACTGTATTAGCCATACTTTGTTAAACAATCTTATCTTTTTGTTACTTAGTTCAAAATCCTTTTAGCCATGGTAAATGTTAACTACGCCAAAAAAAAGGAGGCCAAAGCCCTTGACATATAATAGTACATGTGGTATCAATGATTATATATAAGGTAATCATATATATAATAGTTCATGATGATAATAGTGCATATATATCAATGATTATACATATAATAGTGCATGATGGTAACTTGGAGCCCACTATTAGGGGCAGCAGCTCGTCCCTCGCCTCCCCTCTCTAGAAGAGCATTAGAGCGATGCTCCCACTGGTGGAAGATAATGCTCAGTGGGAAGTTCAAAAAGGAGAGATTACCTGTAACGCCCGAGTTTTTAGAACCCAAGTATATGACTTGTTCTCTAAAAACTCGAGTGTTAGCCTATAAAATTCAGTGTAAATTTGAACCGCTTATCATTAATCAGAGTTAACAACAACGAAGCTAGAGTAAACCATGCATTGTATAAAAGCACTTCAAACACCATAAATAAAATTCAAATGAAGTGCCCATACAGGACTTATACAATCCCAAATAACAAAGTTTATATAAGAAAAAATGGAAATCTATTAACTAGTGGTGAAGCTCAATATGGGCCGTAGGGACCCCATCTAACTCCTCAACTACCCGATCTGCTCTAGAAAATCGGTGAACAGCATCAGCTCGCTCTACACCTGCATCAACTGTTACGGTTTGATAGCGTCAATGACTATCGCAGTGAGGAGCACCCTCTAAGATTGTGCACTCATCATTCATAGTCCAATATAGATCGCAAGTCATGAAATTTGATATATTAAACAGGGCATTGCATAATTATACTCATATACTAAAAAATTAAGCCAGTCAATAGAATCTCATCATAAGCAAAATATAATAGCAATCGCAATATAAGAGAATGCGTGTCCAAATAGTCAAATAATCAATCATATGACTTTCTATTACACCCGAAATCACATTGTACATGAACTCTGCAAGATGGTTAGAAAATCGATAAACGAACTTCAGCTCCACCCGAAAAATCATGGTACAAGCAAAATCCATAAGGTGAATAGAAAATCAACCTTTAAACCTCTACTTCACCCGGAAATCATATCATATATGAACACTGCAAGATGGCTAGAAAATCGATAAACGAACTTTAGTTCCACCTGAAAATCATCATACGACTGAACATTACAAGATGAAGAAAGAATCAACATAGGAATTTTGACGTCATTTGAAAATCGTATGAACTCCGTACGATGGCTAGAAAATCGACAACCGAACTTCAGCTCCACCCGGAAATCATAACGAAGTTCGCATAATGACCCAAAAATTAATAGGATATGCAAATATAACCAACAAGCCACCGAACGGCGTCAATGCTCCATCAAAGTCACGAAGTGCAAATAAACGATCCAAGCCACATAGGCAATATGCGGTCCAGGCCATTTAAGGAAAAGTGTGATCCAAATCATGTAAGTCAAATATGGGATCTAAGCCGTGTAAGGCAAACGTTGTCCGCAGGATAGTAAGTTTAAGATAGGTTCCATTCATTCCATCATTTAAGCGCAAGTGATAGCATATAGTTAATTAATACATGTGCAACAAAAGATAGCATGTTATTATCAAATCCTTTATGCATACTATAATTAAAGAGAGATGCCTACCATCTAACACATGAATTAATTGCACAACAATTTAGCCTATTCAAAAGTAAGGTAAGTAACTCAGTTAGAGGAATCATGCCATCATCTATATCCAAATTGATGAAATTAAGTGGGAATTGCTCAAAGGGTGAGTCCTCACCTTAAAGTATAGATTTATTTCTTGCTTGGTCGGAGACCATTAAAGGACTCAAAATACTCGATTAACCTAAAATATCACATGTGAATGGTTAGGATATAATAGATTTGGGTGTGCCCAAATGATTAAAGTTTCCTAATGTACACTCGGGTTAGACCTAATTTGGTACAACTGGGTAAACTAAGGTGTAAATTTAATTCCAAGAAACCGTGTTGTCTCAACCCTAAAGTAGCCACTAATTAGTTCTAATGAACATTCTAGATAGAATAGGGCTTGCTTACCAAAAATCCAAGTCAACTTGGATCTGGATCAGCTCGAAATGCTTTATCCTTCTCAACAAAAATGACCTACAAATCATTCACGTATTTGTAACTAATAAGATGACTAATTGTTTAATTACATTAAGTTGCTCATTTCAAGAAGCTGAGTTGACTCAGCTCAACCTGGATCAACTTACTTGGGCTCGACGATGACGCAGGGATGAACGTGATGAGGATAACTACTCTGAATCCACGGAGCTTCTCTGGACTCCTCACAGAGACTTCTCGAATCCATGAGGAAAGAAAGCAGGAAATAGAAATAAATTCTAATAAATTCGAACTTGATTAATTAATTACTAAAAACGAATTCACAACCCTTTAAATAGGGGTATTAAGCAATGGGAAAGAAATCAGAATCAAACTACAACTAAAACTCCTAGAAATCGTGACTTACTATAAATAGTAAACTTACTATTTATAGACGGTCGTGATGTCTACTAGTGTGCAAGGTTTTTGGCCAAAAATAGTAAGTGACCTATTTGACCTCACCAAACCGTCTCCTAATGATTCTAAGCTCTTTTCATGTTGGGCGCAACTCCTAAAGCCTGACAGATGAAGAGTTATAATCAAACTAAAACTTACTATTTATAGTAAAAATGAAATTAAAGCAGGGAAACGATCGTCGATCCAGGGGTTTTTCACAATTCCAGGTATTACAACCCAGCGTAGCGAGGTTGGTTGGCTAAAGTAGCTGGTTCTACCCCAAAATCATATATTTTACGTCAGCTAACTCATTCCGGATTGCGAGATACGCCCGATCTAAGGTTCGATGGTTCAGATCACTTCTGTCGTCGACCAAGCCTTTTCTGATCCATCTTGGCCATGTAACTGTCCGTGACCCGCTTTACATCAGTCCCCTCCACTTCAAAAGAACTCGTCCTCGAGTTCTTATCATGCGCTGGTTCATGATACTCCGTCAGGTCCGCGACGTTGAAAGTCCGTAAGATCGCCATGTCATCTGGAAGATCAACAACATAAGCGTTGTCATTGATTTTTCGAATGATTGGGATGGGTCTAATCTTCTTATTTTTTAACTTGTTGTATGTCCTGGTCAAAAATCTCTCTTTGCGCAGATGGACCATAACGCGGTCACCCACCTCGAACACTTTTTGTCGCCAGCGCTTGTCCGCTTGTTCTTTGTACTTTTCGTTTGAGGCATGTAGCTTGGTTTGCACTTCCGCATGGATGCACATGATCTTGTCTGCCATATGTTCTGCTGCAATACTCGTGCCTGGGTGCTTGAGCAGAGGGACCAAGTCAAGCGTGTGGCGAGACACTCGTTCATAGATAATCTGGAACAGTAATTTTTCTGTCGAGTGGTTCACCATGTTGTTGAATGCAAATTCTACTTGAGACAAGGCCAAATCCCACTACTTCAGTTTTTCTCCTGAAATACAGTGAAGGAGGTTTCCCAACGTGCGATTCACAACTTCGGTCTACCCATCAGTCCGTGGGTGGTAAGCACTGCTGAATTGAAGTCGTGTATCGAATCGAGTCACAAAGTTCGCCAAAAGTGGCTAACGAACTTCATGTCACAATCAAAAGTAATGGTCTTGGGGACCCTGTGTAGCCGTACGACCTTCCTAAAGAATAGATTTGTTACGTGTGTTGCATCGAGGGTCTTCTTACATGGGATAAAGTGTGTCATCTTTGAGAAACGATCTACCACCACGAACACCGAATCCATACCGCGTTGTGTTCGTGGGAGACCAAGCACGAAGTCTATTGATAAATCCTCCTAAGGACCGTCAGACACAGGCAACTGGGTGTAGAGACCCATATTCTGAGATTGCCTTTTGGAGGTCTAGTAAACATGACAACGTTGTATGGCTTTTCCCACATCACGTACTAATTGCGGCCAGTAATACCGCTCTGCCACAAGAGCTCGCATCTTGTCTCGCCCAAAGTGTCCACCGAGGCCACCTCCATGTAGCTCATGAATAATTTGCTCCCTCAGAGAACTGTGGGGGATGCACAATCGATTCCCTTTGAAGAGAAAATTATCTTATATATAAAGGTCATTGGGGTGACCTCCTTGGCACTTCATCTAAGAATCTTTGAAGTCCTCATCCTCAGCATACAGCTCCTTGAGACAGTCGAAGCCGACCACCTCGTTGCTCATCGTAACAAGTAATGATGCACGATGACTAAGTGCATTAACCACCTTATTTTGCTGTCCTGACTTGTGCTTCAGAACGAACGTGAATTCTTGTAAAAAAATAACCTATCTAGCATGCATACGATTCACGTTAATCTGACTATTAATAAACTTTAATGCTTGATGGTCAGTGTACAAAACAAACTCTCTTTGAATCAGATAATGCCGTCAATGTCACAGCGCCTGAACAACTGCATACAACTCAAGCTTATAAGTCGACCACTTCTTTCGGGATTCGCTGAGCTTTTCGCTATAGAAGGCTACCGGCATGCCTTCCTGTGATAATACTCCTCCAATTCCGACATATGAAGTGTTACACTCAACCTTAAATAATTTGTCAAAATTAGGAAGTACCAAGACCGGTGTTATAGACAAACGATGCTTGATCTCATGAAAGCTCTTGTCAGCTTTATCGGTCCACTGGAACGGTCCTTTTTCATGTAATCTGTTATAGGGGCGACTATGGTGCTAAAATCTCGCATAAATTGGCGATAGAAAGTCGCCAACCCGTGAAAACTCCTCACCTCATGAATGTTTGTCGGGATTGGCTATTCCCTAATAGCTCGCACCTTTTCATCATCCACATGAATGCCTATGGACGTTACAACAAACCCTAGAAACAACAGACTGTCAGTTAAAAAACTACAATTTTTCAAGTTGAGGTACAACTTGTTAATTTGTAGGACTTGTAGCAACTACCTGAGATGTTTCTTGTGCTCCGCCTCATCCTGGCTATATATCAATATGTCATCAAAATATACTACCACAAATTGGCCAGTAAACGGTTTAAACACTTGATTCATAAACGCATAAAAGTACTTGGTGCATTCGATAGGCCGAAGGGCATGACTAGCCAATCATACAACCCTTTCTTGGTCTTGAATGCCGTTTTCTACCCATCACTGGGTCAGATATGAATCTGATGGTACCCACTCCTTATATCTAGTTTAGAGAACACCTTGGCCCCTTCTAGCATATTGAGCATGTCGTCCAATCGTGGTATTGAGAACCGATATTTGATGGTAATTTTGTTGATTGCCCGGCTATCGACACATATGCGCTAGCTTCCATCTTTTTTTGGCGTTAATAATGCTGGTACGACACATGGGCTCATGCTCTCTCTTAAAAGACCCTTACAGATCAATTCCTCCACTTGCCCCTAAAGTATCTCACACTCCTTCGGACTCATCCTATAATGAGGGTGGTTAGGCAGGCTAGCCCCAAGGATGAGGTCTATGTGATGTTGGATATCTCTCATGGGGGGACAATCCATCAGGTAAATCCTCAAGCCAGATTTATTTGAAATCGTTTAGCGACAGTCTTAAACTTGGAGGGATGTTTGAGGGTTCCTCTTCCTCACCCTTCACCAATATGGCCTATACCTCGCCGGTTTCTTTGCATTCCTCCATGAAATTCTGAATGGTCAGAGGAAACTCCCCTCTACTTTAGAAGCTTCAGGGTGGTTCTCTGGTGCCGTATGGACAAGGATTATTTTTCGACTATCCTTGACGAATGCGTAGACATTGTCTCGTCCCCGATGGGTCACATCACGGTCTGATTACCAGGGTCGACCGAGTAGCACGTGACAAGCTTTCATGTCGACCACATCACAAAGTATCTGATCCTTATAATTTTTACCAATTGAAAATGAGATAGTGCATTGTTCAATTACCTTAGTCTCATTCACCTTTTTTATCCAACCAATTGAGTACGGGAAAGGATGTTTCATCGTTGGTAGCCGCAACTTGTCCACCATCACTCTTGAGACGATGTTCTCGCTACTACCATTGTCTATGATCACATCACAGACCTTTCCGTTGACAGTGCACCGAGTACGAAATATATTGTGTCGCTGTGGATGTAATTCCCTTCGTGGGGTATATAGTAATCGCCTCACAACTAGAAATTCGCCATGATCCTCGCATGCCAATTCATCGCCACCTGCTATTTCTTTCGTGGTTTGTTCATGTTCATCATAGCCATGGTCTTCTTCTGTGGCCTCGTCTTCAGTGCCCCCTTCGTTTATAGTCAAGTGTGCTGCGGGACATTGAGGATAGGTGTTTGATAAGTGGCCTGGCTGGCCACAACGGTAACAATAGTTCGACCTTGCCGATCGAGCATAAGGATTTGGAATCCTACTCGGGTCGGCTGTTGTGGGTGCTGCACGTTGAGGTCTGGATGAGTAGCTCCCCGTATCACGGTTTACAGTTGTAGGAGGTTGAGGACGTTCTCCTACTGGATCTTTTCCTCGTGCCAGCACTGGATCCTATGTGAGACCCGTCATGGGGGGTCGAGTTGAAGGATAGGGACGAGCAGGAACTCTTGCAAGTTGTGTTTCTGCCCTACTCGCCAATTGAACTGCTTTATCCACGGTCCCGACTGGGTACATCTTAACTCGGTCCTGAATTGTCGGTCGCAACCCACCTATAAATCATGCCACCTTCTGTGACTCAGATTCTGACAGATCATTTCGTGTAGCCAATCGCTGGAATTCTTCAGTGTAATCTGTGACAGTTCGATTTCTTTGTTGGTAATTTTGGTATTGCTAGAATAATATCTGCTCATAATCACTGGAGAGAAATCGTGATTAAAGAAGACATCTCATCCGTGACCATGATGAGATGGGCGCCTTGTTGTGGCTGGCTCGTGAGAGTTGTATTTATTTCCACCATGCAGAAGCACTAGATTTTAACTTAAACGCTACCCATTTTACCCTTTTATGATCTGGCACGTCCATATAATCAAAATATCTCTCTACTTCAACTAGCCAATCGAGGAAATCTTCTATACATAATAAACCATTAAAACTAGGAAGTTCAGCCTTACCTCGATAGTCTCTTTCAGCACGATCTAGGTGATCGCCTCCATGAATTGGTCGTCGGGCAAAACCCTCATTAAGGTCCTCGTCACTAGAACTTGAATCATCTAGTGTAGCCCTACGGTTTGCCACTAGTAGTACTTTACGGAAATTGGGGTTGCGTCGTACCGCAACCATGGGTGGTGGAGCCACCATGGGTGGTGGAGCAACTATAGGTGGTGGAGCACCGCCTAGGACTCGGGGCGGAAGTAGCACATCCACAAGACGGTCGAGGGTTACCTGCAGCCCTTGCATGGTCAACTGACTCTTCCGGTGGAAAACTTCCATTCTTTTCGAAAGATAACGAATCTCTGGATCACCGTCCACAGGATTTTGATTCATACCTTCATTGTTTGCCATCGGCTCGAGGGGAATCCTCGCTTTGATACCAATTGACGCAGGGATGAACATGATGAGGATAACTACTCCAAATCCACGGAGCTTCTCTGCACTACTCACAGAGACTTCTTGAATCCACGAGGAAAGAAAGCAAGAAATAGAAATAAATTCTAATAAATTCGAACTTGATTAATTAATTACTAAAAATGAGTTCATAACCCTTTAAATAGGGGTACTAAGCAATGGGAAAGAAATAAGAATCAAACTACAACTAAAACTCCTAGAAATCATGACTTATTATAAATAGTAAACTTACTATTTATAGACGGTCGTGATGTCTACTAGTGCGCAAGGTTTTCGGCCAAAAATAGTAAGTGTCCTATATGGCTTCACCAAACCGTTCTCCTAATTATTCTAAGCTCTTTTCACGTTGGGCGCAACTCCTAAAGCCAGGCGGATGAAGAGTTAATCAAACTAAAACTTACTATTTATAGTAAAAACGAAATTAAAGCAGGGAAACGATCGTTGATCCAGGGGTTTTTCGCAATTCCAGGCGTCGTAACCCGGCGTAGCGGTGTTGGTTGGCTAAAGTAGCTCGTTCTACCCCAAAATCATATTTTACGTCAGCTAACTCATTCCAGATTGCAAGATACGCTCGATCTAAGGTCCGACGGTTCGGATCACTTCTGTCGTCGACCGGGCCTTTTCTAATCCATCTTGGCCATGAAACTGTCCGCGACCCGCTCTACATCAGGCGAGTTTCAAACGAGACAGCTCATTAGACCCATTCTCTCTCCTCTCCCTTTCTCCTTTCCCTCTCCTTCTCTTTTTCTTTCTTTTCTCCTTTCTTCAACTCCCAGCTAGTTCTGGACCAGGCCCACGCCTGACTCAACCTTGTCAGATTCGGTTTAAACCGAGTTGACTCGATTTTGACGGGACGACAGTCCCAAGGTTCCTTCTCCCTCACTTTTCTTCCCTTTTTCTTCTTCCTTTCTTCTCTCCTTCGTTTCCCACTTCTCCTTCCTTCCCCTTAGGCTGGAACGTCCAGCAAAAACCGCCAACTCGAACCAGGTCCGAGCTCAACTCGACTCGGCAGCGAGTCAGGGCTGCCACTCGAGCTCTCTCTCTTCCTCTCCCTACCCTTTCTTCTCCTGCTTCTTTCTCACCCTCTTCTTCCTCGTTTTTCTCCTGTTGCAATGACCAGCAATGCTTGAGCTTGGACGGAGTTTAGCTGGCCAGAGTCGGGGCAGCAAATCGGCTCGGGTCACTCCCAACCGATGTGGCAGCCACCTGAGGAAGGCGTCAGCATCTCTCCTCCTTCTTCCATCATCTTCTTCTCCTTTTTTTTTATTTATTGAAGTTCCAGGAACGCCTAGACTAGATCCAGAGAGTTAGCAAGTCCGTTACTCGGACAATAGCCCACACGACTGCTCTTGCACTCAACGAAAGTGCAGTGCCGCACCTCTGTCTCTCCCTACTTTCTTGTCTTGCTTCCCTTTCTCCCTTCTTTTTCTCCCTGAAGTGCAGCAGCTTGGGACAGGCCCAGACCCTTCAAATTCGAGCCAAGGCTCGGGCAGTGGCCTGGTGAGGCAACGGTTTGGCAGCGGGAAGAACGGCGTCTCCCTCTCTCTCGTGCTTTCTTTCTTTCTTCTTTTTTTTCTTTTCTTTTTTTTTTTTTTTTTTGAAATGGGTTGCCCTAAAAGGACCTTTATAACGTTCCCTAATTACTCCTAGATGGCCTGAAACTTGCTAATCCTTGATTAGTTGCGGATAAGCTAAAAACGGTCACCTGCTGAAACATGGTTCTTTGCACATTTCGGGTCGACTATGGCTAAACCGATTTGCATGGTCGAAACATGTCATCGTGGTTGATCATCTGGTGCCATGAGCCACCAGATGGATATCTTAGATCAAGAAATGGGGCCCACTAATAGGTGTTGGGTTTCTTGTTCAAACCAAGAAGATGACTCCCTTGCTAATGGCAAGCCCGGATCGGACGGGTATTCTAATGATCTGATGCGTTCGCACGGTGTGGATTGCTCCTCAGATGGACGGTGATCTGTGTCTTTCCTTAATGGCTCGGGTTCAGCTCGTAGTGGCGGCGGAAACCCCTTTCTACTGTTGAAAATCCCTAGCATGGAGGGCTAAGATCACTTGGAACACATGGCTAGGATGGAATGGAGCAGAGGCACGCGGATTGCCAGCGTGGAAAGCAGAATAAACGCAATCCTTTCCATTTTTGGAAATGGGTGTGCTTGTAGCTTGATTTATGGCTGATATTGTGCACATATACGTGCAATCCAACCGGTGAAATCGGTCATAGATTGTAGGGTTTTTGGTCCTATTTAATGTGGGTGGTTTGGATCATGTGTATGGGATACGGTGATAGGCCATGATCCTCCCAAACGGACGTTGTCCGTTCGTCCAGACGCGGGCGGGAAAGGCTCTGCTATTTTGCCATTTCTATCGGGTCAGACCCGATTTGACCAGGTCTCCCCGACCAATGCACAACGAGTGCACGCACTCTGCGTGCACACGCATCAAAGGTGGGACCCACATGGATGGTCTTGATAGATCCACTCCGTTCATCTGTTTTTTCAGACAATATTATGGCCTATTTCAAAGGATGAGGTAGATCCCAG
This sequence comes from Magnolia changhungtana, assembly GCA_030180095.1. Lineage (NCBI taxonomy): Eukaryota > Viridiplantae > Streptophyta > Magnoliopsida > Magnoliales > Magnoliaceae > Magnolia > Magnolia changhungtana. The sequence continues at coordinate 7,614,396 of JASAUF010000447.1, read as the reverse complement.
ACTTAGATGGGCCATCTCAACTGAAATTCTGCCTTCGAATGCTAATTATGGTTGATTCTACGGCAATCTGTGGTCCAATCCCGCGATCAGAATCATTCATCTAATTAGTGAGACACTCAGGGCCACTATTTATTTTAAACTGATATCATTTTACCAAATGGGTTGCACGATGTTTATTATTATTATTTTGTTCAAACTACAATTTCCATCCATCCGACGGTCCGGTGGATTCCAAACTTGACCATTAGTGATCGTTGGAGTTGATATCGATAGTGGATGGTCTAATTTGTCTATTGAGGTGATTTGTAGGGATGGATTGCCCAAATATTGGTTGTGAGCCTAAGGAATGATGAATCTTGTAACTTTAAGTCTTGAAATTGATTTTCCACAGCTCAATCATCCTAATAGGATGTTGTCTAACGTTTTATCCCAATTAGGTTCCTAGAATCAAGCCTCATGAGGTTCAATGCGGTTCTCTAGGTGATTTAATGGTCTGTCTTGAAAGACGACGGTTGGATTTAAGGGTTAATTCTTATAGTCTAGTCATGTACCATCCACGCCTAATTCTAAGGCTAATGATGGATGGATTTTTACTGATCTAACGGTCAAATTGTCTCTAGATTTGATATTCAAGTTCCACATGGATTCCTAGTTAATTCTATTGGGAACTTAATGGTGGTTTAAGAGTTGATTAGTCAGCTTGTACATTTTAAGTGTGATTCATCCTTTAGGTTATTAAGGATACAACGAATGGTGGATGACTTGACTTAAGATATCAGATTCGTGGCACATGGTGTAGTTTTAGAATGGAGTGATGACTCATCTTAAGAACTTAACAGATGGATAGATTGGCCTACGGATGAAGATCACCATTAACGGTTGGATTTAGGCCAGAGTGTGTGAATGTTCACATAAATCGGAATTATGTTTATACTAAGTCAGGTTCTCATGGTAACACCCGAGTATAAAAAAGTATGGGGTGTTATATTAGCCTCTAGAAGGCCAACTGGACATGGCTGGGCCCTCTGGAGCAAAGAGTAATTTGTCCTATCTCGATATCCCCGCTTTCCCTTCAAGTGAAGGACTTTATTGGAGAGGCAGGGCCGCTCCCTCCGTCTTCGATCTTCTCCTATCCACCTCAAGAGGTCGCGGACTTCATATTTCAAGGTGGGTTTGCAGTTTTAGAAGGTAGCAATGATTGTTTCTAGCCCTTAGATTGTCCGGTAAATTCTCAGTTAAATTCGCATCGGGCCTTTGCGGAGATATTAAGCATCGTAGGAGCTGGGCGGACAGGGTGTGGCATAGTAAGATGCCGCCGAAGATGGCGATTTTTGTCTAAAGGCTTCTCCAGGGAGCAGTAGCGGTGGATGAGAGCATCCAAGCGAAGGGCATACCCCTAGTTTTTCGGTGTGTTTGCTGCGAGGAATCCTAAGGTAATCGGCCCTCCTCAAAATCCATTGACCACCTTTTTCTTCACGGCGACCTGACAGCTAAGGTATGAAAACACTTTGGTGAGTCGGCAAGGATTCCTCGTCTTTAGGTCCTAAATGTGGCTGATAGAATGAATCAATGGTGGCAGGCTTCCTCCTCGAGGTGCAGCCCGACCCCCCTGCGCAAGTCAGTCCCAATCTTAATCCTTCGGGAAATCTGGAAGGCGAGGAATACAATCCGTTTTGACGGAATTGTAGTCTCCATCCCAGTCATTATAGCTCGTGTCTCATGGTGGTTATCCACACTGAACAGCGGCCTAGATCGGCCTCCCAATAGGGGCAGTGGCAGTACGCTTAGGACGAGGGGGGCGTTGGAACAGGGGCAGCGTCTAGTCCAATACCAGCTAGTGAAGTGGTCCACTCCGCCAACTAGATGGGCTGAGCTGGACATTGACGGGTTGGCTCGGGCTAACCCTAGCCTCTCTGAAGGAGGAGGTATATGTAGAGGCAACAAGGGATCATTCCTCTTTGCATTCTCAGTGGACAACGGGGTGGGATCTAATAACATAGCAAAGTTGAGGGCGGTGTGGGACGGGCTATTGTTGTGTCATTCCCTTGGGCTTAATAAGGTGGAGGTGGAAATAGATTTTAAATTCGTGGTGGATATTTTGAATGCCAACACCCGGCTAGTCAGCCAGGTACTGGAGGCACTAGTCAAATAGAATTAGGAAAATGAATCATGTGGGGCTCCTTGTTTTTCACCATATCCCAAGAGAAGGGAATGCCCCGGCAAACGGCTTGGCTCTCCTGGGTAGTGATCTTCAGTCTAATTCCGTTGTCATGCAGGTTGTGGACCTCCCCTCATCCATCGGGGGTCTAATCTTCCTTGCTAAAGTGTGGTTGGGCGCCATTAGGGAATCCAGAAGGAGTAGGTAGGGGCAAGGTTGTGTATAGTCTTTGAGGCTTTTTGTTTTTTGATGGGCTGCCCCTGGGCAAGGTTCCTATTGGGTAGCCCGGATAAGCCCTCCATGTGTTTATTTCATATATTGATGAAATGAAAGAAGATTGATTGGTTTTTTTTTTTATTTTTTTTTTTTTTGGTGCATGATGGTAGTTGGGCTGGCTAGGATATCGGTGGTAGTTATATGTGTTGGCCATTTTTTTATTTTTTATTTATTTAGTTCTCTGTTTAAAATAAACAGAAATGATTGTCAGAATAAAGTTATGTTCATTCATGGTAAAATAGTTGTTGTATATTAAAAGATGTATGGATATCTTAAAGAGGCAGAACGGCATCCCCTAAAAAAGGACACCATGTCCTTAGAAAATCTATATAACCTAAACATTATGGTCCACATAAAAAACCAACATTTTCGGATAAAGCCATCCATAGCCTTGTACTTCAAATCCGTTCTTGTGCAATATTTTTCTCTTCACATATATTTGTGAGGCATATTAATATTAATACTTGGAGATTTGTACAGTACTTAGAATTGTAAAATTTCATGTTAAATTATGAATTTATGAGTTTGCTGTATCATTATATCCCCACTGTTTCCTGTGATATGGTATACTTGAGATTTAAATGTACTTCAATTTTGAGATCATACGCTAAATGTGCTGGGAAAACGGATGAACTGCGTGGATAAGACACATACATCACTGGTGGGCTCCACAAAGTTTATTCAATGTTCTGTAGCTCACTGAGTTACTCAGTATGCAATCCGCTTCCCGAAATGACTTGCCGTGACATGGCTCCCCTGAAGCAGCCCACCACGTTGTTCGTGTTATATCTCCTAAGCTCAATTTAGAACATTAACCTAAACATCTGGGAGATTCAAAACTCAAGTGGGCCCCACAAGTGACGATTAAATGCCCACATTTGAAACTTTAGTGGAGTCACAGAAGTTTTGAATGAGTGTAATATTTGTGTGTTTTCCCTTCTTGGAAGTGGGAATCACCTTATGAACGTACGGGTTGGATGACATCTAAATGTCATGGTGGGCTTCAGGGAGGTTTTCAACGTGAAAAACCTTGAAATTTGTAAAGAATGAGATTTGTCACTGATGGTTTATAAAGAATGAATGGGCGGACTGTCTTCGCTGTCCATCTTCGGCAGGCTGAGATCTCAAAATAATAAATAAATTAATAAATTAATAAGGAATAAAGAAAAATAAGGTACTAAATGTTTCGAGTTTCCCACCCACCACCAGCGGACGGTGTGGATTTCTTTGTGACAATATCTCATGTAGCTAGTGGTGCATGCAATCCATTCCATAACTACATAGATATTTTTATTTTATTATTGATAAACAAAAGGAAAAATGCTACATCACATACTTAAAAAGACACCATGAAACCATTACATACTTCCCAACATAGTTGCGATTTTAGCTATGCACGGAAGCGATGGCCCCAGTGACTTTGTACAAAGCTCGCAAGTTTCTCAAACTCGGCATCAGTGTCGATGATACCATTGCCATTGAGATCAGCGTTCTTCACTGGCTGCCGTGCATTCCATCTGGCAAACCAGACATGAAGGCCACGCAACCCAGCCACCAGCTCTTCTTTGCTTATAACACCGTCGTTGTTGTTGTCTAAGCTTTTGACCCAGGCCCTTACTTCCTGGATCGTTGCATCAGGACCAGGAGCATTAGATATGATCTGAGGCATGGTGCACTGCAGAATGTTTATAACCAAACACTAGAAAAATTGGTTTGCTTGTGATGAAACAAGCACACTAAGGCAGCCTATTTATAGATTTAAGGTGACCCCTTTCTCTTCCTTTATTCCTTCTTATCAAAACGAACCCTGAAAGATCCCAACCTTGCATCAGGTGGGCCCATCTGTTTAGAATCTCTGGGCACAGTATGCAAGCTAGCCCCACTATTTTAGTATGCAAAAACATTTTAGTGATGCATTTACTCTGTATTGACCTGGCTTGGGTTGACTCAAAGGCTCAACCTCAATGGACTCAACAGTTGATAGATGTAATTTAAAACTAGTAGAAATAGTAAGGAATATTTAGATGCTATAAATACTATAAAATAAGATATTGCATAAAAAAGTTGCGTATGAGCTTGTGCCAGGGAATCCGCAAAAAATGGTGGGGCCCACATAGCACCTTCCAGTAGCCATGGGCAATCCGCGAACATGGTGGGGGTGGTGACTCCAACGGTAGCCAGCAAGCTGGTGTTAAACCTCTGTGAGCCCTACCATGATGTGTGTTTTATCCATCCATGCATCAATCTATTTTGTCAGCTCATTTTAGAGCATAATTCCAAAAAAATAAAAATAAGGCAGATCGAATCCTAGGTGGATTAGGCCACAAGAAACAGTGAGGATTGAATGCTTAACTTTGAAAAGGTTTTTGGGGCCATGGGAGTTTTGGATCAAGCTGATATTTATGTTTTCCATTCATCATGCCTGTGTAACCTTAACAGCAGGTGGGCTAGCAAATAAACGTTAGATCAAATCTTAGGAAGTTTTTAATGGTGGTCACTCAATCAATGCTTTTTTTCATGAGGTACACATGAAGTTTGGATGTACTTCATTTTTCAGCTCATGACTTGAAATTAAATGAGCTCGAAAAATGTATAGATTGCATGAATAAACATACATCATGGTGGGCCACAGAGCTTTGACACCAGCTAGTTGGTTGATGTTGGGGTCACTAGCCTGTGTGACCTTATCAACAGATCGGATGGCAAATAAACATCACAATACGTCATAGAAAGTTTTTAGTAGTAGTCGCTCAATCAATGCTTTTTTCATGTGGTATACCTAAGATTTGGAATTTTCATGACTTAAAATGAGCTCTAAAAATAGATAGACGGTGTGGATAAAACACATACATCATGGTGGGTCCACACAGCTTTGACACCAGATAGCTGGTTGATATTGGGGTCACTGGCCAAACCGCATTCGCAGTCCGCGTCCTGAAAAAGAACTTAAGATGCCAATCGCTCACGTGGAAACGTGTGGTTTAAAAAAGGGTCCCAAGGAGAAGATTCGTTCGTGTGCAACGTGCACAAAAAGTACAGCTCGTGGGAATGCTCGTGCTGACGTCCCATAGGTACCTGCCGGGGTAACTCTCTAATGGAGAAACCACTTTAGGTGAACGAAATCCACCCCGTCCATCAGGCAGATCACCACTTTTTGGTCTTATTACCATAAGTCAGTTTGATTCAACACTCAGGTGGGTGACCTCAGAAATTTCCCCCTCTATTCGTTCTTATCTCAGACCCTGGAAGACCCTTATAACGGCCTTTGACGAAAATATTTTGTAACCACTAGGTCCACTACGGAGCGATTCTATGCAGAGCTGATAGCCAATCTACACGTGGCAGAGACATGTTCTAATCTGGACCGTTCTGATTGTTGATCCTGCCATGGATGGCCTATGGTTAAAAAACGAGAATAGATTTGATGATTATTTCTCTTGCTTCGCTGTATATATCCCTGTTGAGTGTTGTCTGTTAACTGTTTTTGTTTTCAGCTTTGATTTCAGGCCTCTGATAGGATGGCAAGGGTCTCAAAACTGGTCTTCTTCCGTAGATGTCACTACAAGAAAATGGGCCTTGTTTTAACGGCTGCCGGCAGGTCCGTATATATATAAAAGAAAAGGAAAAAAAAAAAACCTATCCTATCACGTGCCTCTCTCCCTCTCTCTGCCGCTCGCTCTCCCTCTCCCTCTCCCTCCCTCGCTCTACCGCTTGCTCTCCTTCCCTCTCTCTGCCGCTCCCTCTCTCTGCCTCTCCTTCTCCATCTCCAGCCCTCTCCCTCCCTCTCTCTGACTCTCCCTCTCCCTCTTCGCTCGCTCTCCCTCTCCCTCTCTCTCAAAACCCTAGTCCTCTCTCTCTCTATCTCCTCGGCCCTCTACTGCAACATTAGCTATCTCTCTCTCTCTCCACTGTGGGACTTAAACTATATGCGAAATAGGCCCACGGATCTATCTGTGCATGGGACATGGCGATCAGGGGTTCAGGTAGCTTACCTAGCTAAGACGCCGCCATGGAAGCCGGATAAGAATACCAGAATACCAGAATTCCCGTAGAGCCTAGGATCTTCCTCTCCTTCACACCCTTTCTGCAAATCAGTAGATGGGACTCGAATTTCTACTGTTGGTGTAGGATCGGGGACCCAGCTCTCTTTTATAGAGTCTGTGGAGAGAGAGTTTGAAACCCATCACAACTCTCTCCCTCCCACACTCCACATTGTAGTATCCCAGTTCAACTCAAACTGCTGTCTGCGTAAGACAGCTATAACATTCCAAAATTTCTAGTACACGTAGTAGCCGTGCGCGATGAAGCTACACTTTAGCAATGCATCACCTGAAGTGGGGCCCACTGGTCTACTCAATCATCCAGTCCAACTGTATGACAATCCAAACTGTTGATCAGTGATGCCCACTAAATAGAGTTCTTACATTCTCCCACTTGGGCCTCATTGAGCAACATCAATGATAGTCAGACAGAATTATTTTGAAAATAAGTTTTGATCTTTTAAGAAAATATCCAAATGGTTAACCAATGAAATAGTTAGACAATATGAGTAATGCTATTCAATCTGGTCCATTAAGACTGTCAGTATCGAAATGCGGTAGTCGTCACAACATTTAATTTTGGCGAAGTGAGACTAAGCGCGATCACAAGTACTTTCAATCTTAATGACATAGATCACGAACTAGGAAATGTGGTATAAGGATTACACACTTTAGTGTGATGATATGTACCTATCCTTAAGAGGTCTTAAAGCTTTTACATATCTCCAATGAGACACGACTGTAGTTCTACTTACTCAAAAATTTGCGCATGTATATAGAGAAGCAGAAATAAATCTTTATATCAAAATCATCCAAACAAACTGTATAAAATGAGATCTCTAAGTGTCTGTGAAAATCAAAATACGCTCAACTCCCACTAACTGAAAACACCTGTGGGATCAATGACTCCCATGGATGTTATATGCTCCTGAAATGGCATAATAGGGAGCCCTTTAGTGAGCGGATCTGCAATCATCTGCTTAGTGCCGATGAATTCCACGGACACTTGATGATTCTGAACTCTTTCCTTTACAACAAGGTACTTGATGTCGATATGCCTCGACCTTGACGAATGCTTGTTATTACTAGAGAAGGAAATAACAGCTAAATTATTACAAAATATTCTCAATAGTTTTGGGATATGCTTCAGTACCCACAAACCTAAGAAGAAACTCTGTAACTATAGTGCCTGATTAGATGCCTCATGGCAGGCAATAAATTCAGCTTCCATAGTGGATGAGGCTGTGGTAGATTGTTTGACGCTTTTCCACGACACAGCTCCTCCCACCATCACGAAGATGTATCTTGAAGTAGACTTTTTAGTGTCAATACAGCCTGCGAAGTCTGCGTCTGAATATCCGATCAACTCCAATTGATCAGATCTTCTGTATGTGAGTCCGAAGTCTTTTGTTCTCTGAAAATACCGTAACACTTTCTTTGCAGCTATCCAATGTTACATTCCTGGATTAGATAGATATCTTCCTAACATTCCAGTGACAAAGGCAATATCCGGTCGCGTACAGACTTGAGCATACATGATGCTCCCTACTATTGATGCGTACGGAAATTCTTTCATTCGATTCTTTTCCAAATCATTCTTTAGACACTGAAATAAACCAAATTTGTCGCCCTTTACAATGAGCGACTTTCCTAGAGCACAATTTTGCATGTCATACCTTTCGAGTACCCTACTAATGTAGGCCCTCTGTAACAGGCTGAGCAGTCCAAGTGTTCTGTCACGGTGAATCTCAATGCCGATGACGTAAGAAGCTTCACCAAGGTCTTTCATTTCAAACTTTTGAGATAAAAATTTCTTAGTTTCGCTCAACATCTTCGTATCACTGCTAGCCAACAGAATGTCATCAACATATAAAATCATCATAACGAACTTACACCCACTGATTTTAATGTAGATGCATTCATCTGCAGTATTTTCTACAAAGCCATATGAGGAAATTACTTCATGAAACTTAAGGTACTACTGTCGCGATGCCTGTTTCAACCAATAGATGGACTTCTTAAGTTTGCAAACCAAATGTTCTGAGCTAGTAGCTACAAATCCTTCGGACTGCAACATGTATACATTCTCATTTAGATCCCCATTGAGAAATGCAGTCTTTACATCCATCTGATGTAACTCTAAATTCATATAAGCTACAAAAGCCATTATGATCCTGAATGAGTCTTTCTTAGATAATGGAGAGAAAGTCTCAAAAAAGTCAATGTCCTCACGTTGGTTAAAACCCTTGGCAACAAGTCAGGCTTTATACCTTTCGACATTAGCTTTGGAGTCCCTTTTGGTTTTAAATATCCATTTAAAACTAATCGGCCTTATTCCAGTAGGTAACTCTACAAGATCCCATACTTTATTGTCCTGCATGGATTTCAACTCATCTTTTATGGCATTAAACCAACGAGAAGGATCAGCACTTTGTTTGACTTGTGTAAAGGATTCAGGATCCTTGTCTACCCCTATGTCAAAGTCATGCTCCTGTAAGTATACGATGTAATCGTCTCAATTTATAGGCCTTCTCTCTCTTTCAGATATTCTTAATGGTTTAGCTTGCTGGGTCTGATCTTGATTTTCCTCATCAGTGGTTTGTATTTGAGGTTTTCCTTGATATTCTGCAGTGACTGCAGAATCGACTGCACCATTAATGTCCACGTGATCTGGATTTACTATGACTGGAGTCATAGTCCTTTGTTCTTCAAATACAAAATTTCTTATATTCGTGCTCCCACTGTTTTCAATGTCTTCAATGAATCTAGCATTTCCAGTCTCAACAATCCTAATAGAGTGAGAAGGACAGTAGAATCGATAGCCTTTTGATCTTTCTGGATATCCAATGAAGAAACAACTTATGGTTCTAGGATCAAACTTCTTTTCATGCGGGTTATAAACTTTGGCCTCAGCAGGACAACCCCAAACATGTAGATATCGGAGACTTGGTTTTCTCCTATTCCACAACTCAAAAGGAGTTTTGTTAACTGCTTTGCTGGGAACCCGGTTTAGTATATGAACTGCGGTTTTGATCGCATCACCCCACAGAGATTCTGGCAATGTCGAATTGCAGACCATGCTTCGCACCATATCCATAAGGGTGCGATTGCGTCTCTCAGCCACTCCATTCTGCTCTGGAGTGCCAGGCATAGTATCTTGAGTGACAATGCCACAATCCTGCAGGTATCTAGTGAATGGCCAGTGAATGGCCCTAGATTACGTCCTGATTCGTCATATCTGCCATAGTATTCACCACCACAGTCAGATCTGACAACTTTAATTCTTCTATCGAGTTGATTTTCAACTCCGGTCTTATAGATTTTAAAAGCATCCAGGGCATCTGATTTCTCACTGATAAGGTATAGGTACCCGAAGTGAGAATAGTCATCTATAAAGGTAATAAAATATTTGTGGCCACTCTATGAGGCTGTAGGGAATGGTCCACAGATATCTGTATGTATAATCTCTAATAGACTTACACTCCTGGTTGCACCTTTCTTTCTCGTTCTAGTCTGTTTCCCTTTTGTACAATCAATGCATACTTTATAGTCAGAGAATTCTAGAGAATGCAAAATTCCTTCTCGCACAAGCCTGTCTAATCTCTCACGAGATATACGGCATAGCCGCCTGTGCCACAACATGGAGGAATTCTCATAATCTAGTCTTCGCTTGGATCCCACTTTATTTCTATGCAAGGTATTAATATTATAGACGTGAGAGGCAATCAAGTCTAACTGGTATAAGTTGTTTACTATAGAGCTGGTTCCAACTTTAATCAAATTAAAGTAAATACCAAAACTTTTATTTTCAAAGTGGAATGAATATCCCAACTTATCCAAACAGGAAATTGAAACTAAATTGCGCCTTATAGATGGCACACAGAATGTATCTACTAAATCCAAAAAATGACCAGACTTTAACTTAAGCCTATAGACTCATATTGCCTCCACGTCTACCTTGACACCATTGCCTACGTATACTGAGCGCTCCGCATCAGTTGGTGGCCTGACCTGTAGTAATTCCTGCATAGAAGTGCATATGTGAATAGTAGTTCCTGAATCTATCCACCAGGAATCCGCTGACACATCAGTTAGATAAGATTCAAAATAGACAAGAACAGAATGATTACCTTTCTTTATGAGCCAATTCTTAAAGCCTTCACAGTCTTTCTTGAAATGACCCACCTTATTGCAAAAGAAGCACGGTTTGCCTTTAACCCGTTTACGTTTAGATCCATTTCCAGATTGATTCTCATGGTTTTCAGATGGAGGACCAGAGAATCCATTATTAGAACCTGGTTTCCTCTTCTTCTTACCTTTATTCCCTTGCCCATGCCCATGACCTGAGGTCACCACATTAACATTTTGAACTTTAACCATCTGCTTGATCTTGTCTTCTTCTTGGACACACTGAGTGATAAGTTCATCCAATGTCCACATATCCTTTAGAGTGTTATAGTTCACCAAGAACGTGCCGAATTGTGGAGGAAGGTTATTCATGATCAAATGAACCAGTTGATCATCAGTGAGTACAAGCCATAGAGCACGGATCTTAGAAACAACCTTGATTTGCTCTACAATGTATTCACAGATGTTGCCTTTTCCATCGTAGGACGAGCGAGTCAACTTATTCAGAAGAATGCCCACCTCAGACTTATCAGATTTCTTAAACCGTTTTCCCATTTCAGTCAGGAAAAATTTGGCATTGTCTATATCAGGCATGGCGCCCTTCATGGATTCAGAAATTGAATACTTAATTACTTTTAGACATGTATCATTTGATCTAAACCATGTAACCCATCGATTATATTCAGCTTCAGTGGCATCATCAGATGGTTCTGATGGTTCTGCTATTATCAGGGTAAGATCTAATTGAAGACAGCCCAGTACAACTTTAATGGCGTTCTTCCATTGAGCGTAATTAGATCCATTAAGGGCAGGGACTTGATGTGTATTAGTTGGAATTGAGACTGAAATAGAAGAGATACATATATACTCACATTAGTTGATGACTTCACAAATTAATTTTGTGAATGTAAACAAAATATCAGACTAAATGAATTAATTCAGTTGCTAAGGGAGGCATCAACTGAATCATTCAAGATGACGATGGGCCCAACCATCTCATCATGGTGAGAATCTGTTACATCATTATCATTCCTCCTGTGGGCGGTAATAATAGCATGTTAGTGATCCTCCTGAACATGAAGCTAAGTGATGTTGGTCATGTAAATCTGAGACACTCAACACTTGTGGGTTAGATGAGTCTTTCAGCTTTACATTACCAGCACCATTTACTTCACCCGTTCACATGACTGCCAAACAGTAATCATCTATGTTTTCGTTACCACACGCATAAAAAATGTGAACGCAACTGTATGCAATCCTCTTATCCCAATGTTACAAGTTTGTACTTGTAGAATTTTCATCGATTGAGGTCACTATGGTGGCTAACACAACCGAATCCAATACTACAAATATTGACTTAGGGTCGCGATTATAATCCTATCTCAATGAATTATACTTAAATTAGTTTAATATGGCCCATAAGTTATTTGATATTGACCCTTTGGGAAATAAAAGAACCTTAAATGAAACTTACGGATAAGTTTCAAATCATATATTCCAACGGTCTTTATCAGTTCCTAAAGATGGGTAATGGGCCAATGAGAGGGCTGAATCAGTACTCTATAGTGTCAGGTCATTACAAATGAGTAAATCAAATCCAATTCATGATCAAACTAATAAACAGTTTTAAAAAAAAAAAAAAAAAATTGTCCATATCCTCCTGAATGAGTAAGATTATATGCTCGTGAAGGAACTCATAGATGACCTTAATAAAATAATAGAACATTACTGAGTGGACCACATACTTGGATAAATGGGCTCATAAAGTTATCAAGGCCTTAAATGAATCCCAAAAGGATGGGCCCCAATATACGGTACGATTTGAATGGCCAGGATATGAATAGTGGTGCTCACATCTGCAATCAGGGCCAAGATTTAGGTCCACTCCTGATCTGGAGATCCGGGACAAGCCCAAGAATTTGGACCACTCCAGACCTGGAAATCCCGTACAGGCCCCAAAATACTGGCCCAGTCCATATCTGGACGTAATCGCGGGACCAGAGATGAAACCCCAAAATTACAAAATCGGGTCCAAAGACCCGATAACAAATAAGGTCGCTGGATGACCTAAAGCAGTGGGAACACAGCCGTTCTCGACTGTAAGAGAGAAGCCGCTGGAGAAAGCATGTTCGATAGCTGCACCGCCAGCATCTGCCAGGAGGCCTTCTCCATGTGACGATGATGGTTGCCGCAGAGGGAGATGGAGGCACTGGTGGTGACGGAGATGAAGATGCATGTGGTGATGGAGATGAAGATGTATAGCCGACTAATCACAGATGCCAGCTACGGCCTCCATGGCTATCTCCCAGCAATACAGGTTTGGGCACATAAAATCCCCAATTTGGGATTATCGGAATCCAATCTGAGCTTTAGAATTCGAATTTTGCAATCCTCAATTTGCTGTATTTGGGGTTTTGGAATCCGAAATCCCTAATTGCTTAAATCTGGATTTTGGGTATTGATCTGAAGTCCTCAGTTTGGGATTTGGGATTCGAAAATCCCTAATTGTTTGGGGATTCGAAATCTCCAATAATACTGGATTTGGAGAATTTTGAGATCCCTAATTTTCTCAATTTGGGGATTCAAATCTGGAAGTCCTAAATTTCACAATTTTGGGGATTCTTAATCGAAAAATCCCCAATATACATCTGGATTTGGGGATTCGAATTCGAAACCCCTAATTTTAGGGCTATTGGAACTAAAAACCCTAATCTGCATGACTGTATTTAGGGTTTATCTAATTCAAATCCCTAATATTTAGGATTAAAATAATCCCTAACTACAACTGTTTCAGGAATTCAAAAATCCCTGATGCAGATCTGTTTCAGGAATTCAAAATCCCTGATTTGATCTGATATAGCTGGATGCGATCATTCATACCTATGCACAGATGGCTCTGATACCAACTGTGGGACTAAAACTATATGCGGAATAGGCCCACGGATCTGTCTGTGCATGGGACATGGCGATCAGGGGTTCAGGTAGCTTACCTAGCTGAGACGCCGCCACAGAAGCCGGATAAGAATACCAGAATACCAGAATTTCCGTAGAGCTTAGGATCTTCCTCTCCTTCACACCCTTTTTACAAATCAGTAGATGAGACTCGAATTTCTGCTGTTGGTGTAGGATCGGGGACCTAACTCTCTTTTATAGAGTCTATGGAGAGAGAGTTTGAAACCCATCACAACTCTCTCCCTCCCACACTCCACATTGTAGTATCCCAGTTCAACTCAAACTGCTGTCTGCGTAAGACAGCTATAGCATTCCAGTCCTAGTACGCAGAGCTACGTAGATAGACTACGCAATGCATCACCTAAAGTGGGGCCCACTGGTCTACTCAATCATCCAGTCCAACTGTATGACAATCCAGACCGTTGATCAGTGAGGCCCACTAAATAGAGTTCTTACATTCGATCTACTGCACATCAAGGAGCATTCTGCTGCAACATCATCTCTCTCTCTCTCTCTCTCTCTCTCTCTCTCTCTCTCTCTCTCCCCTTATCTATTCATATCAATTTGGGCATTTTTTTTATATATTTTTTTAATCCTTCAAGTAACATTAATGTGCAATGATTTGTGTATTGGGATTCTTTGAGTTTCGAATCCCTAATTAGGGATTTATAGTGTCAATTCCCAAATCGCGGATTAGTGTAGAGGTGTTGTCTAAGAGAAGACAATCATGTATCAGAGGTTCATTTGCATGAAGATGCTGATATGGGGCTAGAAAAGTTTTGGATCCCTTCGTCCAGGTCTATTTGACCTAATCAATAGGTTGGATGGCAAATCGTGGATCTATTGTGGATGGAGCACAGCCTAAAAATCATGCTGATTGGATGATCTGCACCATCTGATTACTCTTATTGAATTTCACCACTGACCCTTGATGTTTTAATGGACTTGCTTGATTGTCTTGAGATTTAAAAGAGTTCCGTGGTTAGTTTTTCTATGGTTTTGTTTAAAAAGTGATTTTTTCTTTCAAAAACAAAAAAAAAATTGACTTTTTTTTTTTTCTTCCATAACAGATAAAAGTTTTGGATGATAGGTACATGGTTTCGAAGGGATTGCCGATGAATGATGCAAAGATGAAAAGTGATTTTTATTCTAGATAATGCAATGTGCATACATAGGTGTCTGATTTACCTCACGATGGGACGCAAGCATTGAATTTTGGTTTGTTTTATTTCTGATGGTTGTGAGGATGCGTTTTCTTAGGTTTGAGACGTCCTACCATTTCTTTACTTAGTCATTATTGAGATTAATGCCTCTAAAATTGATTTATCAGATTTTATTATGCCGGCCTTTCTTTTAATAAAAGATGTTTGAGATCCTATCTTGATCTCTGTAAGTTTATTTGCTGATTTGTTGTTTATGGATCTTGAACTGTGGTTAGTTTACCCATATTTATTGATTGGAATATCATTTGGTAAAAAGATAGTCCATTTAAATAAGTGGACAGCTCGTAGTACAATACGGGCAAATTTACTTGTGTAGACAACTAGATCAGAATAATGCGGTCTTTTCTTTTTGTGTATTTTCCTGTGTTGAGGGTTAAATATTGCATATTAGACCCGATTCTTACTTGATTTTACGAACATGATACTGTTTAACAACCTATTTTAATCGTGTTTGTGTTGCAAGGTGTATTCAGGAGCCGTGATTGAAAAATGCCACTAAAAGCATGGGTTTAACGTTCTAATACCACCAAGGCAAGGAACGGACCCCAGGGGACCAAGATCGACAGGGTTACACGCCAGAAACCCGAGGAAATGAAGAAACTGAAGCTCGAGTGGCCCAAAATTGGCTCAAAATGCAAGATCACAGGGTTCTAACCATCTGTTCAGATCAAAACTTCATACATGACCTGAAGACCATAATTTAACTGTACATATCAAAATTCAGCTCCCGGATCTCCATGAAAGTGGCCCAACGGACAGATCAGCCCATAAATTCTCGATTTGGGGCCCACCTGATATTTGGATATACTGCAATTTCGTTGTCAACGCTTTAAATTAGATGAGGAAACGGATGGACGGAGCAGACTTCTCATAAACATCTCCGTGGGACCCCTACATGCAGTGCATGTGCAAGGGGCGAAAGTGCACCGGGCGTGCACCAAAATAATCTGGAAGTCGGTCAGCGTTGCTGACCGACTCTTCTTCTCAAACCAAGAAGAACGCAAACAGCATTTTCCTGTCTTGATTGGGTTTCGTTTGTGGGTCCCAACTATCATCCAGATCATCAATCCGGACCGTCCATCGGACTCCAACGACCCAGCTAATGCAGACCTAGGTGTCTGTATATTTCCATGCAAGGAAACGTGCGATGATTTCAGCCGAACGAAAGATTAACGGTGGAAGCAAAGATTCAATGGACAGCATCAAAAGACGTACATAAATACCCTTTTCCAACCGGTTTTTCGAGAGGAACTTAATGGATGGCTTGGATTCTCCCGTTAAAATCAATAATGGACCCCACCATCAACACAGCGTAAGCCTCTGCGCAGGCTGTGCGTTCGAACAGCGCTCAGACTCTGTGGGGAGTTGTGGCCCACCGTCTTCGCCCATCCGTCCAATCCGGACCATTCACTGGACTCCCACAATCCCATTAACCATCGCCTAGATGACGAAATTTCAAGAGATAACAGAAGATCGGATCTAAACCCTTCAAGCGCAGGACCAACGGTGCATAGAGTAATCCATGGGCCACACTGAATTTGATCTGAAAACAGTCATGTCCGACTCTTTTTTTCGTTCACAATCCAATGAACGGACTTGATTTGTCGAGAAACACGAGAAAGTGGGCCCCATCAATGTCCAGCGTCAGTTGGAGGGCCCTGTTTCGCACGTCCGCGAGTTCTGGATTTCTGGAATCATGTTGGCCACTGTCTTCAATCAGATGGAAAATCCAAACCGTCCATCATGTAAGGTGCTCAAAAAACGTCCCAAGGACATTCTCCTTTTCAACAAAAAGCGGGGAAGATAGGAGCTTTTTGCCTCTGTTTTCGGTGTGGAAACTACATGCACGTGGCTGCATAGACTCCAGCTGGCTTCTCTGTTGCGTATGGGGCCTTCTCCATCGCTTCTCTAGGACCGATTCGAACTTCCCATCCACCGTTTCTCACAACTATAAAAGGGAGAGAAGGAGAGAAGGAGGGAAGCTTGGGCAGAACGTGAGAGGGAGAGAAGGACAGAGTTTGTAGTTTAGATTTTTTCTTTTCTTTTCTTTTTACTGTTTTTCTTGAATTTTGGGAGATCTTACCCATCCATGGTGGGCTAAACCTCTTAGCTAGGGCTAAGAGGTGAAGCTTGTAGTGAGATGGGAGATTCTATTTTTTTGCCTTTAATGAGATTTTTGATTTATGAACTGAATTTGATTTTAGTTTAATTAAGGGAATGTTTTTAGTCTTTGATGGTCTGTTGTGACTGAAATTACAATGGGTCTACGATGGCTTTGAGCATGTTTTTCTCCTCTTTATGTTTATGACGTCAGGAAGCCCTGTTGTTCACCATCGTCTTCTGGGCATGGTCGGATGTCGGTACCCTTCCTAACCTTCATGGCATGTTGATTGCTTGGTAATTAGTTTAATTCTGTTGTTTGCTTTGTCTCCTGGGCATAGTTTGGTGATGGAATATATTCTAATTCATATACCTCTCATCACTTGAAAACTATATCAACGGCAGTTCAGTTAATTTCCATGATACAGGCATAAGATCTCTCTGATCTCTACAAGTGGATCCTCTGAATCCCTAGTTTCCTACCTTTAAATTTCACCAGTTTTAGATAAATATTTTCACCATTATTCCTTCATATTCACCTGATTAGATTTTATCTTATTTTAGTTCTAGTTCTAGTAGTTTCAGATTACGTACAGGTTTCAGTCCCTGTGGATTCGACCTCGGTCTCACCGAGTTTATTACTACATCACAACCCTGCACTTGGGGTGTGAACAAGTTTTTGGCGCCGTTGCCGGGGACTGATGGCTACGTAATTTTGAAATTAATTGGTTTTGGAATTAGATTAAGATTAGGATTTTACTAACTTTAGGTTTAGGTTTTTCTGATTTATAGAAACTAACCTGTTTTCTTGTTTTATAGGATTCTAAGATAGAAACTTCTAATTAGGTGATATCTTTCTAATTTCTCTACTTTTTCTATTTTAGGCTTAGGGTTGTATTTTCTATTTTTAAAAATTCTTCCCAGTTTAGAAACTAACTTTCTATTTTCATCTTAGAATTTTCTAACTTTAGAATATCTATTTTTAGGAACTAATTTCTTTTGTTTTCTTTTGCAGGATCTTAACATAGGAATTTCTAATTGGTACCTTCCTTCTAACTTCTCTCTCTCTCTTACTTTCCATACTGTTGTAGGATCCTTTCTTTTATTTTACTTAGGATTAGATTCAGAGTTAGGGTTTCACCATGTATATGAATGAGTGGGCACGATAGTATGTTGAGATAGCTTATGGAAAACAGCTTATGCCTCAAAACTTTTCTGAAAATTTCTTCAAGAATCAATCAGAATATGATGCTCCACCGATTAAGAAGTCTTTCGGTGATTATCTGCGGGAGAATAATTGTATTCCACAAGTTAAGAAAACAGTACATGATTATTGGAATGATGACGCGTATCAACTCTCGACAGATGACCCGTATGGTTTTGATCAGTGGAAATAGAAATATGTCGAGGTTGAGTCAGTAAAACAACATGGTAAGAACCCTCGTGGATCAACCACTTTTGAATATTCACCAGAAAAGATCCAAGAGGAGTTATGTCCGAATTACACAGACTATATCACTGACATGAGAAAATTAATAGAAGCACTTGAATCACGCCTTAATAGGCTAATGGAGGCTAGTTCATCTCAGCCACAACCCAATCCAGAAATACAATGCGAGGAAAGTGATCCTCACTTGCTCTTGAAAAACTCTGGAATTTGGAATGAAGAGTTGAATTGTGCTAATGAGCATATGGTTCATTTTCCCGATGAGTCGATCTCGATGACGTTTCAAAAGAATGGGGAAGAGACATGGGTGTCTTTCAAATATAGTGATGATGACACACTTTCCTTACATGATACACAGGATCTCAATGATGAGGTAGAGGTTAGTTTATTCGAACCTCAACCAAATTTAGAATGTGAGGAAAGCGATCCCATCCCAAGTGTGCACTGCACAGAATTAGATGATGATGCGTATTGGGATAATGATCATGAATGTTCAGCCCCAGTTCCCCTGGAATTAATCTCAAGTTTAGTCTAGGTCAATGATCAAGAAGTACACGAAGTGAGCAATCATAATGAGCTACTCCACTCACTTGGATGAGCTCCTTACAACTGACCCTTCTAACTCTTGGGAAGTGTGTTTGGAGCACTCCTCTGAATCGAATGATGATATGATTCGGGAGATGGACGAGCTACTCGATATGACTCTTGAATTTGAAACCACCCAGTTGAGGCCACCATCTGAACTATTGAATAATGACGATTCAATGCCTCTTCTGAGTAGTATCAATGAGTAGAGTCCGCACAACAATGCTTCTTACACTGACCCTCAATCTATCTGTGCAGGGCTGGAGCAAGAGAGCACACCTCTGTTTACCTTCAAAGACAATGGATTCCTTGGGCAGATCATCACGAGCTCTAATGTGGAAAATGAGTCACTCTTAGCTGAATATCTCAACTCTTTGGATGATTACTTGGCACACTTTGTAGATTTAAACGATCTCATGATAAGAGACATAGTGAATGCCTTGCAAGACGACATCTCGGTAGTCATTATTGACCGAGAGAACCCTTACTCTGAAGCCCCTCCCTCCTCAGATCCTCATTATTTACCATTAAGGGAGGAGGAGCTAAAAATTGAACCGAAGTCTGATACTTCAGAATGTGTTGAGACTACATTACTTCTCAAAAAATTTTCTGAATTTTATCTACCTGTAGTCTTTGATTCGCCATGGGATACTAACTTTGAGACTTTTTCTGACACAGATGAATCGTATATACTATGGATACCTCAAGCACTTCAACGAAAAATTTCTTATGAGGTACATAAGTTTATCTGGAAAGTCATGCTCCAGGGCGTCCAAGCCTATTGCACAAAGGGCTTTTGGATGATCCTATTGAGGAACTTATTGAGAAACTTATCAAGATATTGGCCGGAAGAGGAACCTTGCGGCATGATCGAGTAGTTTTTCCCTGCTTTCATAGGACTAGAGTAGTTTGCTTTATGTTATTTTAGGATAGACGGTAAACTTAGTGCCCCTGGGAGGCAACCCAGCTTTTCATTCCATTTCATTTTCTTAATTAGTTAGTTCAATGTTTGTGGGTAACATTGCTGCAAACCCTCACGAGACTACAACTCGTCCTCTAGGGGAAACCTAGGGGTTTAAAGGCTTGTTGCATGCGCTAAATGCAATTGAGAGCACCTGCGAAAGTGGTATAGGTAGGATTTTATTTTTATTAGTTTTGTATTGCTTTCTCTCTCGTGCTAATTGGATTCCATGTTACGATCTCTTGGAAAGTCTCTCACGATTCATCATCCAGGTACTATCTTCCCATCACTTCACATTTACTTTTGTTGTCCCATGTGCATTCCATGCTCATATCTTTTACATTGAGGACAATGTAGCTTTTAGGTTGGGGGTGAGAGATTAGGTTACCTAATCAGTGTTTTCTTCGCCTTGAGCAAAAATTGTGAAATTTTTTTAAATTTTTTCTGGACTTTCTGGTGAATTCGAAGTGATTTGACGATCATCTTTGATTTAGAATTACAGGATATGGAATGTTGTTGATTTACTAATCTTGGATTCAGTTGTCCATTAGATTTCACAGTTAAGGTTGAATTATTAATCCATGATTAGAAGTTGTAAACATTGATTGAGTCATGATTTCACAGGATACATCTCGCTTACACATTAAGATTTCAGTTCCATATTGAAGGATTAACTTGGTAATCACTGAGCATAAAAGAAACCAGCCTAAAAGATTTGGCCATCAGGGTATAAAAAAGAATTGCACCATGGGTTTGCTCCCTATAGGTGTGGATTCGATTTTCCATGATTAACAGTTGGAAAGAGTTGGGCGACTAGTTTCACCATAGGTTTGCTCCCTATAAGTGAAAATTTGATTCCCATCTTGACATTCATTAAAAATAATAATAATAAAAAAATGAAAGAATGATCTGTGAGGCAAACTTCTGGTTTAGGTGATGGTAGTTATGAATTTTCTGATTGGTTACCAATGATATCATGAAATCGACAATTTGATCTCTTAATGATGATAGGCCAAGATTTCACTATACACCCATGGAACTCAATGTTTAAAATTATTCTAGTTTATGGATTAATACTTTGAACTTGACTATGAAGTTTACCGTACGCTTGATTCCAGGAGAAAGTACTGCCAACGTTCATGTATCTTTTAATTCTAGTATTTAAATTGTTTTTCATAAATCACTCGAGGTTATAGAATTTGTCCTGTAATTCTCAATTTATTTTTCGCATACTTTGCTCGGGACTAGCAAAATGCTGGTTGGGGGTTATATTATATTTTCCTACAGTAAGCATTATATTATATTTTTGTTTCTTTCTAGGTGCTTGTATATAGTTTACAAATCATGGCATGTCTTTGTGGAATTTTCAATGAGTGGGAATGAGCTAAGTGAGACATCATCCAAAAAGCACATCTCTCATGGGAAGGCAGAGCTCTCGCCTTGATTAATAGACATCCCTCCAAATCATGAACATCCATTGGACCAAAGCGACGCATCCAGAATAACTCAATCAACTGTTTTGGTTTTCAATACATTTCTTTGCCCAACTTTGTCAGTATTATAGCCGAATTATCTGAACTGAGAAGACTTACTTGCTTAATCAGGCTGCGTCTAAATCTTGGGGTATTTTTGTCCGCTTCATTAGTATAATTTGCTACTAATGAAGATCTTGATCTCTAATGCATTAATAGAAATCAAGATTTCTAATACATAATTACTGTTAGCTAAAATGAGATCAACTCATTTTTTAGGCATCTAACAAATAAGGACTCACTAGATTCCTGGCAGTTATCTATAACCATGGGGATGATGGAATCCAGGATGCAGACCTAGTTGTCTTGGAGGGAATGGTGTATGACTGTGTTTTTCTTCTTTCATATTGGACAAGTGAAGCATCATGAGGTTGCTCAGTTCTTGGGAGGGAGGTTGTATGACTGTGTTTTCAAGTATTTGGCTCTGTTTTCATCCAAAGATAGTAACCTGTCATGAGACAATTTCAAGTTTATTTGGCTTTCATATTGTTTTGCAATTGCTTCCCTCAAGGCATGATCAGATTGCAATTGATTCCCTCACTACTCAAATCCAACTGAAAGAAGGATCTTCCAATCTAGGAGAATTGGGGGTGTCATAAACGATGGGACCTATCAAGTCAACAACTCAATCACCAAACTATGTGCCCCACATGCATGGACTGTGAAAGCCTTAACAAAATGTATGTTTGTTAAGGCTTTGGACTATACAGTTCATCTTGAACTATGGCCAACTGAGGATTTAGTTATCAATGCCAACATAGAGAAGCTAGATATGTGAGGGCCTGTGTCAAAATATGTCCTTGAGAATTGAAAACCTGGGAATTTTGTGCAAAGCCTAAGGTTGAGGATCATATAATGCCTTGAGAGCCGTACATGAATAATATGTAAATGATCTCACATGTTTTCTTCTATGCAAGTTCCTTTCCTATGTCATTTAATAATTATTTTTTTAGCCAATAATACTGCAGAGTTTGCTTTTGGTCTTGCAATAAACTTGGTTTGCAATAAACTACATTCAGTGAAAGTCTTGTGGAACAGGTAATTCACCTTTGTTATTTAATATTTTCTTTTAAAGGATTATGTACTTTTACATTTTGCATTTTACTTGTTAGTATTGAATGCTACCACTTTAAGATGCATTTGGTTTTTCAGTGAAAGTCTTGTGGAACAGGTAATTCACCTTTTTTTTTTTTTTTTTCTTTTCTTTCTTTCTTTCTTTAGGAGTGTTTTATTAGTGAGGAAGAGGCAAAGAAGAAGATCTATAACGTTTCTTGCGAGAGATATTTTGGTCAGCAGCTCGGGCCATGAATTATAATTGTTGCCTATCTTATGGCTTATAATATGTTATGGTTCCTTTCAGTTTTGCCAATAATACTGCAAAGATTGCTTTTAGAGTGTTTTAGTTTTACAGAAAGAAGAGCAAGGTTAAGAACAGGTAATTCACCTTTGATTAGCTCACTGTTTGCTATGATATCGCAGAAGATTAAGGTAGATTCTAAATCCAAAGTTCCAATTATAGTATCAATGTCATAGGTCTGACTGTATAACATGGGAGTGTATGCATAAGCATGTTAGCCTGTACTGTCTACATTATTGATCACCTGAAATTGCTGGGTTGTTGGCACAAGGAGCTATTCTTCTGTTTATGCATCCAAGCAACTTAAGTCTAGGGAGAAATTTAAACATCATAGTTAGTGTAGGATGCTGTTGTACTTAGTAGTTGATGTTCTGTGAACATTTAGCAAACTCAGAATCTGCTCTTCATATTATTGGCCAAAAAAACAAAGTCGTAAAATTTTAGGTGTCAGTTTTTGAGATGCAAGTTTCCACTCTTCATATTTGCTTTTCAATTTCAATTTGCAGACTCAACACATCAATTCATGCTAGTCATCAATGTTGTGAAATCCTACTGCTATTGTCCTACTTCAAACAATTCATTCATTTTTTAGTTGTTGCCTTTCGTCTATATATGATTTTGGTTTTGATGATTTGATCCTCTGAAAGTATGACAGTTACTTATTCCTTTTATACATGGCTTAAACTTAATAATTACATGATTTTGCACTCAATCAACAGATCTATTTTAAGGACGTCTCCTGTTCTAAACCAGAACTTAAGCTGCAAAGCTCAGCAGGTTCGCCAATTATTGATCCCCATCTCTCTCTAGATGGAAGTATGCTCGCTTACATAAGAGATGATGAGCTGCATGTTTTGAATTTGTCATATGGCAAGCCTAAACAATGTGAAAAAGGTATTTTACTCTTTTCATGTGTCTTCCTTTTCACCAGTCAAAGGTATTTTACTCCTCAATAATGTGAAAAAGGAGAGTTGCTTTTTTCTAGTTCGTCAGGCAGAAGAGTGCATTCTCCGAGTGGTGGAGAGGGCCAATGTGCTAGTAATTTATCTGTCTACAGATGCAGCTAAAAGTGAAACTGATCTTCTACAGGCACTAACCATGCAGAATAGCAAGACCATACCTCTAGTGAAAAGGCCAGGTCATAGCTCCTCGAAATGGGATCCATTGTTGTAAAAAGGAGAGCTTCTTTTTACTCATTTCTTTCTATGAACTAAAGAGTAGATAAAAGGAAACAAATTAAACAAACCCAAATAAGATTTATAATGATCAATTACTCCTAAGCATATAATCAATTCAATGCAGACTTGGGTTAGGCAGTCACTAGGTTTCTGTAGAACCTGGTGACAAAGGAGTGCTTGAAGAACTCATTCCTGACTCGACTGAACTCTGAGTCAGAATGTCTTGAGTCTATGACATGATCCGACATTTATTGAAATTAGCCATTTAGATTTTCTCATAACATAATGTGTGGAATTTCAGAAACCTTCTCATAACTGCATTTTTATATGGGTGATTTTTGTTGGGAAGTATCCTTGCACCTAGCTGGGTTTAAGCTATATGTATGCCTTTTTGTCCCCGAGGTTGAAGCCATGCTGCATAAGACGATCTGTGCGATGTCGAATGTGTTCATTGGGTCATCGAGCTCGACATTCATTGAGGACATATTCCAGCTCCGGAAGGACTGGGGATTAGCTTTGGTTTTTGATGAGTATATGTGCCAAGGTGAGCAACCTAATTTCATAGCTAACTTGGAATGAAGAAGAGTGATGGTCATGCTTTTGGTGTGCTTTCATTCTTTTCACATCATCAATGGCTATGATACACAGCTCACCAAATATCGACAGAAGAAACCGGTCCCTTAGAAACAATGGCAATCATTGGCAACAAGGAGATCATTGACATTAACCAAGGTATGTTAGCTGCTAGACTGGTGTAAAAAATAAACCAATATACGTGTGGATCACCTTTTCTTGTCTTCTTTTTTTTGTTAATTTTTTTATAAAGATTTTTTCTATGGCTACGGGTTGTAGGTGGCCATGAGATCTATGGCTACAGATTAAATCTATAGCAATATTTTTAAGAGCTACGGTACCAATTGCTACAGTCATACTGTGGGCTAGTCATATTTAGCTACAGATTTTACCCGTAGCTTTTGATCATTTTTTTCAGCAAAAACTGATGATTTAGTGGCGTCCAGCATATCCGTCAGTAAAGGTCCTGACCGCCGGTAAAGCCTTTACCGACTAAGGCTTTACCGGCTATTAGCAAACTGCGGCCAAAGGCTTTGCCGGCGGTTTTCTAGGCCTTTGGCGGCGGTTTTGACCGCCGCTAAATGCCAGTTTTCTTGTAGTGTGTGGACTGTCCATATTTGGGTCCACTTGATGGATGGTTCACATTTATACATACCCCCTTCCACGTGTATGTAAAAAGGGGCATTTACAATAGTTCAGTTTCACTTGCTCCACTTCATTAGTTCCCTCTCTTACTACAAGAAAACTGGCACCGGTAAAGGCCTGAAAAACTGCCGGTAAAAGTTTAGCGGCGGTCAGGTAAGCGCCGGTAAAGTAGCGTCGGTAAAGGCTTTACTGGCGGTCAGGACCTTTGTCGGCTGTTGTGCTGGACGCCCCTAAATCGTAAGTTTTTCAAAAAATGGTCAAACACTATGGGTTAAATCGGTAGCTATAGAACTTAAGGCTTCCAAAAATCCGTGGCCATTATGAACAGGTTGGATGGCATGGAGACACCCACCATTGAAACCTCAGTTGAAGTCACAAAAGTTTTGGATGAGGGTAATATTTTTGTGTTTTCCCTTCCTGAAAGTGGAAATCACATTATGAACAGGTTGGATGGCATCTAAATATCATTTTGAACCTTAGGATGAGCTGACCAAATGGATGGATAAAAATATCCTAATATTGATATAAAATTTTGAAAACATGACTATTTTCATTTTTATTTTTTTATTTTTATCTTTTTCAATTTTAGTACAGAACTTGTTGAGAAATAAATATAAATTTTGTAAAACTATTATGGTGTGGTAAACTAATAGTGTAAGAGTAGAAGCTTCAAGAGAGCCACCTAGAAACTTCCAGAGAGCTATCTAGAAGCTTCATAATTTAAATTCGTATGGAAAATGACATAGGTAGTTGGAGTAGATATAATCTCATTAAATGTAAAGAATTGTGTAGAAGGGACCCTAAGGGCCTATATATACTGTAGGGGTCTTCATTGTAACACAACAAGTGAAGAATATCCAATACAAGTGACCCTTTTCATCTCCAAGTCCTTCTTCTTGTCCCACTTCTAGATTGTTTAGAAATCTAAGAGTGTTCCTCTTCACATACAACATAGTGGTATCAGAGCTAAATGTTCATAGATGGCGAATGGGATGATGTTGTTTGAAGATCCTCGACTCACCAAAGACAACTACGAAAATTTGAGTATTCAAATGAAGGCAAGATGTATGGGAGATCATTGAAAAAGGGTATGTTAAGCCACAAGATGAAGCCACGTTGCCCCAAAATAAAAAAAGAAACTCTACGAGATGCAAGAAAGAGAGACAAGAAGGCTTTCTTCCTCATCTATCAAGGAATGGATGGGGGTGCTTTTGAGAAGATCGTGTGTGCCACTACCTCAAAGCAAGCATGGAGCATCTTACAAAACTCATTCAAAGGAATTGATAAAGTGAAGAAGGTACATCTCCAAACTCTTAGAGGTGAGTTTGAAGCTTTACATATGAAGGAGTCGGAATTAATCTCGGATTATTTTTGAAGAGTATTGGCTATTGTAAATCAATTACGAAAGAAATGGAGAAACTTTAAATGAAATTCGCGTGGTGAAAAAAATCTTACGGTCTTTAGATCCAAAGTTTGATTATATTGTTGTAGTCATTGAAGAATCAAAAGATTTGGATTCCATGACCATTGATCAACTCATGGGATCTTTATAAGCTCATGAAGAAAGAATTAACAAGAAGAAGCAAGAGCCATTGGAGAAATTACTTCAAACAAAGCTCACATTAAAGGATACCATGAAGATTCTAAAAGTCAAAGAGGTCGAGAACAAGGCCGTGCTCGAGGAAGAGGAAGAGGAGGATGCATTTACAACTTTGAAGAAAGAAGCCAAAATTCTCATCCTACAAGGGAACGTGAAAGAGGAAATTTCACAAGGCCAAGGTATGAAAGATTTCAAGACAAATCTCAAGTTCAATGTTTTAGTTATAAAAAGTATGACCACTATGATTCGAAATGTAGAAGTCGCATTAAGCATGTTGAAGAGAAAGCTAATTATGTTGAAAGAAATGAAAATGAAGAGGCAACCATATTGTTGGCTTATAAAGGCGATGAAAGTGGAGAGCAAAACTCATGGTATCTTGATACCGGGGCAAGCAATCACATGTACGGGATAAGGAGCATGTTCGTCAAGCTAGATGAATCGACAAGAGGTCAAAGAAGTAATTTGATCACTAATGTGGCCATGTCAAACAATAGGATGTTCTTATTGAATATTCAAAGTGACGTTGCAAGATGTTTATATGCTTGTTTGAAAGATCCATCATGGCTTTGACACTTAAGATTTGGGCATCTAAATTTTAGGGGACTAAAATTATTATCCAAGCAAAAGTTGGTGAAGGGTTTGCCATTGGTTGATCACCCGGATCAACTTTGTCAAGGTTATCTACTTGGCAAACATTTTCGAAGAAGCTTTCCAAAAGAGGCATCAAGAAGAGCCACAAAGCCACTTCAACTCATTCATACAGATGTATGTGGGCCAATCCTCCTTCCTTACTTGGTAAGAACAGTTATTTCCTCATTTTTGTTGATGATTTCAGTCGAAAAACTTGGGTTTATTTCTTAAAAGAAAAATCTGAAGTATTTGGCGCTTTCAAGAAATTGTCTTTGTTGAAAAAGAAAGTGGATTACATATTAAAGCTATGAGATCCGATAGAGGGGACGAATTCACATCAAAAGAATTTGAAGCATATCATGAAGAACATGGGATTTGTCGGCCTTTAACGGTCCCATACACGCCTCAACAAAATGGGGTGATGAAAGGAATAGAATAATTCTTAACATTACTCGAAGCATGTTGAAGAGCAAAAAGATACCTAAAGAATTTTGGGCAGAAGTAGTAGATTGTGCAGTTTATTTGATGAACCATTCCCCCATAAGAAGCGTATGGAACAAAACACCACAAGAAGCATGGAGCGGAAGAAAGCCAGACATTTCACATCTACGGGTTTTTGAAAGCATCGCTTATGCACATGTGCCCGACCAAAGGAGATCCAAGGTAGATGACAAGAGTGCAAAGCATATCTTTATTGGCTATAATGCTCACTCTAAAGGCTACAAATTGTATAATCCAAGTAATGGAAAAATGATTACAAGTTGAGATGTTATATTCGATGAAGAAGGCACGTGGGATTAGACTACAAAAGAAGAAGCTATGACATATTTCCTTTAGAGGAAGAAGTTGATCAAGTGACATGAATAACCGCCACTCCGCCTCCATCTCCAACTCCATCTGCTCATGGTGAGCCAACATCATCATCTTCATCAGAAGAAATTTTAAGCGAAAGGCCAAGACACATGAGGAGCCTACGGGAGATTTATGAGGTGATTGAAAATCAAAATGACTTTACATTATTTTGTCTCTTTGCCAATTATGAACCAGTAACCTTTGAAGATGCCATATAAGACAAAAGGTGGAAAGATGCTATGGATGAATAAATCAACGCAATCGAAAGAAACAACACATGGGAGTTATCCACTCTACAAAACGGGCAACATGCAATTGGAGTCAAATGGGTGTACAAGGCAAATAAAGAAGAATGTGAAAGAAGAAGTTGAAAGATATAAAGCAAGACTGGTTGTGAAAGGAATCGACTATGTATTTGCTCCTGTTGCTCGCCTAGAAACTGTAAGAATGATAATTTCTTTAGCCGCACAAAATAAATGGAAAATATTTCAAATGGATGTGAAATCTGCTTTTTTGAATAGAAATCTTGAAGAAAATGTTTACGTGGAGCAACGACTGGGCTATGGTAGAAAAGGGCATGAAAATAAAGTTTTAAAATTGAAAAATGCCTTAAATGCCTTAAAGCAGGCACTAAGGGCATGGAATAGCAGAATTGATCGATATTTTCAATAAAATAATTTTATCAAATGCCCATATGAGCATACTCTTTATACTAAGGTGAATGAAAATGGAGATATGTTGTTTTTTTGCCTGTATGTGGATGACTTAATCTTCACAGGTGGTAATCCAAGTATGTTTAAGGAGTTTAAGGAATCAATGGTTCGAGAATTTGAAATGACAGGCATCGGCTTCATGTCATATTTTCTTGGCATAAAAGTAAAGCAAATGGATGAAGGAATCTTTGTCTCTCAAGAAGGCTACGCAAGAGAAGTTCTCAAGAAATTCAATATGTACAATTAGAAGTCGGTAAGCACACCTGTGGAATGTGGTGTCAAACTGACAAAGTATAATGAACAAGAAAAAGTGGACTCTACACTCTTCAAGAGTCTAGTTAGAAATTTTCAATACTTGACGTGCACAAGACCTGGCATTCTATATGGAGTTGGGCTAATAAGCCGGTACATGGAAGAACCAAAATCATCTTACATTGAAGTGGCCAAGAGGATTCTTTTATACATAAAAGGAGTATGCCATGCAATTTGGCTAAGGAATCTGCTCAAAGATATTCAAATGCATCAAGAGGAGTCTAACAATAAGGCATTCATTGCCTTAGCAAAGAATCCCGTATTTCATGAAAAAAGTAAGCACATCGACACTCGCTTCCACTTCATCTGAGAACATGTGAAGAATAAAGAGATTGAGCTCATATTTGTCATGTCACATGATCAAGTTGCTGACATTTTTACAAAATCGCTCAAAGCAGATATCTTTAACAAATTAATAATTATGCTTGGAATGGTTAAACGAAGAAAATTATGTTTAAGGGGGAATAAACATAAATTTTGTTAAACTATTATGGTGTGGTAAACTAATAGCGTAAGAGTAGAAGCTTCAAGGGAGCCAGCTAGAAACTTCAAGCGAGTTATCTAGAAGCCTCATAATTTAAATTCGTATGGAAAATGACACATGGGTAGTTGGAGTAGATAGAATCTCATTAAATGTAAAGAATTGTTTAGAAGGGACCCTAAGGGCATATATATACACGACAGGGGTCTTCATTGTAACACAACAACTGAAGAATATCCAATACAAGTGAGCTTTTTCATTTCCAAGTCCTTCCTCGTGTCCCACTTAAATCTAAGAGTGTTAAAGGCCTCTTCACATACAACAGAAATATCCTGATATTTATATAAAATTATTTAAAAATTTAACCGATTCATTACTAATTATATATTAAAAACTGTTAAATTGTTTATAAATTTATAATAGTTAATCTTTAAATTTTAATTTTTGCAGACTTTTCCAAAAATATCCTGAGAAAAACCTTGAAATTTGTAGAGAATGAGAATCACTGATAGTTTATAAATCATGACTGGGCTGTCTTGGCTGTCCATCTTCTGCAAGCAGAAATCTCAAAAAAATAAAAATAAAATAATAATAATAAATAAATAAGGAATAAAGAAAAATAAGGTGCTAAATGTTTTGAGTTTCCCACCAACCACCAACGGACGGTGTGGATTTCTTTGAGACAATATCTCATGTAGCTAGTAGTGCATGCAATCCATTCCATAACTATACATAGATATTTTTATTTTATTATTGATAAACAAAAGGCAAAATGCTACATCACAGACTTAAAAAGACACCATGAGACCATTACATACTTCCCAACATAGTTGTGATTTTAGCTATGCACGGATGCGATGGCCCCAGTGACTCTGTACAAAGCTCTCAAGTTCCAGAAACTCAGCATCGGTGTCGATTATACCATTGCCATTGAGATCAGCGTTGTTCATGGTCCGCCGTCCATTCCATCTGGCAAACCAGACATGAAGGCCGCGCAAACCAGCCACCAGCTCTTCTTTGCTTATAACACCGTCGTTGTTGTTGTCTAAGCTTTTGACCCAGGCCTTTATTTCCTGGATCGTTGCATCAGGACGAGGACCATGATGTGGGGAGTGAGGCATGGTGCGCTGCAGATTGTTTATAACCAAACACTAGAAAAATCGGTTTGACTGTGATGAAACAAGCACACTAAGGTAGCCTATTTATAGATTTAGGGTGAGCCCTTTCTCCTCCTTTATTCCTTCTTATCAAAACGAACCCTGAAAAATCCCAACCTTGCATCAGGTGGGCCCATTTGTTTAGAATCTCTAGGCAAAGTATGCAAGCTAGCCTGCTTGTCCGGTGGTTGCATGTACATAAATGAAATGAAAAGGGAAAAATGTGACCAATGGAAATGTGGTCGAGTAGTCCCACCATACAAGCAGAACATCTTTCTTGGCACAGGGGATCAAAATGGTGGTGCCTTGATGTAGAGCGGGTTGCAGATAATTTCATGGCCAAGATGGACCATAAAAGGCCCGATCAGAGACGGATGTGATCTGGATCCTCAGAACTTAAAACATATGTACTTCGCAAACTGGAATAAGTTATCCTACTTACCATATATGATTTTGAGGACAAGCTACTTTAGCCACTTGTGCATGCTGATTTTACGAAATACCATCAGAGTGACGGTCGAATTCCCATTTTTAGTATTTATAGTAAGTCTTAGTTTGCGCCCAACATGAAAAGTGCTTAGAATAATAATGAGAATCACACAGTTGAGCCAAATAGGACACTTGCTAGGCGCCAATGGGCCTATCCCTCCTTCAGTCGTTTTCTCTCTGTTGCCTCAACCAGTCGTAAATCACATTTTCCAGGGAGGTTATTGCATGTCGGAGGGGCCTGACTCTCATAGCTGGCCACTGGAGCAGTTTGACTGTTTCTCTGTTAAATCAGCGTGGAACGCGAGTCGGGGGAGGGGGTTGAGGAAGGCGTGGACTCATTGGGTCTGGCATTCGTTGATGCCCCCAAAGATTTCGTGTTTTGTTTGGCGAGTTATTGCAGGGGCGGTTCCCGTTGACTCCCGTGTGCAGGCGAAAGGGGTCACCATGGTGTCTATGTGTGTTTGTTGTATTGCGTCAGCCACCCAGTCCCCCTCAGTGGAGACGCTGGACCACCTGCTCCTTCACAGCAAGCTTGCCAACTCGGTCTGGAACTATTTTGGTGCAATTTTAGGAATAGCGATAGGGCCTAATCAGGACGTCAAATCCAGATTGATGGCTTGGTGGACGACTGCTTCAGTTTCAGGGAAGTCCTCCACCATCCAAGGTTTGCTCCCTCTGTTTATTCTCTGGGAAATCTGGAAGGGTAGGAACAAGGCGCGATTCGATGGAAGGTCATTTTCTGCCTCAGAGGTTACTTCCAGAACAGTCAGCGGACTCAAAGCATTGCGTCAGACCTACCAGGCGTGGCCCTGCAAGTCGGAGGCTGAGCGAAAGGTGTGGGAAGACTTGGGGTTCCCTGCCCCCTCCCAGGTCAGAAATGCTCCATTGCTGGTTAAATGGGTTCCTCCGAGGGGGGCCAGCTTCAAGTTGAACGTTGATGGGTCTAGTCGAGGGAATCCGGGCCCCTCGGGGGATGGTGGTATCTGTAGAGGGCAAGATGGGACCATGCAGTTCACCTATGCGATAGGATACGGGGTTGGCTCAAGTAACTTGGTAGAGCTAAGAGCTATTTGGGATGGTTTAATGCTATGCTTGCAGAGGGTAATGTTGCAGGTGGAGGTGGAGTCAGACTCAAAGCTTATTGTTGATCTATTGCTCGGCCAGAGCCAAGTCAGCGCTAGTTGGAGGTATTTGCTCGACCGTATTCAGGCATTAAGGGCTGGGGCGCATTTTTCTTTTGCCCACATCCTCAGAGAAGCGAATGCCTCGGCAGACGGTTTGGAGAAGCTGGCCAGCTTTACGCAATCGCTCACTACTTTCTTGGCAGTCGCCAACCTTCCACGTCCCATTCGGGACGCGGTCCTTCTCGACAAAGCAGGACTCGGGTCCATCAGGCGCAGGCACCAGGGCTAAGGGCCCTTTTCTGTTGTTTTGTTGTGATTCTCTTTCCTTTCTGTAGAGCTTATATGATAGGCGGGTCTCTCCTTTTGTCGGGGCTCGCCTAAATGTGTAGGAGCTTCGCTCTCGGTTTGGTGGGGCCTTTTCTTTGTTGGGCCCTACCAATTTCGCTGTAATTCTCTGTGAGTAATGAAATTGTAGCTACAGTCCACGTTTTGGAAAAAAAAAATAGGACACTTGCTATTTTTGGCCGAAAACCTTGTGCACTAGTGGAAATCATTAACGTCTATAAATAGTAAGTTTACTATTTATAGTAAGTCACGATTTCTAAGAATTTTAGTTGTAATTTAATTCCAAAATTTCTTCCTAGGATTCATGTTATTATTTAAGAGGTTTTAAGCTCATTTTTCATCATCAATCAAATTATTACGAATTTTATTAGAATTATTTTCTATTTTCTATCTCTCATCATGGATTTGAGGCATATCTGTGAGGAGTCCAGAGAATTGGATTCGGAATAGTTTTCTCCCTGAGGAATAGTGCTCGACCTAAACACGTGCTTCCGGAGTCATGCCTGTCCAATTAACGAGTGGCTTGGATTTTACACTTTGGCTCATACAGGCCAGTACACTAAGTTCACTCGCGAAGTGCATGGCATTTTCTTGACCGTTGCTAGCAAGACAAGGTCACATGCACATTTCTTGGCTGTTGGTGGCATTGGATAGCCGTATCTTACCATCGGGTATGACACTTGCGGTGAACATTGGATGAGGAGGGGATAGAGAGTGAAAAGAAAGAAATATAAGCAGACCCAGAAAAAAGAAAGACTCGGGGAAAAATGGTGCATGGGGTAAAAAAGAGGGAAACAATGGACAATCCATCTTCGCTGTTTTCTTATTGTGGCCCACTTGAATCCTCAGTCTGCCTAATGTTTGGAGCGACATCCTGACAACATGAGCTGACATACAGACATCATTGTGGGCACACAAAAGCCTTTGTTATACAATACTTTATGCTACTGGTAGAGAAGGAGGTGGGTGCGGCCTACATACATTAAAAGAAGTGAAAGGAAGATTTGTATAATAAAATCTCAACCTCTCCCCTAAGTGGCAACATTTTTGTGATGCATTTAATCTCTATTGACCAACAGAGATATCATGAAAACTAATTACAAAGATTTAAAAAAAAAAAAAAAAAAAAAAAAAAAAAAAAAAAAACTGAAATATTCACCTGGATTGGGTTGACTCAAAGGATCAACCTGGCTGGACTCAACAGTTGATAGATGTAATTTAAAATTTGTAGAAATAGTAAGGAATATTTAGATGTTATAAATACTACAAAATAAGATAGTGCATAAAAAAGTTGCGCATGGCTTGTTGAGTGGAAGCTTGTGCCAGGGAATCCCTTGCTTGAAAAAATGGTGCGGCGCACGTAGCTACATCCAGTAGCCATGGGCGCAGTCCACGAACACAGTAAGGCTGGTGACTCCAACACCAGCCAGCAAGCTGGTGTTAAACCTGTGTGAGCCCCACCATGATGTGTATTTTATCCATGTATCAATCTATTTTGTTAGCTCAATTTAGGGCATGAGCTGAAAAAATGATGCAAATCTAAATCTTAAGTGGATTACATTACAAGAAATAGTGTGGATTGAATTCTTAGCTTTGAAAGTTTTGGAGGGCCATATGGGCATTTTGGATCAAGCTGATATTTATGTTTTTCTTTAATATGGCTTGTGTGACCTTATCAACAAGTTGGATGGCAAATAAACATTATAATAAGTCTTAGGAAGTTTTTAATGATACTCACCCAATCAATTCTTTTTTTCATGCGGTATGCCTGAGATTTGGATTTGCCTCAATTTTCAGCTCATGACTTAAAATGAGCCTGAAAAATGGATAAACGGTGTGAATGTGAATAAAACATATACATCATGGTGTGGCCACAGAGCTTTGACACCAGTTAGCTGGTTTTTTTTTTTTTTTCCAAAAAGAAATCCATATGTTTGAAAATACTCTACAATAGAGAGGACTTCAGGCACCCTTTCAGAAAAAAGGACCAAGAGGGGCCTATCATGAGGAAACGAAAAAACAAACCAAAAACCAAAATTAAACAGGATAGCCTGACCCAAAAAAAACCTCTAACGAAAGGCCACAAGCAGCCTCTACTGCTCCCTCGGGCACAGCCTAGTGGATCCCAGCCCTATTCTATCAAGCAGAGCTAGTCCCCGAATACGATGAGGAAGCTCATATACCTACGTGAATGTGGAAAAGGACTGTTGCCAGACCGTCCGCTGTGGCATTCCCTTCCCTCAAAATATGAGGGAAGGAAAATTGCCCTCTGCCCTTGATTCTCTATATCCGAGAGAACCATTAGCACCAGCATGTAGCCCCCTGAATCTTACCATTCAATAAGTCCACAATCATTTTGGAGTTCGATTCTACTTGAACCTTGCTCAGCCCCCTTTTCAAGCACATGACCAAACTGTCCCATATTGCCCTAAGCTCTGCAATGTTGTTGGATCCCAGCCCATAGCCAAAGGCGAAAGCAAACATAAGCTTGCCTTTCTCCCCTCTATAGATCCCTCCACCTACCGCCAAACCCTCACGGCGTAGTGGGATTTCACCACCTATGGATACTTGAACCCTTGACCCGGTGTCGAAACTCTTGAGAGTCTACCACCAGACCAAGAGTAAGGATCCAAAATTCACGAAGAAGCTAGCTGGTTGATGTTGGGGTCACTAGCCTGTGTGACCTAATCAACATGTCGGATGGCAAATAAACATTACAATACATCTCGTGAAGTTTTTAATGGTAGTCGCTCAATCAATGCTTTTTCATGTGGTACACCGAAGATTTAGATTTTATTTATTTTTAAGCTCATGAGCTAAAAGGAGCTCTAAAAATGGATAGATGGCATGGATAAAACACATACATCATGGTGGGGCCACAGAGCTTTGACACTAGCCAGCTGGTTGATGTTGGCGTCACTAGCCAAACCGCATCCGCAGTCCGCGTCCTGAAAAAGGTCTTAAGATGCCAATCACTCACTGGAACGTGAGTACAGCTTGTGGCAATGCTCGTGCTGACGTCAAATGGGTACCTGCCGGGGTAGCTTTCTCTCGTGGAGAAACCACTTTAGGTGAACGAAATCCACCCCGTCCAACAGGTAGATCACCACTCATTTGTTCTTATTACCATAAGTCAGTTTGATTCAACATTCAGTTTGGCCACCTCACAAAATTATACCTAATAACCTCTAAATTCACCGCTATGGCACGCATGAGTCTCGTGACACTCATTTTTGGATGAGTCTGACGCAAGAATA
Organism: Magnolia changhungtana; assembly: GCA_030180095.1. Classification (NCBI taxonomy): domain Eukaryota; kingdom Viridiplantae; phylum Streptophyta; class Magnoliopsida; order Magnoliales; family Magnoliaceae; genus Magnolia; species Magnolia changhungtana. The sequence goes on along the minus strand of JASAUF010000447.1, from coordinate 7,578,281 downwards.
AACGTGATGAGTTCGATCACCGTACGTCTTCCTCAAGACGATAACTACTCCGTATCTACGGAGCTTCTCTGGACGCCTCACAAAGACTTTTCGAATCCACTAGGAAAGAAAAAAGAAAATAGAAATAAATTCTAATAAATTTGAAATTAATTTAATGAATCTCATTAAATGAGTTCACAACCCTTTAATTAGGGATACCAGGAGAGAAATCAGAAGCAAACTACAACTAAAACTCCAAGAATTCGCGACTTACCATAAATAGTCAATTAACTTACTATTTATAAACGGTCGTGATGTCTACTAGTGTGCAAGGTTTTCGGCCAAAAATAGTAAGTGCCCTATTTGGCTTCACTAAACCGTTCTCCTAATTATTCTAGGCTCTTTTCACGTTGGACGCAACTCCTAGCTCGACGGATGAAGAGTTATAATCAAACTAAAACTTACTAATTATAGTAAAAACGAAATTAAAATAGAAAAATGACCGTTGATCCAGAGGTATTTCGCAAATCCGGCTTGCACAACCCGACATAGCAGGTTGGTTGGCTAAAGTAGCTCCTTCTACCCCAAAATCATATATTTTACACCCGATAACTCTTTCCGGATTATGAGATACGCCTGATCTAAGGTCCGACGGTTCAAATCACTTTTGTCGTCAACTGAGCTTTTTCTGATCCATCTTGGCCATGAAACTGTCCGCGACCCACTCTACATCAGAGTCACATGAGATGAATGGAGATGGCATGTATACACCACGGTGGGCCCTACACGAAACTAATGGTGGCCGTCCATCCCAACTTTTTCATAAGGTGCGGACTACCTGAAAGTTCCACCCACGTGACTTTGGTGCGTGAGTTAAATGAGTAGATGCCATTTTTGTGGTGCTTTTCCAATGATGCGTGGGAAGGAGATTCTAGTCTTCCCATGATATGAATCTCACTGTTTACGTGCAAGTTGAGGGAAATCAGCCAAAATCGCCTAATTATAAAGCTACCTTCCCGGGCAAATGATGCTTGCCATTGTTGCTTGGTCGGCGGAGAATTTATCAAATGGATGTAAAATCAATTAGCTTCTTTAAAAATATATACAAGCAATCATAGGATCCATGACAGAAGAATGTGAGTTGTATACCAAGGTTTTCAGTTTGTGCCAACAAACAGATGGTGTGGACCACTAAAACTATGGCCTAGTTTTAGTAACTGAAAATCAATTGCATCACTTTCCAAACATATATGCCATGGTTCCTTATTTGGATAGAGTATAAATATCTAAATTTCACACTAAGACCCATGATTAAAATCCAAACACTATGAAAGCCATTAGACACCTTTTGCAAAGTTCGTCAGGTGGGCCACCATGAGCAGCTAACAAAAGGATGATCTGATCATGTGTAGCACCATGTAGAATGCCACATATAGTGGTATGCGATCCCTTTGAATTTTAGAGCATACCTGCATAACTATAAGGAAAGCCTAGCTAGCTAGTTTGGTTTTGCTAGTCTTTTTTTTTTTTTTTTTTTAAAGACGAAGAAATTTTATTTTTTTTGAAAATCACATTTCAGGCTTGAAGTGTGTTTGGTTAGCCACTTAATCAATTTTAGAAAAATAATTTATCAATTTGCACTTTTTTCCACCATGCACAGTCCCATCATCCAGTCCCAACAGGTGATCTGGTCTGTTTTCTGGTAAATTTCAAAATCAAGTGCATTGTGGGTCTAATACTGATGCACATGCATGTTTTAACCGGGCCGTCCATTCATATGCGTGTAAAACGCGTGACAATGAAGTTGCATATACATATAGTTTATGGCATCAGTTGTGAAATTCGGTTCATTGATTACAATTCATTGGTAAATCAAAATGTAGGTTTTACTTAAGAAGGTGTTTTTTTCCAAAAGAAGAATTTGATCTCAAATATGAGCTTAAAAGGTCAAAATACATGGTGTTTCCATACATATAATCATCTTGTAATAATGGTATTAATTCTACCTAATGCAAATTAATAATATTTAATCCTGCACACCAAACAGGCCCATCTAAAATATCCACTAATGTGAGGGGATGGAACCCATGTTAGAGATCCAGCGATTAGCTGTAAGGGAGGCAATGCATCTGCTCCCATGTTAGTTGTGCCTCAAAATGCTGCCTTTTTTTTTTTTTTTGTTTTGTTTTTTTCTTTTTTACACACGCACTCACACCCACACGCTCACAGCATACAGTGAAATTTCACTATAATGGGCACTCGAGCACATGACCTTGTGTTGAAACTCCCCTGAGTTTACCACTAAACCTCAAAATGCTACTTGTCAAGTAGTGGACATGGTTAAAAGGACTCTACACCTCCAACCATTTCATTTGGCCCTGAGTCCGGTCAAAATGGCTAAAGCAAGGCTGAATATGCCTGACTCACCCGTTTTAGGGGGACTCACGATGTTGAATCAGATCGGGTCTGACTGAGTCCAAGTCGATTCAGTTGAGTCGAAGCAGAATTGTCCGAGTGTTAAAACCATGGCAGTTAAGGTTCCAAGAAAGGAAAATTATCACATGATTCCACTTTTTATCCACTACATGATTGAGAATCAACAGCGTTGGAAGTTGTAACCTTTGCAAAAGGAAGTTAAAGGGGACCAATGCTAAAGTGGAGAATCTGAGCCATTGGAACCACCGTGTGTTCATGCTGGGCCAGGGCATGCTCAACCATGAGATCAGCAGCCAAGTTTTGGCGCAGCCCAGAATCAGCTCAGTCCCGGTTCTACCATTCAAATACTCAATCCATGTCGAGCCCAATCAATTATCAGTCCGAGTCGATTCAGGTGAGTCACACCAGAATTGTCCGAGTATTAAAACCATGGTAGTTAAGGTTCCAAGAAAGGAAATATGCCATATGATTACATATTTATCCCCTACATGATTGAGAATCAATGGTGTTGGAAGTTGGAACCTTCGCAAAAAAAAAAAAAGAAAAAAAAAAGAGGCAAGGGGGACCAGTGCTCAAATGGAGGATATGAGCCATTGGAATTACCGTTTGCTCATCATATTCCATTCCGACAGTGATGTCACATTACCAACGTCATGGGATACACATCAGGTACACAACCCTTCTTGGGATGCTTCTAGAGTTGGGGAATGGGCCTGATCATGCCAGGCGAGAACATGTTCAACCATCTCAGTCTAGGCCCAACCCAGAGTCAGCTCAGTCTGCCCATGGCCCACCATCCAAATACTCATTCCATGTCAAGCCCAATTAATTATCAGGCATAAAACTCGGGTCCAGTTCCAATCCATGGGCTTGAAGGCGAATAGCAAACCAAGCCCAAAGAATACTTATCGGCTGCCATTTTGTTACTTTATGGGGAGTTGTTTGATAGTCTGGCAGCATATGATGCTTGATACACAGGTGCTTGGAGATTGCTTAGAGATTGTTTACACGTTATACATTAACTTAACTAAATTGCAAAATCCACTGTCGCCTAGTCAGTCTCAAAATCAGATTAGTTGAAAATTTCTAGTGTCTGATTAGTGGACCCTTGTTTGTTGAAAATAAGACTATTGCATTTTTTTTATTTTTTCATTTTTAACAGTCCAATAAGTGTCCACCAATCTGATGGCTAGATAATCAAATAAGCTTATTTTTTTGTTCATGATACATCTAAATTACGCCACAACTTAGACAATTTAATTTGAATTACTTGTGAGACATGGATGCAATTTCAAAGTAATTTCAAAGTGCCGGCTTATCAGCCATGGCCCTCTTCCAGAGTACGGAATTTTCCCCTTGCTTTATTCGTGCTTATCTTAGACCCTGGAAGACCCTTTTATAACGGCCTTTGACGAAAATATTCTGTAACCACCACGGAGCGATTCTGTGCAGAGCTGATAGACAGAAGAAGCATGGTAGAGACCCACTTCATCGTACAAGTGGCAGAGACATGATCTAATCTGGACCGTTCTGATTGTTGACCCTGCCATGGATGGCCAACGGTTCAAAAATGAGAATAGATTTGATGATTATTTCTAGTACCTGTGTGTGTGTGTGTGTACCTGTTGAGTATTGTCTGATAACGGATTTTGTTTTCTACTTTGATTTCAGGCCTCTGATAGGATGGCAAAGATCTCAAAACTGGTTTAGTTCCATAGATGTGGACCATCCATACTAAGGTCCGATAGATGGACAGTTCACATTCATACATACCCCTTTCCTCGTGTATATGAGAAATGGGTCTTTACAATGGTTCAGTTCCACCTGCCACACTTTATTAGTTCCCTCTCTCAAGAGGTGGAGAAATGCTAATAAGGCTTGCCTAATTCTTATTATTATTATTATTATTATTATTTAAACACACACACACCCCCACACACTCATGCCGTAGTGAGATTTCACTACGAATGGGTAGTCGAACCCTTGACCAGGTGTTGAAACTACCGAGAGTCGAGCAAGAGTAAGGACCCAGGCTTGCCTAATATGTTTGCCACTGATCTGCCATTATGTAATGATCCAGTCACCATCTTAATCCGTTTGAGTCCAATCATGTATGTGGACCGAGTGGAGACGAAGTCCCAAAACCTTGCTAAAAAATTCCCAGTCAATTGCTATTAGGTTATTGAAAAGTTAAAATATTAATTGATTCCATCTTAATCACCACATGATAGAGAGAAATATCATCATTATTTGGGAACTTTTTAAAAAATTGAGTTGAATGGGACCATGCTTATCATGTGTTTTGTAGAGTGATGTCCCATTAACCACGTCAAGGAAACCTAACCCAAAGTCGGAAATGGGCTGGATAATTAAGCCTATGAGCTAACCACATGTGTCTAGGCCCACCCAAGCGTAAAATCAGGCCTAGTCTGAGTTGGGCTAATCACCCTAATACTAAGCTCACAAATGATGGAATTCAGGTAGACTGGATTAATAACTGGGCCCAAACCTTATATCAAGATCCAGTGGACCTCAAGGCTTGGACCAGACTCAACCTGAAGGATGCTGGAGTACAGATGCGTTCAACTCCGTCTCCTCGTTTTATTCGTCCTGATCGTGGGACGAACCATGGGACCCAGAAATACCCGTCTAACTGCCTTGGAAAAAATATTCTGTTACACCCACCAAGAACGAATTTTTGGAGAGCCGGTGGAGAGGATTATCCCAGAGACCGTCTTAACCATGCAAGTGGCAGGAGATATAATAATCACAACTGTCCCGATTGTGGACCCTACCTTGGATCCAAAGGTTCAAAGTGTGATTAGATTTTATGAGAAAAGAAAGGTTGGGCTACGGTTAAGTGTATACTATACAGAGAAAAAGAGGGGAATTATGGAAAACTCATCCTTACTGTTTCTTGCTGTGGCCTACTTAAATCCTCACCCCACTTGATGTTTGGACCAAATTCCTAACATAAGCTAACAGACAATCATCTATGTAGGCACATAGAGCCATTGTTGCATGAAACATCATGCCAATAATAGAGAAAAGAAGGTGGGTGCAGCCTACATGCATTAAAAGAATTGAAAGGAAGCCAGTGAAATCTATGCATTCCTTGTGCAATAAAATCCCAACCTTTTCCAACCAAGCAGCTACATTTTTTGGTGACACATTTACCCTCTCTTAGCTAATATGTGTTAAGCTAAAAATAGCTGAAACTATTAGCATTATACATAATTTAAAAACCTGAAAACCTGACCGGACTCGATATTCATCTGAAGGCTCAACCTGGCAGGACTCAATAATTGATAAATGTAAATTAAAACTTATGGAAATAGTAAGGAATATTTAGATGCTATAAATACTAAAAAATAAGATATTGAACAGCAAAGTTGTGGGATTTTATTACAATCTGCCATAGCATCCCTAAATTATAAAAAAAAATAAAAAATAAAAAAATAAAAAATAAAAAATAAAAAATAAAAAATGAAAAAAGCATAAATGCTTTACAAAAAGGTCTTAAGATGAGAATCTTGTTTGGCACATGCACGTGAAAAACTCCAAGTTGAGAATCGTTTGTATGGAACGTGCCTCCATCCCTAGGTCCCCACCGGCTAGGTAACTCTCTCACGTGTGGAAATTGTACACGTTGTAGGAATGCTCTTACCGTCCACAGGTACCGACCGGGGTTACTCTCTCACATGGGGAAATCACTTTATGTGAATCAAATCCATCCGTAGATTAGGTAGATCACCAATTTTTTTAATTTTTTTTTTCCGGCAGGGGTATTGATTAGGAAAGTCAAGTTAATTCACCACCCATAAAATTGTACTTAAGAACATGTTTTGTACGTGGGCTTAGATGGGATTAATTGGGATGTATTTGATGAGTTTTTTTTTACCCATCGTCGACCGGTCGTGAGCCCTGCTCGACCGATCGAAGGCTGGTCTCCACCAGTTGTAAGAGTCGAGTCGTGGCGCGATTCAAAGTCCAACGACTATGAACTATTTTTCTCCGGGATGCTCGACCAGTCGAAGGAGGTGCTCGACCAGTCGAAGGCTGGTCTCTACCAGTTGTAGGAGTCGAGTCGTAGTACGACTCAAAGTCCAACGACTGTGGACTGTTTTTCTTCGGGGTGCTCAACCAATCGAAGGAGGTGCTCGACCAGTCCAAGGTGGCTCTCAATCGGTCGTGGACTCGGTTCCACCAGTCGAGGTTACGCAGATTCGTTCCGCAATTTTGTGCGGATTTTGTGTCGCAAGTCCTTTTGCAACTGGGATGCGGAAAGGAGTTTCCTAAAACTTTAAATAGAAGTTCCTAGGATTTTCTAGGTACAACAAGAGGGTTTTCTAAAGCTTTACAAGGGATTTGCTAAAGGGTTTATAGCTATCAAAGGTAAGAGAGAGAGAGAGAGAGAGAGAGAGAGAGGAAGCTTATAGAAGGGAGATTATGCTCGTGGAGGTTATCTACTGTGTAACATATATCTCAGCGCTTCTATGTCCTCGTAATCGGTGAGATCTCTCCGTTTTCTTTGTTTCTCTCATTGTTTATCCACTCCTGCGTGAGTGAAGAAGTTTGAAACATTCTACTTCATGGTGGATTGTTGATCTGGATGAGGTCCTGTGGTTTTTACCTCTTTGAGAGTTTTCCACGTAAAAATCTCTTATGTGGTGTGTGATTGATGCATTGATTGTTTTCATTGCTTTATTATCCATAATTCTGGTTTGTTCTGGAGGGCTAGATCCTAAGGTTTTGTGCAAGGCCCCCAACAAAGTGGTATCAGAGGTAAGTTCATTGAACGGGTAAGATCGGTTTTGAATTATGGAATGTGGCTCATCAAGGATGATCAGCCTCAATGGTTCTAACTAGACCATATGGAAGGCTAAGATGGAGGACTTGCTTTATTGCAAGGACCTATATTCTCTAATTTTAGGCATATCAGCAAAATCCAAGGATATGACTGATGATGATTGGAAGAAGATGCACCGAAAGGCGGTGGGGTTTATTAGACAATGGTTGGATGATTCTGTGTTCCACCATGTGTCTATAGAAACCTCAGCCGCTAGCCTATGGCTGAAATTATAAGGGCTGTATGAGAGGAAGATAGCCGGTAATAAAATTTTTCTGATAAGGCAACTTGTGAATCTCAAATTCAAGGATGGTGGTTCTGTGGCTGAGCACATGAATGAGGTCAGTAATATAGTGAACCAACTCTCCTCTATGAAGATGGTTCTGGATGATGAATTGCAGGCTTTACTTTTGCTTAGTTCATTGCCTGACGGTTAGGAGACATTGGTGGTGTCTCTAAGTAACTCCACGCTAGACGGAAAAATATCCATGGAACATGTAACCAGTTGTCTGTTCAATGAGGAGACAAGGAGGAAGTCTCAGGGGTCTACTCAGCAAGAGGCCCTTATGACACAGGAATGCGGGAGAGGAAAGAACAAGAAGGGTGAGAAGGCCCGAGATAAATTAAGAGGCAAGTCAAGTAACAGAAAAGATGTTGATTGCTGGAATTATGGCAAGAAGGGCCACTACAAGCATGAATGTCGTGGTAAGAAAAACGACAAGAAAGGAAAATGGAAGGAAGATGAATCAGATTCCACTGAGGTCGCTTCAGATGGCGACGTTGTAGTTATTCTTTCTACAGATCATGATGTATGTCTCACGGCTACGAGTCAGGACACCGACTGGGTGATAGACTCGGGAGCTTCTTTTCATGCGACTCCACGCAGGGGCTCCTTCACAAGCTACAAGTCAGGTGACTATGGGACTGTGAAGATGAGAAATTCTGGCGTGTCAAAAATCGTGGGAGTCGGTGATATTTGTGTGAAGACCAATGTGGGCTGCACATTAGTTCTCAGGGATGTAAGGCATATCCCCGACCTTTGCCTCAACTTGATGTCGACAGGAAGGTTGGATGATGATGGCTATGAAAGCCGGTTTGCTGGTGGACGATGGAAGCTCATCAAGGGTTCATTGATCGTGGCCAAAGGAAAGAAGTGTTGCACCCTTTACAAGGCAAGTGTCAGTATGTGCAAGGGTGGGTTGAACGCACCGAAAGATTCAGCTATTGACATGCAACATAGGCGTCAAGGCCATATGAGTGAAAAAGGGTTTCAGCTACTAGCGAGGAAGCGGCTCCTTCCAGACGTGACAGGTACACCTCTCAAAACCTGTCTTGATTATTTATCAGGGAAACAGAATAAAGTTTCATTCGTTAAAACTGCTTCTCATGTTAATAAAGTGCATGCATTAGATTTGGTTTATTCTGATGTTTGTGGTCTTATGAGGACAAAAACCTTGGGTGGAGCATTGTATTTTGTTACTTTTATAAATGATGCATCTAGGAGGGTTTGGGGTTATGCTTTGAAATCCAAGGACGAGGTCTTTGATTTGTTTAAATTGTTTCATGTTATGGTCGAGAGAGAGACAGGTAGACCATTGAAGTACATCCGCACTGACAATGGTGGTGAATACATTGGCGACTTTCATGAGTACTACAAGTCTCTAGGTATATAGTATGAACAGACGGTTCCCAAGACCCCCCAACGTAATGGCATAGCTGAGCGAATGAATCGCACTATTGTTGAGAGAATCAGATGCATATTATCTCATGCGAAATTGCCCAAGATGTTCTGGGGAGAATCAATGCACACGGCAGTGTATTTGATAAACAGGTCTCCATCAGCCCCATTGAATGGAGAAGTACTTGAGAAGGTGTGGACTGGACATGATCCATCGTACAGTCATCTCAGGGTATTTGGATGCAGGGCATCCATTCACATACCAAAGAACGAGAGGTCCAAGCTCGATATGAAGATCAGGCAGTGTGTGTCCTTAAGGTACGGTGATGAAAAATTCGGTTACAGATTGTGGGATCCGACCGAGAGAAAGCTCGTCAGGAGCAGAGATGTGGTTTTCTTTGAAGATCAGTGTATAGAAGACATTGGTAAGCCAGAGAAGAACCAGCCTAGTTCAGGTGAGCTAGAGAACATGGATCCGGTTACTCCTCTCATGGTGCCTGATGACGGAGGAGTACAACAAGGTGCAGAGGACAAGGGAGTTCCTTCAAAAGATGGACCAGGGGATCAGCCCCCACTTGATCCACCTGTTAAGCCATAGGTGAGAAGATCATCTAGGGACAGACAACCATCTAAGAGGTACTTGTCATATGAATACATTATGCTGACTGATGGGGGAGAGCCAGAAGACTATTCTGAGGCCCTAGTCGACGAGCATGAGGAGGAGTGGTTGAAAGCTATGCAAGAGGAGATGGAATCCTTGCATAAGAACCACACCTATGATATGGTGAAACTGCCTAAGGGCAAGAAAGCTCTGAGCAACAAGTTGGTGTTCAGAAAGAAGATTAAGCAGAAGAATTCACAAACAAGGTTCAAGGCCAGACTTGTGGTGAAAGGGTTTGGTCAGAGAAAAGGCATAGACTTCGAGGAAATATTCTCACCAGTGGTGAAGATGACATCCATATGGGTGTTACTTGGGTTGGCGGCTAACATGAATCTGGAGATAGAGCAGTTAGATGTTAAAATTATCTTTCTCCATGGTGACCTAGAAGAAGAGATTTACATGCACCAACCAGAGGGGTTCGAAGTCAAGGGCAAAGAACATATGGTGTGTAGGTTGAGGAAGAGCTTGTATGGGCTGAAACAAGCTCCACGATAATGGTACAAGAAGTTCGACTCGTTTATTTTGAAACATGGGTATGACAGAACGGAGTCGGACCACTGTATGTTCACGCGCAAGTTCTCAGATGGTGATTTCTTAGTTTTACTCTTATACGTTGATGACATGCTCATCATGGGAAAAGACATCAAGAAGATCGACAGGCTGAAACAGGAGTTGGGCAAGTCTTTTACGATGAAAGACTTAGGCCCGGCTAGACAGTCCTAGGAATGGAGATAACTCGTGACAGAAGCAGCAGGAAACTCTGGCTGTCACAAGAGCGGTATATTGAGAAAGTCCTAGAGCAGTTCAATATGAATGCAGAGAAGCCGGTCAGTACTCCACCGGATGGTCACTTCAGATTGAGCGACAGGCAGTGTCCCAAGACGAAGGCAGAGGTGGAAGAGATGTAGAAGATACCCTATGCGTCAGCTGTAGGAAGCTTGATGTATGTTATGGTGTGTACACGCCCAGACATAGCATATGCGGTTGGTGTTGTCAGCCGGTATCTTGCCAATCCTGGCAAAGAGCATTGGGCAGCGGTGAAGTGGATACTGCGGTATCTAAAATGCTCATCCAGGTTGAGCCTATGCTATGGTAACGGTAAACCTGTGTTAGAGGGCTACACAGATGCAGATATGGCAGGTGACATAGACTCCAAGAAGTCTACATTGGGGTTCATGTTCACGTTTGCAGGGGAAGCGGTTTCTTGGCAGAGCAACCTACAGAAGGTCGTAGCATTGTCGACAATGGAGGCCAAGTACATTGCAGTCACAGAGGCATGTAAAGAGATGTTTTGGATGAAGAGGTTCCTACAAGAACTTAGCTTGATGCAGGAAGAGCACGTGGTCTATTGCGATAATCAGAGTGCTATACACTTGAGCAAGAATCCAAGTTAACATTCCAAGTCAAAGCACATAGAGATTTGGTATCATTGGATCAGGGATACTTTGGAACGAAAGGTGTTACAGCTTGAGAAGGTCCACAAGGACGATAATGGGTCAGACATGATGACCAAATTAAGCTTTGCTCAAGGGCAAGTTTGAGGTTTGTTGAAACCTGGCTGGCTTGGAGAAGGTGGATCCCTCCTGAGTCAAAAAGGGGGAGATTTGATGGGTTTTTTGACCCGTCGTCGACCGGTCGTGAGCCCTGCTTGACCGGTCGAAGGCTGGTCTCGACCAGTCGTAGGAGTCGAGTCGTGGCACGACTCAAAGTCCAGCGACTGTGGACTATTTTTCTCCGGGGTGCTTGACCAGTCGAAGGAGGTGCTCGACTTGTCGAAGGCTGGTCTCGACCAGTCGTAGGAGTCGAGTCGTGGCACGAATCAAAGTCCAGCGAGTATGGACTATTTTTCTCCGGTGCTCGACCAGTCGAAGGAGGTGCTCGACCGGTCGAAGGTGGCTCTCGATCGGTCGTGGACTCGGTTCGACCAGTCGAGGTTACGCAGATTCGTTCCATGATTTTGTGCAGATTTTGTGTCACAAGTCCTTTCGCAACTGGGATACGGAAAGGAGTTTCTTAAAACTTTAAATAGGAGTTCCTAGGGTTTTCTATGTACAACAAGAGGGTTTCCTAAAGCTTTACAAGGGATTTGCTAAAGGGTTTAGGGCTATCAAATGTGAGCGAGAGAGAAAGAGAGAGAGGAAGCTTATAGAAGGGAGATTATGCTCGTGGAGGTTATCTACCGTGCAACCTATATCTTAGCGCTTCTATGTCCTTGTAATCGATGAGATCTCTCTATTTTCTTTGTTTCCCTCATTGTTTATCCACTCTTGCGTGAGTGAAGAAGTTTGTAACATTCTACTTCATAGTGGATTGTTGATCTGGATGAGGTCCCGTGGTTTTTACCTCTTTGAGGGTTTTCCACGTGAAAATCTTTTGTGTGGTGTGTGATTGATGCATTGATTGTTTTCATTGCTTTATTATCCATAATTCTAGTTTGTTCTGGAGGGCTAGATCCTAAGGTTTTGTGCAAGGCCCCCAACAGTAATTGCATGTGATTATGTGCAAATTGTATTTGGCCATTTGTCGAGGATGGAAAGGATTGAGATCATGTGGGATGGAATTTCATTTGGTCCGGTGCGGGATTTTCAGTGGATTTTGAAATCCACTAAACATGTGGGTCCCACATTGATGCATGTGTTTTATATATATGAATTTGGTTCATTGATTGCAACTCCGTAATCCACCAAACGGAGTTGCTTAATTCAATGGTTTTCCCAGAGCAAGAATATTTTCTCATACAAGGAAATTAGATGGTCAAAATATTATGGTATTTGCAATCATTATATAATAATAGTGTTAATCCCATCTAATACAATTCCATACCATTTAATCCCACGTAATGGCCCTAAGAGCCTCCAAATTCACCTGGTATGACGCACAATTGTTTCGTACCAGTAAAGCACGTAGATGAATGGAGATGGCATATAAACATTAAAGTAAGCTGTGGACTAGAACTCTGGATGATCATGATTTTTTAGGTTTGATGGATGGCGGATCTCATAAAAGCACCACCCGCGTAGCTTTGGCTGACGTGGCTCCACTGTGAATGTGGCACACACCTAATGTGAAAACAGGACGTTGAAGTGAATGTTTGACAGTAGAGCCACTAGTTCTCAGAGAAATGATACAAGAGAGAATAAGAAAGCACCTAAAACTGATATTGTTTATTTGTGAGATCTGCTGTTCTTTACCAGCCTTTCCCTACTTGGTATGCGCTGTGCCTTAAAAACTAGGCTGTTCTGATCATCAGGTGGGCCGCACCAGCATATTAAATATTGACAGTTGGCCAATTTCTTTTAACACATGACTTTTAACTCGATCATATGATTGGCCGGTCCTCTGGCACAAAACATACATACAAGTATCATTGGGAAATTTCCTGGTAACTGACCTTTGAGTTTCAAATACTTTTTGATAACTGCCAATTGAAATTAGATTGAGAGTTGGAGTTCCACAGTTTGGGTAGCATGTCAGCAAATTTCAATATGGCTTTTTGTCAATGGTTTTTGATAGAACGTGAGCTCATGCAAGATTGGATGCATGACACACATGTTGGAGATCCAATTCATTCATTAGGTAGTGCACACTATAAATATATAAACCATGTGGGAGAATCTGCAACAAATATATAAACCAGAGGTGAGGTACTTTCAAATTTCAATAATACAAACTAGAACGGATGTATTTACAATTGTCATGAACCATAAGGAAGGTTTATACATTTATTCCCTGAGACTCCTATTCTCATAGAAACTGGGTTTTGTAACCCAAACAAGGTCATGCATGACTCATTTGAGAACATGATCGTATGGACTATCATCTCCTTACCTAATGAACCCAAAACAATTCAACGGCTCCAACCAGCCTGCTCACCTTTTGAATTGGACGGACGAGATATGGATTGGGCTTCTTAATTTACTTGGTCCATGAACAAGGTTCGTGCGTAAAACTCCAAGCCCAGTTACAAATCGAGTTTGACTCAGGCCAAATGATTGGGTCCCGTTAGGTTGAGCTCGACTCAAGTTCAGGGCCCAGTACACACCTAAAATATCTGAATAAAATATAAATATATAATTATAATATTGTAGACAACCTTGGTTTAACTTCTTTTTTTAATAATGCAAAATGTGCCGAGCCTGGCCGGAGCAAGGCCTAGCCCTAACCCGTCCCTTTGATATATAGTCCTATTTTATAGGCACCCAACAGTTCTGTTTTTGAAATGAGCCACAATAATGAAATGTGATTTGATCCCGCCCACCAACATCAGACGGTGCAGATTTTTAAATTTTTTTTAATTTTTGGCACACAGTATACTAAATGCACTATAATTTATTTATTTTTGGTAGACAGAAAGCAAAATGCTACATCAGAAACTTAAAAAAGACATCATGCAAACCATAGTAGACATCCCAACATAGTTGTGATTGTATCCAGTAGTTAAACAAAACAGTAACAGAAGAGCTTTGTCTAGGCTGCAGGGATGAATTTGCCCCAGTTACTCTGTACAAAGCTCTCAAGTTCCATAAACTCTTCAGGAGTGTCGATGCAACCGTTGTCATTGAGATCGGCGTTCTTCACAGCCCCACCGGCCCTCCACTTGGCAAACCAAAACTGAAGGTCATGGAGCGCGGTCGCCAGCTCTTCCTTGCTTATAATACCGTCGTTATTGGTATCTATGCTTTTGATCCAGGCTTTTACTTCTCGGATCGTTGCTTCAGGACGAGGAGGAGGAGGACGAGGAGTATGAGCATGAGGTGAGGTGTGAGGCATGGTGCACTTCCTAACCTTTTTTTACCAAACACTTACAAATATCGGTTGGCTGTGATGAAATGACCACACTGAGGTGGCCTATTTATAGATTAGGGTGCACCCTTTCTCCTCCTTTATTCGAACGGGGCTTCGGTGGATCCTTATCTCTGGGTCCATCTTGATGTATGTGAATTACATCCACGCCGTCCATCCGTTTTGCAAGATCATTTTAAGGTATGATCCAAAACCCATGTGAACGACAACATAGGAAATAGTGGTGGTTGACCGTTTAAAATTTCTTGTGGGCCACAAAAGTTTTGAATCAAGTAGATATTTTTGTCTTCCCTTCATCCAGGTCATTATCAACAGGTTGGATGGTTAAAAAAAATTTCTGGTGACCCACAAGTTTTTAATGGTGAGTATTCGGTCACCATTGTTTCCTGTGGTGTGGTCCACCTGAGATTTGGATCTCTTCATTTGGTGGATCATATTCTAAAATGAGCTGTCAAAATAGATGGACGGCGTGGATTTAAGGAACATGCATAACAGTGAGCCCCACAGTCAGGGATCCACCGAATCCTGTCTGCCCTTTATTCCTTCTTATCACCGAACACCTGGACGCGCGGATTGGCTGCGATACCTTTTCGCATAAGTTCCTGCGGTTGTCGCATAAGTTCCTGCGGTCACAAGATAGGTAGGGCCCACCATAATGTTCGTGACATGAGATGAAATGAGTCAGATCCAAAACTCAAGTAAGCCGCATAAAATGAAAAAAGTGTATAAAAAAATACCCACCGTTGAAACTTTCATGTGCCCACTGTTAAGTTTGTATGCCATCTAACCCTTACACACTGTAATTCATAGGATGATCTTAAAATAAAAACATTAGCTTGATCCAAAAATTCTGTGCCCTATGAATATTTCAACAATGGACACTCACTCCTCACGGTTTCTTGTAATGGATCTGCCTCAGTTCTGCGCTTATATCTTAACATGATCTAGCAAAATGGATTAACAAAGTAGCTTTCTGACAAATATCAGAGTAGGCCCACCTAGCTTGTGACCGCAGGAACTTCGTGCAAAGGGGGTGTCCCCAGCAATCTGCATCCACGAACTTGAAAGGGAGCATGGCATGATCAAGGCATGCAAAGCCAAGTGGATATAGAGAAAAGGGAGAAAGATTTAGAGGAGAGAAGGAAAAGGAAAGAGAGAGAGAGAGAGAGAGAGAGAGAGAGATGTAGAGGAAAGTGATGGATTATTTTGACCCATCTTCGACCGGTCGAGAGCCCTGCTCGACTGGTCGAAAGCTGGTGGTCGACTGGTCGAAGGTTCGAGTCGTAACTTCGACTCAAAGTCCAGCGAGTAATTTTGTTGTTTTTTACTGTAGCTTGGACTAGTCGAATAAATGTTCGACTGGTCGAAGGGGACCTACGACTAGTCGAATACTAGATTCGACTAGTCGAAGGTTACGCAGTTTGTTCCGCGATTTTGCGCGAAACTGCGGATTTGAGTCCTTTCGCAACAGGGATGCGGAAAGGATTTTCCTAAACTATAAAAGGGGTTACCTAGGGTTTTTCTAGACACAGCAAGAGGATTTCCTAAAGCTTTACAAGGGATTTGCTAAAGGGTTTAGGGCTATCAAAGGTGAGAGAGAGGGAGAAAGAGAGAGAGAGGAAGCTTATAGAAGGGAGGTTCTGTTCATGGAAGTTTTTCTACTTTGCAATCTATATCTCAGCGCTTGTATGTCCTCGTAATCGGTTAGATCTCTCCGTTTCTCTATTTCTCTTATTGTTTATCCACTCCTGCGTGAGTGAAGAAGGTTGTAAACGTTCTACTTCATAGTGGATTGTTGATCTGGACGAGGTCCCGTGGTTTTTACCTCTTTGAGGATTTTCCACGTAAAAATCTCTTGTGTGGTGTGTGATTGATGCTTTGATTTATTTCATTGCTTTATTATCCATAATTCTGGTTTGTTTCGGGAGGCTAGATCCTAAGGTTTGTGCAAGGCATCCCAACAAAATGGTATCAGAGCTAAGTTCATTGAACAGGTAGGATCGGTTTGGAATTATGAAAGGTGGTTCAAGGATGATCAGCCTCAATGGTTCTAACTAGACCATATGGAAGGCAAAGATGGAGGACTTGCTTTATTGCAAGGACCTCTATTCTCCAATCTCATGCATATCAGCAAAATCCAAGGATATGACTGATGATGATTGGAAGAAGATGGACCGAAAGACGGTGGGGTTTATTAGACAATGGTTGGATGATTCTGTGTTCCACCATGTGTCTACGGAAACCTCAGCCGCAAGCCTATGGCTAAAATTACAAGGGCTGTATGAGAGGAAGATAGCCGGTAATAAAATATTTCTGATAAGCCGACTTGTGAATCTCAAGTTCAAGGATGGTGGTTCTGTGGCCGAGCACATGAATGAGGTCAGCAATATAGTGAACCAACTCACCTCTATGAAGATGGTCCTGGATGATGAATTGCAGGCTTTACTATTGCTTAGTTCATTGCCTGACAGTTGGGAGACATTGGTGGTGTCTCTAAGTAACTTCGCGCAAGACGGAAAGATATCTATGGAACAGGTAACTAGCTGTCTCTTTAATGAAGAGACAAGGAGGAAGCCTCAGGGGTCTACTCAGCTAGAGGCCCTTGTGACACAGAAACAGGGGAGAGGAAAGAACAGGAAGGGCGGGAAGGCCCGAGATAAATCAAGAGGCAAGTCGAGTAACAGAAAAGAGGTTGAATGCTGGAATTGTGGCAAGAAGGGTCACTACAAGCATGAATGTCGTGGTAAGAAGAACGACAAGAAAGGAAAAGGGAAGGAAGATGAATCTGATTCCACTGCAGTCGCTTCAGATGGCAACATGGTAGTTATTCTTTCTACAGATCATGACATATGTCTCACGGCTACGAGTCAGGGCACCGACTGGGTGATAGACTCGGAAGCTTCTTTTTATACGACTCCACACATAGACTCATTCACAAGCTACAAGTCAGGTGACTCTGGGACTGTGAAGATGGAAAATTCTGGCGTATCAAAGATCGTGGGAGTCGGTGATATTTGTATGAAAACTGATGTGGGCTGTACATTGGTTCTAAGGGATGTGAGGCATATCCTAAACCTTCGCCTCAACTTGATATCGACGGAAAGGCTGGATGATGATGGCTATGCAAGCCGGTTTGCTGGTGGGCGATGAAAGCTCATCAAGGGTTCGTTGATCGTGGCTAGAGGAAAGAAGTGTTGCACCCTGTAAAGGCAAGTGTCAGTATGTGCAAGGGTGGGTTAAATGCAGTGAAAGATTCAGCTATTGACATATGGCACAGGCGTCTAGGCCACATGAGTGAAAAGGGGCTTCAGCTACTAGCAAGAAAGCGGCTCCTTCCAGACGTGACAAGTATACCTCTCAAAACCTGTCTTGATTGTTTATTAGGAAAAAAGCATAGAGTTTCATTTGTTAAAACTACTTCTCATGTTAATAAAGTGCATGCATTAGATTTGGTTTATTCTGATATTTGTTCACTCCCCAAGTATAGGGGTGTGATGTAGTAATAAACTCGGTAAGACCGAGGTCGAATCCACAGGGACTGAAACTTGTACGTACTCTAAAATTAAGTAGAATTAGAACTAGGCTAAGATGAAATCTAAATCGAGTGTAATTTGAGGAATAATGATGAATAATAATCTAAAACTTGTGAAAAATAAAGGTGGGAACTAGGGTGCCAAGGATCCACTTGTAGCAATTGGGAAATTACCTTGTATTGATTCAATGACACAACTGGAATTAGAGTCATATCCTATCCAGTTGGTGAGAAGAGATTTGTCAGATCTCTGAATGTCTCATGGATCTAATCATCAACAAATATGATTGGCGTAAATTTGGAAGTGATCCCATCACCTAACCATGCCCAGGAGACAATGGCAAACAACAACAATTTACCAAACCCATAGTCAATCACAGGAGAATTGTGAAAGTTAGGAAGAATTCCATCACCCGACCATGCCTATGGGACAATGGTGAACAACAGGTCATACTAATTTCACAATCTTAATAATAGGAAAAACATAGTTAAAGCTATTGCAGATCCGTTGTAATTTGAGTCACAACAAACCATTAAAAACTAAAAATATGCCTTCATAAATAACTAAAATCCATAAGAATTCCACAAAACATGAATTAAAGCCAAGCAAACGTCCCAATCATGCTACAAGCTTCACCTCTTAGCCCTAGCTAAGAGGTTCATCCCAACATGAATGGGCTGACTCTTAAACAAAATAAAAATAAAAATAAAATAAAATAAAATAAAACAACTCTAGCTACTCTGTCTCCCCACGTCTCCAGCCCAACCAAGCTCCAAGCTAGCCGTCCCTGGATGATTTCCCCCCCACCCTTTCACGTTCTCTCTCCCTCCGTTTTATAGGTGTCAAGGGCGTCGGCTGAAGACTGTGCGTGCAAGATACGCAGCTGACCTCAGCAGAGCCGGTTGAAGCTCTACGCATCTTTCCTTACGTAGCCAAGAAGTTGAGATGAACACGACCCACTTCTTTCGCTTATTTTCTGAAAAATTAACGTCCCTTCGGGTGTTTTTGGATGACGTACACGATAGACGGTTTGGATTATCCCTCTGATCAAAGATAGCTGGCCACAATCGCCCGAAAATTTCGGTTTTCACGGGCGTGCGAAGGCTTCCGCACGATGCTTCGCTGACGTGGTCGGTGGGGCCCACTTCACTTTTATTTTGAAAATCCACACCGTCCAGTAGATTCAGCTTGAAAAACCGTTTTAAGATGATTGGTTTTGGAGTGCTTCTGACGTGGACAAATTTCTTTTCCATTTTGCCGTCCAACCTGCGTTTGAACAGTTGAAAACCGATCTGTGTTGTGATCAGGAATTCTGACACCTAGGCGTGGGTTGTCGCTACCCCAAGAGATGAATGGACGGTCCAGATCATTGAACTAGGCAATGAGTGGGACCCACTAGTAAGATCAGCGTCCGGTTTTCGCGGACGCTTGCGAAACGGAGATCATTCACTTGCGCTAACGAAGCTGGTGGGGTCCACTTCGATGCATTTTAAAGAAATCAAAGCGTCCATTAGCTTCAGGACGAAAAACCGTCCAGGAAGGGCGAGATTGGTTTGATTTCAGTGTGGCCCACGGATTCTTCCACTTTACCGTCCGACTTGCGATTTAACGGTTGGAACATGATCTTCGCAATATTTTGCAATTATGCCATCTAGGTAAGCATTTTTGTCTCCCCATGGAACGAATGAACGGTTCAGATCATCCACTTGGATGATGGGTGGGGCCCACAAGCGAGGAACGGTGCCATGTGTAACGCTGGAAAAAAAAAAGAAAAATTCCTTTTAAGAAATTGTCGGTCAGCGGGCGCTGACCGACCTTGGGATTTCTCGTGCACAGCCTGTGCACGTGCACAATGTGCACACTCAGTGTACACGTGGGTCCACTGTGATGTATAGGTAAAATTCACTCCGTACATCCGTTTTGTTAGCTCAATTCATGTGTTGAGAATAAAATTGAAACATATCCGAATATCAGGCGGGCCCCGAATCATGATTTTAAGGGCTGATCTAGCCTTTGGGCCATTTCCACATGGATCCAAGGACTCAAATTTGATGTGTACGGTTAATTTATGTTCCTCAGGTCCTGTATGGGGTTTCGAGCGGATCGGATGGTGGGAACCTTGTGATCTTGCATTCTGTATGTCATTCAGAGCCGTTTAACATGAACGACCTGATTTTCTTAGATATCTGGTGTGTAAATCTGTAGATCTTGGTCCCCTGGAGTCCTTCCCTTGCCTTGGTGTCTTCAGATCATTAAATCCATGCTTTAAACAACTTTTTGCCGTCCATGCTCTCAAATACACCCTGCATCACAAACATGATTAAAATCAGGCGTTAAACAGTATCATGCTCGTAAATCCAGGCAATATATGGGGTCTAATATGCAATATTTGACCCTCAACAATGTTTGTGGTCTATGAGGACAAAAACCTTGGGTGGGGCATTGTATTTTGTCACTTTTATAGATGATGCATCTAGGAGGGTTTGGATTTATGCTTTAAAATCCAAGGACGAGGTCTTTGGTGTGTTTAAATTGTTTTATGCTATGGTCGAGAGAGAGACAGGTAGATCATTGAAGTGCATCCGCACTGACAATGGTGGTGAGTACACTGGCAACTTTCATGAGTACTGCAAGTCCCTGGGTATACGTCATAAACAGACGGTTCCCAAGACCCCCCAGCATAATGGTGTAGCTGAGCGAATGAATCGCACCATTGTTGAGAGAATCAGATGCATGTTATCCCATGCGAAGTTGCCCAAGACGTTCTGGGGAGAAGCAATGCGCACGGCGGTGTATTTGATAAACAGGTCTCCATCAGCCCCATTGAATGGAGAAGTACCTGAGAAGGTATGGACTGGACAGGATCCATCGTACAGTCATCTCAGGGTGTTTGGATGCAGGGCATCCGTTCACGTACCAAAGGACGAGAGGTTCAAGCTCGTTATGAAGATCAGGCAGTGTGTGTTCTTAGGGTACGGTGATGAAAAATTCGGTTACAGGTTATGGGATCCGACCGAGAAGAGGCTCATCAGGAGCAGAGATGTGGTTTTCTTTGAAGATCAGTATATAGAAGACATTGGTAAGCCAGAGAAGAACCAGCCTAGTTCAAGTGAGCTAGATGACATGGATCCGGTTATTCCTCCCGTGGTGCCTGATGACGGGAGAGTACAACAAGGTGCAGAGAACGAGGGAGTTCCTTTAGAAAATGGACCAGGGGAGCAGCCCCCACTTGATCCACCTGTTGAGCCACAGGTGAGGAGGTCATCTAGGGACAGACAGCCATCCAAGAGGTACTCGCCGCACGAGTACATTATGCTAACCGATGGGAGAGAGCCAGAAGATTATTCTGAGACGCTAGCCGACGTGCATAAGGGGGAGTGGTTGAAAGCTATGCAAGAGGAGATGGAATCCTTGCATAAGAACCACACCTATGATATGGTGAAACTGCCTAAGGGCAAGAAAGTTTTGAGCAACAAGTGGGTGTTCAGAAAGAAGATTGAGCAGAAGAATTCACAGACGAGGTTCAAGGCCAGACTTGTGGTAAAAGGGTTTGGTCAGAGGAAAGGTATAGACTTTGAAGAGATATTCTCACCAGTGGTGAAGATGACATCCATACGGGTGTTACTTGGGTTAGCGGCTAGCATGGATCTGGAGATAGAGCAGTTAGATATTAAAACTTCCTTTCTCCATGGTGACCTGGAAGAAGAGATCTACATACACCAACTAGAGGGGTTCGAAGTCAAAGGTAAGGAGCATATAGTGTGTAGGCTGAGGAAGAGCTTGTATGGGCTGAAACAAGCTTCACGGCAATGGTACAAGAAGTTCGACTCATTTATGTTGAAACATGGGTATGAAAGAACGGAGTCGGACCACTGTGTGTTCACGCGTAAGTTCTCAGATGGTGATTTCTTAGTTCTGCTATTATACGTTGATGACATACTCATCATAGGAAAAGATATCAAGATGATCGACAGGCTGAAACAGGAGTTGGGCAAGTCTTTTGCGATGAAAGACTTGGGTCCGGCTAGACAGATCCTAGGAATGGAGATAACCCGTGACAGAAGCAGCAGGAAGCTTTGGCTGTCACAAGAGCGGTATATTGAGAAAGTCCTGAGCGGTTCAATATGAATGCAAATGCGCCGGTCAACTCCACTAGATGGTCACTTCAGATTGAGCGACAGGCAGTGTCCCAAGACGAAGGCAGAGGTGGAAGAGATGCAGAAAATACCCTACGCGTCAGCTGTAGGAAGTTTGATGTATGCTATGGTGTGTACACGCCTAGACATAACATATGCGGTTGATGTTATCAGCCGGTACCTTTCCAATCCTAGCAAAGAGCATTGGGCAGCGGTGAAATGGATACTACGGTATCTAAGAAGCTCATCCAGGTTGAGCCTATGCTATGGTGATGAAAAACATGTGTTAGAGGGCTACACAGATGCAGATATGACAGGTGACATAGACTCCAGGAAGTCTACATCGGGGTTCATGTTCACGTTTGCAGGGGGAGCGGTTTCTTGGCAGAGTAAGCTACAGAAGGTCGTAGCATTGTCGACGACAGAGGCCGAATACATTGCAGTCACAGAAGCATGTAAAGAGATGCTTTGGATGAAAAGGTTCCTACAAGAACTTAGCCTAAACCAGAAGGAGCACGTGGTCTATTCCGATAGTCAGAGTGCTATACACTTGAGCAAGAATCCAAGTCAACATTCCAAGTCGAAGCACATAGAGATTCAGTATCACTGGATCAGGGATACTTTGGAACAGAAGGCGTTACAGCTTGAGAAAGTCCACACGGACGATAATGGGTCAGACATGATGACCAAGGCTTTGCTCAAGGGCAAGTTTGAGGTTTGTAGAAACCTGGCTGGCTTGAAGAAGGTGGATCCCTCCTAGGTCAAAAAGGGAAAGATTTGATGGGTTATTTTGACCCATCTTCGACCGGTCGAGAGCCCTGCTCGACTGGTCGAAGGCTGGTGGTTGACCGGTCGAAGGTTCGAGTCGTAACTTTGACTCAAAGTCCAATGTAATTTTGTTTGTTTTTTCTTGTAGCTTGGGTGAGTCGAAGGAATGTTCGACTGGTCGAAGGGGACCTACGACTAGTCCAAGATTAGGTTCGACTAGTCGAAGGTTACGCAGTTTGTTCCGCGATTTTACGCGAAACTGCAGATTTGAGTTCTTTCGCAACAGGAATACGGAAAGGAGTTTCCTAAACTATAAAAGGGGTTACCTAGGGTTTTTCTAAACACAGCAAGAGGGTTTCCTAAAGCTTTACAAGGGATTTGCTAAAAGGTTTAGGGCTATCAAAGGTGAGAGAGAGGGAGAAAGAGAGAGAGGAAGCTTATAGAAGGGAGGTTCTGCTCATGGAAGTTTTTCTACTTTGCAATCTATATCTCAGCGCTTCTATGTCCTCGTAATCGGTTAGATCTCTCCGTTTCTCTATTTCTCTTATTGTTTATCCACTCCTGCGTGAGTGAAGAAGGTTGTAAACGTTCTACTTCATAGTGGATTGTTGATCTGGATGAGGTCCCGTGGTTTTTACCTCTTTGAGGATTTTCCACGTAAAAATCTCTTGTGTGGTGTGTGATTGATGCTTTGATTTATTTCATTGCTTTATTATCCATAATTCTGGTTTGTTTCGGGAGGCTAGATCCTAAGGTTTGTGCAAGGCATCCCAACAGAAAGGTGGGGTCTATGTTAGATGGTTAGGATTGCTTGACCAATGTGGTTTTGGAGACATGATACATTGATGCAGGGGATGATGTGAGGTCGAGCACCGTCTTCCTCAAGAGGATAACTATTCCGAATCCACGGAACTTCTCTGGACTCCTCACAGAGACTTCTTGAATCCACGAGGAAAGAAAGCAGAAAATAAGAATAAATTCTAATAAACTTGAAATTGATTAATGAATGAATAAAAATGAGTTCACAACCCTTTAAATAAGGGTACCAAGCAATGGGAAAGAAATCAGAATCAAACTACAACTAAAACTCCTAGAAATTGTGACTTACTATAAATAGTAAACTTACTATTTATAGACGGTCGTGATGTCTACTAGTGCGCAAGGTTTTTGGCCAAAAATAATAAGTGTCCTATTTGGCTTCACCAAACTGTTCTCCTAATTATTCTAAGTTCTCACGTTGGGCGCAACTCCTAAAGCCCAACGGATGAAAAGTTATAATCAAACTAAAACTTACTATTTATAGTAAAAACAAAATTAAAACAGGGAAATGACTTTCGATCCAGGGGTTTTTTGCAATTCCAAGCGTCTTAACCCGGCATAGCAAGGTTGGTTGGCTAAAGTAGCTCGTTCTACCCCCAAAATCATATATTTTACGTTAGATGACTCATTCCGGATTGCGAGATACACCTGATTTAAGGTCCGACGGTCCGGCTCACTTCTGTCGTCGACCAGGCCTTTTCTGATCCATCTTGGCTATGAAACTATCCACGACCTGCTCTACATCATACATCCATAATACATGCCTGCAGTTTGGACAGTGGGAATGGTAGCACATCAATGCCGCATGCAAGGAAAGGAGGATTTTTGAGGAAGGGGAGCAGTTTCTAGAAATAGGTTCCGAATGTAAGAACTCTATAGGGTAGGCCTTATTGATCAACGGCTTGATTGTCCTGAGGGTTGGATAATATAATCTGGTGCACTAATGAACCTCACTAAATTGTGATATATTCAGAAATTCATAAAGAGGTGGTGTGCTACTACGATACTATTCGCAATTCATGTGGACCCTTTCAGGTAGAGAAGTTTGGATGGTTTTCAAACTCTTCTACCCTCGCATGTATAAAGCAGCCCCAATCCAACACCATCAATAGAAGCTTCCCTCATGTGTATAAAACAGCCCCAATTCAACACCATCGATAGAAGCTTCATCCCTATCTCATCTTCTCTGAAAGGTGTAAAGGAAAGGAAGACACAGCGAAGTAAGCCATCTCCTTCTTCAGGTCTCCATATCCAATGCACTGCGAATTCAGATCTTATACCTTGTTCTCATATTACCTTCACCTAATCAGAAAAATGACCTTTATTTTTATTTTGTTTTCTTTCCTAAGAGCCCTTTCTACATGCTAACCCTAGCGCATGTTAGCATTGGTCAGTTTGCAATCCTAACCCAGCGCACGTTGGCATTGGTCGAGTTAGGATGCTGCTATATATGCTAAACACAGCTATAGTGATAAATCGAATTCTTGGCAATTTGTCGTTCCGGGAGAGTTTGGGATATTTTCAGGTTTTTGACATTTTTCTCGCAAAAATATCACTGAAAATAAATTAATTATAAATTACTAAATAATTTGAAAATTCAAACATAAAAATATAAATTGAATTTTTTAGGGGATTCCAGACATTATAAATTTAATTTCGCAATAAAAATTGTGAAAAATTAAAATCTGTCCAAAATTTGAAAATCTCATGAGTGGCGATAATATCATCTAATCAAAATTCCGAAATATATTTATTACAATGATACCAGCGTCGGGCACGATTCCTTGGGCCATGAGTAGGGCAGCTTGTGGGCCCAAATCCCTAATAAAATGAGTAGATGCCATTTTCTTGTGGTGCTTTTCAAATGATGCTTGGGAACGAGATTCCCGGTCTTCTCCCCACATGTGAATCTGACTGATGCCACAAGTTGAGGGAAATCCAGGGTTGTGTGAGTTCAGCTAATTTAGTGACCAAGGAAAGGGTGCAATGGGGAAGATCATCGTTTACCTTACGTAAAAAAAACTTTAAACCCATGATATTATTCTTGAATTCACAAGAGAAAAAATTTAAAATTTTATTAAAAATTTTTTAAATTTTAATTAATTAATAATAATGTTTAGACTTACTATTATATCATTGTTTTAAGTAAAATCTTAATTAGTAGTTTTGATTCAACTAATCTAAAATATACAAAAAAATCAATGACCCTAATTTAATTATGCGAGATGATTCCTATTATGATTAGAATCAAATTATTAAAATAAAATAAAATAAAAAAATCTTCTAAAACTGTAATTTTGATTTGAAAGGAAGTGTTTTCTTCCAAAATGGAGCACATGATCGACTTATGCAAGTCAGTTGGCCTTAGGTGACCTATTCCAATCAAAATTCATATGTTATGTCCTGGATTGGTACGTTCGCATTTCGAACAACAACTTCTCACTATGCGGGATGAATTTCTTCAATCCGAACATTCTTGCAGCCCAATTATGTCATGCCCTACGTAGGACTAGGCCCACTCACCTTTTGAATTGGACGGACGAGATATGGATTGGGCTTCTTTATTTGGTCCATGTACAAGGTTCGTGCCTAAAACTCCAAGCCCAGCTACAAACGAGTTTGAGTCAGGCCAAATGATTGGGTCCTATTAGGTTGAGCTCGACCCAAGTTCGGGGCCCAGTACACACCTAAAATATCTGAATAAAATTATAATATTGCAGAGAACCTTGGTTTAATTTCTTTTTTTAATAATGCAAAATGTGCTGAGCCTGGCCCGAGCAAGGCCTAGCCATAACCCGGCTCTTTGATATATAGTCCTATTTTATAGGCACCCAACAGTGCTGTTTTTGAAATGAGCCACCGTAATGAAATGTGATTTGATCCCGCCCACCACCTTTAGACGGTGCAGATTTATTTATTTTTTGGCACACAGTATACTAAATGCACTTAGTGGTGCAAGAAATACGTTACATAACTATAATTTATTTATTTTTGGTAGACAGAAAGCAAAATGCTACATCAGAAACTTAAAAAAGACATCATGCAAACCATAGTAGACACCCCAACATAGTTGTGATTGTATCCAGTAGTTAAACAAAACAGTAACAGAAGAGCTTTGTCTAGGCTGCAGGGATGATTTTGCCCCACTTACTCTGTACAAAGCTCTCAAGTTCCATAAACTCTTCAGGAGTGTCGATGCAACCGTTGTGATTAAGATCGGCGTTCTTCACAGCCCGACCGGCCCTCCAGTTGGCAAACCAAAACTGAAGGTCGTGGAGCGCGGTCGCCAGCTCTTCCTTGCTTATAATACCGTCGTTGTTGGTATCTATGCTTTTGATCCAGGCCTTTACTTCTCGGATCGTTGCTTCAGGACGAGGAGGATGAGGTGGGCTGTGAGGCATGGTGCACTTCCTAACGATTTTTTACCAAACACTACGAATATCTGTTTGGCTGTGATGAAACAACCACACCGAGCTGGCCTATTTATATAGATTAGAGTGCACCCTTTTTCCTCCTTGATATATTTTACTTACATCCACGCCGTCCATCCATTTTGTAAGATCATTTCATGGTATGATCCAAAAAATGAAGCAGATCCAAAACTCATGTCGACGATACCATAGGAAATAGTGGTGATTGACCATTAAAAAATTTGTGGGCCACAAAAGCTTTGAATCAAGCTGATATTTTTGTGTTCCCTTCATCCAGGTCATTATGAACTGGTTGGATGGAAAATAAAAATTCTAGTTACCCACAAGATGTTTTTAATGGCGGGTATTTAATCACCATTGTTTCCTGTGATGTGGTCCACCTAAGATTTGGATATTTTCATTTCTTGGATCATGCCCTAAAATGAGCTGTCAAAATAGATGGACGGCGTAGATTTAAAAAACATACATCACAGTAGGCCCACACTCGGGGATCCACCGAAGCCTGCGTGCCCTTTATTCGGGACGCTGATTAGATACTGACAGGTTGAGTAAGCCAGACTCGCTACTGAAGTGACGTCACCAAGTTATGTGGGCCCCACTATGATATATGTCTTGTATCCACACCGTCCATCCATTTTGAGATATCATTTTAGGGCATGAGCCAAAGAAAGAGGTAGACAAAAGGCTGTAGTAGACCCCACCACAGAAAACAATGGGGAGAGTGATTCCCACCGTTGAAACTATCCTAAGGCCCACCATAATGCTTATTAGAAATCCAACCTGTTTAAAAGTTAAAAAAGACACGAGAGCAGGGAAAACACAAATATCAGCTTGATTTAAAACTTTCGTGGCCTTCAGAAGTTTTTAACGGTGGGCGTCACGGTCCCCACTGTTTTCCGTGCTGGGTCCACTAGAGTTTTGGATGGTCCACTAGAATTTTGGATTTAACTCATTCTTTTGATATTGCGCTCAAATGATCTCTACAAAGGGATGGAAGGCGATACAAAACATACATCATGGTGCCGCGGAACTTGGTGGCGTCACATCAGTGGCGAGTCTGCCTTCTCAACCTGTCGGTGTCTAATCCTCGCCCCTTTATTCGTTCTTATTCCTTGAACCCTGGACGCGCGAATTTCCCACGATACCGTGTCGCAGTAAGTTACTCCACTCACAATATGGGTAGGGCTCACCATGATGTTTGTAACATAAGCTCAAATGGGTCTAAAACTCAAGGGAGCCGCACAACAATAAAAATAGTGGATGAAAAAATGCCAACCGTTGAAACTTTCCTCGTTCCACTGAAGTTTATATGTCATCTAACCTTTACGTTAGGTCATTCCTAGATTGATCTTAAAACACAAAAAACATTAGTCCCATCCAAAACTTCTATACTCCATGAATATTTCAACAATGGACATTCAATCTTCAGGTTTCCTGTAGTGGATCTGCCTCAGTTCTGGGATTATATTTTAACATGATCTAGCAAAATGGATTAACGAAGTGGATTTCTCACAAATATCTGGGTTGACCCACCTAGCTTGTGACCGCAGGAACTTTCGTGCAAAGGGGTGTCCCCAGC
This sequence comes from Magnolia changhungtana, assembly GCA_030180095.1. Taxonomy (NCBI): domain Eukaryota; kingdom Viridiplantae; phylum Streptophyta; class Magnoliopsida; order Magnoliales; family Magnoliaceae; genus Magnolia; species Magnolia changhungtana. The sequence continues at coordinate 7,549,609 of JASAUF010000447.1, read as the reverse complement.
AATCCGGGTCCACGAACCTGAAAGATCCCAGCCTTGCATCAGGTAGGTCCATCTGTTTAGATGGCTGGTCAAAATATCTGGCGGTTGGATGTACACAAAAGAGAGAAACACTAAAAAGAGGTGACCAATGAGATGGTGGCTGTACAATCCAGATGAGTGGTTTGGATTTCACCCTTTGACACACGCAGGGACCAATGCACTGTAAGTTCACTCCAAGTGCATTTGCATGCTTGTATCATTTCTTGACCGGTACCAGCAAGGTTGGGGACATGAATAGGTGGCAATGGACTAGACCCTGGTCTAGCTAACCATAGTTCACCTTAGCTAGGACCAACCCATGCAAGTTAAAGGGTGAAATTATCAAAGGTTTCAAATGGTCTAAACCTTTTTTTTTTTTTTTTTAGTATCCTTTCATAATCAGAATTAACTGGGATAAGGCTTAGATGATGATGATGATCCCATACATCCACAACAAGGCCCATAACATGGATGGTTTCGATCATAGAAACAGGACCCCAGGTCAAAAAGAGCTTTTAAAACACACGTACTTTGAATCTTGACCTCACAGATGTCTTTAAATTCTCTATTCATTCTTATGTAATGGTGGCCCCACTTGATGATTATATAGGGCCAACGAGCCGAGCTGGTTTCATTCATCATTTGGCCGGCCTAGCCCAAATCCAATAAGCACGCACTATAAGAAAGTAGGCCTTTAGCCTCAATTTTTTAGCCTCAATTGAAAAAATGAAGGCTAAATGTATTTTTTAGCCTCGGTTCTTGCTATGGGCCAAAAAGTAAAAGTTCATTTCGACTTAGTTTAAATAACGAGGCTAAAGTCTTTTTTAGCCTCGATCATATAAGAACCGAGGCGTAAGGTCTAATTTTTAAGCCTCGGTTCCATAGAAACCGAGGCGAAAAGTCTACTTTTTAGCCTCGGTTCTTGCTGAACCGAGGCGAAAGGTATACTTTTAGCCTCACTTGCATAGGAACCGAGGCGAAAGGTCTACTTTTTAACCTTAGTTGCATAGGAACCGAGGCGAAAGGTCTACTTTTTAGCCTTAGTTACATAGGAACCGAGGCAAAAGGTCTACTTTTTAGCCTTAATTGTTAGGAACCGAGGTGAAAGGTCTACTTTTTAGCCTCACTTGCATAGGAACCGAGGCAAAAGACCTACTTTTTAGCCTCAGTTGCATAGGAACCGAGGTGAAAAGTCTACTTTTTAGCCTCACTTGCATAGGCAGAGGCGAAAGGTCTACTTTTTAGCTTGGGTTCTTGGAACCGAGGCGAAAGGTCTACTTTTTAGTCTCACTTGCATAGGAACAGAGGCGAAAAGTGCTTTTAGCCTGGGTTACATAGAAGAACAGGCGAAAGGCTGCCTACTTTTTAGCCTCGGTTGCATAGAACCGAGATGAAAGGTCTACTTTTTTTAGCCTCGGTTCTTGGGGCCGAGGCGAAAGGTCTGCACTTTTTAGCCTCACTTGCATAGGAACCGAGGCGAAAGGTCTATTTTTTAGCTCGATTACTAGGAACCGAGGCGAAAGTCTAATTTTTAGCCTCACTTGCATAGGAACCGAGGTGAAAGGTCTACTTTTTAGCCTCAGTTGCATAGGAATAGAGGTGAAAAGTCTACCTTTTAGCCTCAGTTGCATATGAACCAAGGCCAAAACTCTACTTTCTAATGTCAGTTGCATGAGAATTAAGGCCAAAACTCTACTTTTTAACCTCAATTACATAAGAACCGAGGCCAAAAGTCTACTTTTTAAACCTCTGTTACATAGGAACTAAGGCCAAAAGTCTATATTTTAACCTCAGTTGCATAGGAACTGAGGCCAAAAAGTCTACATTTTAACTTCCATTGGATATGAACCGTGGCTAAAAGTCTACATTTAATAATATTGAAAAAAATTGAGAATCTTGAAAGAATTAATAATTTTTAAAAATTTTGACAAATGTGAAAAAATTGAGAATTTTGAAAAAAAAATTGACAATTTTGAAAAAGATTTGAATTTTGAATTTTCTAAGAACTAAGAATTTAAAAAAATTTATGAACTTTTAAAAATTAAGAATTATTTTTTTTGAAAAATTAAGAAAAAAAATGATAATTATGAAAAAGTAAGATTTTTTTTTTAAATTTGAGAATTTTTTAAAAAATTAAGAATCTTTTAAAAATTAAGAATTTTAAAAATTTTTGAAATTTTTGAAAAAAAAAAAAATTTTGATTTTGAGAATTTTGAAAGGAAATTTTTTAAAAATTGAGAAATTTCAAATAATTGAAAATTCTAAAAAAATTTAAGAATTTCTAAAACTATTAAGATTTGAATTTTTTTTTTTCTTTTGATAATTTTGAAAAAAAATGAGAATTTTATTTTTTTTTTTTTAAATTTCAACGAATTTATAATCTTGAAAAAAATTTACAATTAAAAAAATAATAATAATAAAAATCTTGATTTTTTTTTCTTTTTGAAAATTTTCATAAATTTAATAAAATTAAGAATTAATTTTAGTGCAGGAACCAAAAATGAAATAGATCCAAATCTCATTTTGAGCCCTGTAAATGAACGGACTCGATTTTCACATTGCCCACCCGTCTTTACTCTTGCCGGGTGGTAGACTATCAGGAGTTTGTCAAGGGTTCGAGTACCCATGGGTGGTGAAATTCCACCGGTGCGAGTGTGTGGGGGTGTGTGCGTGTATAAAAAAAAAAAGAAAAAAAAATTCCGTTTCTTACGGATGTAATATATTATTTTCAATAGACGGTTGTTTTACCTCTTATCATAACTGTCTATTCCTAGACCAAATATAGAAATATTAATATTATTTAATTGAATATGTCTTCAAATTTTAATACATCCACATTGTGATAAAAAATTTAAACGGTCTAGATTACATAAAACTATGGCCCATATTTCAGAAACTAAAACATCTCTGTAATAAAAAATGTGGGTTACGTGTACCATATAATTCGTCCATCATCAAATTAGGTTCTTTTCATGAGAGAGCGGTCTTGGAAGTCTCTCTCATTTTGCAATATAAGCTCGAAGCAGAGCTCTCTCTCAAAATCCCGACCGAAAAGGAAAACGGAAAGCGAAATCGCGTTTTACTTCGCAAGTCTATCTCACAAAATCCCCAAGCTCGAAAGGAAAACAGTCGAAATCGCATTTAACTTCGTAATTCGATCCTTTACAATGCCTAGAAACGTCAATTCTGTCCTCCACACCAATGAAATCTCTTCGCCGATTTCGGTACTCGTTCTCTCTTTTTTCTCTTGATTTCTCAATGAAATCCCATCGAAAATTAGAAATGGTAAATCTTCATTTTCGTGCGTTTTCCCCATTTGGCCGTTCAAAATCCAATTTCCGCATTTTTGGTTCGATCTGAGTGTTTTTTTTTTTTTTTGATTTCTTCAAATCTTTCTCAAGAAGTGGAAAATCCTATCGTTTCTAGCTCATTTGCTTTGGATTTGAGTAGTTTCTTGCCCGCAATATCGTGATTAGGGTTTGGTGTTTGATCTGAGAGCAAAACCTTGTTCTCTCTCACGAAAATCCTGTCGTTTCTAGCTCATTTCTTGGATTTTTTCTCAATTTTGAGTGCTTAATCTATTTTAGTATGAATCCGACTTATGTCTCTCGATTCTCGAGAGATTTCGTTGGATTTTGATCCGATTCTTCTTGATAGATCTGTTTTCCTTTCGGATCTCATTGTTCGAGCTTTGATTTTCCACTTAGGGTTTGATTTTTGTAATTTTTTCTTGATTTCTAGTGCTTGATCTGTTTTGATCTTGATCCAACTTATGTCTCTTTATTCTTAGAGATTTCATTGGATTTTGTTTTGATTCTTGCTGATTTAAGTTGTAATTTAGGTTTATTTATGTAGATTTTAGAGATTTATGTTTGATTTATGTAATATCATGCATTTGAAATACATTTTGAGATTTAGTATCTTCTGATTTGCTTTGAGATTTAGATGTTAGTTTTGCATCATTTAGAAGAATCATGGTGAATCTTCACCTAAGGATTTTGATACTCCAGATTGTGTGTGATGCTTGATACACGAGCACAAAGAAATTGTACATGTGGCTTACACTCAAAGTAAACTGCTTAAATGACAAATCTTTATCTTGGAGCTCTTTTTCTATTATTCTTTTTCCCATATCCTTAATTGCGGGTTGGCTACACCTACAACCTACACTTCCTAATGCTAGGGAATTCAACATGTCCAGGTAATATTGGAGAGGGTAAAGCATTTTGCTCAGTCAGTTTCTGTATGCGAAGATCAAATATTTCAAAAAGAGCTCGTATTCAACAGGTAATTGGCATGTTCTTATTCTTATTATCCTCATCTTTGTTTATCATTGTCTGACAAGCTTGAAACTGTCGTGCTTCTTGTTTTTTATTGGGGTTAGGTCCCACAACATCCATCTGCATTTCACTTCTTGTTTGAGAGTTTCTTTTTCCAGAAAATGGAGTGATTTGAAACGAATTTCTTTCTTTGTGAAAACAAATTTAGGTGCAGGCACGAGTATTTCCATGTGGTGAACAATGACTATACTCACTGGTAGATCTATGCGATTGGCGGAAGTGCAAATCCCACCATCAACAGCCAGGCAATGAGATATCTTGCCCCGACGAATCGCTTTGCCAAGGAGGTAATGTAACAGTAACAATTGAATTCTCTAACATCTCCACTACCATAAACCACATTTACAAATTGAAAAATGATATGAGCAAGCTCTCATTAGAGTAGATTCCCACCACTAATCCTAGTATATTTGAAATATCTGTTATAGATTAGATTATATTAGATTTTAGGTTACCTTTAGTATATAAACTTGCTAGGTGGTGGGTTTACTTCCCTATTTTTTGGATTATATTCTCTATTCAGATTAGATGTTTCATTTCATTTATCAATGGTTTTACTAAGTTTATATGGAAATATCTGATGAGCAGCATAAATGAAGTCCCATAAAGAATGGAGATATGTAATTCTTAAAATTCTTGTTACTGATGGATGCAAAACTGAATATGTACTACCTGAATTGAATATGTAGTGCAACAATGCCACTGGCACTCTCCTCAGAGGACACCATCAATGGGAAGAGGTTTGGTGCTACCTATCTCTAGAAGGAAATAGATAATATCTTCATTTCTGGATGTCCTGATTTCGTAGCATAGTTAGGACTTATTTTTTGTGTCTTGGGTGAAAAACTGCTAACATTGAGGTCTCTCGCAAGGTTATTATTGAAGGCCATTTGAGAAACAGTATGGCTTTAGTGAATTATAGTTGTGGGTATGTAACACATGCGTACAATGAGTTTTGGAGTATTGCCTCTAGGCTAAACTTTTTTTTTTTTTTTTGCCCATGTTGGTTGAGAAACAAATGTTATTGCCATGGTATGTATGGCTGTGGGCATAGCTGAGCTCCTTCTATTGGGAACTCATTCCCTTTTATCTATATATGTCGACTGTTGTGTTTGACACCTTAACAGACAAGCAAGTGGAGGCCTTTGGCTCTGTCCGGAAATGGATTACAAACCTCCCAGAAATTCCTTTAGCCTGCAGGAAAAATGAAACCAAAACTATCGAGAAGCGAGATGTACAATACTCTGACAGATTCAACATCCACACATCCACAGTTCTTGAACAGGGCATAATTGCAGTTTGGGGGCTACTTCCTCATACAAATACTAATGGAGGTTGTTGCAATTTGATTACCTCACTATTGAAATCCAATTTAGTTGTGTGTGCAACCACATCTTAGGTTCTTCAATGTTCTTTCACTAAATAGTTATTATTTGAAGATGCTGGTTGGCTTCTCCTTCTATTTGCAATTGTTTTTATGATAAATAGATGGCATGAATTTCAACTTTGACATACAATGTTCATCTACTGCAGAAGCTCAACCTGGTGAACAGTGTGCTATTCTAATGGTGGATGGGCTAAAACGGTTATCATACACATTTAGCAATTACTTCCTCTCACTCAGTTTATCATACTCAGTTAAATGGAGTACTATTTCGTTTATAAATTATATATGAATTGTCTTGTAGGTAAATTATACATGGAAATAATTTTATATACAGAGGTAATTATTTTAAAGAGACAATCCATTGTTCATGTATCACTATAAGATAAGGCAACTCCTAGTTGAATGAAGAGACATGGATTATCCAATCAATAGATCTAGATTGTCCATTAGGTTCAGCCACACTTCATGGACCACCATGCAAAATACACTGATTGGATTTTCATAACTGTCCAAAAGTTGAACTTTCATTTGCTGACATTCTGTTTTCCAAAACATGGATGTGTTGGTTAGAGTCATCTGGGCAAGGTGATTGTTTGGAATCATTAACAAATGTGCCCCACCAAATGGGTGGTTAATATGTTAATTGGACCTTTTTCATAGCAATCTCGACTCTCCATTTTATGGTTCATGGCTTGATTCGTGTCCCAACGAAGGGTGGGTTGGGTCAAAGGGACTGTCAAAATCATTTGATTGGTCTGTCTAGGTAGCCCTATGCAATTGGGAGCACATAATTTGTAGAGCTGTGGGAGCACTGGATCATTTCTCTAATTAAATTTCAGTTTACTTAGTTCATAATTTTTGTGGTCAGATATCCCAAATACCAAAAGCATTAGTTGATGCATACAAGAAAGTAACAAGAACGTAGGAGGTAAAAGTGCACAAAAGATGTTCCAATGTCGCACAAAAAATTTGCAAGTTATTCTTACCATGCCTCGAGAACATTCCAAAAGTATGTTGAGCAAGCACATGAAATTCCTGGAAACTATTCTTTAGTGCATCAACATGGTGATTGGCATTGGCCTTATAGTTTAACTTTGTTAATGCTTGTGTTGGAATGAAGTACCCTGAAATTTCATTTTTCTTTGGTTAGACGGTTCACCACAATGCTTACCATGAAGATCCTTATTCAAAGGAGTTTGGCATTAAAATCAGTGAGAAACTTGCTTCGGTTGAAGCACACATTTTACACCACCTTGGGTAAGTAAATTGGTATTTTTTTAACAAATGTGGTTTGTTTCATTGACTAGCTAATTTAACCACAGAATTCCCCTCCGTGAGTGCTTTATAATTTTTCACATTGCTTCTGGTTGGTTTTGCAGCTTAAATACCATGACACTTGGTAGAGAAACGGATTGCTTGCCCCAAGTTGGTCAATGGAATATGATGAACAAGGTATACTCCTTTAGAAGTTGAAACTCTTATTTTAACTGTGAATTAAATATGCATGTTGGTTCTAATCGATGGCTCCAAATTCTTAGGCTCCATATTCTTATTGCTGCGATTAGAAAAAAAAATAAAAACTATAGCCCTGTCCTAGTTTCTGTTCATGTCCAAATGATACAAGAAAGATGTTATTCCTATAGATAAAAAAGAGAAACTATTATGAGGGAAAGGAAATTAAAGGATTCAAAGATTTGACCTATTATTATGTTTAATTTTTTTAAAAAAAGAAAATCTGTTCATGGCTTTCAGTATGGATGGGTTTTTCATTCATGATATTGAAATATGTTTTTCTATGGCATATTGGGACATGGTTATTGTATTGCTTCTACAATTTCAATCCTCACATGAATTCTCTCTCGATTATTTCGTTTGAGTTGTGCAAATCTAGATTGGACTTCTTGAGAATTTCTTGTTAGTAATTGGTTTTCATGTTACGTAGGATGCCTTGAAATGTTGTTACTTGGAGCTTGATACTGATAACATCTGCGACAGATAATTTGTCAAGGCAATTTAGGGAAATGTTTATCACATTTACATTTGCTATTCCATGATAAATCTGCATGTAACTTGTTGGAAATTACCTTGTTATTTTTCTTCTTCTTCTTCTTCTTCTTCTTCTTCTTTTTTTCTTAGGTCATGGTGTTACTGGGATTATTTATTTCAAGTTTCGTGGAACTAATCATCATTGTTTAAAGTCAATGCATAAAATCGTAGTTGGTACAAAGATATAAATCTGCATATAACTTGCTGCAAATTGCCTTGTTTATTTGTTTTCTTCTTTATTTCTTATGTCCGGTGTTACTAGGATTTATTTATTTCAAGTTTTGCAAAACTAATCATTCTTGTTTATGAAATCAAGGTTAGGTGGTTACTAACCTTTGTCAAATCGAGGTTTTGTCCATTAGGAATTTCAACTGTCTGTAACTTGCTGCACCCACAAACCAATTGCCGGCCCAATGTTCCATGTGGTCTGCCCAATGAGAACTGGATGTCATGAAAACATCATAGTGGGCCTTAGTAAGTGGATTTCGAGGTTAGTGAAATATTGGGTTAATCAGATTGTTATCTGCAAATCAAAGAATCAGACCGTTCAACTTCGAGTCTGTACAAGACAGACCGTCGATCTTCAATTCCAATTCCATGATATTGTCCATGAACAACAGGGCTGATATGGACCAGTATGGGCCTGAAACAGGCGATATGACCCATTGGTGGAGAACGATATGATAGGCCAAGCTGTAGGATGTACCAAATAAACAGGTATTAGCCTTCCATGATATTGTTGCCAATGATGTAGGATGGTCATATCTATGGTAGAGAGCCGGCTGCACCGAAATCAGATTGGGTGCTGAGCAACTGATCAGTAGGCTTTTATCATACTTAGTAATCTGTGTTGGGCATACTTGTTCATGTAAGTGGTTTATCCATGCCGTTCATCCATTTTCCAGCACATTTTAGGGTTGATCCCAAAATTGAAGCATATCCAAAGCTCAAGTGTACCACACCACAAGAAACAAGTGGGAATAATGATTTCCATCGTGAAAACCTTCCTAGGGCTAGAGTGATGTTTATTTATCATCTAACATGGTTCATCGATTGTGTATGTATTTCAGTAAAAAGAGAATTTGCGTGGTTCATCTGATTGTGTATATATGTATTTCAATTAAAAAAATAAAAATAAAAATTTCAATCCCAAATATCAGTACTTCTTAGTTGCACGTCCTGACTATATACTCTCAATGGAACCCGATCATAAGGTTATTCTTATTGGGATGATATAGAAACAAAATATTAGCCTTATCCAATACTTTTGTGGCCCCCAAAAGTTTCAATGGTGGGCGTTCCATTCCCACTTTTACTTGTCATGTGGACCACCTGAGTTTTAGATCCGTCTCATTTTTTATTTTCTGTCCTATTTAGACTTGCAAAACTGATGGAAGGAGCGGTCACAGGGGCTCCACATAGCTTCTGCCTTGAGGCAACTCATGTCCAAATTAGGTGCGGCAGGAATAAAAAAAAAAAAACAGGAAAAGGCAATTGGACTGGAAACCAAACTATGGGTGCATTTTGTCTTTATCACCCAAGTCAATTCGAAGATTGCAGATCCAGTAGTATGTTCGTCTGTCCTTCCTTGTTTTCTTACTTCTAGTATCCATAATTAAGCACGTGGCCAATAAGCAGCCACATGTCGATGGATTTAAATAGGTAGGACATTGAACCCCATATTCGATATGTTGGCTCCACTACTTATTTATACCAATTAAATATTTGTGTGCTTAACAAAACTCATTTACTTAAATCTACGTTTGAAGAAACAGAAACCATGTAAATTCAGAACCTTGCAAAAGACTACTACTATACAATCTGAGCTCTAAAATAGCTTATAGCAAATAGGCTGATGAAATACTATACAATCTAGTCTAAAATGCATCAAGATACTACTAACAACATATCACTCGTGTTTTTTTTTTCCAATGGTTCATGAATATAGTTTTTTATTTTGTCTCTAATTGCAATGTATTTAAATTGTCTTTAATTGCAACACATGCTTCATAAATAAGCAGTTTATTGTTTTAAAATGCAGACAAGTTTGGGAATCCTCCTTTGTTGGAGGTTGTCAAGGCCAGGCATGATAAAGTTGCAACTCTCCTTGTAAAAAAAATGGTGCAATTTTGAACTTGGAAGATGTCGGAAGCTATCTTTATAAAGTTGTAACGGAGAGCAATGTCAACCTTCATGACCTTTTTATGAATTCCTAGGTGAGAATTTGGGGTAGAAATATTGCTTCTTCTGCTAAAGACTTGGTTACAAATCCTTTCTTAAAAAGCTAGGCAGTTCATATGAACTTAGAATCTTTGTTTTTATGAAAGAATTTTTTTTTTTTTTTTTAGTTGAAGTCATCAGCCTGATCTTTTTAATTGGTTTGATTATCAGAATCCCCTCAAATGGAGTTCAAAATAGCAACATATTAAGGTATGTCCCTTTCTTAGTTTTTGTCATGTCATAGTTTAAGTACATGAACTGTAATTTGTAATGAATTCCCGCTTGTTGAGTTTTCTCTTTGATAGAGTGAAGAAGAAGAGTGTGGATTTCATTTTCCATTGTTCTTTATACTTGGAAGTTGTGTTTAATATTGCTCAAGTCATTAGGGTATAACCCATGTATGGAGGATTTCATGTTTCCATGCTTGAAACTTTGCCAACCAAAAACAGAGTTACTCAAACCTATGATTGGTCATGAATCATGATGTGAGCTTTTCTGTTATTTGGATGGCAAAGAACCATCAATTCAACAAAACAATTGTTAATATTTTTTATAGTTGTTGTTGTTCTTGTTGTTATTGGGGCATGTTGATGAATAGTTCTGATTATTTTTTCATTTTTGATGGTTAATTTCTTCATCACATACCATTAATATCATAATATTAAGTCAGGAAAATGACTAGAAATCCTTTTTTTTTTCTTTGCTAAAATTGTCTGACATGTTTTTAATTGTTGTGTTTCAAATGGTTGTAGGGAAAAGGAAGTGCGTTTTGTGCTGGTGGTGATGTTCTAAATATGGCCCATTTCGTAATCACCAGTAGATGTCTCTTTTCTAGCCTGCGACAATTGACAAGATATAATACATTGCAATAGATTTTTATTTTTTATTTTTATTTTTGGTGATATTAAGTCAATGTACCGAACGTTTTATGAAACTCAATTATGGATCTTTGTTTGATGATTTTTACTCTATTGCTATCGACTACTTTCATTTTTTGGAGAATTGAGCATTGTTAATGACAATTGTAGTGCTTGGTTTTTTAATTAATCAAATCATGGGAGCTAATGAGTAAAGATGTTAGTCAGGCAGGCTAAATTCATTTTTAGTCTCAATTTTGCCTCAGTTACCTAAATTGACACTACAACTCCCGTGGCTAAAGGCTTTAGCCTCGGTTGTTGAGAGCCGAGGTTAAAAATAGATTTAGCTTCAATTGGAGGCAATTGGGGCTAAAATTTGGATTTAGTCTCAGTTAGAAACAATGGAGGCTAAAATTTTGATTTAGCCTCATTTCGAGAAAACTGAAGCTAAAAAGGTTCTTTTAGCTTCACTTGAAGAACCGAGGCGAAAAGTCATTTTAGCCTCGGTTGCTAAAACTGAGGCTAAAGCCTTTAGCCACGGGGGTTTCAACCCCGGTTTGAATAACTGAGGCAAAAATGAGGCAAAAGGCTTTAGCCTCATTTTTAAACCTTTTTAGCCACAGTTTTGAACTGAGGCTAAAGCCCCCTTTTCTTGTAGTGACGCCCAGATTTGGTGCCTGCGCTCGGCCATTGGGCCGACTTTAGGAGCCCAAGCCCTGCCGTAACATATGTGAGCTTGCATGAGATATACAGAGAGAGATTTAGAGGGGAGAGAAAAGGAAAGGGTTGGCCTTTGACTACAGCTTTGAGTAGTCACATCATACCTTAAAGGGACCACGGCATGATCGAGGCATGCAAATTGCAAAGCCAAGTGGATATAGAGAAAAGGGAGAAAGATTAAGAGGAGAGAAGGAAAAGAAAATAAAAAAGAGAGAGATTGGAGGAAAGGTGGGGTCTATGTTAGATGGTTAGTGTTGATGTCAAACTTTGGACCACTCCCCACTCGGCAGGGTGAACCTCCAATGAACCCTGAACCTACATAGAGAGTGAGCAAAGGAGACCCTGTCTAAACCGGGAGATCCACCGATGCCTAAGTCAGGTCAAGGGAATTTGAATCTAGGTTGTAGTAGAGAGAGTGTGTGTGTCAGATCTTGCGTACCTGTAGCGATGGGGTCTTATTGTATTTATACCTGACTGTTGGACGATCGAGGTTCGTCAATCTCGGCACGATTCACTCAATTTGTGGAATTTTTGGACCGTGGGGATACTGTGTGCAATTTGATGATCATGTAGGATATTATGCGCATCGCGCATATCTGCGAGCAAAGTAACCGACCACGTCCACTTATGGTAGTTTCTAAGCTTAGCTCGTGGAGCGCTCACTTCGGGATCCGAACTCGGCTCGGACCTTTTGGCAGATGAAGCCCCAATCAGAGTGATTACAAGTTTTCATCGAACAGTGGTCGTGTTTACAGCCCGAGCCGAGCTGGTGGACAGCATCTCTCCAGTCGTGCGTTTCGTTCTTTTACGAGGTCCGAAGCGAAGCGTCGGGCCTACTTTATCAGGTCGAGTTTCCTTCAGGTCATTAGTCTCAGGGCTGAGGCAACTTAGCAACTCATTGGTGAATCCTTCAGTTGTGGGCGTCATATGAAATAGTTTTCTGTTCAATGACGTCGGCCCTCGAAATTATAAAGGGCTCGGATCTTCCCATAACAGTTAGGATTGCTTGGCCGATGTGATTTTAGAGATATGATACATCCATAATACAAGCCTACAGTTTGGACGGTGGGAATGGCAGCACATCAGTGCCACATGCAAGGAAAGGAGGATTTGTAGGGAGGGGAAGCAGTTTCTAGAAGTGGGTTCCTTGTCCTGAGATTACCTTCACCTAATTAGAAAATTGACCTTTATTTTTGTTTTTTGTTTTTTATTTTTTTTAATTTTCCTAAAAGCCCTTTCTATATACTAACCCTAGCGCACGCTAGCATTGGTCAGCTTGCAATCTTAGCCTAGTGCAACGCACGTTAGCATTGGTCGAGTTAGGATGCTGCTATGCTAATCACAGCTATAGTGATAAATCGAATTCTCAGCAATTTCTTGTTCCTGAAGAGTTTGGGATATTTTCAGGTTTTTGACAGTTTTCTCGTGAAAATATCACTGAAAATAAATTAATTATAAATTACTAAATAATTTGAAATTTTGAAAAAAAATATATATAAATTGAATTTTTAGGGGATTTCAGACATTATAAATTTAATTTCGCAATTTTGAAAATCTGCCCAAATTTTGAAAATCTCATGAGTGGCGATAATATCATCTAATCAAAATTCTGAAATATATTTATTACAATGATACAGCGTCGTGCACGATTCCTTGGGCCATGAGTAGGGCAGCTTGTAGGCCCAAATCCCTAATAAAATGAGTAGATGCCATTCTTGTGGTGCTTTTCAAATGATGCTTGGGAACGAGATTCGTGGTCTTCTCCCGACATGAATCTGACTGATGCCATGCAAGTTGAGGGAAATCCAATGGATAGTATTGTGTGAGTTTCAGCTAATTTAGTGACCCAGGGAAGGGTGCGATGAGGAAGATCATCATCTACATCACGTGTAGAAAACTTTAAACCACGATATTATTCTTGAATTCACAAGGGAAAAATATTTAAATTTTTATTAATTAATAATAATGTTTAGACATCCTATTATATCATTTATAAAGAAAGTAAAATCTTAATTAGTAGTTCTGTTTCAACTAATCTAAAATTTACAAAAAAAAATAAAATTGATGGCCCTAATTTAAATAATATGCGAGATGATTCCTAATTTGATTAGAATCAAATTCTTATTAAAAAAAAAAAAAAAAACTGCATATACTAATATTCTAAGACAAAGAAATATGTCAAACTTAAAACTTATTAAAGAAAATAGTTTTTTTTTCTTCTTCTTCTTCTAAAACTGCAATTCTGATTTGGAAGGAAGTGTCTTCTTCCAAAATGGAGCACATGATCCACTTATGCAAGTCGGTTGGCCTTAGGTGACCTATTCCACTCAAAATTCATATGTTGTGCATGTCCTGTATCAACATGTTCGCATTTCGAACAACAATATTCTCACTATGCGGAATGAATTTCTTCAATCTGAACATACTTGTGGCCCAATTACGTCATGCCCTACGTAGGACTAGGCCCAGATGTGACGGACTAAGTTTGTTTCCATTTGAGCTTCTTTTAGTACATCTATGCCAAGAATAGGTCTGCGGCCCACTATACATCATTTAGCCTAGTGTGTGGCAGGAAAATGATGCTTGCCATTGTTGTTTGGTAGATGTTATCAAAAGGATGTAAAATCAATTAGCTTCTTAAAAACTACAAAGAATCATAGGATCCATGACAGAAGAATATTGTGAGCTTTATACCAAGGTTTTCAGTTTGTGCTAACAGACAGGGTGGACCACTAAAGGAAGATATGGCCCTAGTTTAGACACTGAAAATCTAAACACACTGTGTTCCAAACATGTGTTATGGTTCCCTTGCCCGTGTGTAAATATTTAAATTTCACCATCAGATCCATGATTGAAATCCATAATTTACAAAAGCTGATATGTGCTCTAGTCATTAGACTCCTTTTGCAAAATATCAGTCGGATCGAAGCATCAGGTGGGCCACCATGAGCAGCCACATTTCTGACACAAGTATGATCTGATCAAGTGTAGCACCGTGTAGAATGACACATATAGTTCCATTTCTGCAAACTTGCAAAAAGCACTAAAATTTTTGAAGGTTTCTCTTGGAGTAAGGCTTGTTACTTGCACACGTGTAGAGCTGTATACATCCACATATGTGTCATCTGACACGTAGGTCCAGGACGGTTGGTCCGATTATGCTTTCCCTGAAATTAATCTTTCAACTTATAAGGTGTCCCAGTATTGAAAATGGTGGATGAGTTAGAAAACTTCAACAAGCGTTTTAAAGAGATGCATGCATTTGTTAGGTCGAAGACTTAAGTGGGTCACACCATATAGGAAATAGTAGGCATTTGTCACTACCATTGAAACCTTTTTGGAGCAATTATTTTTCTTATGCATGTTTGCGAAACATACACTATTTCATGTGAGCAATTCTCAAGAATTTAGATAATTGTTTATTGAAAATTAATTCTACAGCTGCTAAAGCAAACACCAAATGGTTCCCAAGTGTTTTATAGGTCATTCAGATGCTTATAACTTTTTAAGTTGTACATAAATTATACAAAAAGTAAAGCTCAAGTGCAAGTGACTTACAGGCTGGTGAAATCACTTCCAATAAAAAATAAAAATAAAAAATCAAATGAACTGATAAGTTGTAAGTGACTAACGGCTAGTAATTCACTAAGTGAAATTTTTTATCCAAACGCCACTTATATAATTGAGTTACATATGAACCCTTAACAACTAATAATAGAACTTCTAGGCATCCAAACGACGCTTAGTAGCAGTGGTGTGGCACACATGAGCAAGTGTTTGATCGCTTTGGAAAGGAGTTATTTGATACTCTGGCTGTGTATAAGGTTTATACGCAAGCATTAAAATATTATACATGCGACATGACGCAAGGATGAATGTGATGAGGTTGATCACCATCTTCCTTAAGGATAACTACTCTAAGTTTACAGAACTTCTCTGGGCTCATCACAGAGACTTCTCAAATCCATGAGAAAATATAGAAATAAATTCTTAAAAAAATAATAAATTAATTGATAGATGTCTGATATGTATGTCCTTGTTATACAATTAATATAGAAAAAAAAAAATCCAAAATAATAATTACCAAAATTAGCAAAATTCTAACTTTAATAAAAAATCCTAATTCTAATAAAAATCTTCTAAAACTCACACTACAAGAAAACCCACTTTTACTGACGAAAATATTCGTCGCTAAATCAATATTTTTCGTAGGTAAAATGTTTTACCGACGAATTTTTTCGTCGGTAAAAGACCGAGGGAAAAGACTTTTACCGATGCAAATTTGAATTGTCGGCAATGGTAAGACTTTTATCGACGAATTTTTTTCGTAGGTAATAAATAAGTAAAAAACTTTTACCGACAATTTTTTTCGTAGGTAAAAATATTTACAAAACTTTTACCGACAAATTTTTTCATCGGTAAAAAATACGTAAAATAAAAACTTTTACCGACGATTTTTTTCTTAGGTAAAAATATTTCACGATACTTTTACGTAGGTAAAAATATTTACAAAACTTTTACCGACGATAAAAGATAAATAAAAAACTTTTACCGACGATTTTTTTCGTCGGTAAAAGATAAATAAAAAACTTTTATCGACGATTTTTTTCATAGGAAAAAATATTTCATGATACTTTTACCTACGAAAATTTTCATAAGTAAAAAACGTGGATGCAACTTTTACCTACGAAATATTTTGTAGGTAAAAAACATTGATGAAACCTTTACCTACGAAACATTTCATAGGTAAAAGTCTCTCTTTTTTTTTTTTTCCTTCAAAATTCCTGATATACACCTGTTACAATATATTCTTCTTGATATACACCTGTTATATAATATATTTAATCATATTCACATTCACATCCATCTAAACCCAAACTACGTAACTTCATCCAAATATAAACTACATTCATCCAAACATAAACTATATCCATCCAAACACAAACAATCTTATCTACATCACATTCATTCATGCATAAATACATATAAGTTTTAACATCATAAATAAAATACAAAAAATTATTCATAGCCTATTTCCTTGTGGAGCTCACAAAATTCAGTGTGGTGAACACATTGCCGACTGTGCACACACACCTAAGTCTTTACTCATGTCTTCATGGTAGATTCAAAATTGTTTCAATATAAGGTCATGAGTTCAAGTACCCATTGTGGCCGTAAGTGACTCTGGTGTAGGCTGTACAGCCCCTTTTGTTCTGATTTCAATGAAAATTCTCTTCTAAAAAATTTACAAAAAAAAAAAAAAAGAAAAAAAAAAGCGACTTTAGTGTGTAAGTGTGTGTTAAAAGAAAAAGAAAAAAAGAAAATGTTGATTTATCTTTTGGGTTGAGCCTAATGGTACTTGGTGATTTCTCATCGGGTAGAAATTATTATTAGTTGTTTTTATAAAGGTGAGATTAGGCCACTTATAATTATATTAACATGATAAAATGTTGTATGTATATTTGAGCAAACACCATAAAATAAACAATCCTATGAAGAAAAAACAAATGAAAAGAGAGAGAACATATGAGAGGTGATCCTTATCTCCTTTGATGGATTCAAGCTACATGTGCCCTACCCAACTTCCTATAAGGAGGAGTTATATGGGTCTTGGAATAATGTTGGTGGCAAATTCACATTGTCTATTAATATTATCATATTGTGTTAGGACATGACTCTAAAAATGAGATAAATCCAAATCTCAAATAATCTATGCTATAAGAGATAGTGGAGATGAAAATAGATGCATTGTGATGCTTGAGTTCGAGTATGCTTGCCAACAAAGCAAGATTTTCTTGTTTGTTGTCATGTGATTGGGCTACATTATTACATCAATTGGGTTCGGGTCCGGGATCAGGTTTATGTTTGAGTTTTCAAGTTTAGATTTAGGTTTAGGTTAGGGAGTTGAGATTAGGATTAGGTGTAGATTTAGTTAAGGGATTTGAGAATACATTTAAGTTTTAGATTTAGGTTTAGGTTTTAAGTTATAGGTTTAGGTTATATGTTTAGGTTTAGGTTTTAGGTTTAGGTTAAGGTTAGGTTATAGGTTATAAGTTTAGGTTATAGGTTATAGGTTATAGGTTAAGATACTTTTGGTTTAGGTTATAGGTTATAGGTTATAGCTTTAGGGAATTGAGAATAGGTTAAGGTTTAGGTTTAGGAAATCGGGTTAAGGTTTAGGGAATTAAGTATAGGTTATAGGTTTAGGTTTAAGTTAAGTTATAGGTTAAGGTTTAGGGAATTGAGTTTAGGTTATAGGTTATAGGTTTAGGTTATAGGTTATATGTTAAAGTTTAGGTTATAGGTTAAGGTTTAGGTTTAGGTTATATGTTTAGATTTAGGTTTAGGTTTAGGTTTAGGTTATAGGTTTTGAGATTTGAGAATAAGTTTAGGTTATAAGTATAAGTTTAGGTTAATGTTGTACATTATAGGTTTAGGTTATAAGTTTACGTTAATGTTGTGGGTTATAGGTTTAGGTTTATGGATTTGAGAATACATTTAGGTTTTAGGTTTAGGTTTAGGTTTTACGTTTAGGTTAAGGTTACAGGTTTAGGTTTAGGTTATAAGTGTAGGTTATAGGTTTAGGTTTAGGGAATTGAAAATAGGTTAAGGTTTAGGTTTAGGAAATTAGTTTCAGGTTCAGGTTCGGGTTTGGGTTTTCAAGTTTAGGTTTAGGTTAAGGAGCTGAGATTATGATTAGGTGTAGGTTTAGGTTTAGGGATTTGAGAATACATTTAGGTTTTAGGTTTAGGTTTAGGTTATAGGTTATAGCTTTAGGGAATTGAGAATAGGTTAAGGTTTAGGTTTAAGAAATCGGGTTTGGGTTCAGGATCGGGTTTAGGTTTGGGTTTTCAAGTTTAGGTTTCGGTTAAGGAGTTGAGATTAGGATTGGGTGTAGGTTTAGGTTTAAGGATTTGAGAATACATTTAGGTTTTAGGTTTAGGTTAAGGTTATAGGTTTAAGTAATAGGTTTAGGTTTAGGTTTAGGTTATATGTTATAGCTTTAGGGAATTGATAATAGGTTAAGGTTTATGTTTAGAAAATCGGGTTCAAGTTCGGGATTGGGTTTAGGTTTGGGTTTTCAAGTTTAGGTTTAGGTTTATATTAAGGAGTTGAGATTAGGATTCGGTGTAGGTTTATGTTTAGAGATTTGAGAATACATTTAAGTTTTAGGTTTAGGTTTAGGTTATAGGTTATAGGCTATACGTTATAGGTTAAGGTTTAGGTTATAGGTTAAGGTTTAAGTTTACGTTTTAGGTTATAGGTTTAGGTTTAGGTTTTAGGTTTAGGTTATAGGTTTTGGGATTTGAGAATAAGTTTAGGTTATAAGTATAAGTTTAGGTTATAAGTTTATGTTAATGTTGTAGATTATAGGTTTAGGTTTAGGGATTTGAGAATACATTTAGGTTGTAGGTTTAGGTTTAGGTTTTACGTTTAAGTTAAGGTTACAGGTTTAGGTTATAAGTTTAGGTTTAGGTTATAAGTGTAAGTTATAGGTTTAGGTTAGGTTATAGGTTAAGGTTTAGAGAATTGAGAATAGGTTAAGGTTTAGGTTTAGGAAACTGGGTTCAGGTTCGGGTTCGGGTTTAAGTTTGGGTATTCAAGGTTAGGTTTAGGTTAAGGAGTTGAGATTAAGATTAGAGTTTAGGGTTAGGTTTAAGGATTTGAGAATACATTTAGGTTTTAGGTTTAGGTTTCGGTTTTAGATTTAGGTTAAGGCTATAGGTTTAGGTTATAGGTCTAGGTTTAGGTTTAGGTTTAGGTTATAGGTTATAGGTTATAGCTTTAGGTAATTGAGAATAGGTTAAGGTTTAGGTTTAGGAAATTGGGTTCGGGTTCAGGATCGGGTTTAGGTTTAGGTTTTCAGGTTTAGGTTTAGGTTAAGGAGTTGAGATTAAGATTAGGTGTAGGTTTAGGTTTAAGGATTTGAGAATACATTTAGGTTTTAGGTTTAGGTTAAGGTTATAGGTTTAGGTTAGGTTTAGGTTTAGGTTATGTGGTTTTCTGGTCAAATTTGATGTCGGATTCGGTCGATTTTTGGTCATTTGAAAGGTACTTTAGTGTTCTTTCATTCTTGACTGTAATCGTCATATTCTGAGACCACTTGATCATCTGTATGTGGGATCGCAGTCGTCGGTCCTGAATTTTTTCTTCATCTCCTTGTCTAATAGTAACCCTCATAACTCTCTCTTCAGAGGTTGAATTTTGACTATTTCAAGTTCATTGAAATTGTAACTTGTCAAGCTTCCAAATGGGACCTGAATTGCCTAATTCAGAGATCGTTCGATATCTCAAAAGCACGTTGGAACTCTTCAATCATCATTTTTCAATATGGATTGTTAATCTTTCCAAATTGCGCGATTCGATGGAGACGCCTATAACTCCATCATTTGATGTCGGATTGGGTCGATTTTCTGTCATCTAAAAGCCACTTTAGTGCTCTTTCATTCCTAACTGGAATCATCGTATTCCGAGACCACTTGGGTATCCGTAAGTGGGATCGCAGTCGTCGGTCCTGAATTTTTCCTTCATCTCTTTGTCCAATAGTAACCCTCATAACTCTCTCTTCAGTGGTCGAAAATTTTCGTCAGTAAAAGTGGTTTTGTGCTTTTTACCGACGAAAATTTTCGTCGGTAAAATTCTTACCGTGAAAGTTTTCAAAATAGCGCGAAAATTTTCTATCTTAAAATTATAATGGTTTTATTGATGAAAATTTTCATCGGTAAAAGCATTATTACGGACGAAAAAAATTTCATCGATAAAAGTGTTGTTTTACCAACGAAAAAAATTTCGTCAGTAAAACAATCCTTTTACCGACGAAATTTTTTTCGTTGGCAAAAATTTTGTCAGTAAAAGCACTGTTTCTTGTAGTGTTAATTTTTAAAAGTAAAATTTCAAATAAACTTTTACCCGAAGAGTCCTACCATGATTAGGAGTTGTTTCTATATAATTAAAAAATAAAATAAAAAAAATCTAAAGCTCATAAGGTTAGAAAATATTAAAAATTTTGAGATTACTAAAAATATTAAAATTTTCTTAAAATTTTATTTTTTGAGCTGAAAGTATGCATTTTTTGACGAAACGGACAAACATGACCCTCTTTGTGGGTCGATTCAACTTGGATGGCCCGTTACAGATTGATAGGATATGCGCCGATATCCGGATCAAAAGTTATGATCAATTTACGGTCCACTTTCTTTTGGTCCAACCATGCTAGGAATGTATCTATGTCACGTTTTATATCGCGACATATATTAATTAACTATGAGTAAACCCAACTCGACAGTGCAACACACCATCACCAAGTCACAATCCCAACATCGGATTGGTTGAACAATTGAAACCTATGATTCGTGGACACTTGTTAGTGAGAATCGGAGTACTGTTGGATAGTTTTCATTTTGAACCACCTAGTAAATGTCCACCAATCTGATATGAGACAATTAAATAAGCTTAACTTTTGTTTCATGATAACTCCGTATCATTTTTTTACTTTGCCAAAAGATTGTTGTCCACATGATATTCCAAATCATGGAGTAGGTTTCTAACTTTCTAACTACATACAAGTGGCAGAGTGATGTCTCAATCGGGACTGTCCATCTAGTGGGCCCTTGTATAGATTGGATGATCTTAGCCATCTGGAAACTGGCCTTCAATGGCTTGCGGTCAACATTAATTGCCAGAAAGGGACGAAAAGTAAAGCCTCAGATAAGTGTTATTTTAAGGTGGACCATCTATAATATATAGAAATTGGTGGCCTCCCATTGATAGAATCAAATCAAGTAAGAGGTCATGAAAATTTTCAATAGAGAGGTCTCCATTCATGCGGGGGATTACTTGAACAGAAAAAGATTTGAGGGAAGCAAAGAACATTTGATTACCTATACACATTATTGCATATTCATACCTAATTTCTAATTATTTTAATTAAATCAGAAATTTTCATTTTTCAAAATATCGACATTTTGTTTCTTTGATTGAATTTTTAACTATTGAAAACTGCATATAAAAACTTATCAAGTTCCAGGAAAGAGGAAATATGAACTGATTCTATCTGATCTCCACCACACTTCTGAGAATCATCCTTATTTGGTGACCTTTGCAAAAGCGAGTTAAGCCATTAGATCCACGTCGTGCTCATCATCATGTTCCATTTGGGTACTGATGTCACATTGGCCGCGTCTACACGTCAGGTGGAGCACCTTCCACGATCTTTTCTAAGGATGCCGCTTGAATGATTGACGGGCCTATTTTGAGCTGGGCATCGAGTCGAGTCGGACCGAGTTAAGGCTGACTTGACTCGATCCAGTTTTGAAATAGGCTGGACCCGAACTCAATCCGACTCGGTGCCAACTCGACCCAACTCGGATCGAGTTCGGGTCATGCCTATTTCAAATCCCCGTGCCAAAATCCTTATTTCTGTCACCTGAATCCCATTTCCGTTGCCGGAATCCCAAGCCCGACAGAATCCTCATTGTCATCGTAGAATTCCTTATTTCCAGCTACCGACAGGTGAGAATACCTCCAACACAACAAAACCACTTCGACGAGGCCCGTGCCATCAACGTCAGCCTCGTCAAAAAAAGTAACAAGGGGAATAGAAAGAAAATGGGACTTAAGTGGCCTAGTACGACTGTCTAGCCAGCCAGCGCGGTGGGCAGCAAGCCCCGCTGCCCGGCACACAACAGCTAAACCCGCACAACCGCGTGCCTGTACCATGCCCGTGCCCGCGCATCTTTTGAGCCAGCACGGGTCCCGCGTGGCAGTTTCCCGCCCCACGCCCCCGCTGCCCGGAGATTCTTAGATTTGACTTTAAAATTTTATTTTCGAAATGAAATTGTGAAAAGATAAAATCTATCCAAAATTTGAATATCTTTCATTGCGTCAAAATTACGCAATATCACAGGATTTTCAAATTCTCTGTTTTATTTGTCAAAATGATAACAGGCTTGAGACTTAGCTGCCACCCGGATCCAGCAATGTGGGTGCGACCTTGATTAGTGGAGCCACCTGGAGGTAGGCGTTGTATACCTATACATGCCGTCCATCCATTTTGTCAGTTCATTTTAAAGCACAGGCCCAAACACGTAGCAGATCTAAATCTCAGGCGGACTGTATCATAAGAAATAGTAGTCGTTAAACGGTCACCATTAAAACCTTCCTAGCGTCTACCATAACATTGTCATAATATTGTTTGCCATCCAATTTGTTGATAAAGTCACACAATTTGGATAAATGGAAAACACAAATATCAACTTGATTAATACTTTTCTAACCCAAAAAAGTTTTTAATGGTTAAACACCACTGTTTTTTGTGGTGTGGTCCACTTGATAGTTGGATCTACTTCATTTTTTTGAACTCATGCCCTAAAATGAGCTGGTAAAATAGATTGACGGACACATGACTAGATCTGGGATCACAGCTAAGTCGCATTCCTTGTCGAGTAGACGACAAGGTTAAGGGCCTGTTGGGCCGGGCAGATTGGATGGGATTGGATGGTATTAGAGTGGATTGCATAGATTTCAAGGTAATGATAGCTGCATCAGTGAATTGGTGCAAGATCTATGTGATTGCTATATCCTAAGATTGCAATATCCGGTCTATCTGGCACGCCTGGCCAATCCCGGGATTAAACCTGCCAATCTCTTTCAATCCCTCGAACCAAACACGTCCCAGGCAATTTTGAAGGGATTAGGGTGGATTGGATGGGATTTAAAGGTAATGATGGTGATGTCAGTGGATTGTCTTAAGATCTATGGGATTGCTATATCTCGGGATCAGGTTCTTGTGCTCTTTGGCACACCTGGCCAATCTCGGGATCTATCTTCCAATCCCAGCCAATCTGCTCGGCCAAACAGGCCCTAAAAGGACTCTGTGACTCCACCAGATTCATTTGACCCTGACTCAAGTCACAACTGGGCCACAGCATGGCTGAATAGGCATTCAGCCCATACATGCTTGTGTGGGAGTGACTCGTAGTGTTGAATCATATCTGATGACCGAGTCTGAGTCGACTCAGACGAGTCACACTAGACTTGTCCGAGACTTAAATCCGTAGCAGTTAAGGATCCGAAAACGGAAACATGTCACATGATTCCATTTTTATCCACCCACATGATTGAGAATCAACAGTGCTGGAAGTTGGAACCCTCACAAAAAAGGGAGTAAAGGGGTCCAATGCTCAAGTGGAGCATCTGAGCCATTGGAACCACCATGTGTTCATCACATTCCAATCTGGACCGTTCTGATTGTTGACCCTGCCTTGGATGGCCCACGGTTCAAAAATGAGATTGGATTTGATTATTATTTTTCTAACTTTATACCTGTTGAGTCTTGTCTGTTAACCAGTTTATTTTCTACTTGGATTTCAGGCCTCTGATAGTATGGCAAGGATCTCACAACTGCTCTGGTTCCATAAAGGTAATTGCTTATGATGTATAGGTCTCTTGTAGGGGGTTTGGTCCTTGTCTTTCCCTTGTTTGCTGCAATTTTGGTCTATGTCAGTAAAGTTACAGGTGATATGCTGCAAATTATTTTCAACCGTCCATGTTAATAGTAGCTGTGCAGCCCACCAATTGAGCCTTACATGAATATTAACGGTGTAGATGAAAGTGAACTAATTGTAATAACTAGATATGCATCATTTGACAGTGAAAATGGACCCCAATTCTACAGAACAGAACCCGTCCTAGTCACCTTCTTAACCCGCTCGAGTCAAAGTGTGTTGGTGGACCGAGTCAGTCGAGCCAAAGTCTCCACACCTTGCTCTGGTGGTGGTGGATGGCTATATATTTTTCTCTGAGTATTACCAGTTAAAGGGTATTAAGGTTATGGAAAATGTAAAATATCAATTGATTCCATCTTATCCACCACATGATTGAGAATCATCACTGTTTGGGAACTTTGAAAAAGTGATTTAAGTGGGACCCATGCTTACCAAATGGGCTGGATCAGGCCAGGTTTGTGGATGTCCCAATCTAGTCTATGAGCTAACCACAGTTGTCTGGACCAATCCAAGCTGAAAATCTCAACCCAAATACTCAGATTACAAATGATGAAAAAGTAGTTGGACCTTTAATTAATTTGATGAAACTCAAGTGGACATGATTAATAACTGGGCCCATCACTTTGATACAGATTCAATGGGCCTCAAAACTTCGACCTGTCCCAACCAAAAGGACTCCTTATCCTTGCTTTATTCCTACTTATCGTGGGATGGCCGGATTCGGATTCGGCAGTGACCCCTCCAATACCGAGGTCGGTATGGTCGGTGCTGCGGGCCCCACAATGATACATATGTTTTATTCATGCAGTCCATAGCTCATTTTAGGGAATTAGCAAAAGATGAGGCAGATTCAAATTTCAGGTGGACCATACCATAGGTGGTGTTTGAACGCCCACCATTAAATACTACTTGGGGGACAAGAGTTTTGGATCAAGCTGATATTTGTTGTCTACTATCATCTAGGTCTGTGTGATCTATAAAACATGTTGGATGGCAAATAAACATATATTAAGTGGGCCCGAGGAAGTTTTTAATGGTGGGAATTCAATCACCACTGCTTCCTGTGGTGTGGTCCACCTTAGATTTGGATCTGCCCCATTTTTGGGTTATCGCCCTAAAATGAGCTGGAAAAATGGGTGGACAGCATGGACAAAAAACATACATCATGGTGAGGCCCACCGCACCAACCAATAACGAGACCTCCGTACTGAGGTGTACCTGTCAAATTTGAGTCTGGGACGGCCCGTGGGACTTGAATTAAAGACCCACCTAACTACCTTACCCAAAATATTCTGTTACACCTACCAAGAAACGAATCTTTGAAGAGCCAGTATAGATGAATATGTCAGAGACCCTGTTCACCATGCAATTGGCAGGAAATATAATTATCGGGACCGTCCTGATTATGGACCCCACCTTGGATAGATTCTATGTTCCTTTCTCTGACTTTTATTCCATTTTCCTGTTTAGTATTGCCCGTTAGCCATATTTTACTTCCTAGTTGGATTTTAGGCCTGTGATAGAATGGCCAAGATACCACAATTGATGTGGTTTCAGAGGCGTGGACCGTCCATAGAAAGACCCACCAATGGACAATTCAGATTCTTACTTATACTTTCACAAATTTATATTAGAAAGTAAAAATATGTTCAATGACTATATTTTTAAGGATACTTAAATAATCCTCTATTGATATTATAAGAAGCCATTCTTCACAAAAATAATAATAATAATTATTATTATTATTATTATTATTATTATTAGTCTTTGTTAGAACTTAAAAGTCGAGTTTCGTGTTTCTTACAAATAAGGAACTTTTCTTTTTGTGCTGAAGGAGAAAAGTTTGCTAAAGAATTTCTGAGCAAAGACAGTTGCATGTACTGCCTATCTGCTCAATAGGTGTCCGTCCAAGAGTGTCAGATTCCAAACACCGTAAGAAGCATGGAGTGGATACAAGCCGAGCGTAGCGCACCTTAAGATCTTTAGGTGTGTCACCTACGCTCAAGTTCCAGAAGTGAGAAGAAAAAGCTTAATGATTGTGACGAGAAGTACATCTTTATCGGCTACAGTGAAGAATCAAAAGCGTACAAGCTTTATAACCCACTAACCAATAAGGTGGTGGTAAGTAGATATGTAGTGTTTTGTAAGGAATGATCCTGGAAGTGGAACCAAGAAGATTCGGCCAAAGAAAGTCAGGTCGAGGCCGAAGAATATGACAAAGAGAGGTATATGAATTAGGAGCAGATACACACATCACCCCTTTCGGATCACAGAAGTGCAGGAGTACGTTCCATCTCCCCTGGAAGCACTTCATCAAATTAGAATTCAGCTAGCACATCTTCATCTGATTCTCCTTCACCCTTGGCTCCTATAAAAATGAGAAGTCTCAACGACATCTACGCAGAAATTGAGGAAGTGAATTTACTCTGCCTGTATGCGGACCACGAGCCTCTCACATTCGAAGAGGCTGTGAATGAAGAATGTTGGAGAAAGACCATGGAAGAAAAGATTCAAACCATTGAAAAGAATCGAACATGAGAGCTGACCTCACTCCCTAAAGGCCAGAAGACCATTGGTCTCAAATGGGTGTACAAAGTCAAGTGGAATGCCGATGGTAAGATCGAACGATATAAGGCAAAGCTCATATTAAAATGTTACAAATAGAAATATGAGGTAGAATATGAAGAAGTTTTCGCCTCAGTTGCTTACCTTGACACTGTAAGAATGATTATCTCCCTTGCAGCTCATCATAGTTAGATAATCTACCAACTAGATGTGAAATCCACATTCCTAAATAGAGTACTCGAAGAAGAAGTCTACATTGACCAGCCTGAAGGCTTTATCATGTAAGGGGAGGAACACAAGGTGTATCGGTTGAAGAAAGTCCTGTATGGGTTGAAGCAAGTTCCCCGTGCTTGGAATGTACGGATCGACGACTATCTTCAAGAGAATGGTTTTGTCAAATGTCCGTATGAGCATGCCGTCTACGCAAAGAAGAATGCCCGTGGTGATATGCTTATAGCTTGTTTATATGTTGATGATCTGTTATTCATTAAAAATAGTCAAACGATGTTTGAAGAATTCAAGTAGGCTATGTTCAAAGAGTTTGAGATGACTGATAGTGGATTGATGTCCTTCTTCTTGGGCATTGAAGTGAAGTAACAAGTCAGCGGCATTTACATATCCCAGAAGAAATACACAAAGGAACTTCTTGAGAAGTTTCAGATGGTCAACTTTAAAGCTGT
This sequence comes from Magnolia changhungtana, assembly GCA_030180095.1. Taxonomy (NCBI): domain Eukaryota; kingdom Viridiplantae; phylum Streptophyta; class Magnoliopsida; order Magnoliales; family Magnoliaceae; genus Magnolia; species Magnolia changhungtana. The sequence continues at coordinate 7,522,270 of JASAUF010000447.1, read as the reverse complement.
AAATACACCTGTTACAATAGGCCTGAAGCTCACAAAAGATGGAGAAGGAAGAAACATTGACTCAACTCTATTCAAGGGCCTAATCAAAAGCTTAAGGTACCTCACAATCACTAGACCAGATATAGTCTATAGTTTTGGGCTTCTAAGTCGTTATATGGAAGCCCCCAAAGAGTCACACTAGCTAGCTGCAAAACAAGTACTGAGGTATATCAAAAGGACTATTGAATTTGGTCTCTTTTATCTGTACGATGATGAGGCGATGTTATATGGATACTCTGATGGTGATTGGGGTGATGACCAAGATGAAAAAAAAAAAGCACTATGGGCTATGTTTTTTATCTTGGGTCGATGACATTCACATGGAATTCAAAGAAGCAGAGTGTGGTCGCCCTGTCCACATGTGAAGCTGAGTACGTAGCAGCTTCATCCACTGTATGTGAGGCAATCTGGCTAAGGAATCTGCTAAAGGAGCTGAAGCATCTATAGGAGGAATCCACTGTTATATACAAGGACAACAAGTTGGCAATCGAACTTGCCAAAGATCCTGTTCAACATGGAAGGAGCAAGCACATCGACACAAGATATCACTTTCTTACTGATCAAGTAAAGCAGAAATTGGTTAAGCTGGAATACTGTTACACCACCGAACAAGTGGCAGACATCTTCACTAAAGCATTGCCGATTGACACATTCAGGAGACTTAGATCAATGCTCGGAATGAAGCCTTTGGTTTGAAGGGGAGTGCTGGACATGATGGTGGATTTGTGCAAATCCAAAACCGTGTGAGAACCGTGTATGCTAGCTATGTGTTGAGATTTTTTTTCTAAGTTTAGAGTGTTAGCTGGGTTAAGATAATAGTAAATATCTTTTCTGAATTTTTTCTATGTTTAGCTGCTCCTATGAAGCATCTAGATAGGGATATCTTAGTCATTTCACATAAGGAGAAAAGCCTATAAAAGGCACAATTGTCTTCGTTTATTACTCAATTCAAAATATAGTAGTTCAGCTCTCTTCCTCTTCCAAGTTTCTGTTTTCTGTTCTATGGTGCATTTTGCCGATATGTTGGGCCTCGTATTATGTATACATTGTTAAAAAGAAAAATCGAAATAAAAATCTTAGATACTGAAAAAATAAACTAGAAAATTTAGAATCAAACTGAGGCATATATTAGATATGATGCCATTAAAGCGTGATGAGCCACTAGTGCCTTTACAGCCATACTGCCTCATTGCTTAGATGTGCGCCAACCTGTGTATACCCAATCTCTCTATCTCACTCTCTCTCTTTCTCTCTCCTCTTAGTACGCTAATCACAAGAGATTATAAATTCAAAAAAAAAAAAAAAAAATCATCTCAAGTAATAGGATACAAATGAAAATTTTCTTTTTCAAACTTTTCAAAAGCTCTTAAGGGAAAACCTATTTTTTTTAATTTTGAATTCAAAAAATCATATGCATTTATTATTTGTTTTAACCACCACTACATGAACTCTCAACATAAATGGCATCCAACCCATCCAGCAGGTCATCCACCTAACTATTGGATGCCAAAAAAAAAAACGCAAATGGAATTATTAGGTTCTCCAGACAACCCAAAAAGCCTTCAAGTTCAAGTGTCTGCAGCATCTGATAGTTGGCTCAATTAAATTTTTGGGGTCAGACATTTTCATGGTGGAGAGATCATGCAAAACAGAGAGAGAGAGAGAGAGAGAGAGAGAGAGAGAGAGAGAGAGAGAGAGAGAGAGAGAGAGAGAGAGAGAGAGAGAGAGAGTTTAATATGCATTATGGTAGGCCTACACATCAACTACTAGATACCTATGAAATAGGGGTAAAACAGTCATTTTCGCAAAGTTAACAATGCTTAGATCATGGGGGAAAATCTGCAAGAAATAAATCAGAGGGTGAGGTACTTGCAATAAGGCAAGCTAGAGGGATTGTATTTACAATTTTCAAAGCCACAGAAAGGTGTTTACATTTAATCCTGAGAGCCCATAGAAATCGGGTTTTTTAGCCCAAACAAGGCCATGCATGACTCATTTCCTTAGCTTAGGAACACAAAACAAAGACCACAGTTTTCTATTAGGCTTTTCTCAACAAGTCCAACCAGCCCAATGGGCTTTTGGATTGGACGGACTACATATAGATTGGGACTTCTTTACTTGGTCCATTGGATTTTCCAGCTTCATCTATCCATCAGACGATGTTTGAAGTCGTCCGCCTGCCCACAGAATATGTTATCGATAGCGTGCCCTCTTCCGAAGATCCGTCTCAATTGATTGTGCCCAACCCAGCCATTCGAATGTTGTTCGTTTCTGAAAAGTAAAGCCAGGTTATCAATCGAGTTTGACATCAGGCCTAATGATTTGGAACCCATCAGGTTGAGTTCGGGCGTAGTTCAAGGCCCAGTACAATAAATTAAGAAGATCCAATTATCAGGTGGACCATATTCCAGGAAACTGGTGATTGAATACCCTACCATTAAAAAATTCTTAGGGCTCATTAATGCATCCGTAGCTTTTAATTGCCATCTAATATGTTGATGAGTTCACATAAGCCTCAACGAAGAGGAAAAACAAATATTAGCTTGATCCAAAAACTTGTGGACCAGTAATGATCTATATATCACCACTATTACCTACGGTGTGGTCCACTTCATAATTGGATCTGCTTCATTGTTTGGATAATTCCCTAAGATGATTTGAAAAACGGATGATGGGGTCAATACAATAATAAATAATTAAATAAAAATAAAAGATGAGAAAAGGTGAGAAACTTGCTTTGATCCCGCTCACCACCATTAGATGTAGCCGATTTTTTTGGCACACAGTATCGTAAATGAACCTGGTGGTGCATGCAATACATTGCATAACCATATATTTTTCTTTACAAACGAAGAAAGATATAAATCATACAAACCATACAACACATCCCAACATAGTTGTAATTCAATCCGGTAATATTAAACAAAAAACTAATACGTAAGCTTCCTGGAGTTTGAAGCAATGATATGGCCCCACTTATTCTTTACAAAGCTCTCAAATTTCTTAAACTCGGCAGGTGTGTCGATGCAACCGTTGTTATTGAGGTCGGCGTTCCTCATAGCTCCGAAGGCCCTCATGTTGGGAAACCAAACCTGGAGATGGCGGAGTGCGGTAGCCAGCTCTTCTTTGGTTATAATACCGTCGCGGTTGGTGTCTATGCTTTTGATCCAGGCCCTTATTTCTTGGATCGTTGGATCAGGCAGAGAAGCATGATCAATTGGGCGATGAACAGGCATGCTGCACTTCTAACGTTTGCCAACTAAAACAAAAAAACAAAAAGAAATTAGTTTCACCACGATGAAACAAAGCACCCTAAAATTGGCCTGTTTATAGAGTAGGGGTGCGGTCGGTGGTGTGTGTTTCACACCATTCCTCCTTTATTCGTTTATTTCACCACGAAACCCGAAATATTCCATACTTATATCAGGTGGGCCCATCTGTTTAGAGAGAATTTTTTAGATGTGCATCGTCCGCAAGTAATTAACCTTATGCACACTCTCCTGCCAGGGAGATTCGCTAACGACACACACGATGCTCAAAAACTCTATGGGGCCCACCCTAATGTATATGTTTTATTCACGCTGTCCATTATTTTGAAATATCATTTTTGTATATGAGCCCAAAAAAGAAGGAGATTGAAGGCTCAAGTGGACTACACCACCAGACGAAGTGAGGATTGAAAGCTTACCAGGCCCACCGTCATGTTATCTGACATCCAACCTGTTCATAAGGTTACATAAACAACGTCAGCTTGATCTAATACTTCCGTGCCCCTCGAGTAGTTTTCAAGGTTAAGCTTCAAATCCCCACCGCACCTGGTGGTGTGGTTCACAATCAATCTCTCTCTCTCTCTCTCTCTCTCTCTCGGATCATGGGCTAAAATGGTCATTCATCATATTCCACTTGGTTAGTTGTTTGTTGAAATATGACTATTGCATTTATTTTCATTTCGAACTGTGCAATACGTGTCCACCAATCCTATGGGTAGATAATCAAATAAGCATTATTTTTTGTTCATGATAGGTTTGAATTATGTCACAACTTGCACAATTAATTTACTTTGAATTACTTGTAAGAAACGTATGCAGCTTCTAAGTAATTTCAAAGTATGTGCTTATCACCCATCACCTTCTGGAAGAATATGGAATGTTTGTCCTAGTTCACCGGTTCTTGCCATGTTTTTCCTACTTTATTGGTTCTTATATTCCTTCTTATCTCAGCATTCTGGAAGACGCGTAGGTTGCTTTTGGCAAAAATATTCGATAGCCACCGTGGAGGGATATCATGTGAGTTGACAGACAGAGAGTACGGCAGAAACCCTCCTCACTGTACAAGCGTCGGAGACATGTACTTCTAATATGGACCACACACACAAATTACATGGGCACTCATATCAATGTTGAAACAGAGCCTGTCTACGACTGAGTCATAGAGGCAAACTCCGATTGATGAATTAGTAATCAGGCCTTTAGATCGATGAAATAAAGGTGGACCAAATTAATAACTGGCCCCAAACTTAATCCAAATCCAATGGGCCGGCCTCAAGGCTTGGACCAGACCCAACACAAATGATACTAGAGAATGGATACGTTCATCTACGTCTCCTTTCTTCATTCAACCTGATAGTGGGACAGCCCATGGGACCCGGAAAGACCTGTCTAATTGCCTTTGACAAAATATTCTACTACACCTACGAACAAATGAATTTTTGAATAGCCGGTGGAGATGAATCTGGTAGAGACCCTCTTCACCATGCAAGTCGCAGGAAATATAATAATGGGGACCTGATTGTGGACCCTACCTAGGATCCAATGGTTCAAAGTGTGATTTGAGTTTATGTTCCTTTCTCAAACATTTCTTCATTTTCCCTATTAATTAAGTGCTGCCCATTGGACATATTTTGTTTCCTAGTTGGATTTAGGCCTTTGGTAGAACGGCTAGGATCTCATAATTGATGTGGTTTCAGAGGCATGGACCGTCCATAGAAGGACCCATCAATGGATAGTTCAGATTCATACTTATCCTTTAACAAATTTATATTAGAAAGGAAATTTTTTGTACAATAACTCTACTTTTAAGGCTATTTTACTTAAATAACCCCTTATTAATGTTATAATAAGCCATTTTTTTGAAAAATAAAAATAAAAATTAATAATTGGTTTATCCGAGCCATTGATTTAAGTTCCTCCATCATGGATGAAACATGCCCCAAAAATATCTCAAATTGGAAGATCCGAACTATCAAATCTTTTATCTTTTCTCCATCAAATGTAGAATGTAGACTGTTAGTGCATCTCATCTTAACCGTGTATTTACATGCCAATGTATGGGATAGATTTGACCAAATGGAGATTTTTTTGGGGCATGATTCATCCGGATGAGGCTGTCAGATCAATGGATTGGACAATCCAACCATGGCCCACACATTATAGATTGCTTACCAAACAGGATACTCTGCGCCTCCTTTACACAAAGGAATAACGGTAAAAATCTCTATACTATTTCATGACAATGCTAAACACTTCCCCTCTGCATACCATGTACTTTCTTCACCCACTAACTAGACAATATACATGCTAAATGTTGTCCGATGTCTTTGATCAGTATATGGAACAGGGTTCGATTGATCGACTACTTGGCTGTTTAATTGAGTGAGCCTAAAATTTTACAGATTAGTCGTCGAACACTTTTGGACAATCTCGATCGATCAAACTATCAATTGATCAATCTACAAAATTCAAAAAAAATATGTGAAAACTCTCAGAACACTTTTGAGCATGTTCGATTAATCGAACATATGTAATCGATTGATCGAGGACCACTCGATTGATGTCGATCGATTGATGCTTAGATCGACGGCATGCCTAATTTTACATAATTGTACAATTAGTTTCTTATTATAGGTGTTATTATATATATACGTATATACATATATACATATATATGGGTGTAATTGCAAGATTAGAGTATCCCAATCAGGGATTAAAGGTTTCTAAGGTTTGGAGAGGAAAAAACGAGAGATTTCTGACATTGTAAGTGATTTCATGTCTTATACTTTCATTTTCATAATGATTCATTGTTGTTTTATACCGTGGTTTTTTCTCGCAAGTATTTTCCACGTAAAAATAGTTGTATTTATGCATGCTTTGTTTGCATTTACTTTTATCATTGTGTGATTCGTATCAGGGTTTACTTCTGTGGCCTCCCAACAAGTGGTCTCCGAGCTATACGTTGGGAATCCAATTTTGAATCTAAAATATGTTGATGAAGAGATCGAACATAAAGTATGAAATGAAAAAGTTTACCAGTAAAAATAACTTTTAACTATAGAAGGTGAAAATGAGAGACCTTTTAATTCAGCAAGGCCTGCAACATGTACTCCTTAGTGCAGCAAAGCGTCTGAAAATTACGAAGGACAAAGAGTGGGAGAAATCGGATGAGAGCGAAAACCTTAGTTCAACTATGTCTAGCGGATGACAACCTCCCGCACAATATGTGTTGATGACAAAATCTGGACCACCCTCCACTCCATGCGATGCTCCTCGAATGGACCCTGGCCCTACACAAAGGGTGAGCAAAGGAGACCCTGGCTAAGCCGGGGGACCCTCCGATGCCTAAGTCAGGTCAAGGGAATCGGGGTCTAAGTTGAATTGTAGAGGGAGAGTGCGAGATATTTCGTACCTATAGCAATGGAGTCCTCATGTATTTATACCTGACTGTAAGATGGTCTGGGTTCGTTAATCACGACACGATTCACTCAATCAGGGAGATTTTTGGATCATGGAGATATTGCACGTAATCTCAGGATCATGTACCATATCATACACATCGTGCGTATCTGCGAGCGAAGTAACCGGCCGCGTTCACTTATGGTAGTTTCTAAGTTCGGCTCGAGGAGCGCCCGCCTCAGAATCTGAACTCGGCTCGATCTTTCTAACAAAAGGTCTTGATCAGAGTGATTATGGACCTTCGTCGGACCATATCTTCTTTTGTAATCCGAGCCGAGCTGGTAGTCACCCATCCGATCGGACCAGCATGACACTCGACCTTGGGATTACAAGGGGCTCAGATCTTTCCATAACAAAAGCCCCCCACTCTTCGAGGTCTGCTAAGGACTTGGAGAGTAAACATATGGAAGATCAAATGCCTCATCCGCCGACTCTTCCGTGCATGCCAAAGTTATTACATTTTGAAAGTTCACGCTCTTAGGGTTTCCCGCCTACGGGTCCACGCTTGGTAGACGCGCGGCGACAGTTAAGATTTCGAATTACCGTCCGCCTATGATCCGTTGCCACATATACCTGGAGTAGTGTGCTCAACGGAATCCTTCCTTATTCAGGCGTCGCTTCGTTTATTCGAATCACATCGCTCGATGTCAGAGGTGTACCGCCGGACAAAGTCTGAGTCAATGGTATGTAGCCACGTCAGCTCCTAGGTCGGCTCACGACGATTCAGCTGTAGCCATTATAGCTGGTCATTAATGCAGAGATCTGGTGAGATCTATATAAACCCTTCTTTGAAGATTTCGGTTCACTTTTGCGCTTTGTGTTTGAGTTAGTACAGGAGGAGGCGATTCCAGCCAATTAGGGTTTTCCCTTAGGTGATTCCAACCGGCAGGATACTTCCAGCAGGAGCGATTTCCGGTGATCGTCCAGTGAGTCCCCTTGCATTTTTTTCTATTCTTTCTTCTTAAGATGTCGTCCGACCTGGACACTGTTCGGGATTATAATGACGACTCCGTGTTAGGGAGCTTTGGTAATGGGAGAGGGGCCTCTGAAGGCCCCTATGAAGCTGTGCCTTTATTTCCTCTCCCCCCGAAAGCAGAACGAGATGGGGGCTCGGACTCGTAGGGCTGGCAAAAAGAAGACCGCTCGAGCCCCAGGACAATGACTGCCGAGGTTACTGAGATGCCCGTGAGTGGGCGGACCCGGAGGTAGCCCAGGAGGCTCTGTGCTGTAGGAGTCTTAAATGGCATGGATCAACTCGGAGTATCAGATCCCGGACTCCGTAGGATAAGGGCCCCCTAGCTCCTTGACACTGCCGGTGCGCCTGCTGAGGGAGAAGTGGCCATTTTTCTCTGTACACTGCAATGCGGGCTTCGACTTCCTCTGCATCTCTTCGTCTGAGCCATTACAGCCCACCTCGAACTAGCTCCCGGACAATTTACCCCCAATGCCTGGAGGGTTTTAATATCTTCCTACATTATCTAGCGTCAAGTTAGGAACTCAGAGCTGACCCTTACGGAACTGATGAGCTTATACTTGGTCAGGCATGATATTCAAGAGCCATGGTATTAATTCGCGACTCGTGGTAGCAAAGGGTCGGGGCTGGTAATGAATCTCCAGTCCTCCAACAAGGACTGGAAGAATAAATGATTCTGGGCTGTGGGCGAATAAGAGGCACCAGCGGCAGAAGTGAGGACTCTGACGACTCGGGTTCCTACTTAATTTTCAAAGTCAGGTTGGACTGACGATTTCCTTTTTTCTGATGTCCTTTTTTGTTGCCTCAGTCAAACTGAGCTTGAGTTTTCTTTATATATTTTGCAAGGGGAACACCTCTCCTCGACTTAGCTCAAAAGAACCGCATAACAAAGGCTAAGGCCCGATCGGGAGAGCTTCGCTCCTGGTCGAACCTGATCACAGCTGCCAACCTTCATTGGTCTGGGCTTTGCAAGTCATCGCCTCTCCCGACATCTTTCAGTAAGTTTTCCTTCCGTTCCTTCTAGAAGAATCAGACTTATCCATTTCGTTGCTAATTTATTATTTTTTACGTAGGCATGGTGAAGGCGTCTGGTTCTCGGAGGAGGAAGGCCGCCCCAACGGCGTAGGAATTATTGAGGGCCGAGCCCCGGATGAAGACCACCGTTCGGATGAGGCGAGCAACTCTCGTGGAGAGGGCCCCTCAGCTCCAGTTTCTTTCGCTGCAGATTCAGCTGCGGCTTCCATCGCCGCAACTGCGATTGTGGTGCTTGCTGAAGTCGGGGTTCCAACAATCATTGTTCCAACTCCAGCTATCATTTTCCGACTTCGGCAACCATAACTCCTTCTCCAGCAACCATAACTCCTTCTCCAACAACCATAACTCCTTCCCTTTCGCCCACAGCTGTTCCCCCACTGAGGAGGCTTAGTTTGTAGTCGCGGCCCCCTGCATAGCCATTCATTCATCCTCCGAGTGAGAGGATGCCATTCGGATAGCCGATGCGATGATATCCCCTCATGAGGTAGGGAATGCCCTTGGGTCCAAGGCTAAGGAATCGGCCGGTAGCAAGACTGGGGCCGTAGATGAGGGAGGCTCAGCGCATGTGGGGACTAGCGGAGCAAGGTACGAGCCGGGCTTCCATATGTCTTGTTTGACTCACTGGGTGGCCAAACATGCTCCAGAAGAAGAGATCGCCAATCTGCTTTCCAAGTCGAATGACTCCTTCCTGAATGATCTGGCAGTGGTCTTTTACAAGGTATCCCCTATCTCCTCGTATTTCTTAACCTTCATTTTTTGTATGCACCTTCTTATTTCCTTGTCTTTGCTTTTATTTAGTCTGTTTTGAGGCTCCTCCTAGCCTGGGAGAGTGCGCGAGCATCGAAAAATATACGTCGAAGTGGAGGCACTCAGAGTTGAGGTGGGAGTCTTACGGGACGAGGCAACTCTCTTCCGATTGGAGCAGGGCGAGTTGCGTCGGCAGCTCGAAGATTGGAAGGCCAAGGAGCTTCGGCTATAGGAGGTCGCGATTGACCTCAAAGCTAGGAAGCTGCGACTACAAGGGGTCGCAGAGGACTTTAAAGCTCAATGCGACACTGCGACCGCCGAACTGGCCCTGGCCAGAGCTCATGCGGACTCGCTGGTTCAGGAGAACTCTCGACTGGGTGAGGCCCTTGATCGACTAAGGTCGAGGCGGCAGAAGAGCAGACCCGAGCTGTCGCTCAGGCAAGGGAGACTCAACGGGATGAGGACAAAGCTTCTCTGGTCGAGGAGGTGGTCGCAGCAATAGAATCCTTTAAAACTTCAAAGGAGAGGGACGCCGAGGCCACTAAGTTTTATGACCGCGGCTACGATGATTGTATCGAGGCGGTCTAGGGCATGTACCCGGACCTTAACCTTAACTCCTTGTTGTTTGAAGAAGCTGGAGAGATACCTGCTGACGAAATCCACTCGGATCAGGCCCCCGACGCCCGAGCTCCTCCTCCGTCTGCGTAGCTTAGATTATTTTTTCTCATTTTTTAGAAATAGTCAAAACTTTTTCTTTCTTATTACTCTTTGACCTTCTAGTAAAAGTTTATGAATGATGATTTTTCATATGTTAATCCGTAGTTAATTTTTGGATGTTAGCTATCGATTGTTGATTGCCGATTGTTGGTTGCCGAATTTCGCCAAGGCGTGGCCGTGCCAACCCTTTAGTGGTTCAGCTTCTTTCAATACTGCCTTATAAAGTTTGAGGCCTTTATAGCCCGTTTGTTGAGTCCAGACCCCTAAGGGGTCGGCCCGTCCCACAATTGGCGAGAACCTTCCACTTCACCTGTTAGTCCGTGAGCCGACTCTTATGTTGGGAGAGTTGGGTCAATTTTTTGGCTTTACCCCTGACTTAGAGGGGATGCCATGTAGAATTTTTATGCGATAATGTACTAATCTCTTCTTTAAGGGATTAGTTCATTGAGTCCACCCCTGTATGTAAGAGGTAACTTTTGCTTAGTAGATAATTTGTTCGTGTAGATGCGAAGAGGTAAATTTTATTAAGAGCCTTGAAGGTTTGTCACTCGGAGGCGTACATCTTGCTGAGGGCCTTAAAGGCCTGTCACCCGGGGGCATACATTTATTGAGAGCCTTAAAGGCTATTAGAAAGATGGAAAAATAAAATTCATAAAAAGCAAATATCCTTCTCTCTCTCTCTCTCTCTCCTCTTTCTTCTCTTTCTCTCCTTGGCCCTGGATCCGCTCCCCCTCAGTTCTCCCCTTCTCTGGGTCTTCTCAGGCCCTTTTATAGTTGTTGGAGATCGGCTGGAAGGCTGGAGTCGGTGGAGAGGTTGTCGCAACAGCTACGCATGCGCAGCGAAAGCTTTTTCACAACAAACTTCAGTGCCTTCAAACTCGCCACTTTTCTCGCTCAATTTCTAAAGAAACACCGTCTCTTAGGACGTTTTTGAGTGCTCTACATGATGGATGGTTCAAATCTGCCATATGATTAAAGATGGTGGGCTACAACCACCTGGAATTCCATTTTTCACGGACGTGCGTAAGCTTACGCACGTGACTCGCTGACGTGATCGTTGGGACCCACAGTAGTGTTTTCGGGGAAATCCACCCCATCCATTGCATTCCTCTCAAAATTTCGGTCAGGAGTAGTTAGTTTTGAATGCCCATTGACGTGGCCCAGAGAGGCAATCACGCTGAGATCTTTTTGAATGTCGCAGGGCAGCCTGTTTGTGGCCTTTGTATCGCACATATGTGTATGCATGGGCACAAACTATCAGCATTGTTTTGATGGGTTTTTCCCCCTCTACATTCTGGACGGTTTGGATCATTCGTATGGATGATGGAGGTGGCCCACCAGCGTCCGTAAAACGGACACTCGTCCGTTATGCAATAGGAAACAGAAGTTTCCTTTTTGAGAAGAAGACTCGGGTCAGCACCCGCTGACCGCCTTAGTCGGTTCGGTGCACAGCGCGAGCGTGTCTACTCTATGTACACACGTTGTACATATGGGGTCCACTGCAATGTTTCTAAGAAATCCAATCCATCCATTCATTTTTTCTCCCCATTTAAGGGGTTGATACCGAAGTTGAGGCATATCCAGATAGCAGGTGGGCCCCACTTAGGGAATTAAGGGGCTGATTTGTCCGTTTGGCCACTTTCCGAGATATCCAATCACTGAAATTTAATATGTATAGTTTATTTATGGCCCCAAGAAAATGTATGAAGTTTCAAGCCAATCGGATGGCGGGAACCCTGGGATCTTGCATTCTGGACCATTTTCAGGCCTCTTTAATGTGAACGGCTTGATTTTCTCTAATCCCTGGCATGTAAATCCGTCAATCTTGGTCCTCTGGAGTCCGTCCCTTCCTTTAGTGACTTCGAAGCATTAATTCCATGCTTGGAGTACTCTTTTTCAGCCCACGCTCCTAATTACTCCCTGTAACAAGAAACACAATTAAAATATGACATTAAACATGATCACATACGTAAAATCAAGTAATAACTGGGGTCTGATATACAATATTCGACCCTTATCACCTGATTAACTGACCCCTTCTTTACTGTCATCGCATAATATCTCCAAGCTTCTCGTTGATCGTCTCGGAGGTAGCCTATCCCACCCTCTGCAGGGAATTTCATCATGAGGTGATAAGTGGAGACGACTGCTCTCATTTTGTTGAGGGAAGGTCTGTCTAGGATGATGTTATGTATTGATGGTACATTGATAAGTAAGAAGTCCACCATGAGTGTAACTTGATGTTGTCCTTCTCCCGTAGTCATATGGAGGGAGATGACTCTCTCAGAGATTACTCTTTCTCCGACAAAGTCATACAGGGGGTCTTCACAGGTCTAAGATGAGACCTCAAAATCCCCATTCTTTCAAAGGCCTCGGAATAGATCATGTCAGCCGAGCTCCCGGTGTCGACCAAGATGTGGTATACCTTTTGATTCTCTATGGTCATGGTAACTACTAAAGCAACATTGTGCGGGTGTTGGATTCCACGTGCGCCTTCTTCTGTGAACGCCAGAGTGCATGGGCTGACCCGAAGTTCCTTTCTGGGGCGCTCGGTTAAATGGACGTAATGTTCCAGTTCAGACTTCCGGGAATGAGCTTTCCGCACCCTATTTGAATCTCCTCCACCGAAAGAGCCCCCAAAGATGGTGCGGATTTCAGTGGGCTCTTTCATGGCATTATTTGGTTGTTCTAGCTCTCTTTCTTCTTTCTAAACAACTTTTCCTTCCTTGGTGTATCGATGCAGGTGTCCCTTCCGAATAAGGGTCTCGATCTCATCTCTGAGATCGACGCAGTCAGCCGTGTTGTGTTCGTGGTCTCGGTTGAAGCAGCAGTATTTGCGCTTGTCTCGATGTTATAGATCGACTCTCATGGAAACAAGCCAATTCAGTAGCTTCTCTCCTCGGATGTCCAATAGAATCTGCTCGGCAGACGTGTTAAGGGGGGTGTAGGAGCAGAATTTTTCATCTGGCCTTCTTCTTACACGACGATCGCAAGGAACGCGGTCATCGGTCCCTTTGTTGGACGGCTGAGGTTTCTCGTTCCTAGGCCTCTTCCCCTTACCATTCGACTCTGTCACTTGAACACTTTTACTGGCATTGAAGAATTCATCCGCGTTGGTGTACTTCTGAGCTCTGATAATAAGTTTGGCCAGCATTTTCGGCGGGTTCTTTCCAATGGAGAAAGTAAATTTTCCTTCTTTTAGGCCACTTAATATGGCAGCGAGTGCCATTTTGTCATCGTAGTCTTCTACCAATAATGCTTCCTTGTTGAAGCGAGCGATGTAGTCTTTCAATGACTCCTTCGGCTCTTGCTTGATAGCGAGCAGGTGTGTGCTGGGCTTGCGACTTCTCTTACCACTTATGAACTGGGTAAGGAATAATCGGCTTAACTCTGCGAAAGAGCTGATGGAACTTGGTTTGAGCTGCTGGTACCAACTCCGAGCTGAACCCATGAGCGAGATTGAGAAGCTTCGGCACATCATAGCATCCGTCGCTGTCTGGATCTGCATCTATGAACGATAGGCTTCCACGTATTCGGATGGGTCTCCAGATCCGAAATATTGGATGATGGGAGGTATCCTGAACCTCTGCGGCATCACCTCGTTCATGATCTAAGAGGTGAAGGGAGGCTTGGTCTCTTCCATCATTGCCTGAATGGCGGTGGGAACTGATGTCAGCTGTTATTTCTTTTCCAGGGCTAAGAATTTATTGTTGAGCTTCACGAACTATTTTTCCCATGGGTCCTAGTTTTCTGCTATAGTCTCCTGGTTGTTTCCAATTTCTGGAGTTCTCCTCCCTCTCCTCCGTTCTAGCCTAGAGATCCGTCGGTGTCACAGGGCTGAGGTGACAGAACCATGTTTTGGAGCTTACGTGACCGTGTTCCCAGTCGAGGCTCGAAGTTGGGTCGGAGGAGGATTCTGATCCGAGAACGGCATTTGGGGGTGTTGAGGCACCTCGGGCCTCACACCCCTCGGCGCGGAGTGGGCTTCCATGACCGGACCTACTGGTTCAGGCACAGGATTTTCCTGAACAGGGTGCGATCGCGGCTCCTGTTGTTGCTTCATCTTGTTCACCTCATCACGTAGGGCTTGTATCTCGTTCTACATGGTGCGATATTTACTCGTCCAATTACCAGAACGCTGGGAGGGCCCTGGGGCTGATTCAGCGTGAAGTAGCGAGGAGAAGCGAGTTTGCTCATTTGGCTCTGGTTCCGCAGCTACCGCTTTCTTCTTTCCTTTAGTCATTATACTTGAGAACAAGAACCTGACTTTTTGTACCAGATTCCCACAGACGGCGCCAAAAATGTTGATGACAAAATCTGGACCACCATGCACTTCGTGCGATGCTCCTCGAATGGACTCTGGCCTTGCCCAAAGGGTGAGCAAAGGAGGACCTGGATTAGCCGAGGGACCCTCCGATGCCTAAGTTAGGTCAATGGAATCGGGGTCTAAGTTGAATTGTAGAGGGAGAGTGCGAGATATTCTATACTTGTAGCAATGAGGTCCTCATGTATTTATACCTAACTGTAAGATGGTCTGGGCCAGTTAATCACGGCACGATTCACTCAATAAGGGAGATTTTCGGATCATGGAGATATTACACGTAATTATAGGATCATGTACCATATCATGCACATCGTGCGTATCTGCAAGCGAAGTAACCAGCCACGTTCACTTATGGTAGTTTATAAGTTTGGCTCGAGGAGCGCCCGCCTCGGAATCTGAACTCGGCTCGGTCTTTCTAACAAAAGGTTTTGATCAGAGTGATTATGGACCTTCGTCGGACCATATCTTCTTCTATAATCCGAGCCGAGCTGGTAGTCACCCGTCCGATCGGACCAGCATGACACCCGGCCTCGGGATTACAAGGGGCTCAGATCTTCCCATAACAATATGCATATACCGGAGTAGGTTCGGCCTAATGGCATAGCTCCCCATTGGAACAAATTCACATACCCCCTGAGAATGGGCTCAAGCCTCATCCAAAACTCCTCTCTTATATGCTTGGATTTTTCTTCGGTCCTTTCTAATGTGGGACAAGAGATACTAAAACAAAAGACTTTTGAAAACAAGAAACGGTGGAGAATTTTGAATTTTTGAAACACTTTATCTTAAAATCTTTTTAAATCTTTTTAAAATACAATAATCCCTCACATGTTTTAAATTTAAAACAATTCAGTATAAAATAGAAGAATTGTTTAATAGTGTCGATGTCTATCTGACTTTAATCGACATTTAGAATAAGCAAGACAATTTACAAGAATCAAATGACTATCGGTCTTTAGCCTGACCCTTTAGGTGTAAACGCCTATACATGCTACTCACACAACTTATCCGATACAATTGGTTCTGCAGTTTGATGTATTTTGTTCATGCACCTTTATCTAAATTTTCATGAGTGCTCTAAAAAAAATGACTTATATACTCTCATAAGAAGCAGCCCCTCTTCCACAGTCATATAGGTGAATTTCATCAAGTATATAGAGCAACTTGATATACCGTCAAGTATCTTATTGTTTACCTATTGAACCTATTGCATGAGATTTCCACTTGTATAGGTTGGGTTGCCGACATTGGTAGCTCATTTAGTTAGGCTTGGCCTTATTCCCTTCAATGTTTTCATGACTAATCATTTAGATAGTCCTTTGGTTAGATGATTTATTAGATTCTTTTTTTAATAGTACAAAATCAACAATTATGACATCATCATTTAACAAGTGTCTTACAGTATTGTATCAGAGTCTAATGTGTCTACTTTTACAATTATATATTTTACTCTTGGTCCTTACAATAGCTACTTGACAATCACGGTGAATAGATATAGTGGACATAGGTTTTGGCCACAGAGGTATATTTATTAACATATTTCTAATTCATTCAACTTCTGATCCTACATTTTCTAATGTGACAAAGTTGGATAATTCCATAGTCGACTGAACGATGCAAGTTTGTTTCATAGACTTTCAAGATATTGCACCTACACCTAATGTGAAAACATATCCACTTGTAGTGATCCAATTGGCATCAATATATCCTTCTAACACAGGAGGATAATCGGTATAACAAATACTATATGCAAAAGTACTTTTCAAATATTTTAATATTTTATTCAATGCATTCTAATTATCATATTCCTGATTATGTATATATCTACTTAACGTAACTATTGTACATGCAATATTGGGTCTAGTATAGTTTATTAGATACATTAAGCTACTCATGAACTATTAAGGTGCACTTTAAAAAGTTTTTAATGATAGGATGGTTAATTACCACTATTTCTTACTATATAGTCCACTTGATAATCAGATCTGCTTCATTATTGGAATAAATTTCTAAAATGATTTGAAAAATTAGACGTACAGCGTAGATACACAATACAAGGTGAGCCCCACGGCAAGGGCCGTCTATGGTAAGACCAGGGTCTCACCTAATCCGCTCTCGATGCAAGGACTGTATCTCTGACACATGTACCAGATCAAGAGGGAACCATGCCCTGCCGTGTTACAAGGCTGCACGCCATTAAAACCCTTTGGTCTGTTGAATAATCCAAGTCAATGAAATTTGGATGTACACCTACGACAAAATCATATAAGATTATTTTTCAAAGTAACCATCCAATCAACAGTCCAAATCGATTACACTTGAAAGGTCAATCACAAATCAGGGCCACATTTCACTGAATTTAAAAATAAAAATAAAAAAATAAAAAAACCCCTCCGATTTGAACTTTAGGATAATTTTAAGCACTTTCTTGTGATTCACCACAATTGTAAACAATTCTAATTTGGTTTCGATTAATGCCAGTACCTGCCCTCTGCTAGACCGTTAGAAGAATCTGCCAAATGACGAAAACACCCAAAAACCTCCAAATGTATAAGAATTCATTTTGCCCATGTGTGGGCCCACCAGTGGGGTCACTCCACATAACTACTAGATGCCAAAAAAAATAAAGCTAATCCAATAATAATTAGGTAGTCCAGACACACCCAAAAACCTCCAAATTCAAGTGTTTGGGGCATCTAATGGTTGGATCAGCCTAATCAGGGTTTCACATTTTCATGTTGGAGTGACCAGATTGGACATGCGCTGTAGGCCCATACATCAACAACTAGATACACCTATGAAATAGAGAGGTAAAACAGTACTCATGTTCTCAAACGTGGGAGAATCCGCAACAAATAAATTGAAGGGGAGGTACTTGCAATAATGCAAACTAGAGGGGATGTATTATAATTGTCCGAAACCAAAGGGAAGGTGTTTTTACATTTATCTCCTGAGAATCCGGTTTTCATAGAAACCAGGTTTTGTAGCCCTGCCCAGACAAGGCCATGCATGGCTCATATGGAATATCATCTCCTAAGCTTAGTAACACAAATCAATGACCGAGTTTTCAATGGGTCCAACTAGTCCACTGGGCTTTTGGATTAGACGGACGATATATGAATTGGGCTTCTTTACGTGGTCTGTCAACAAGGTTATTAATCCACTTCGACTCAGGCCTAATGATTGGAACCCACAAGGTGGGGCTCGGGCCTAGTTCAGGGCCCAGTACACGTACATCTAAAATAACTGAATAAAACATAAATATAAATTATAACGTAGCCACCCCTAGCCCGGGCCTAGCCGGCTTTTTCATATTCCTATTTTATAGGGACCCAACAGTGCTGATTTTGAAATGAGCCACATTTTTTTTTTTTAATCATAAAGATAAAAGATTTTAAAAAGGAAAAAGTGCGAAACGTTCTCTGATCGGGTGTCCACCACCATCAGATGGTGCGGATTTTTTAGGCACACGGTATCTTAAAAGCACTTAGTGGTGCATGCAATACATTGTATAACTATAGATTTTATTATTATTATTATTTTTTTTTTTATTTTTGGGTACATAGAAGGCAAAATGCTACACCACCAACTTTATAAAAAAAAAAAAAAAAAAAAAAAAAGACACCATGCAAACAGATCCCAACATAGTTGTAATTCTATTCAGTAGTATTAAGACAACAGCTTCGTCTAGGCTGCATGGATGATATGGCCCCAATTACTCTGTACAGATTTCTGAAGTTCCACAAACTCTTCAGGGGTGTCGATGAAACCATTGCGATTGAGGTCATTTTTCTTCACAGTCCACCAGGCCCTCAATCCAGGAAACCAAAGCTCGAGACCGCGTAATGCGGTCTCCAGCTCTCCCTTGCTTATCATACCGTCCTTGTTGGTATCTATGCTTTTGATCCAGGCCATCACTTCCTCCACTGTTGCTCCAGGCCGAGGACCAGTTGGGATGTTAAGCATGGCTCACTTCAATCGTTTCTCACCAAACACCACAAAAATCGGTTTCACTGCGATGAAACAACCACCCTAAGATGGCCTATTTATAGATTAGGATGCACCCTTTCTCCTCCTTTATTCGGTCTTATCACCATGAACCCTGACAGATCTCAGCCTTGCATCAGGTGGGCCATCTATTAATAATTAGAATTTCTTGGCAAAATATCTGGCTAGCCCGTTCTTCTGGTGCTTGCATGTACACAAAAGAAATGAATAGCAAAAAGAGCTGACCCATGAGAAAGGTGGTTGATGATGGGGTTTTTCCTCCTCAGTTCAGAGGAGAGGCGGTGGAGCGGGTGCAAAATCGAAGTAATTCACTACGCTGCACGATTGGTCGTGGGTGGCGCTCGACCAGTCGTGAGTTCAAGTCCTGCCACGACTCAAAGTCCAACGACTTTGAGTAATTTTTCTTTGGGGTACTCGACCGGTCGTAGGTGATCCACGATCGGTCGTATGTGGCTATTGACCGGTCGTGGACTCGGTACAACTAGTTGAAGTTATGCAAATTCGTTCCCCAATTTTGCGCGTATTTCGTTTCGCAAGTCCTTTCGCAACCGGGATGCAAAAAGGAGTTTCCTAAACTATACATAGGAGGTACCTAGGGCTTTCTACAAAATGTAAGAGGGTTTTCTAAAGCTTTACAAGGGTTTGCTAAAGGGTTTAGGTTATCAAAAGGTGTGAGAGAGAAAAGGAAAGAGAGAAAGGAAGCTTGTGGAAGGGAGGTTGTGCTCATATAGGAGATCTATTGTGCTCTTGATATCTCAGCATTTCTACGTCCTCATAATCGGTGAGATCTCTCCGTTTTCTTTGTTTCTCTTATTGTTTATCCACTCCTGCATGAATGACGAAGGTTGTAACGTTCTACTTGTTGAGAAGTGGAGCCACATGTGCGGATTTCGTGTCGCAAGTCCTTTCGCAACTGGGATGCGAAAGGAGTTTCGTGGATTTCGTGTCGCAAGTCCTTTCGCAACTGGGATGCGAAAGGAGTTTCACGGATTTTGTGTCATGAGTCCTTTCGCAACTGGGATGCGAAAGGGAAGTTGATAAAATTATAAATTGGGGTCCCTAGGGCTATTCTAGGGTTAAGGTGAAATTATTCTAAGGTGTGGGCAAGGGATTTTCTCTGTACTTCCAAGGGAGAGGTTAGTATATTGCCTTGTAATCTTCGTTTCTCTTCATAGTGGAATTTTGCATCCGTGGTTTTTTACCCTAGTTTGAGGTTTTTCCACGTATATCTTGTCTTGTGGTTTGTTTGAATGCTTTTATTCCTTTCTACTTTATATTTCTTCCTGTTTATCATTTGTGGGTGAAGCCTGGGATTGGATCTAGGCTTACTGCGTTGTTGGCGTACTGCACAACAACTGGTATCAGAGTTATTG
This sequence comes from Magnolia changhungtana, assembly GCA_030180095.1. Classification (NCBI taxonomy): domain Eukaryota; kingdom Viridiplantae; phylum Streptophyta; class Magnoliopsida; order Magnoliales; family Magnoliaceae; genus Magnolia; species Magnolia changhungtana. The sequence continues at coordinate 7,502,326 of JASAUF010000447.1, read as the reverse complement.
GTTTAGTTCTATTGGGAGCGATGGCAGAAGATGAGAAAACTAGAATTGAGAAGTTTGATGGTTCAAACTTTGCCTTCTGGAAGATGCAGCTGGAGGATTATCTGTATCAGAAGGACCTCTATATTCCTCTAGGAGGAAAAGAGAAGAGACCAGAAAAAATGACAGATGATGAATGGTTTTTACTAGATAGGAAGGCTTTAGGAATGATCCGACTCTCTTTGTCCAAGAGCGTCGCCTTCAATATATCTAAAGTAAAAAACGACAAAAGAATTAATGGAAGCCCTAGCCACCATGTATGAAAAGACCTCAGCATCCAACAAGGTTCATCTTATGAAACAGCTATTCAACATGAAGATGCCGGATGGTGGAAGCGTGGCAGAACATCTAAACGAGTTCAATACAGTCACGAGCCAGTTGGAATCTATTGGCATTGTTTTTGAGGATGAGGTCAGGGCATTATTGATCTTATCCAGTTTGCCAGACAGTTGAGATGGTTTGGTGATTGCTATGAGCAATTCTTCAGGGTTGACAAAGTTTAAATTTGATGATGTGGCCGGTCTAATTCTCAACGAAGAATCTAGAAGGAAGGCATTAAGAGTTTCAGGGAACTCAAGGAATGCTCTAAACGTTGAAGGAAAAGGATGATCGCTAAACAAAGGAAGCAATAAACACGGGCGTTCTAAGTTGAGAAAGAAGTCCAAAGGACCAAAAGACAAAGACGAGTGTTGGCATTGCGGCAACAAGGGGCACATGAAACGTGATTGCAGGGCGCTCAAGAAATAAGAAGGAAGCTTTCAAGGCAGGAAGGATTCAGTGAATCTGTTTGAGGAGAGCGTGTAACACCCCGTACTTTCCAGTACTCGAGTGTTACCACGTGATTTAATTTAATACAAAAAAAATAAATAAATATAGTACAACCTAAAAATATACTATGAAATGATACTTACATAATTTATAAATAATTGAAGTTTCATGTAAAAGGGATATGTAACTATAATCCATATCATATGCATATACTTACAATATCATTAGTATAAATTACAAACTATAAATTTTGTAATACATAAAAAAAAAAATAACATATATATATACATACTTTAATCTATACTTACTGACATTCATATAATTTACATGTATTAACGATTTGTGATAATATAAATTATAAATGACAAAATATATAAGGAAAATAGTTTCTAATAATAATAATAGTAAATAATGATATTACAAGTACGGTAGCATGATAGTTAATGCATGATAGGTCACATAACCCGCAATCTAACCATTGACTTCTAGCCTGAATGGTCCATTGGATTCTTTTAACCATTGACTTTTGATTTTGGGAAGATCCGGCCGTTAGATCAAAAGAAACCACCGTTGGGGCTAAGAATTAGCTTGTATGGCCCGCCTAGGTCTCCCGTCAACCCAAAATGGGTCAGGGTCCCTATGAAGGGTTCCCAATGCGAATGGACAAGTATGGATTATGATACTGACATCTCAGCGGGCCCCTACACGGTGCATGTGTACTAAGGACGCTGGTACACGAGCCACACCGGACCAGTTTGCAAACAAGAAATATCTCCCGCCACCTGGAGATTTAAACCGACTCTCTTTGAGCTCCTAGGTGGGCCACCATGATCGTTTTCCGGGCCATCTGATCCGTTGAATTTCTCTGTGAGGCCCGACTTAACATAACGACATAGCCGTTTGGGCATTGGTGAGCGGAGGAAAGAGATTGAACGCCGCCATCCAATCCATGCCAAATATAGCCCGGCCCAACTCTGCGAAGGGAAGGAGAGAGAGACCGACTTTCCTTTTTAGGAAGGGTGAATCTCATCCATCCACGGTGAGGAAGATCACAACCGTCCGTCCCTCTCCCTCGGTGGCTATAAAAGAGGGCGCTGTTGCCCTAGGAAACTCACGCCAAGAGAAAAGAAAGAGAGAGAAAGTGAGGAAGAAGGCCGAGCCTCTGTTACAGCTTGAGAGAAGGAGATATCCACCCATTTCAGGTAACGTCTCCCATCAACTTCATTTCAAGGTTGTGAAGGTGATGTTGGGTTTTCCAAACCCAGCTTCCAGCCCATGAACCAGGCCAAGAGATGCCTCTGTTCTGGACTGAGTTATGGCAGAAAAATTGGCCATGCATAGGGCCGAAGATGAGCAGCGTTTGGACCCTGTTTCAGGTAGGAGCCAGGCCAACTAATGGCCTTGACTCTTAGCTTGACACAGGCCAAACAATGGCCGAGCATCAATCCAAAAGTTGAGACAAACGAGACTCTGTTTTGAGCAAGGATAAATGGCCAGACGATGCCTCTGATATGGACTGGGATATCAGCTTGACAAGGGACCCTGTTTGGGGACTAAAGCTGAGCAAATCCACGGCTCCATTTAAGTCTAAAAATCAGACCTGGGATAAGGCTGAGAAAACAAGCCTATTTGGAGCTCCGTTTGGAGATGAATCCAGACTGTCCGACAGGCCATCAAACGGCCCTGTTTCGAGCTTCGTTTAGGCTAGTAATGGACGCTGGTTAGGAGCTCTCAAAATGGCCCTTGATCGGCTTCCATCTGACCTCAAAGGTGGGCCGTGAGTGGGTCCCAAACCGGACCTAAATCCACCAAGAAGGTCCGAGAACGACCCATGCGAAGATGATACTGTTCACATATAAGGGTGGTGGGCCGCTCATGGGCCCTGCGAAAATTGCAGGTGGGCCGCACCCTGCTACAGCAGGTGGGCCGCACCTTGCATCAGCCAAAGGCTGTTCGCTGGGGCTTCTTATCAGTTCAAGTGGGCCACCCCCATGTAAGACGAGGTGGGCCACATCCTACCCACATGGACCCTGAAAAACGCAGATGGGCTGCAGGGTGGGCCTCACCCAAAATCCATGGAACGCCCAAGTTGTGGGCCCTGCTCAAGTACAGGCGGGCCGTACACTGTGTCAACGGGTGGACCCCACCATACCACCGTTGGTGGGCCACATATGTGGCCCCACCTTGATGAGGTAGCTCATCTGGGCCGTCCGTCAGAAGACGTCCTGGACTGAACTGTTCTGCACGTTAAAAAGAAAGAAGGATATATATATTATAAAAATAAATGAAAAGCAACATGTATGTATGTGTTGTGGTAGGGACCACCCACACGTGAATTCATCCAGACCGTCCATCATAGACTCTAGCGCTGGGCCCCTTAATTCACCATGTAAGTATACTTATAGCAATACACGTGGTGAGCCCATGTGGGACCACGTTGAAATAATGCCTAAATTCATGTAAGATACATGTGATGTGTACTATTTAAATACCTACCAGATGCACATGACGTAATATAATATTTTAAATATGCATCAGGTGCATATGAAGTTGATATAACGTTAGACACATGAGGTGGGCCCCATGTGGAGCCCACGTTGATATGGTATTGAAACATATGTCAAATATGTATGATATATAATAATTAGATATACACCAGATGTTTAAATGTGTAAGTATATACATGTGATATAATGCTTAATATATCAGGTGCATATGTGATGGTGGGGGTTACCCAAACCGTCCATCCTAATGGAAGCGTCAGCTTAAAACTTGAGACAAAATAAGACAAATCCATCAGGAGGATCACAGTGCAGTAAATAGTGGAGACTAAACGTCCAAGCGTTGGAACCTATCAGGTCACAGAAGTTTTGGGATCAATGTGATGAGTATTTATTTTCCTAGTCCAGACCCCTGTAACCTTATGAGTGGCTTGGATGGAAGATAAAACATCATGATGGGTCGGTGGGATTTCAACGTACGGTAGAAATCAATGCCACCATCGTTATTGGTGGTACGGTCCAGGTGGTCCTTCAACTTGATCTATCCCCTTGAAGAATGCTCCAGACAGCCCCTAGGGACGAAATGCAACAGATGTCATGGTGAACCCACTGGCCCATAGAATATGTACATCGTCCACCTGACATGATGCATAGGCCAGTCCCACTTGGGCCAAATTTGGACCCAACACCTAGGGCCAAATTGGGCCCAGTTCGGCCTATAGTGGTGAGCCCAGCCAGCTACCCTACTTGGGTAAATAAGATGGGCCTAACACAAGCCTAAAAGGCCTTGTTGTTGTAACCCTTTGAACTTTTTGTTAGATGTACAAAGCCATAGAAATACCTGACAAAGATAGACTATAATTTTAGGAGATTCCTTGAGCGACCGCGAGCCACAAGAAGACTCGGACCTAGTTCGTGGACACCACCATACAGGTGATGATTCTTCCCCTTGAGCTTTCCATTTTCTCATTAGCTTAAGTTATAGTTTTTATTTAAATTCATAATTGATATCTCTCTTTATAATCACATGTGTTAGCTGGTAGAAATTAAATTGCTGTCTTACATGCTTTATGATTTTCCTGTATAATTGTTCATGCTTGTGGATTATTTGTGGATTGCTTATGGAACCTAAACTGGTACATTAGTGGGAAATTCCCACGTATGAATGTACACCCATACTTGGGATGTAACTTGACTCTTTGTGATCGTAATGGACCTTCGACTCGGTGGTTTTTGAGTGGTGGTCTAGATGGATCATTGATGTGGGCCTACCATCCAGGGTTGTTGTGCCCAATGATTTTTAAGGATGGTCTTTATCGTATGATTTTGATATTCGCCCTATGTGGCATATTTTGATACTCGCCCTACGTGGTTTTATTTGATATTTTCCCTACATGGGTTCGATGTTTTATACTGTGCAACCATGCGGTGGTAAGCCCCACATATTGTAATATGATTGACCACTAGTCGATGGGTTTTCATTAAACATCCTAAGGTAGTGGCCTCATGAGCCAGAGATGGTGGAATGGGATACTATGCCTGAGCTGTCGGCCTACGCTGAGCCTTGTGCTCCCCGTAGTGACCTTTGAGCTTATTAAACCTGCTGGTTGTAATTGAATTAATAACGGATTGGCTAATCATGCATACATGGCATATTTCGATGACTTGGATCACTTTGCCCTGCGATTACGCTGAATGTTGCGCTTATGACCAGGTCATTCGATTATGATGATGACCGGATCTTCATGCCCCGCGATTACGGTTGAATGTTATGCGCGATGACCGATCACATCGCTTGTCTGGATGTTTTACCCGGCACCGACCGTCCTGGATGTTTTACCCGGGTCGACGATTGCATGGGGACCCGACTGGATGATGTTTCCCAGGTTCGATGATCGCACGGATGAGCATCCCCGGGGCGATGATTGCATACTTCACGCATCCATGCACATAATAAAATTTGCATCATGTATTATTTTGTATGCTTTATTTTATAACTATTCTTACCTAATGCGGCGGTGTGTAATCTTGAGGGGAGTTCACACTGAGTTGGCCACTCATCCATCAAATATATAACCGTACAGGTAGCACAGGTGGCTCCAACGACATTCATGTTCAACTTGATGAGGAGCAGGCTATGGTTGATAAGGGTGCATGATTATATTTGCTAAGGGTTGCTACAGGATTTCATATCTCAAATTTGTTGTAACTTACTTTATTTCACATGTAATATTACTTCATTTTGTAATTGTAAGAATGAGGACATTGGTTTGTATAAGTCATTATGGGCACTCTTTTGTATATTCTAAATGATAATGGAACTTTCCTTTATGCTTACTTGTCCATTCTACGCTCATCTGCTTACTCTGATAAAAGAAGAAAAGAAAAATATATATTTGACCATCCTTTAAGGTTAACACTCGGGTTTTTGGGAAACGGGTCGTGTACTCGGGTCCTGAAAATTCGGGTTGTTACAGAGCGACACAAAGGCGTTGATCTTGTCTCTTGATGCGAGGAATAGGTCTTGGGTTATAGAATCAGGTGCTTCGTTTCATGTCACTTCATGTAAGGAAGTTCTGCGTGATTATGTGTCAGGTGACTTTAGGAGAGTCTACCTGGGTGATGATGAGCCGTGTAATATTGTTGGAAAGGGGGATGTTCATGTAAATAAAAAAGACAGAACGGTCTTGAAAGTGAAGGATGTTAGACATGTACCGAGTTTGAAACGTAATCTGATCTCAGTGGGAAGTTGGCCGATACTGGTTATGTGACGACATTCACTAGTAACTCCTGAAAGATTACAAAAGGTGCCTTGGTAATATCTCGAGGTAAAAAGGAAGGTACTTTGTACGTGACTTCAGGATCGTATAGTTCGCTCGCAGTGGCATTAACTGGAGTGAATGGGCAGTTATGGCATCAGATGCTGGGACATATGAGTGAGAAAGGGATGAAAGTGCTATTGTCAAAAGGGAAGCTACCAGGGCTGAAGTCTATTGACTTAGAATTCTGCGAGGACTGCGTGTATGACAAGCAGAAGAGGGTAAGCTTCAAAAAGACGGGACGCGCTCCAAAGATACATCTGTTGGAGCTTGTACACACTGATGTGTGGGGACCGGTACAGGTATTATCTCTTGGTGGCTCAAGTTATTTTGTTACCTTTATTAATGATGCTAGTAGAAAACTGTGGGTCTACTTCTTAAAACATAAATCTGATGTATTTGATGTATTTAAGAAGTGGAAAGTTATGGTAGAAAATGAGACAGGTAAAACAATAAAGTGTCTCAGATCTGACAATGGGGGAGAGTATTGTGATAAGAGATTTGAAGAGTATTATGCAATAAATGGAATCAAACATCAGAAAATGATTTCAGGGACACCACAGAAGAATGGTGTGGCTGAGCGCATTAACAGGATCATCCTTGAGCGCGCCAGGAGCATGAGGTTACATGCAGGGTTACCTAAGACCTTTTGGGAAGATGCTGTGAATACTGCCGCATATCTCATCAATAGAAGTCCCTCAGCACCATTGGATGGTGGGCTACCAGAAGAAGCGTGGACTGGGAAGGAAGTGAACCTTGCACATCTCAGAGTGTTCGGTTGCACTTCAAATGTTCACATTGATGCAGAGCACAGAAACAAGCTGGATGCGAAGTCCAAGAGGTGCATGTTTATAAGCTACGGGCAGCATGATTTTGGCTACAGGTTCTGCGATGCAAAAAACAGGAAAATCATCAAAAGTAAGGACGTAATCTTCAATGAAAAAGTGATGCATAAGGACAGTGTGCAGGAAAATAAGGCCAAAAAAAAGGAATTCGTAAAGTTGGAAGAGTTACCGGACATGGGTGTTACAACGCTACAGGATGAGGTAGAGACGCATACACTGGTTGTGAGGATGTCTACTCGGGAGAGGAGACCCACAGTCCGATACTCACCCTCCTTACATTATCTACTACTGACAGATAATGGTAAGCCAGAGTGTTTTGAAGAGGCATTACAGTCAGATATACGAGTTAAGTGGGAGCAGGCCATGGATGATGAGATGGACTCTCTTGAGTCTAATCATACATGAGAGCTAGTCACTCTACCCAAGGGTAAGAAAGCTCTTCATAACAAGTGAGTTTATAGACTGAAGGAGGAGCACGATGGTTCAAAATGGTACAAGGCCAGATTGGTTGTGAAAGGGTTTCAACAAAAGGCAGGTATCGATTTCACTGAAATATTTTCACCGGTAGTGAAAATGTCTAGTTTTCATGTTTTCTTAGATAGGCCAAGTGAGACCTACCGATCAATGGTATGGATCTCACTTTAGACCCTAAGATGTGGTCGATGGCCCACCTTGATTACCATTTAATGTATGACTGGATGCAAGGGAGGGCCCATAGTGTCGGGGTCCCTCCATCACACGTGTGTCCCACTTTTTTTTCTCTCTCTTTCTCTCCCTTTTCATTTTTTTTCTTGGGATGATGTGATTGTATGGCCTACTCGGATGGACCCCACTATGAAGTATGTAGTTTATCCAAGCCATTCGTAGGTGGGGCCCACTTGATATATGTATTGTACCCACACCATCCACCATCTTGTGGCCCACCTGAGCAGGGCCCACTTAGTAAAGCCGTTGCCCAAAACAGTCCAGCGTCCAGGGACGCTGGACGTTGGCTGAACACAAAAAAAGGGGATTTTTGGGTTTTGGGGTGGACCGCTCATATAGGCCCCACCTTGATGTATAGTTCTAATCCAAGCTGTCCATTCCTTTTCCCGACACATTTTAGGCGTTGAGCCGAAAAATGAAGTTGATTCGAGGTTCTGGTGGGCCATAACATTGAAATCACTGATTCCCACCGTTTAAAGTCACCTGAATTTTTCTACACACCAAAAGGTACCCAATATTGGGCTTGATGGATTTGTTATGGATGGTAGAATCCATTAGCGGGGTCGGATTGTACTGATAGCATTCATGGACTTACCGCATATTTCCGCATTACTCTGATATTGTACACTTGCACTCGCCTTACACACACTTTCACCACCCTCTAAGCTTTTGTAAGCTTATGCACGATAGATACGTGCAGATAGTGTTAGGTTGCAGCAGCGTTGAGCTTGGAGCGTACAGCAGTCTTCGGGAGCTTTTGGAGTTTTCTTTGATATCTTCATATTGTATTTCCCTTTCTACATTGTACTCAAAGTTTTTGATATAGTGGATATGTGGTGTTGTTATTTTGTGACTTGGTTATGCTTGTAGTTATGCTCCATTACAAAAAAAAATTCCCACTGAAAATCCTCCTTGTAGGATCCCAGGATCGGAATCTGGCGTATGGGCGCTGGGAGCCGAGAATGGGGTACTACGGAGGCTGTCGGCGCCGGATTCAGCGATCGAGAATTTTGTGAGCTCGGTTTCTGAGTTTGGGGCGTGACAGAAGTTGGTATCAGAGCATAACTTGGGAATACCTGAGATCACATCACATATCTGCTATGAACTTAGAATGAATAGGTTCCAAGTCCGGATAACTTAGCAATTTTTCGACATAGACCCTTCACGTTTATACTTTCGAGAAATCTCAAGGCTGATAGGCCATTGTTCCTTCCTGTAGGACGTAATGGTTAGAAGAGCGACCCGAACGAATCCCGCTCTACCACCTGTGATTCCCGCTTCACCACCGGATATTCCTAATTTCCAGCCTGTAGATGACACTCCTTTACCTGAGACCGGTGCGTATCCGGCCGTACCTGTGAGTGTCACTCAGGTGCAACAGATGCTTCAGGCGATGACCGCCATTCTTTAGAGGCAGAGCAGGCATCCCACTATTACACCAGCGGAGGCCGAGCAGGAGCGTGCGAGCGCCCTTCTCAAAGACTTTCGTCAACACGATCCTCCACGTTTCAGGGGTGAGCCAGACCCCACTGCAGCCGAGATATGGTGCTTTGAGGTGGAGAAGATATTCGATACCATGAGATGCACGACCCAGCAGCGAGTCCCATTAGCCATATTTCTTCTTCAGGGTGAGGCTCAGCATTGGTGGGCATCTGTAGCCCGATCGGTAGCGGCTAATTTCGAGTGGACCTGGGAAGACTTTACAGACCGGTTTGACTAGAAGTTCTTTCCTGAGCATATGCGCCAGCAGCGCGCATTAGAGTTTGAGACTCTGGTCTAGGGAGACATGACTGTGTCCCAATATGAGGCACGTTTCGTCGCACTCTCGAGGTTCGCGATGTATCTTGTGGATGATGAGGGGCGGAAGGCCCGCTGTTTTGAGAACGGTTTGCGTCCTGCTCTCCGGAGTGTGTGATCGGACAATGCTTTCGACATTTGAGCAGATAGTGGAGAGAGCTCTGATATATGAGATAGATTGGGCCAGTTTACCGAGAGCCCGTGACCAGAGAGGAGATCAGAAGAAGAAGGCGCCCTCTGGTAGTTCGCAGCCGCAGCAGAATCATTCACAGCAGCGACGCACGACCCGCCCAGCATTCCGAGAGCCGGCAGTACCCCGAGCACCACCTTCGGGACCATTCACCGGTACCTACTTTGGATGTGGTAGGACAGGATATCGCGTTCACGAGTGTCCCCATCTACAACAGCAATAGCCGAGGGCACCGCATCCACCTCCACAACAGCCACCACAACATCAGCAGTCGAGGGCACCATATCAGCCTCCGCGACAGCCCCCACAGCGGCTGCAGCGACCGCAGCACTAGCCTCAGGGACCTCCCCTGCAGCAGCAGAGACCTTAGAGGGGACCTACACTTCCCCAGCAGGCCCAGGGTAAATTTTATGCCGCCCAGCAGGATCCTCAGTCATCAGGAGCAGTCGTTGACGATTCATGTGACTTGGCCCCTACACCGTCTTGCTAGATTGCTTATGAATGATGCGTCTTGAGAGCTAGAGCTTGAGATTTGTAGGCGTTATCCCAATCCCTTAGATATTTGATTATGATGATATGTTGCGTTTTGATTATATATGACGTTATGTTTCCTATTTTCTTATGAGTTACATTTAGTTGCGATGGTAGTATAAATTTCGAGGATGAAATTTTTATTAGATGGGGAGAGCTGTAAGACCCGTATCCTAGTTCGTACTGTTCCGATGAATCCTGCGATCCTTTCCGTCGAAGACCGGCAATCCGCGACTGATAATCAACGTTGCACACGATTGTAAGTCGTATCCTTTAGATTCGAGTCAGTCTAATCCGAGACCTGTATCATTGCGACCGCACTGTCGTCGCGGTTCTAACGCCGTGACTCACGCACCGATCCGATACCCTGACCAGAAGATGTGAGTCAGCGTTTATTTCGAAGAAATGCCACGCTTTCTCGATCCCAAGAGAATCTTTACACAATGTCAAATCAATCCTATCAGCCAATCAATCAATCACTTCAATGTCAAGTACAAAGAAACCCATGCTTCCTTTCTCCACAAGTAAAGCAACCACCAAAGTCAAACCATCACTCACCTCACATCCATCACTCTCTCTCCCTTACAACTCTCTCTCTCCTTCTCATTTCTCCACATTCCCAAGCCAAACAAGAGCTCCCACGTTCAAGCCTTCCATGAAAAAAAATGCATGTGTGAGGCCCACCTTTCCCCATCCCAAGATCTCTCATCCTAGCTATCCATTTCCCATCTTCACCATCAAAGAGGAGCACAAGGAGGGTGGCGTTCTAACGGACCGAAGAGATTAACCGGTGGGTGCTTTGATAGATTAGTTTTCATGTTTTCTTAGATGGGCCAAGTGAGACCTACCGATCAATGGTATGGATCTCACTTTGGACCTTATGTGGCCGATGGCCCACCTTGATTACCGTTTAATGTATGACTGGATGCAAAGGAGGGCCCATAGTGTCGGGGTCCCTCCATCACACATGTGTCCCACTTTTTTTTTTCTCTCTTTCTCTCCCTTTTCATTTTTTTCTTGGGATGATGTGATTGTATGGCCCACTCAGATGGACCCCACCATGAAGTATGTAGTTTATCCAAGCCATTCGTAAGTGGGGCCCACTTGATATATGTATTGTACCCACACCATCCACCATCTTGTGGCCCACCTGAGCAGGGCCCACCTAATAAAGCCGTTGCCCAAAATAGTCCAGCGTCCAGGGACGCTGGACGTTGGCTGAACACAAAAAAAGGGGGATTTTTAGGTTTTGGGGTGGACCGCTCATACAGGCCCCACCTTGATGTATAGTTCTAATCCACGCCGTCCATTCCCTTTCCGACACATTTTAGGCGTTGAGTCGAAAAATGAAGTTGATCCGAGGTTCTGGTGGGTCATAACATTGAAAACACTGATTCCCACCATTTAAAGTCACCTGGATTTTTCTACACACCAAAAGGTACCCAATATTGGGCTTGATGGATTTGTTATGGCTGGTAGAATCTATTAGCGGAGTCGGATTGTACTGATGTGGGCCCTGCGCATGAAAAACCTTGGAAAAACAGATGTTTAAAAAAAATAATAATAATAAAATACCATGCAGCCGCTGACGCTGCTGCTGTCAGAGACGCAGGCAGCGCCAGCGTTGCGCTAGCGGGCGAACGAGCAGGCCACGGGTCTCCTGCCGTGGGCCCCACCTTGATGTTTATTCGAAATCCAATCCGTTCATGTGGTGGGCCACTCTCTGAAGTGGGTCCCCTCCAAATTTCAGGCCTATCCAATGCTCAGGTGGCCCACATCATAGGAAACAGTGTGAAATGAACTCTACCATTGAAACCCTTCCTGGCCCCACAGAAGTTTTGGATCAAGCTGAAATTTATTTTTGCCCTTCATCTAGGCCCGTGTGACCTTATGGATGGTTTAGATGGCATATAAGCATTACGGTGGGCCCCATGTGGGAGCCCACAGTGATGTATGTGTCTTATCCCCACCGTCCAGGCGGACGATGGGAGCCCACTGTAATGTGTGTTGTATTCCACCGTCCAGCGGACGGTGGAGCCCACAGTGATGTTTGTGTTTTATGCACACCGTCCATGGACGGTGGGTCCCACCTGGAGTTTTTGCATGCGCCTGAAACTTGGGCTGAACCCTCATGCAAGTGGGACACCCATAATGGATGGGCTGGATTTGCAAAACCACATCTCAGTGGCCCTCAAAATGGTTATGAATGTTTTTAATGGTGCACGGCCCTCTCCACTTTTGCATGTGGTGTGGCCTGCACAAGTCACGGATTGACTTGATTTTTGAGACCTAGGCTTAGGATAGAATGGTGCATCTGGCTGATGGGGTAGATGTTCGAAACACATCACGGCGAGACCCACACAGCTTGACCTCATAGGACCTAAAATCAGCTTGAGCGCATTGTACCTTTTCCCATATATATTTTATGTATATATATCATGGTAGGCTGGTGGGCTGTTTTGGGGCCTACCATGATGCATGTATTGCCTCCAACCCGTCCATCCAATTTTGAAAGCCCATTTTATTGCATGAGCTAAGGAATGAGGCAGATCTAACCGTTCAAGTGGACCCCACCATTTGTTATGCATATGGTCCATGTGATCGGGCCCATTTTGACGTACTATGAGGCCCAATTAATGTGGCCCATTTGGTATATGTAAGGCCCATGATAGGAGGCCCATTTGATGTATTTAAAGGCCCATGGGATATGGCCCATTGCAATGTACATAAGGCCCACTAATGCGGCCCACTTAATTTATATAAGGCCCATATGAGACGGCCCATTTGATGTATCTGAGGACTATGGGTTGAGGCCTAATGAGATGTATATAGGTCCATTGCAATGTGTGACTCCCCATGGTTTGTGTAATGATATTTATGGCGGGTCATGCCTTGGGAGCAATGTTGGTTTGACGTCCACATTGTAAGAATGATGTTGGTTTAATGTCCGCATTATAAATCTCCCTAGGGCCCATTGATAGGCCCATACTGGTTATGTGTAGGCCGTCTAGGCCCATCTTCGGTGTAAGGATAGTTCATTACTTTATAACATGCTTAGTGCACTTCCATGATTCATACGCATACGCATCATTTGTATGCTTGATATGAGGAATGTTTGATCATAGTATAAGCCGTTGGGCTGAGACATTTACGGGACTCCTTATGAGACGGAGTCCCCCACATGATCACGTGGTACGTGTGAGATTGCTGCATGATTGTACGGTGTGACTCATGCATCTCGCATATGTGTGACTTGATCACTGCACGCCCTAGCGACATTAGGGTCATGGCTCCACAGGCACATCGTGGATGGCCGTATCGAATACCAGAAATACTTTGTTTTAGTACTGTGGGCACTTAGGATGTCCTTGAGTGAAAATCCCAGAACCTTTTTGGTACTAGGGGATGCTCCAACATCTAAACTGAGTGGATACACAAGCGCCCGAGTGCCGAATACCAGTAGGCCGTGTCTCTCACCGTGTCGTAGTCGGTTGGAAGGGGGTGTGGCCTTATCCGCCTGAGTGAGGGGGCTATAAGTTAGGCTGAGTTTGACCAGCTCGCAAATGTGTCTGCTATCGACGAGCCGGGTAGGTATTGACAGACTACTGGTCAGGCAGATAGTGTGGTCTCTTCCACTTGCTTGACTGTGCAGCTAGGGAGGAGGCAGTCAGTGTGAGGTGTATTAGACCCCGGTGATATCCAGAGAGGAACTGTACTGATACGTGTACATAATGAGGACTGACATGCTTGTATTGTATCTCGCATATGGCATTTGGCTACATAGGCCTCGCATCGCATGGTCTTGGTATGGCCGATAGCATTCATGCATTGCATTACATAGCTTTGGTATAACTGATAGCATTCATGGACTTACCGCATATTTTCGCATTACTTGATATTGTACACTTGGCACTCGCTTTACACACACTTTTACCACCCTCTAAGCTTTTGTAAGCTTATGCACGATAGATGCGTGCAGGTGGCATTAGGTTGCAGCAGCGTTGAGCTCGGAGCGTGCAGCAGTCTTCGGGAGCTTTTGGAGCTTTCTTTGATATCTTCATATTGTATTTCCCTTTCTGCATTGTACTCAAAGTTTTTGATATAGTGATATGTGGTGTTGTTGTTTTGTGACTTGGTTATGCTTGTGATCATGCTCCATTACAAAAAAAAATCATACTGAAAATCCTCCTTATAGGATCCTAGGATCGGAATCTGGCGTATGGGCACTGGGAGCCGAGAATGGGGTACTACGGAGGCTGTCGGCGCCGGATTCAGCGATCGGGAATTTTGTGAGCCCGGTTTCCGAGTTTGGGGCGTGACAGCTGATGTTTGTGTTTTCTATTCATTCATATATTTTTGATATTATAAACAACCTTTAACTGTTTTTGGACAATCTGATCAGTTCAAAATGAAGAGTAAATAACTTCAGATGTTTAAATCAAAATTCACTGAAATCGTTGATCAATCTTGGTATGCCCAATATCTTTTCTCATACGTAGCCTGATTGAGGTGAGTAACTAGTCAAATTAAGGGTATTGATCAGTAAAATAGAGTGAATGGACCAGACATGTAAAATGGGCCAAATATTCTTTCAAAATTGTGACCCAACTTACTGACCTCGTGAGAATTTGAGTATTTTCTTTTCATTATTGTGATTATGCAGTTAGGAAGCCCTGGTGTTCACCGTCACCCCTTGGACATGGTTGGATGATGAAATCCTTCCTAACATTCATACATCTCTTAGATTGGCTGTGGATTGGTTAATTCTGCTATTTACTTTGTCTTATGGGCATGGTTTTGTAATGGAATCCATTCTAATTTACATCCTTCTTATCTCTTGAAAACTAGATTAAAAGAAGTTCAGATTTAATTTTCATGTTATATCTTCCAATTGGATGAAGACTGGACTCGAAGTCCAGTTGAGTTCATGAATCAAGTGTAGATCTCCCTGATCTCTACAAGTGGATCCTTGGCACCATAGTTTCCTACCTTTGATTTCCACAAGTTTTAGATTAATATTTCACCATTATTCCCTCATTTTCACTCGATTTAGATTTCATCATATTCTAGCTCTAGTTCTGGTTATTTTCATATTACGTACAAAGTTTAGTCCCTATGAATTCGACCTCGGTCTTACCGAGATTATTACTACATCACAACCCTATACTTGGGGTGTGAACAAGTGGGAGATTCAGGATGAAGGATCGGGGGGCTGCCAAGATGGTTCTTAGCATTAAGACTGCAAGATGAGTAGGCTTTGGTTATCTTAGACAGAATATCTTGTGTAGGTATTAATCAAGGAGGTGATGGACCATGTAAAGTCGGAGAGTGTTCCCTACGCGTATCTCCCCAAGTTTTCCTCAGGACATGTTTCAAAACAGATGAGGAAAAACAGGATATATCTCATGGGCCTTATTCGAATGCGGTTGGCAGTGCATTCCATGGTCTGTATTAGACCTGTTATTTCACAGGCTATCGGTGTTGTGAGCAAATACCTCAGCAAGCAATATTGGGTAGTGGTGAGATGGTAAGAAGAATACGTATGTCTTTCCTTTTGAGAAGACAGGAGCAAAGATGGTTGGGCATGTGGATTCTAATCTGACGGACATGCTCTCCTAGATCATTCCTGTAGAGAAGTTTAAGGTTTGTGAAACTTCTCTGGACTTGGCGATGGCGGAAAAGAAGGACGGAGTGTGCACGAGAATCTATGATATGATGTAGAGATAAGAGAAGAGGTCAAAGAGCTACACGGTTGAAGATTGAAGACATGGTGGAGATTGTTGTAATACCGATATCTTAAATCTATTTCTGACCGCACTGCTCAACCGGTCGAAGGGGTTGCTCGATCAACCGAGAGGGCTGCTCGACCAGTCGAGGTCCGCTCAACTCAAAGTCCAGCAAACGGTATTTTTTGGTCTCGACCAGTCTAGTAGGTCCTTCGACCAGTCGAGGGTTACGCAGACTGCGTAAATTTGAGGCGGTTTTCGGACAGTTCTAAGGTCGGTGCGAAAGAGGTGTTTCCTAAATTATAAATAGGGGTCCCTAGGGCTATTTTAAAGTATTCTAAAGCTTCCTAAAGGGTTTCTAGGGGTTTCTAGGAGGGGTTCTAGGGGTACAAAGGGTGTAGCAAGGGTGAGATTCGAGGTTGTTCGAATTGTCTATGTCCTTTCTCTTTGTAATTTCTATTTTCATAGTGAAATTTTGTCGCTTTGTGCCATAGTTTTTTCCCGCAAGAGTTTTTCACGTTAAATCTGTGTATTCTTTTGTAGTTGCTTCGTGTCATTGGATTACTATCTAAGATATAAAACTGTGTGATTCTGCAGCACAAATCCCCAACATCTTCATCATATGCAACTAGCTGGAAATAAACGGTTGCACTTTATCTACTATGATTTCGCATATAAACGTACACCTTGAAGCTAACATGGATGGGGTGATCGATCACTTATCCTCTGCTGATAAGACTAAAATACAAAAAATATCCGGGGCGAGTGTCTGCTCTTTTCAAATATAATTGACACTACACGGCAACATCAATATCATTTATATGATCAGCACAAATTTTGGTACAAATAGATATTCAGATAAGTTAACCAAATAATCATCAAATCTAATCTCATCAAAATGGTCTAGATTGGAACATCTCTGCCACTTGTAAGGTGAAGAGGATCTCTAGACGCTCTACCGTGCTTCCGTCTAGCAGGCTCTACGTAGAATCGCCCTGTGGTGGTGGTTACAGAATATTCTCTTCAAAGGCAGTTATAGAGGTTGTCCATAGTCCTGGGATAAGAACGAATAAAGTTGGAGAAAAATTCGAACAGAGAGCGATGCCTGATACACAGGCACTTTGAAATTACAATGAAATTGCATAAGTGCCATACAAGTATTTCAAATGAAATCATCTAAGCTGTGATCTAATTTAGATGTACGATGAACCATGATTATCTAGCCATTTGATTGGTGGGACGCCTATTGAACGGTTAAAAATGAAAAAGAAGGCAATAGTCTTTAATTACTTCAACAAACGAGTGTCCATTAATCAGAGACTAGAATTGTTCCACCGATCTGATATTGGGACTGTTACTTGGCAACTGTGGATTTTGCAATTTAGTCACTTTAATTTAAGTTAATGTATGCCATATAAAAATTCTAAGCACCTACGCATCAAGCTTCATATGATGCCTGAGTATCAAATAATTACCGGTAAGTAGGAAAATAGAGAGGGATGTTCATGGTCTCTCGGCTTGGATTGACCACCCAATCCAGTATGATTTGGGCCTGGGAAGGGCTGACCTGACTTTGGGCTAGGTCGGGCTGGGCTGATCTCATGAACTAGTTGAACATGCTCTCGCCCAGCATGTCTGGTCCATTTGCCACTCTAGAGGCATCACAAGAAGGGTTCTCCACCTAACGTGGATCCCATAACGTTGGTTATGTGATATGATCACCATCCGACTGGAATGTGATGAGGTAGTTCCAATGGCTCAGATGTTCCAGTTGAGCATTGGTCCTCCTTGACTACCTTTTGCAAAGATTCCAACTTCCAACACTTTTGATTCTCAATCATGTGGTGGATATATAAATGGAATCAGGTGGTATGTTTCCAACACTTGGACGACTCTGGTGTAACTCGTTTGAGTTGACTTGGACTCAGTCAGAGTCGATTCAGTTCAACACCACGAGTCACCATGACATAGGAGAGTCTTTGACCCCACCGTGGCTGAGTTGTGACTCAACTCAGGGCTGAACAAGTCAGGGTTGGTCACATACTCCTTTTAACACCGTGTAGCACATAACACCGACTTTGGCATTGTGTGCTACTGGACAAGATCTGTGGCCCCCACCATAATGTATGTGTTTTGTCCACGTTGTTCATGCATTTTTCAGCTCGCCTGTTTTAGGGTATGATCCGAAAAATGAAGCAGATCCAAATCTCAGGTGGACCACACCATATGAAACAATGCGTGATATATATAAATTGGTTATTTCAAAATGTGTAATATATATAAATAACAGGCATTTGCACTTATTTGAAAAGGAACTCCAAAATAGTTTGCCTTAGCAATTGAGCCCTTGACAAGTACAACTTTTTGAAAAAGTCAGAGGAAAAATGGTTTTCATATAACGAGACAATTTAAATACAATTTTCGTAAGTCATCACCAACAAAGACCGAGTTAGGTTAATTCACCTACTCAAGTGAGTCTCGAATTGACTTGAGAGGATCGAGCTGAGTTGGCCCTGATGGCCATGCCAGTCATAGGCTTAATACACTATTAAATAACTCCCAATAAAATAGGAAAAATTAAAAAGAGTTGGACGGCTCTACAAGGTCTGATAATTTATTAATTAGGCTGGACATGGACTGACTATTTAGTTGGTGGGATGAGTATTTTGATGGTGGGCCTGGCTCTAAATATTGATCCCAACTCTGAGATGGACTGGTTGCCTGTCTCTTTACCTGTGTTTGTAAATGCTGGTCCCGGAGCAAATGGGCCCATTTATCATTCCAGAGTCATCCTTAGGATAGATAGTGGCAGGTGCTCCACCTGACGTGGGCAATGTGATCTCACTACCCAAATGGAGTATGATGATGAACATCTTATAGATCTAATGGCTCATATGGCTCCACTTAAGCATAGGTTCTGCTCAGCTATCTTTTGCAAAGGCTCCCAAACAAGACGATTCTCAAACATATGGTGGAGAAGATATACCTTTAACAAAGAAAAATCTCAAAGAACATAGAATCATGTCCCTTTCCTGGAACTTGATAAGTTTTTTATAATCAACTTTCATTAGTTAAAAAGAGTAAAAATTTCATTCAAAGAAACGAAAATGTAAAAAAAAAAAAAAAAAAAAAAAAAGTTTGGATTTAATACGATCTTGACTGGGAAAAAAGTTTTAAAAAACAGCTATTTATGTGTATTAAAAGGCATTAAAAACTTTGATTAAAATAATTAGAACTTCTGTATGTATGAGCAATAATGTCTATAGGCAATCAAATGACGTTCTTTGCTTCGCTTGTATCTTTCTTGTTCGAGAAATTCCCATGTAAAAGGATCTCTTTTTACTAAAACTTTTCACCTTATACTCACCAATTTCTATACATTTAAGTGGGAATTATATAATAATCTTCTATATATGGAGTCTTTGTCCCCAGGCCCTCTCTAACTTCTTTAGACATTTCCTCATTTTAAGGGTTCATTTAAATGTTTGTAATTGGAATATGCTAGAATCCTAACCACATGGTAAATGGAATCAATGCGAATTGAAATTCCTAATTGCATTTGGATGCTTGTAATTAGAATACATTGGAATCCAAAAATTATGTTTTTAAATGAGTACTACAGTAGGAAAACATTAAGTAAATATATTTTTTTAATACCCAAAAATTAGTCTATGCAATATTTCACATAATAATTATAATAAACCCATTGAAATGTACATTTTGGCAACAAGGAAATTTTGATCCTTGGGTGGGCCATAAAAAATTACCTACTTTTAAAAATCTGACTGTTTCTAGCATTTGCATTTGATTCTTAATCTTTTGAGAAGATTCCAATTCACATGATATTGTCATATTCTATTTCACATTGATTCAATTACCATTGTTTACCATCAATCAACTAACCTTTTTTCTAATATACCTCTATTAAATCCTTGAAACCACAACACAACGTGACAAATGATCACTACGAAAGCAGAATTTACAAGAGTTTAGAGAATACCTGATTCGAACAAGCCTCGAATCA
This sequence comes from Magnolia changhungtana, assembly GCA_030180095.1. Taxonomy (NCBI): domain Eukaryota; kingdom Viridiplantae; phylum Streptophyta; class Magnoliopsida; order Magnoliales; family Magnoliaceae; genus Magnolia; species Magnolia changhungtana. The sequence goes on along the minus strand of JASAUF010000447.1, from coordinate 7,482,384 downwards.
CCCCAGGCTACACCCTTGAAACCCTATGAACAAATTGGAAACCTTCGATGGGACTTCGATGTCATTGACAGATCGTCGATGGCATTGAACCCACTTCAATAGCATCTAAATAACACCAAAATAGTCTAGAGATAAAACATGAAAATCAATTTCTTTTCGATTGCACTTCGATGGGTCTCGATGCCATCGAACTTAGTTTTCGATGGCATCGACTAACCCTATTTCTAAATTGATTTAAGACATAAAAAATAACAAACCAAACACACAATCTGTTTACCTGTAAACAAATTATCACTTAAAAGCCAAACAAAATAGCATGTAAGCTGATTACACCTAAAACTTTTTTCAAGTATAATATGTTTACAACAAAAACATTTATAGGCATCCAAACGACTCCTTATAAAACTAAGGTGAGCTAGGCCGGGGCTAAGCCCGGTTAAGAAATTATATGAATAGATGCACTTTGCGAGTGAACTCACTGCACGTTGGTCCCTGAATTTGCCAAACGGTGAAATCCAAACCACTCATCATGTGGATGCCATCATTTAGATTTTAGATTCCCCGAGCTAAGGAAGATGTCGATCTGCTTATATAGTGCGACTACTCAGCCACCTCATGTATCAATTCTTTTTTAAACATTCATTTCTTTCGTGAACATGAAACCACCGGATGAGCGGGATAGCGAGAAAGCCTGCACCCAGAGATTCTAAATAGATGGGCCCACATGATGCAAGGTTGAGATCTTTTAGGGTTTGGTAGTGATAAGACCGAATAAAGGAGGAGAAAGGCTGCACCCTCATCTATAAATAGACCACTTTGGATGGTGGTTGTTTCATCGTAGTGAAATCGATTTTTGTGATGTTTGGTTAGAAACATTTGAAGTGCAGCATGGGTCACGCTCCTCCACCTGAAGCAACAATCGAAGAAGTGAAGGCTTGGGTCAAAAGAATAGACACCAACAACGACGGTATCATAAGCAAACAAGAATTGGTGGAAGACATCCGCGGCCTCCACCTTTGGTTGCAAGATGGAGGGCCCGGTGCGCTGTGAAGGACGCTGACATCAATCACAATGGTTCCATCGATACCCCTGACGAGTTTCTGGAACTTGAGAGCTTTGTAAAGAGTCACTGGGGCCATCTCATCGGTGCAACTCACTCCTAGATAAAACTACAACTATGTTAGTACGTGTGACATGGTTTGTGTGGTGTCTTTTTAAGTTTGTGATGTAGCATTTTGCCTTCTGTGCACCAAATAAATAAATAAAATAGCTTGAGTTATGCAATATATTGCTTGCACCACTAGGTGCATTTAATATACTGCGTGCCAAAAAAATCCGCACCGTCTGAATGGCTGTGGGCAGGTTCGAAGAATGTTTATGATGTAGGGCGGGTTGCAGACACTTTCATAGCAAGAGATGGACCAGAGAAGGTCCGATTGGAGACGGAAATGATCGGGACTATCAAAACCTTAAAACGGTTGTATCTTGCAAATTGAGATGAGTTTTTAAACATTTTTTATATGATTTTAGGGTAGGAGAAGCTACTTATGCCAACCAAACTGGCTATGCCTAGTTGCCCATACCAGATTTGTGAGATTCCATCAAATCTATGGTCAGAAATCCCATTTATTTTCGTAGATGGTCAAAAGTCCCATTTATTTTTGTTTTTTCCATAAATAGTGAGTTTTAGTTCAAGTTGAGTTGAAGTCAAAGTCAAAGTCGTGCCCGACATGAAAAGGGCTTTAAAAAGTTAGGAGAATAATGTGGTTGGGCCGAATTGGACACTTACCATTTTTGGTCAAAAACCATGAAGTCTAGTAGGAATGGAAGTCATTTATAAATAGTAAGTTTACTATTTATTTTAAGTCACGTTTTAAGGGTGTTTGAGTTGGAGTTTGAGTCTAAAACTCTTTCCTAATTAAGTTTGAGTTCCTTATTTAAATAGTTGTACTTTTGTTTTATGTTTTTTTAATCATCAATCAAGTTATTTTGAATTTATTAGAAAATAGTTTTATTTTTATCTCTTGTGAATTTGAAGAAGCTCTGTTAGGAGTCTAAAGAGCTTGTAAATTCATAGTAGGTATCTCCTAAGGAAGACGGTGATATGACATCCCTCCCTGCATCAGTTTCACACATTTTCTACCTTTATTTTTTATTTTGGTTTTAGATTCCCCCATCCAACGATGGTCATGCTCTATATAGTGACAAATCTCGTTCTTAGAAATTTCTGCAAAGATTTTCAAGTTTTTGAGATGACATTTCATATTATAAATTAATAAAAAGTTTAAAATTTTAAATAATAATTAGAAATATATTAATTAAAACTTTTTCATAAATATTACGATATTTTCACATTAAAACCATGAAAGATTGAAAATGACCAATATTTTGAAAGTTTTGCTATATACTATCTAGATAATATCATTTCCTTAATTTTTTACTAGAATATACCTAGTTTTTCAAATTCTCGGATCAATCTTATATTTGTGTTATCCCTTCATTCATGTATGTATGATCTTATGAACAGGTTGGATGACAAATAAACATCACCATGGGGCTTAGCAAGGTTTCAATAGTAGAAATCATTATTCCCACTATTTACTGTGTTATGATCCACTTGATATTTGGATATACTTTAATTTTAGGCTCAACCCCTTAAATTAGATGGAAAAAGGGATGGACGATGGGGATAGACCACATACATACAAGGTAGGCCCAACTGAGTTTACTCAGTACAATAAAAGCATCTGTACACGGTACGCAATCTGATTTTCAGATGGAAACCGTCTAACGTTTCAGTTGGACTTTCGGTAAAATGTAATTTTTTAAAAATATATTTAATAAAACTGATGATGTGGCACTTACAATGACGTGGACCAATAATAAAGCTGGATTAAGCCGCTCACTGTTTCCATGAAACAGAGACAAAAACGGAATATTGTGATATTTTTCCCTTGTTAGAACCTTAACTGTAATTGAGAAATGGTATGCGCGAATACATTTTGCAACCTACTATGCACTGGCCTCAGCATGAAGCAAAGAGTGAGATCTGCACCGCTCATCAGGTAGGCGCGGAAATTAAGATTCCTCAGGTCCAAGAATGGACGGCCTGCTCATATATATGTGGTTGCTACACAGCCACGTTCTCACTTTCCAACCTTTCTGTGTACATGCATATTCCAAAAGATAAGCAGGATAGCGTACTTTTTGGTCAAGAGATTCTGAACAGTTAGGCCCACCTAATGGAAGGCTTGGATCTCTAAGGTTTGATAACAATGGAAAGGAATAAAGGGGGAGAAAGGTCCTACATCCGTGCAGGAATTTAAGGCCTGGATCCAGAGAATAGACACCAACAAGGATGGTGTTATAACCAACCAAGAACTGCTGTGTTACTATTTGTACATCCAATCACAACTATGTCTGCGATGTATGAAATGGTTTGCATGGTGTCTTTGAAAAAATAAAAATAATAATAAATAAAATGATATGCTCATGCTCTATAAAATCATAGTGACAAATCTACTTCTTAGAAATTTCTGCAGAAATTTTCGAGTTTTTGAGGTTTTTCTCGGGATACTATATATGATGACATCTCACTAAAAGTTAGAAAATAAAAGTAATTATTATAAATTAATAAAAAAATTTAAATTTTAAATTATAATAAGAAATGAATTAGTTAAAACTTTTTTAAAAAAAAAAAAAATTAAAAAAGAAAAAATTAAAAGACACCATGCGAAAAGACACCAATTTGTATATGGTTCAAAAATTGGATATATTGCCCATACGGCTAATTGAAATTAAACTGTCCAATTTATGTATCCCAATTACATGTATCATGAACAAAAATTAGGACTTATTTGTTCATCTGACTATCAGATTGGTTGACATTTAATGGACGTTTAAAAATTGAAAAAATAAATAAAAATCCAATGCTCCTATTTCAACAAACAAATGTCCACTAATCAAGGGTTAGGATTGTTCAACCAATCTGATTTTTGGACTGTGACTTAGCCTGGGGAGTTTCACAATTTAGCTTATTTTGAGTTAATTAATGCCATGTATACAATTTCTTAGTTCCTATTTGTGTCAAGCGTCAAGGTTTTGAGACGAACAAGTCCCATGCGATTTTTCTGAGTTGACTCAGACTCGGTTACACCTGATCGATTCAACACTACCGGTCACCCCCAACCAGGCCGAGTCAGGATGATTCACCCCGATTCAGGTAAGTCCCAAATCGACTTGAGAGTTATTAAATAATTCCCGATAAAATAAGGAAAAAAAAAAGAAGAAAGAGTTGTACGGTTCTATAAGGCCTGATCATTAATTAAGCTGGACAAGGGCCGAGTATTTGATTGGTGGGCCGAATATTTTGATGATGGGCATAGCACTAATCAAGCCCAACTCGGAGATGGGTTGGTGTTGGAATCGATTGCTTGTTTCATGAACTGGGTTTGTTCATACTGGCGTAAATGGGCCCATTTATCATTTGAAGAGGCATCCTTAGGAAAGATCGTGGAAGGTGCTTCACCTGACATTCATACCTTGACGTGGACAAGTGACATCAGTGTTGGAAATTATACAGAATAATATAATTTCTGTATAATATGGAAACAAAAAATATCACGATAATCAGAAATAAGGACAGGCTGAAGCACGTTTGAAACGTTGTCCTTAAAGCGTTATTTGCCCCTACTCAAGTGAATTGAGTAAGCTAATAGGTTACAAGCAAATTGCTTCTAGGATACGACGAGCCTGATGTGGGTCTGCGTTCAGCAAACACAAAGGCCCACCTATTGGAACTCAATTACACAATTTCTGGCAGTATTACAATATAAAGAAAAATTTTAAAAGAAAGAAAAGGAAAGAGAAAAAGTGGTTTCGACCACTGCGCTGGTCAGTTCAAATCTTCAGTTACTGGTTCAGTTGAACCGTCTTAGACCACACCGCTGGTCTGTTCTTCAAGCTAAGGTTCAAGCCTTGCTATGTTGCTGGAAGCACTAGAGTATATAAGTTGAGAGGGGCTGGCTGTCTCAGTTCGTATGGGTTTGCTGGAGTGAGTTGAGATGTTTTGGAAACCCATCCAGGACCTCCTTTTATAGGCTATGGTGGCTGAGAGTTTTGGTCCAGGGATATAAATCTCATTTATACAATTTCTAGCTGTTGTAAAACTAGCCGTTTTATGACCGTTTTTTACTGTTGTGCATAGGCCATTAAACTGCTGCATGTTGACTGTTGTGAGATAGCAACTAGCCATTTTCTAGCTATTGGGCTAGCCATACAACAGTTTCTGCATGACCCCTACAATTAAGTCCATAGCTGTTATACATTTGTGCAACAACTATATTTCCAACCTCTATATAATCAGAGAGACTCTCATTCAGTCCTCTTAATTTTCATCCAACCAACCATCTGCCTTAGCCACTAGTCGCACCGCGACTCACACACGTCTCGCTCTGTTTCGTGAAGGGAGTGACCCTTTGCGATACGATGCGCACGTGCGAAGTGCAAAGTGCGCCACTAGCGCCTCTACAGCCACACTGCCTCACATGCCTCACATGCCCACGCCCTCACATCGAGCCCGTGCCCGAGACTAAGACCGAGACCGAGACCGAGCCCAAGCCCGTGCCCGTGCCCGTGCCCATGGCCGAGCCCGAGTACGAGCGCGAAAGCACGCACGGGTGTTCCAGTGCTACGCACTGGAACATGCAAGTCCCATGGTCCTTGGACTGTGTGAGCAAATATTAAGGTACTCCACACTTTTTATTTAAACACCTTTTTCTTCTCTTCCTTTCCCATGTGGGACTATTCCCAAAAAACCAACAAAACGATGTTTTTTCAAAACAACTTTTTATATATTATACACTATTTTTTATTATTTAAAATATATTTTTATTAAAATCAATATTTTGCAACAATCAGTACTCAAATGGAGCATGATGATTAACTCCCTATGGCTCTAATGGTTCATATGGCTCCACTTAAGCATGGGTTCTGCTCAACTCTCTTTTGCAAAGGTTCTCGAACAGGCACGTACGATTCTCAGACATATGGTGGATAAGATAGAATCAGTTGATACCTTCAAAAAAGAAAAAAGCCCAAAAACATAGAACAGTTGATATTATTCCTTCCCTGGAACTTGATAAGCATTTTTTAAAGCAACATTCAATAGTCAGAAAAAAACATAAATAAATAAAAAATTCAGCCCAAGAAACGAAAATGTCCAAAATTTGAGAAATTAAAATTTCGGATTTAATTCGATGTGGACTGGAAAAAACAAAGTTAGAAAAAACAGCTATATGTGTGAATTAAATAGGCATAAAAACAACAATTAAAATAAATAGAACTTTTGTATATATGAGCAATAATGTGTATAGGAAGATCAAATGATGTTCTTTGATCTCTTTTTAGGAGTCGTTGGGTCAAGTTTAGGAGCCTAAGCCCTGGCCTGCAGAGTGGGCCACCTTGCAGTACAGGGCTTGGGCTCCTAAACTTGACCCAATAGCTAGGATGGGCTGGGCTTGAAACTTAGGGATGCTAAATGGACTGGGCCCATTGGCCCAATCTAATAATCAAGTGGGTCACCATTACATACAAAATGAATGGAGAATTTGAAGACACCTGTGAAGTTTTAATTGAAAGTACTGTATGTATGTTTTAAAAGAACTTTACGACATAGGGAAATATTTCTATGATCAAAACCATCCAGGTATCAAAGGGTGAAATCCAAACCACTCGACCTTCTTATATAGTGGGACTCTCAATTGTTGGGGGCCTTGCACAAAACCTTAGGATCTAGCCTCCCGAAACAAACCAGAATTATGGAATAATAAAGCAATGAAATAAATCAAAGCATAAACCACACACCACACAAGAGATTTTTACTTAGAAAACCCTCGAAGAGGTAAAAAACCACGGGACCATGTCCAGATCAACAATCCACTATGAAGTAGAATGTTATAACCTTCGTCACTCACGCATGAGTGGATAAACAATAAGAGAAACAAAGAAAACGGAGAGATCTCACCGATTACGAGGACGTAGAAGCGCTGAGATATCAAGAGCACAATAGATCTCCTATATGAGCATAACCTCCCTTCCACAAGCTTCCTCTCTCTCTTTCCTTTTCTCTCTCACACCTTTTGATAACCTAAACCCTTTAGAAAACCCTTGTAAAACTTTAAGAAACCCTCTTGCATTCCCTAGAAAGCCCTAGGTACCTCCTATTTATAGTTTAGGAAACTCCTTTTCACAACCCAGTTACGAAAAGACTTGCGAAACAAAATTCGCACAAAATTGTGGAACGAATCTACATAACCTCGACTAGTCGTACCGAGTCCATAACTGATCGAGAGCCACCTACAACTGGTTGTGGACCACCTACGATCGGTTGAGCACCCCGGAGAAAAATTACTCAAAGTCGTTAGACTTTAAGTCATGGTAGGACTCGAACCCATGACTGGTCGAGCGCCACCCACGACTAGTCGAGCACCACCCACGACCGGTCGTGCAATGCGGTGAATTACTCTGATTTTGCACCCACTGCACCGTCTCTCCTCTGAACTGAGGAAAAACTCCATCAAATCTCTCCCTTTTCAACTTAGGAGAGATTCACCTTCTTCAAGCCAGCGTAGTTTCTACAAATCTCAAGCTTACCCTTGAGCAAAGCCTTGGTCATCATGTCTGACCCATTATCATCCGTGTGGACCTTCTCAAGCTGTAAAACCTTCTGTTCCAAAGTATCTCTGATCCAGTGATACTGAATCTATATGTGCTTTGACTTGGATTCTTGCTAAAGTGTATAGCACTCTGACTATCGCAATAAACTACGTGCTGCTCCTGCTTCAGGCTAAGTTGTTGTAGGAACATTTTCATCTAAAGCATCTCTTTGCATGCTTCTGTGACTGCAATGTACTCGACTTTTGTCGTCGATAATGCTACGACCTTATGTAGCTTGATCTGCCAAGAAACCGCCCCTTGCAAACATGAACATGAACCCCGATGTAGACTTCCTGGAGTCATGTCACCTACCATATCTGCATCTGTGTAGCCCTCTAACACATGTTTACCATCACCATAGCATAGGCTCAATCTGGATGAGCCTCTTAGATACTACAGCATCCATTTCGCCATATCATAGGTGTGGTTCTTATGCAAGAATCTCATCCCCTCTCGCATAGCTCTCAACCACTCTCCTTATGCTCGTCGGCTAAGGCTTCAGAATAATCTTCTGGCTCTCTCCCATTAGTCAGCATAATGTACTCATGCGGCGAGTATCTCTTGAACGGCTGTCTATCCCTAGATGACCTCCTTACTTGTGGCTCAACAGGTGGATCAAGTGGGGGCTGCTCTCCCGGTCCATCTTCTTAAGGAACTCCCTCGTCCTCCACACCTTATTGTACTCCTCCGTCATCAGGCACAACGGAAAGAATAATCGGATCTATGTCCTTTAGCTCACCTGAACTAGGCTGGTTCTTCTCTCGCTTACCAATGTCTTCTATACACTGATCTTCAAAGAAAACCACATCTCTGCTCCTCACGAGCTTCTTCTTAGTCGAATCCCATAATCCATAACCGAACTTTTCATCACTGTACCCTAAGAACACACACTGCCTGATCTTCATATCGAGTTTGGATCTCTCGTCCTTTGGTATGTGAACGGATGCCCAGCATCCAAACACCCTAAGATGACTGTACAATGGATCATGTCCAGTCCACACCTTCTCAGGAACTTCTTTATTCAATAGGGCTGATGGAGACCTGTTTATCAAATACACCGCCGTGTACTTTGCTTCTCCCCAGAACGCCTTGGGCATTTTCACATGGGATAATATGCATATGATTCTCTCAACTATGGTGCGATTCATTCGCTCAGCTACACCATTATGTTAGGGAGTCTTGGGAACCGTCTGTTCATGCCGTATACCTAGGGACTTATAATACTCATGGAAGTCGCCAATGTATTCACCACCACTGTCAGTGCAGATGCACTTCAATGATCTACTTGTCTCTCTCTCGACCATAGTATGAAACAATTTAAACATACCAAAGACCTCGTCCTGGGATTTCAAAGCATAAACTCAAACCTTCCTAGATGCATCATCTATAAAAGTAACAAAATATAATGCCCCACCCAAGGTTTTTATCCTCATAGGACCACAAACATCAGAATAAACCAAATGTAATGCATGCATTTTATTAACACGAGAAACAAATTTAAGAAATGAAACTCTATGCTGTTTCCCTGATAAACAATCAAGACAGGTTTTGAGAGGCATACCTGTTACGTCTAGAAGGAGCCGCTTCATCGCTAGTACCTGAAGCCATTTTTCACTCATGTGGCCTAGACGCCTGTTCCACATGTCAATAACTGAATCTTCCGCTGCGTTCAACCCACCCTTGCATATACTGACACTTACCTTGTAAAGGGTACAACACTTCTTTCCTCTGGCCACAATCAACGAACCCTTGATGAGCTTCTAGCGCCCACCAGCAAACCGGCTTTTATAGCCATCATCATCCAACTTTCCTGTCAACAACAAGTTGAGGCGAAGGTTTGGGATATGCCTCACATCCCTGAGAACCAATGTGTAGCCCACATCGGTCTTCACACAAATATCACCGACTCCCACTATCTTTGATATGCCAAAATTTTCCATCTTGTTCACTCCCCAAGTATAGGGTTGTGATGTAGTAATAAACTCGGTAAGATCGAGGTCGAATCCCACGAGGACTGGTCGTCACAATTTAAATCTAAGATTCTTCTTAACTAATCCAATGAATAATGAACTAAACCACTAAGCATAATTTTAAGAAAAACAATTAAGAAACAGGGAATAAAATTCAATCAGAGAGAAAGCACTAGGACTTTCGAATCCACCCCTAATTATCCTAACCCTTGTTTTGTCTGTTGATTCACCTTGACCTTGATTGATACCACTTAAATAGAGAAAGCACAATCTGTGTCCTAAATCGGGCATACAGACTGTCTAATTCCTTTAAGCAATGCCATGAACAATACATCCCATGTCCTTGGTCGGGCACATGGTATGTAAAATTCATTAAAGCACCCTGTTCCTTCCTCTATAGGAAACTTGTTCTTGATCAGACACAAGCACCTGTAATAAGCATCCAAACAACATCCATCTATATACTTTAATCAAGTTCATAGATGGAGAAATATGGAATTTAAACCCATAAAGCCCACTCAGAGAAAGAAACAAATTAAATAAAATTCAAAGTAAATCAACCAATACAAGAGCTGATCAAATTAGGGGCTTCATCTCAGCCCTAGCTGAGAGATTAGTTACCCATAAAATCCATAAAAATATATTAAATAAAATTCATAAACTGAAACACCAAACCGAACAATCTCTCTCTCTCTTCTTCCTTCTCTTTCTTCTCTTTCTCCTCTCCCTGGCTCTGAATCTCAAATTCCCTGGATCTGAATGCCTCTCCCACGTCCAAAACTTCCCTTTTATAGGCTGATGGTCGAATCGGTGGCAGAGTCGTAGACGGACTCGAAGTGTAATTTTTCGCAGCCGTGATCGGTGGGCCCCACAGAGGTGTTTTCTGAAAAATCCACCCCGTCCATTGGATTCAGGACGAAATTTCAGTCAAGAATGGGTGATTTTGAAGGTCCATTGGCGCGGCCCACAGAAGAAATCTCGAAAAGATCAGTTTTGAACGTCGCCGAAAGCCCTTTGTTTGTGGCCTCTGTACCGCACACGTGTGTACGCATGGGAGTGGAATCTCAACATGGTTTTGTAGTATCCATGGCCCTCTACATGATGGACGGCTTAGATCGGCCGTACGGTTGACGAGCGGGGCCCACAAACGGCCGCAAAAATCGGCAGCGGTCGCGTTACGCGGACGCGAATCTCCGTCCGCTGTGATGATGGTGGGTCCTACTTCTTTGATTAAACCGAAAATCTGAATCGTTCATTGGATTCTTCTCGGAAAACCGTTCGGGAAGGGACAGATTTGAGTGGAATCAGTGCGGCCCATTTGAATTTCTATTCCACCATCCGTCCGATGTTTGTTGACGATTCACAAGCTTGCACGTGTATGCGACCAAACATCCAGCTAGGCGTGGGCAATAGCCGCCCCAGGAAGCGGATGGACGGTTTGGATTGTCCATCTGGACACAAGGTGGGGCCCACAGCGTCGACCGATGATCGGCAGCGAAACTCCCTGCAACGCGCACTCGCCGTTTTTGAATTTGGAAAGATGAATCGGTCAAAAGACCGTTTGACCGGTTCTTTTAAACCGTGCATGGCTGGTGCACTCAAGTCTAGTACTCACCTAACTTAGGTGGGGTTCTCTGTGATGTTTACGAACAATCCAATCCATCTGTCTTTTTTACCTCCCCGATTAATGGTTTGGGACCGAAGTTGACGCATATCCTGTTATCAGGTGGGCTCCACTTACTGAATTAAGGGGCGGATCTATCCGTTGGACCACTTTTCGAGATCTTCAATGGCTGAAATTTAATATGTACGGTTAATTTACGGCCCTCATCCCATGTATGAAGTTTTGAACTGATCAGATGGCGGGAACCATGTGATCTTGCACTCTGGACCCTTTTCGGGCCCCTTTGGCTTGCTTTCCTCCGATCCCAGGCGTGTAAAATCTTCACTGTTGGTTTTCTGGAATCTATCCCGTGCTCTGGTAATTTCGGAGCGTCAAATCCATGCTTTTAACATCAAATTCCAATTAACGCTCCTGATTTCGTCCTGTAATAAAAACACGAGTAATATACTCCATTAATCCTTATCATGTACGTAAAATTTGGCAAATGATGGGGTCTAATATGCAATATTTGACCCTGATCAGTTACGTCTAGAAGGAGCCGCTTCATCGCTAGTACCTGATGCCATTTTTCACTCATGTGGCCTAGACGCCTGTTCCACATGTCAATAACTGAATCTTCCGCTGCGTTCAACCCACCCTTGCATATACTGACACTTACCTTGTAAAGGGTACAACACTTCTTTCCTCTGGCCACAATCAACGAACCCTTGATGAGCTTCTAGCGCCCACCAGCAAACCGGCTTTTATAGCCATCATCATCCAACTTTCCTGTCAACAACAAGTTGAGGCGAAGGTTTGGGATATGCCTCACATCCCTGAGAACCAATGTGTAGCCCACATCGGTCTTCACACAAATATCACCGACTCCCACTATCTTTGATATGCCAAAATTTTCCATCTTCACGGTCGCATAGTCACCTAACTTGTAGCTTCTGAAAAAGTCCCTGTGTGGAGTCACATGAAATGGGGTTCCAGAGTCAATCACCTAGTTGATGTCCTGACTCGTAGCCGTGAGACAGACATCATGATCTGTTAAAAGAATAACTACAATGTCGTCATCTGAAGCAACCGCAGTGGAATCTGATTCATCTTTTTTCTCCTTTCCTTTTCCTTTCTTGTCGTTCTTCTTACCACAACATTCATGCTTGTAGTGGCCTTTTTTGCCACAATTTTAATAATCAACATCTTTCCTGTTACTCGACTTGCCTCTTGATTTATCTCGGGCCTTCTCGCCCTTCCTATTCTTTCTTCTTCCCCGTTCCTATGTCACAAGAGCCTCTTGCTGAGTAGACCCCTGAGACTTCCTCCTTGTCTCCTCATTGAAGAGACAACTGGTTACCTGTTCCATGGATATCTTTCTGTCTGGCACGGAGTTACTTAGAGACACCACCAATGTCTCCCAACTGCCTGGCAATGAACTAAGCAATAGTAAAGCCTGCAATTCATCATCCAGAACCATCTTCATAGAGGAGAGTTGGTTCACAATATTACTGACGTCATTCATATGCTCGGCCACAGAACCACCATATTTGAACTTGAGATTCACAAGTCGCCTTATCAGAAAAATCTTATTACCGACTGTCTTCCTCTCATACAACCTAATAATTTCAGCCATAAGCTAGCGGCTAAAGTCTCTGTATACACATGGTAGAACATAGAATCATCCAACCATTGTCTAACAAACCCCATCGCCTTTTGGTCCATCTTCTTCCAATCATCATAAGACATATCATTGGATTTTGCTGATATGCCTAAAATTGGAGAATATAGGTCCTTGCAATAAAGCAAGTCCTCCATCTTAGCCTTTCATATGGTCCAGTTAGAACCATTGAGGCTAATCATCCTTGATGAGCCACCTTCGATAATTCAAAACCGATCCTACCTGTTCAATGAACTTGGCTCCGATACCACTTTGTTAGGGGCCTTGCACAAAACCTTAGGATCTAGCCTCCCGAAACAAACCAGAATTACGGAATAATAAAGCAATGAAATAAATCAAAGCATAAACCATACACCACACGAGATTTTTACGTGAAAAACCCTCAAAGAGGTAAAAAACCACGGGACCTCATCCAGATCAACAATCCACTATGAAGTAGTGTTACGCAGCACGCCAACAACGCAGTGAGCCTAGATCCAATCTCAGGCCTCACCACAAACGATAAACAGGAAGAAATATAAACTAGAAAGGAATAAAAGCATTCAAACAAACCATAAGACAAGATATACGTGGAAAAACCCCAAACTAGGGTAAAAAACCACGGATGCAAAATTCCACTATGAAGAGAAATGAAGATTACAAGGCAATATACTAACCCCTCTCTTGGAAGTACAGAGAAAATCCCTTGCCCACACCTTAGAATAATTTTCTAATATTCACCTTAACCCTAGAATAGCCCTAGGGACCCCAATTTATAATTTTGGCAACTTTCCTTTCGCATCCCAGTTGCAAAAGGACTTGCGACACGAAATCCGTGAAACTCTTTTCGCATCCCAGTTGCGAAAGGACTTGTTACACGAAATCCGCAAAACTCCTTTCGCATCCCAGTTGCGAAAGGACTTGCGACACGAAATCCACGCATGTGGCTCCACTTCTCAACAATCTCGAGACACATCGCTATAAACCTTTGTCTTCTTCATCTGGAGTGCACCACCTCCCCGTCTTCAAGCCTGAAGACCAATCAAAGCTGAACAGAGCTTCAGCTTCTCCCTTGTCTCCGCCTTGGTCAGCATATCCGCAGGATTCTCACTTGTATGAATATTCTCCAGAGCAATCGATCCATCTTCCAGTAACGAACGTATAAAGTGATATCTGATGGCAATATGCTTGGTCCTTGAATGAACGCTGAATTCTTAGCCAAGTGTATTGCACTCTGACTGTCACTGTATAACTTACAATCTGCTTGCTTCTTACCCAACTCTTCCATAAAACCTTACATCCACACCATCTCCTTGCATGCTTCTATAGTCGCAACATATTCTGCTTCTGTCGTACTGATAGATACTATCTTTTGTAATTGAGAGACCCAACTGACTGCAGCACTACCCAGAGTAAAAACATAACCTGTAGTGCTTCTTCTGCTATCGATATCTCCTGCCAAATCTGAATCCATGTAGCCTTGTAACTTGATTTCCAATCCACCATAACACAGCCCAACGTCCTTAGTACCTACCAAGTACCTAAGGATCCACTTCACAGCTTCCCAATGTTCCTTCCTGGGGTTGTTCATGAACCTGTTAACAACTCCCACTGCTTAAGCAATGTCTGGCCTCATGCTCCCCATAGCATACATGAGACTCCCAATAGCTGATGCGTATGGAACTTTAGCCATGTAGTCATGTTCCTCCTGCATCTTTGCACCTTGCTCCTTAGATAGCTTGAAGTGGTTGGCTAATGGAGTGCTAACCGGCTTAACACCTCCCATATTGAATCGATCAAGTACCTTGGCTATGTACTCTGCCTATGACAAAACTAGTTTCTTATTTTCCCTGTCACGTTTTATCATCATGCCTAGGATTTGTTTTGTAGCTCCTAAATCCTTTATGGCAAATTCTCTAGACAATTGTCTTTTAAAATCTGAGATGTCCTTCATGCTTGAACTAGCCACAAGCATATCATTAACGTACAGAAGAAGGATGATGTAGGACGTATCAAACTTCTTCAAGTAACAACAGTGGTCTGCATGACATCTCCTAAAACCGTTCCCCGACATGAAACTGTCGAACTTCTTACACCACTGCCTCGGGGCCTACTTTAGGCCATATAGACTCTTCTTTAGTCTGCACACCTTGTTCTCATTACCTGGTGCCACGTATCATGTCGGCTGATGCATATATATCTCTTCTTCAAGGTCCCCATGAAGAAAGGCTGTCTTAATATCTAGTTGTTCTAGATGTAAGTCCTCTGAAGCCACTATACTCAAGACCATGTGATTGGCTTGGGAATGTGGAGAAATGAGAAGGAGAGAGAGGGTTGTAAGGGAGAGAGAGTGATGGATGTAAGGTGAGTGATGATTTGACTTTGGTGGTTGCTTTACTTGTGGAGAAAGGAAGCATGGGTTGCTTTGTACTTGACATTGAAGTGATTGATTGATTGATGTGATTGATTGGTTGATGGGATTGATTTGACATTGTGTAGAGATTCTCTTGGGATCGAGAAAGCGCGACGTTTCTTCGAAATAAACGCCGACTCACATCTTCTGGTCAGGGTATCGGATCGATGCGTGAGTCGCGGCGTTAGAACTTCGGCGACGGTGCGGTCGCAGTGATACAGGTCTTGGATTAGACCGACCCGAATTTAAAGGATACGACTTACGATCGTGCGCAACGTCGATTATCAGTCGCGGATTGCTGGACTTCGACGGAAAGGATCGCAGGATTCATCGGAACAGTACGAACTAGGATACGGGTCTTACATCAGCTTAATCCAAAACTTTTATGGCCTCCAAGAAATTTTAAATGGTAGAGGTTCAATCACACTATTTCCTGTGGTGTGGTCCACTTGAGCTTTAGATATGCTTCCTTTTTGTTCTTTAGACCTCAAATTATCTCATAACATGGATGAACGGAGTGGATAAAATAAATAAATAATGGTGGACCCCACAAAGTTTACTCAGTATGCTAATCGTAACGAGTAACTCACCTAAATGTAGTGGAGAGGAGTTTCCTTAAAACATTTATAATCATATAGTGGGCCTACCTAAATGTGATTCACATATCCAACCCACTCATTATGTGTGTCCCACTTGGTTGATGGGTTAGACCAAGTTTCAACCGCATCCAAAACTCATGTGGGCCCCACCAAGTGCTTTTATATTTTTTAGGATGTCTTCAATTAGTTTTAGATGGTATGGCCCACTTGAGTTTCGTTTATCGATGATTTTTGAGATATCTCATAACCTAAAGGGGACACATCAAATCCACGGTGTTCATGTTCGACACACATCATGATGAGGCCCACAAAACTTACTAACATCAATTCTTAGGTTCTCACGAGGTTAATAAGTTGGGTCACAATTTTGACCAGAATATTTGACCCATTTTACATGTCTGGTCCATTCACTCTATTTTATTGATCATTACCCTCAAATTGACTAGATACTCGCCTCGATCTCGCTACATATGAGAAAGATATTGTGCAAACAAAATTGATCAACAATTTGAGTGAATTTTGATTTAAACATTTGAAGTTATTTACTCTTCAATCTAGACTGATCAGATTGTCCAAAAACAGTTAAAGGTTCAATTAGTGGATGTGCATAATAATTTAGTAATTTTATTTTTCACAGATAAATTTCAATTTCCTTTTAAAAATAACATTTTTTTTTCAAAATGTATATTTTTCCTCTTTTAACAAAATATCATTTTTATTAAAAAATATTTAAAATACAAATTCTGAATTTTTATTTTGAAAATATCAAAAATTTTCTCATATTTTAATTTTTTTTCTCAAAAATTTCAAATTGCCGATTTTTTTTCTTGAAAAGCATCATTTTGTTCTCAAAATTTTTCTCAAACATTGTTAAAATTTCTAAACTTCTCAATATTCTTTTTCATGTGATATTACAAATCATTTAAATATTACCTTTTAATTATATATATATAAAGGTGGCTTTTAGCTACGAAATTAATTTCGTCGATAAAAGGAAACTTCTCGACATTTTTGTCTTTTTAAAAATTCAAAACACCTTTTAGCGATGAATATTTTCGTCGCTAAAAGCCACCTTTAGCTACGAAATTAATTTCATTATAAAAGGAAACTTCTTGATTTTTTTGTCTTTTCAAAATTTCAAAACACCCTTTAGCGACGAAAATTTTGGTCGCTAAAGGTGGCTTTTAGCTACGAAATTAATTTCGTCGCTAAAAGGAAACTTCTCAATTTTTTTGTCTTTTCAAAAATTCAAAACACCCTTTAACGAAGAAAATTTTCTTCACTAAAGGTGGCTTTTAGCTACGAAATTTATTTCATCGCTAAAAGGAAACTTCTCAACTTTTTTCGTTTTTTCAAATTTTCAAAACACCCTTTAGCGACGAAAAGTCGCTTTTAGTTACGAAATTTATTTCATCTCTAAAAGGAAACTTCTCAACTTTTTTGTTTTTTTCAAAAATTGAAAACACCCTTTAGCAATGAAAATTTTCGTCGCTAAAGGTGGCTTTTAGCTACGAAATTAATTTCGTCGCTAAAAGGAAACTTCTTGACTTTTTTGTCTTTTTAAAAAATTCAAAACACCCTTTAGCGATGAATATTTTCGTTGGTAAAAGCCACCTTTAGCTACGAAATTAATTTCGTCGCTAAAAGGAAACTTCTCGATTTTTTCGTCTTTTCGAAATTTCAAAACACCCTTTAGCAACGAGAATTTTCGTCGCTAAAGGTGGCTTTTAGCTACGAAATTAATTTCGTCGCTAAAAGGAAACTTCTCGACTTTTTTTTTTTTTTCAAAATTTCAAAACACCCTCTAGCGATGAATATTTTCGTCGCAAAAGGTGGCTTTTAGCTACGAAATTAATTTCGTCGCTAAAAGGAAACTTCTCGACTTTTTTGTCTTTTCAAAAATTCAAAACACCCTTTAGCGACAAATATTTTCGTCGCTACAAGTTGCCTTTAGCTACGAAATTAATTTCGTCGCTAAAAGGAAACTTCTCGACTTTTCATTTTTTTCAAAAATTCAAAACACCATTTAGCGACGAAAATTTTCGTCGCTAAAGGTGGCTTTTAGCTACGAAATTAATTTCGTCGCTAAAAGTCACTTTTAGAGATGAAAAAAATTTCGTCACTAAAAGTTTCATCGATAAAAACTCTCTTTTTTGTAGTGGTCATAAAATGACATAGTAAAAAGGATGGGTGACATGAATTATACACATACATCAATGTGGGCCCATATGGGTCATGGTTTGCATGGGTCGTAGTTGTCATGTTACAAGTGTCGTTGTTGTCATGTTATATGGGTCGTGGTTGTCATGTTACATGGATCATGGTTTTCAACGTATTCACTTCCTTTTCTATCAAACCATTGGTACTATAGCTTAAGACCCACAATGGGGTGATCCGATCCATCTAAGTTGCCGGCCAGCTTACTGTGGGCCCAAAAAGTCCTGACTTGGGCAATGTTCACTTCTAACAAACATCACAGTGAGTCTGAAAAGTTTCAACAATCATCATTATTTTCTATTATGTACCCCACACGAGCGCTGGATCAGGCTGATATTTGGGCCGTACCCCTAAAATGACACAGCAAAAAGGATGGGCAACATGGATTATACACATACATCAATGTGAGCCCATATGGGTCGTAGTTGCCATGTTATATGGGTCATGGTTGTCATGTTGCATGGATCATGGTTTACAACGTGTTCACTTCCTCTTTTAAAAAACCATTAGTATCATAGCTTAAGGTCCACAATAGGGTGATCCGATCCATCCACCTTATCGTCTAGCTTGTCGTGGGCCCAAAAAGTCTTGACTTGGGCAGTTTTCACTTCTAACAAACATCACAGTGAGCCTGGAAAGTTTCAACAGTTATCATTATTTTCTACTATGTGGCCCACACGAGCACTGGATCAGGCTGATACTTGAGCCCTAGCCCCAAAATGACACGACAAAAAAGATGGAAGACATATATGGAGTATACGCATACATCAATGTGGGCCCATATGGGTCGTGGTTTGCATGGGTCGTAGTTGTCATGTTACATGGATCGTGGTTGTCATGTTATATAGTTCGTGGTTTTCAACGTATTCACTTCCTTTACTACCTAGCCACTGGTACCATAGCCTAAGGCCCGCAATGGGGTGATCTGATCCTTCCACCTTGTCGGCCAGCTCGCCATGGGCCCAAATAGTCCTGACTTGGGCAGTCTCCACTTTTAACAAACATCATAGTGAGCTTGGAAAGTTTCAATAGTCACCACTATTTTCTATTTTGTAGCCACACGAGCGTTAGATCAGGCTGATATTTGGGCCCTACCCCTAAAATAACACAGCAAAAAGGATGCGCAGCATGGATTATACACATACATCAATGTGGGCCCATATGGGTTGTTGTTTGCATGGGTCGTAGTTGCCATGTTATATGGGTCATGGTTGTCATGTTGCATGGATCGTGGTTTGCAACATGTTCACTTCCTCTTTTACCAAACCATTGGTACCATAGCTTAAGGCTCACAATGGAGTGATCTGATCCATTCACCTTGTCAGCCAGCTTGCAGTGTGTCAAAAAAGTCCTGACTTAAGCAGTGTCCACTTCTAACAAACATCACAATGAGCCTGGATAGTTTCAACAGTCACCATTATTTTCTATTTTATGGCCCACACGAGTGTTGGATCAGGCTGATATTTGGGCCCTACCCTTAAAATGACATAGCAAAAAGGATGGGCAACATGGATTATACACATATATCAATGTGGGCCCATATGACTCGTTATTAGCCTGAGTCATAGTTGCCATGTTATATGGGTCGTGGTTGTTATATTGCATGGATCTGGTTTGCAACGTGTTCACTTCCTCTCCTACCAAACCATTAGTACCATAGCTTAAGGCCCACAATGGGGTGATCTAATCTATCCACCTTGTCGGCCAACTTGTCGTGGGCCTAAAATGTCCTGACTTGGGCAGTGTCCACTTCTAACAAACATCATAGTGAACCTGGAAAGTTTCGACAACCACCATTATTTTCTATTATGTGGCCCACAATGGGGTGATCTGATCCATTCACCTTGTCGGCCAGCTCGCCATGGGCCCAAAAAGTCCTGCCTTGTGCGGTGTCCACTTCTAATAAACTTTGTAGTGAGCTTGGAAAGTATCAACAGTGGGTGACACTATCACCATTATTTTTTATTATGTGGCCCACACTGGCTCTGGATCAAGTTGATATTTGGGCCGTAGCCCTAAAATGACATAGCAAGAAGGATGGGCAGCATGGATTATACACATACATCAGTATGGGCCCCACGAGTTGGGTCTTGCCTACACCCAAAAAAAGGGTTCCGTACACATCATTAAATACGATGTAACTTCTTGTTCACTGTACTACAACTGAAGCAAGGAGAAAGAGCATTTTGGTCTAAGTAATTTTTGGAAGCTTGTCTGAAGGCCACCCTTGAAATATTTGAAAAGTTGAATCTCTTCACAGAATTTGACCATACATCGAGGCCAGTATGGTCAATTTCCCGTTAAATAATCCAAGTCAATGAAATTTGGATGTCCACCTCGGACAAAATTATATAAGATTATTTTTCAAAGTAACTGTTATGAGAAGATTCGAGCCTATCCGAGGTCCGAGGGGAAACGTTAAGCTAACTCGACTAAGTACATGAGCATCCAGAGCGACGACTGTCCGATCTGATATGATCATCCTCGGAGGAGATGAGTGGTGCGTAATCATCACTGTTCCAGGGGCGTGAAATGGGATGGTCTCTTCACTCCGATCGGATGATGCAAGCCGCCCCCTTATCACCCCACGACGACGTCATGACAACATACGATCCGTCCCCCAACATTGACTGTAATGAATTCCATTCGATAAAACCGATCTGATATCCTGAAATAAAGCTTCTGGGGTCGATCGCAGGAGGTTAGGTTTATCACTTCCAGGCCGGTCCTAAGATCAACTCGGACCGGATGACTGTCATAGCTCAATGAAGCAATGGCAAACGCATACAATAGTAGAGTGAGCCGACTCGAGACGATCAAGTTGAGCCGAGTTAATATGTGTAGGTATCCCATCTGCCAAATACGGAAACACGAAAATAACCATAACTAAACGTGGCCGATAACCTCGCTCGCAGATACGCTCGACTCATCACACGATCGACAGATTACGCGCAGTATCCCCATGATTCGAAAATTTCCTGATTGAGCGAATCGTGCCGTGATTGATGGATCCAGACCATCCTCCAGTCAGGTATAAATGCGAAAGGACCTCATTGCTATAGGTACGCAATATCTCACATTCTCCCTCCACCCTACAACTAAGACCCCGATTCCCTTGACCTGACTTGGGCATCGGAGGGTCCCCCGGCTTAGCCAGGGTCTCCTTTATTCACCCTTTGTGTAGAACTAGGGTCCATCTGAGGAGCGTCGCACGAAGTGGAGGGCGATCCAGATTTTGACTTTAACATTTTTGGCGCCGTCTGTGAGAATCTGGTACAAAAAGTCAGGTTCCTATTCTCGAGTATAATGGCTAGAGGAAAGAAAAAAAGCAATAGCTACAGAACCAGATCCGAATGAACAAACTCGCTCCTCCTCACTACTCCATGCGGAGTTAGCCCCGGGGCCTTCTCAACGCTCTCGCAATCGGGCAAGTAAGTATCGCGCCATGTAGGGCGAGATACAAGCCTTACGTGATGAAGTGAATAGGATGAAGTAACAACATGAGCCGCGGTTACATCTAGCTCAGGGGAATCCTGTCCCCGAACTGGTCGGACCTATTGTGGAAGCTCACTCCATGCCAAGGAGTGCGAGACCCGAGGCATCCCAGCATCCATAAGTGCCCGTGTCGGGTCAGCATCCTCCTACTACTCAGATCCGACCCTCGGCTCGGAACACCGTCACGCGAGCGTCGACCAATGCATCGGTTACTTCGGCCCTGGCCCCGATAGATCTTCATCATCGGCTGGAACGGAGGAGGGGAAGGAGAAGCCCGAAAATAGAAAATACTCAAGAAATCGTGGCAGAGAACAAAGACCCGTGGGAGAGGCGATTCGAGGAACTTAATGACAAGTTCTTGGCCCTGGAGAAGAAACAACAACCGATGTCGGTTTCCGCTGTAGTTCAATAAATGATGGAAGAGACCGAACCTCCCTTCATCTCAGAAATCATGAGCGAGGTGATGCCTTAGAGGTTCCGGGTACCTCCCGTCATCCAATACTCCAGGTCTGGAGATCCGTCCGAGCACGTGGAAGCCTACCACTCCTGGATGTAGATCCAGACAGCGACGGACGCTATGATGTGTCGGGGGTTCTCGATCATGCTTACAGGATACTCTTGGAGTTGGTACCGACAGCTCAAGCCAAACTCTGTCAGCTCCTTCGCAAAGTTGAGCTGGCTATTCCTCACCCAGTTTATCAACGGTAAGAGAAGTCGAAAGCCCAACACTCACTTGCTTACTATCAAGCAAGGACCGAAGGAGTCGTTGAAAGACTATATCACTCGCTTCAACGAGGAAGCATTACTGGTGGAAGATTATGATGACAAAATGGCACTCGTTACTGTGTTTAGCGGCCTAAAAGAAGGAAAATTTACCTTCTCCATTGGGAAGAACCTGCCCAAGACTCTGGCTGAACTTGTGGCTAGAGCTCAAAAGTACACCAACGCGGAAGAATTCACTAATGCCTAGAAAAGTGTCCAGGTGACTGAGCCGAATAGTAAGGGGAAGAGGCCTAGGAACGAGGAATCCCAAATATCTAACAAAGGCACCGACGACCGCGTTCCTCGCGATCGTCGTCCGAGCTGAAGGCTAGAGGGAAAGTTTCGTTCCTATACCCCCCTTAACACATCTGCCGAGCAGATCCTAATGGACATCCGAGGAGAAAAACTGCTAAATTGGCCTATTTGCATGAGAGTCGATCCTGACCATCAAGACAAGCGCAAGTACTGCCGCTTCCACAGAGATCATGGCCACAATACAGATGATTTTATAGACCTTAAAGATGAGATCGAAGCCCATATTCGGAAAGGGCACTTGCATCGATACACAAAGGAAGGGAAAGCCACTCGGAGAAGAGAAAGGGAGCGAGAACAGCCAAATAACACTGTGGAGGAACCCGCCGAAATCCGTACCATCTTCGGGGGTACGTCTGGTGAAGGAGATTCAAATAGGGCGTGAAAGGCTCACTCTAGGAAGTTCAAACTGGAACACTATGTCCATTTAACCGAGCAGCCCAGTAAGGAACTTCGGGTCAGTCTGTGCAATCTGACCTTCACAGAAGAAGATGCGTGCGGGATTCAGCACCCGCATGACGACGCTCTGGTGGTCACCATGACCATAGTGAATTGTAAAGTATACCATATTTTAGTCGACACCGGGAGCTCAGCTGACGTGATTTACTCTAAAGCTTTTGAAAGGATGGGGATTCCACGGTCTCATCTCAGACCTGTGAAAACCTCCTGTTGAGACTTAAATATTGCATAATTTTTCCCATTTCTAGCTTGGTTTTATGAACATAAATCATCTTAATATTCTATTTTACTCATGCATGTGTTGCAAGGTGAATTTGAGTGCTTGATTGAAAAATGATGTTAAAAAGCATGGATTTGATGCTCAAAAATCACCAAGGTAAGAGATGGATCTTAGGAGACCAAGATTGAAGAATTCACATTCCAAAGATCCAAGAAAACTAAGTGAATAATGAAGAAAATCGAAGATTTGAAATAAAGAATCCTGAAATCATCCTGAAAAAGTGTATTCTGAAGCTGTGAAGTTTATTTTGGGAAACTGCGCAGCAGGAAGTCTGTTTTAAGCGAACTATGCAGCGAGAAGTCTATTTTGGGAAAATATGTATATTTGAGGCGGTTTCTAGGGTTTTTCAACTTTGTATGAAAATTGGAGTTCCCTACTTATAAATAAGGCTTCCTAGGGCATTCTTAAGCATTATTCAAGGCATCCCAAAGCAAATTTTAGGGTTTTTAAAGAGTTTTTAGTTTTATTAAAGCTTTGTAAGTTATTTTTTTTAGATCTTTTCTATTTGCATTTTTTTCTTTATTTCTTGTTTCTTTTTATTTCTGTAATTTAATTATGTTTTTCTAAGTTCCCTCTAGCCCAAGCTAGAAGGGAAGCACATGGGTTTAATATTTCTTTAAGTTATGATGATTTATTGTTTTAATGATGAGAAGAATGTGAGATCCATATGCATGTTATTTATTATTTAGGTTTTATTTTTTATCCTCTTGTGAGATTCATATGTTTCCATCATATGAGATCCATATTGATGGATAGGCTTACCCTAAATCAATCAGATTTCCTAGATAGGAAAGGTTCTCAACCTACTACATTTTTTTTTTATATTCATTATCCTATAGATATTGAATACTTAAAATCACTGGCGCTTGAGAATATATGTTAATGGTGCAAATCCATGATTTTCTAATTTTTTATATAATTTAATAAAATAGTTAAACTGTTTTATTTTTTAATTAGGCTGACCATAGTGATCAGATCTTAGTTGTGTTATCCAAGTCATCATGATTTTGGAACATTAACATATGTGTGGAACTTTGAAGCTTGTGTGTTATTTTATTCAGTTGAATTACATCCATTCAAAAATTCCAAAATCAAACCATCAGTTTAGTTTTTATTACTTAGTTTATTTTGCATCTGATTTTTTTCTTCTCACAATTCATCTCCATGTGAGATTGACCCTGTATTCACGGGATACTACTTACGAACCTCTGCACTTGGAGGCAAGCAATCACCCCCAGAGGCAAGCAATCACCCCCCTGCAAGGCTTTGCCGGGGAAAGAGTAATTTTCGAAGGAGCCATTTTCCTCCCCGTGACTGCGGGAGAAGGAAAACATCAAGTCACACTTATGGTAGACTTCTTAGTTGTTAATGTGTCGTCTGTACATAACGTTATCCTAGGTAGACCCTCTCTCAATGCAATGAGAGTAGTCATCTCCACCTATCATCTGCTGATGAAATTCCCCACTGAGGGCAGGATAGGCTACCTCCGAGGCGATCAGTGAGAGGCTCGGAGATGTTATGCAGTGGCGATAAAGAAGGGGTCGGTCAGGTAGGCGCTCGCTATCAACGTTCTAGACCCCCGAGGGCCGGCGGAAGGCTCATCCGTGGAAGATCTGGAAAAAGTGTCGCTCGATGAAGTTGATCCGAGCAGAACTGTTTAGCTCGGAACATCACTGAACCCTGAGCAACGGCTTGAGCTTCTAACGTTTTTGTGACAACATAAGGATGTCTTTGCATGGTCTCACCAAGATATGCTAGGGATTTCTCCGGAAGTCATGATCCATAAGCTGAATGTGGATCCAAATCATAAACCTGTCAAGTAGAAGAGAAGGTCATTCGATGCCGAGCGATATGAAGCAATAGTCGACGAGGTCTCCGTTCTATTCAATGCAGAATTTATAGAAGAAGTACATTATCCCGATTGGATCGCAAATGTGGTCCTCGTAAAGAAAGCCAACGGAAAGTAGCGGGTCCATGTAAATTACTCAGATCTAAACAAAGCTTGTCCAAAAGATAGTTTTCCGTTGCCTCAGATCGACCAGCTGGTAGACAGCACAGCGGGCCATGAATTACTTTCTTTCGTGGACGCATACTTTGGATATAATCAGATCGCGATGCACTCCTCAGACAGGAAGAAGACTACCTTTGTCATAAATAAGGGACTCTACTGTTACCGGGTCATGGCATTTGGCTTGAAAAATGCTGGGGCTACGTATCAAAGGCTAGTAAATAAGATGTTCTCCAAACAGATCGGACGCACCATGGAAGTATATGTCGATGACATGTTAGTAAAAAGTACCAAAGCATCCGATCACCTGACGGATCTTTGAAAAACGTTCGCCATTCTCCGAGAATACCAGATGAAGCTGAATTCGACGAAGTGCATTTTCGGAGTCCGCTCAGGAAAATTTCTTGGTTTTCAAGTCAGTTAGAGAGGAATTTAGGCAAACCCCAACAAGATCAAAGCACTAATCAACATGAGTTCACCTCGGAATGTCAAAGAAATCCAATGCCTTATAGGGCGAGTTGCGGCACTCGGACGTTTCATTTCTAGAGCGACGGATAAATGCCTTCCATTCTTCCAACAGTTGAAGGGTCATAAGAAGGTGGAGTAGATATCAGAGTGCGAGCAAGCCTTCCAGCCACTAAAAAAGTATATGGGTTCACCCCCTCTACTGTCCAAACTTGAAGAAGGTGAGCCCCTATTCGTATACCTCGTGGTTTCGGCCTCAGCCATCAGCTTGGCCCTGATCAGAGAGGTCGAAGGTAAACAGTACCCCATTTATTATGTGAGCAAGGCCATGGTACCGGCGGAAACAAGGTACTCACCCCTAAAGAAGTTAGCACTCAGCCTCGTTGTTTTAGCTCCGAGGTTACGTCCATACTTTCAAGGTCATTCTGTGATCGTATTGACAGATTCTCCACTCAAACAAATACTTCAAAGGCCTGAAGTGTCGGGACGGATGACAAAGTGAGCCATCGAACTTGGTGAGTTCGACATTCAGTTACGTCCGAAAATAGCAATCAAAGGCCAGGCCGTAGCCGACTTCATCGCCGAATTCACTACTTCGAGCCCCGGAGAGATTAGTACTGAAGTTGAAGCAAGTTCACCCGCTCCTCCGGGTGACCAAAAAGCGGTATCAGGTTCTGAATGGGTTCTCTATGTGGACGGGTTGTCAAATGTAAAAGGGGTAAGGGCCAGGATCGTCCTGATTGCGCCTGACTCCACAACGGTCCAATATGCAATTAGGCTGGGGTTCAAGGCCTCAAATAATGAGGGGGAGTACAAAACTTTGCTGGCCGAACTCAAATTGGCGGCGAATCTGGGTGTCCAATCCCTTCAGGTTCAATGCGATTATCAGTTGGTCGTAAATCACATCTCTGCCGAGTATGAGGCTAAGGAAACAAGGATGATTGCTTATCTCGACGAGGCAAGGAAGCTGATCGAAAAGTTTCAGAATTGCACTATCCGTCAAATCTCGAGAGCGAAAAATTCATGGGCCGACACCCTAGCACGGATTGGCTCAGCCGTGGAAGGGAGGATCCCGCAAATCATCCCCATCGAATTCATAGAACAACCAAGCATCAGCAAGAAGGAGAAAGAAGTCAATCCAATTCGAGCAAGTCCGAGCTGGATGGACCCGATCTTTAGTTATCTCACAATAGGCAAGGTTCCTTCGAACAAGCTGGAAGCCAAGTAGCTAAGAGTTCGAGCAGCCCGATACATCGTCCTAGACGGCACCTTGTACAAGAAGGGACACTCCCAGCCTTACCTCGGGTGTCTCCGGACCGATGAGGCAGATTACATCATACGTGAGATCCATGAAGGAATCTGCAGAAATCATTCCGGCAGTCGGGCCTTAGCCCTGAAGATACTCAGATAAGGGTATTTTTGGATGACTATCAAGGAAGACGCCAAAGATTACGTTCGGAAATGTGATAAGTACCAGCGCTTTGCCACCGTGCCAAGGCAGCCTGCCAAAGAAATGACTCTTATGTGCGGCCCATGGTCGTTCACTTAGTGGGGAATCGACATTATCGGCCCTCTACCCACGGGAAAAGGACAAGTCAAGTTTGCTATTGTCGCTGTCGACTATTTCCCAAATGGGTTGAGGCCGAGCCCGTCGCTAAAATCACTGAGCAGAAGGTGATTGACTTCGTCTAGAAAAATATTGTCTGTCGATTCGGGATTCCGCGAACTATAGTGTCAGATAACGGCCGACGGTTCGACAATGACAAATTTCGAGGCATGTGTCGGGGACTCGGCATCACGAATGCATACTCTTCTCCCTGACATCCCCAGTCGAACGGACAAGTAGAGGCAGTTAACAAGGTCATCAAGCACCATCTCAAGACAAAGCTAGAAAAAACAAAAGGTAGTTGGGTCGAGGAACTTCCATTCGTTCTCTGGGCCTATAGGATCATAGCTCAGTCCTCAACGGGAGAAACTCCATTCTCGCTCTCCTACGGCTCAAAGGCGATGGTGCCAATAGAAATTGGTCTTCGTACGGCCCGGGTCGGGAGCTACCAAGAAAAATGGAATTTCGAGCAGATTACTGCAAAGCTGGATTTAGTCAAAGAAGTTAGGGATATCTCAAAGCTCCGAGTCACCGCTCGGCATCAACAAGTGGTGCAGATCTACAATTCGAAGGTCAAGACTAGACGATTCCGACCAGGAGACCTAGTTCTTCGCCGGGTGTTCTAGAATACCGCCGAGCCGGGTGCTGGTACACTTGGACCGAACTGGGAAGGGCCTTATCGGGTCGTCCGATCAATCAAACCAGGCTCCTACCACGTAGAAGACCTCGAGGGTCATCAGCTCCCCCACCCCTGGAATGCCGAGCATTTGAAAGTTTATTATCCATGACGGACTAGCCTTTAAGGTTCTCAATAAATATATGCTTCCGAGCGACAAGCCTTTAAGGCCCTCGGCGGAATGTACGCATCCGAGCGACAAGCCTTTAAGGTTCATAATAAAATTCTACACGGTATCCCCTCTAAGTTAGGGGAAAAGCCTAATGGTGACCCGACTCCCCATACATAGGAGTCGGGTCGCGAATTAACGAGTAAAGCGGAAGATTCTTGCCAATTGTGGGACGAGCCAGCCCTTTATGGGACCAAACCCTACGGATGGGCTGTGAAGGCCTCAATAACTTCGAAAGCTCTACAAAAAGGCAGTGCAGGGAGCCGAACCATTAAAGGGCCGGCTTAGCCATGCCTTAGAAAGAATCAACCCATCAGGTCGACGATCAAACAGTCTACAGTTAACATTCGAAAAAACCAAGTGCAAATCAACACAAGGAAAAGCCATCATACATACGCTCTTTCAAAAAAAAGGATAAGAAATTTTATTTCATCCGTTCAAAAAAAAGGGTACATGTCATTCAATTTTTTTTATTTTATTTTTAAAAAAAAAAAGAAGAAGAGGGCAAAAACTATGCGGGTGGAGGTGTTTATGCATCGGGAGCTTGATCTGAGAGAACACCCTCGGCGGGAGCATCTTCAGGCCTTCGGGCAACAAAGGATCGAGGTTAAGGTCTATATATAAATCCAAGACCGCAGCGATGCAAGCATCGAAACCGCGGTCATAGAACTTAGCGGCCTTGACATCCCTCTCTTTAGAGGTCTTGAAGGCCTCATTCGCGGTTGCAACGGCCACTGCCAGAGAGGCCTCATTTCAGGTCGCTGAGCTTCCACTACCTGAGAGACTGCTCGGCTCTGCTCTTCTATCTCTTCAGCCTTAGTCTGCTCTAAGACTTCTCCCAGTCGAGCGATCTCCTCGGCTAGCAAATCTGCGTAAACCTTAGCTTGCGTTAATTCAGCCTCCGACACCTCACGCCGAGCCTCAGAATCTTCAGCAACCTTCTTCATCTGGAGCCCCTTGGACTTTGGAAAAACGTTAAGCTAACTCGACTAAGTACATGAGCATCCAAGGCGACGACTGTCCGATCTGATATGATCGTCCTTGGAGGAGACGAGTGGTGCGTAATCATCACCATTCCAGGGGCGCGAAATGGGATGGTCTCTTCACTCCGATCGGATGATGCAAGCCGCCCCCTTATCACCCCACGACGACACCACGACAACATACGATCCGTCCCCAACGTTGACTGTAATGAATGCCATTCGATAAGACCGATCTAATATCCTGAAATAAAGGCTTCCAGGGTCGATCGCAGGAGGTTAAGTTTACCTCTTCCGAGCGGGTCCTAAGATCAGCTCAGACCGGATGACTGTCATAGCTCAACGAAGGGATGGCAAATGCATACGATAGCCGAGTGAGCTGACTCGAGACGATCAAGTTGAGCCGAGTCAATACGTGTAGGTATCCCATCTGCCAAATACGGAAACACAAAAATAGCCATAACTAAACGTGGTCGATAACCTCACCCGCAGATACGCTCGACTCATCACACGATCGACAGATTACGCGCAGTATCCCCATGATTCAAAAATCTTCCAGATTGAGCGAATCGTGCTGTGATTAACGGATCCAGACCATCCTCTGGTCAGGTATAAATGCGAAAGGACCCCATTGCTGTAGGTACGCAGTATCTCGCATTCTCCCTCCACCCTACAACTAAGACCTTGATTCCCTTTGTTGAGATTTTTGGCCTGCGGAATCACACAGATCTAGATCTAGGATAGCAATCCAATGGCACCAAGCACACACACAAGAAAAGAGAACACACAGATTTAACGTGGAAAATCCTTGCGGGAAAAAACCATGGCACAAAGCGACAGATCACTACTATGAAAGCATCAATTACAAAGAGAAAAGACTTACCTGATTCGAACAACCTCGAATCTCACCCTTGCTACACCTTTTGATAACCCTAGAACCCTTTAGAATACCTTTAGGAAGTCTTGGAATAATCTTAGAATAGCCCTAGGGACCCCAATTTATAGTTTTGGCAACTTCCCTTTCGTATCCCAGTTGCGAAAGGACTTGCGTCACAAAATCCGCGAAACTCCTTTCGCATCCCAGTTGCGAAAGGACTTGCAACACAAAATCCGCGAAACTCCTTTCGCATCCCAGTTGCGAAAGGACTTGCAACACGAAATCCGCGAAACTCCTTTCCGCATCCCAGTTGCGAAAGGACTCAGATTTAAGACATCTCGCAACAATCTCCACCATGTCTTCAATCTTCAACCGTGTAGCTTCTTGACCTCTTCTCTTATTTCTGCATCACATCATAACTCAAGATCACATTGGCCAACCAGCGCCAATCACGGATCTGATAGATACCTGCTATACCGTCGGCGCGAATATCTCTGAGAAGCCGATCTCTTCTCTCTGAGAATAACCCCTCGCTACCAACCTCGCCCTGTATCTATACTGTATCCTCCTGAAGGTCCACCTGCATCCAACCGCTCACCGGCCCACTGGAAGCTCCACCCGCTCCCATATGTCGGTCTGGTACAACGAATCCATCACATCGCCCATAGTCACCTTCCACTTCTCAGCATCAGGCTCACTTAGAGCCATCAGAATAGAAGATGAGTTTTCTGCGATATTAGAGTCGTCCATGTACCATGCAGATATCTTACGATCATGCCGTATGATTCTTCACACAGGTGGCTGCTCCACCTGCTCTGTATCCCTGTCCGCACGTCTCAGCCTTCCTGCCCTGCCCGCTCATCCATCATGCCACACACGTGCAGAGGTGGAATCCACTACATCCACTGTAGCTCCACCTTTTGAAGTGCTCCCGATCAACTTGTAAACATGATCGAGTCATTGCGCTTTCATGATTACCCGTGCCCCCTTAGATACTTTAAGAGCACTAACAATACATGTGTACTTGAATCCTTTTGCCTCAAGTACACCAAGAGAAATCAGATTCTGCTTTAAATCAGGAACGTGCCTCACATCTGTCAAGGTACACTCCACCCCCATCAAATATCCTGATGTGTATCGTACCAACAGCCACAACATTACAGGTAAAGCCATTGCTCATAAATACCTGTCCACTATCGCATTCCCTGTAGCTGGTGAACCAACTCTGATGAAGAGTCATGTGAAAAGATGCCCCTGTGTCTAGCATTCACTCATCCTTACGATCATTGTATGACCGTCTGAGCGAAGACACAGACAAAACATCACCATCACATCCACTCGATTCATCTGACGTGGCAGTGTTAGCCTCCCTGCATGAAGCCTCAGAATCTTCCCTCTTAGATTTAGGATTTTCACAATCCCTCTTCACATGTCCTTCCTTCCCACAATTCCAGCACTTTACCTTTCCTTTGCCCTTGCCCTTGGATTTGGATCTAAAACCTGAAGAACCTGTACCTTGTTCAGAATTCCTACCCACTGTAAACAGTGCATCAGAAGATGTCCCCATGTTGCTGTCTAGCTGTCTCATAGCCTTCCCTTGAAGGGCTGAGATAACAGTGTCGACACTCAGGGTTTTATTCATGCTGCACATAGTGTCCTTGAATGACTCATAGGACGCCGGGAGAGAATTCAGCAACATACATGCTTGTTCTTCATCTTTCATCACTTCCTCCATATCCAGCAATTTGCAAACCAATTTATTAAAGTTGCTGATGTGAGCCTCCAGATCTCCACCCTCTGCCATCTTGAAGTTATACCACTGCCGCTTCAAGTGTAGGCGATTTTCAGAGGATTTCTTCGCATAGACATCCTCTAACTTCGCCCATAACTTAGCCGCAGTTTTCTCCCTCATGACGTTGTAGAGAACCTCATCCGTGAGACATAAACGGATCGATGATAAAGCCTTCTTATCAAGTGTATTCCAATCACCATCAGTCATAGTGGACTTCCACTCCTTAAGAGCACCATCTTCGCCTTGTTTGATTAAGGAACTCATCATCTTGATCTTCCATAACTCAAAATTATTTTTCCCTGCGTACTTCTCAATCTCATACCTGGCGCTCGTCATTATTACTAATCCCTCAGATTCAGATCTGTGTCCCAACCGATTGCTCTGATACCACTTGTTGGGATTTTTGGCCTGCGGAATCACATAGATCTAGATCTAGGATAGCAATCCAATGGCACCAAGCACACACACAAGAAAAGAGAATACACAGATTTAACATGGAAAACCCTGGCGGGAAAAAACCACTGCATGAAGCGACAGATCACCACTATGAAAGCATCAATTACAAAGAGAAAAAAGACTTACCCGATTCGAACAACCTCGAATCTCACCCTTGCTACACCCTTTGATAACCCTAGAACCCTTTACAATACCTTTAGGAAGTCTTGGAATGATCTTAGAATAGCCCTAGGGACCCCAATTTATAGTTTTGGCAACTTCCCTTTCGTATCCCAGTTGCGAAAGGACTTGCGTCACAAAATCCGCGAAACTCCTTTCACATCCCAGTTGCGAAAGGACTTGCAACACAAAATCCGCGAAACTCCTTTCGCATCCCAGTTGTGAAAGGACTTGCAACACAAAATCCACGAAACTCCTTTCCGCATCCCAGTTGCGAAAGGACTCAGATTTAAGACATCTCGCAACACCCTTGACCTGACTTAGGCATCGGAGGGTCCCCCGGCTTAGCCAGGGTCTCCTTTATTCACCATTTATGCAGGATCAGGGTCCATCTGAGGAGCGTCGCACGAAGTGGAGGGCGATCCAAATTTTGACCTCAACAGTAACCATCCAATCAACAGTCCAAATCGATTACACTTGAAAGGTCAATCACAAATCAGGGCCACATTTCACTGAAAAAAAAAAAACCCTCTGATTTAAACTTTTAGGATAATTTTAAGCACTTCTCTTGTGATTCACCACAATTGTAAACAATTCTACTTTGGTTTCAATTAATGCCAGTACCTGCCCTCTGCTAGACCGTTAGAAGAATCTGCCAAATGACGAAAACAGCCAAAAACCTCCAAATGTATAAGAGTTCATTTTGCCCATGGGTGGGCCCGCTAGTGGGTCACTCCACATAACTACTGGATGCCAAAACATAAATAAATAAATAATAATTAGGTAGTCCAGACACCCAAAAACCTCCAAATTCAAGTGTTTGACCCATTTAATGGTTGGATCAGCCTAATCAGGGTTTCACATTTTCATGTTGGAGTGAACAGATTGGATATGCGCTGTAGTAGGTCCATACATCAACAACTAGATATACCTATGAAATGGAGAGGTAAAGCAGTACTCATGTTCTCAAACGTGGGGGAATCCGCAACTAATAAATCAAAGGGGAGGTATTTGCAATAATGCAAACTAGAGGAGATATGTTATAATTGTCCGAAACCAAAGGGAAGGTATTTTACATTTATCTCCTGAGGATCCGGTTTTCATAGAAACCAGGTTTTGTAGAGCTAGCCCAGACAAGGCCATGCAGGACTCACATGGACCATCATCTCCTTAGCTTAGGAACACAAATCAATGACCACGGTTTTCTACTACGACTTTTCAATGGGTCCAACTAGTCTACCGGGCTTTTGGATATATGAATTGGGCTTCTTTACTTGGTCTGTCAACAATGTTATTAATCCACTTCGACTCAGGCCTAATGATTGGAATCCACAAGGTGGGGCTCGGGCCTAGTTCAGGGCCCAGTACACATCTAAAATAACTGAATAAAACATAAATATAATTTATAATGTAGCTAGCCCTGGCCCGGGCCTAGCCCTAAGCCGGCTCTTTCATAGTCCTATTTTATAGGACCCAACAGTGCTGATTTTGAAATGAGCCACATTTTTTTTTAATCATAAAGATTAAAAAAATTTAAAAGAAAAAAAAAAAAAAAAAAAAAAAAAAAAAGTGAGAAACGTTCTCTGATCGGATCCACCACCATCAGATGGTGCGGATTTTTTAGGCACGCCGTATCTTAAATGCACTTAGTGGTGCATGCAATACATTGTATAACTATAGATTTTATTATTATTATTATTATTATTATTTTGGGTACATAGAAGGCAAAATGCTACATCACCAACTTAAAAAAAAAAAAAAAAAAAAAAAAAAAAAAAAAAAAAAAGACACCATGCAAACAGATCCCAACATAGTTGTAATTCTATTCAGTAGTATATTAAGACAACAGCTTCGTCTAGGCTGCATGGATAATATGGCCTCACTTACTCTGTACAAACTTCTGAAGTTCCACATGTTGGACGTGGGCCAGTGGGGCCTACTGGTGAGCAATCACTAGTGGGTGGGTCCCACGGGCTTTGGCTTCTTACGGCCTTTTTCCTCTTCTGTTATATTTCAAATTCAATTTTGAATTTGATTTATGATAGGAGATAGGGATAAGACCGGATGATGTGGCCTTATCCCAATCCCACCCAAACTCTCCTTCTTCTGTTAGGGATGTGATCGGCTCATGTGGCCTTATCACAATCCCACTTAAACTCTCTTTCCTCTGTTATATAAGGAGTGCGCTTCTCTCATGAAAAGCAATCGATTCATACGAAACACGGAGAGAATATAGAGAGGAAGAGAGTATCCTATAGTCTGTTCATATTAGCTTGTCCTTAGGACAATCTGGTCCATCCATAGTAATCCGGGGCCACTATATACCGTAGGATCAGAGGTGTGAAAAGTTCGATCTGCTCCAGTAGTAGATAGGCGGGCCATTGGAGCACTGTTCTTCAGCTTTGTAAGGGTTCCAAATTACGTGTAGACCGTCAGATCTTGAGGGCTCATCTTCCGCATTTACCTACAGTGGTATCAGAGCTTTTTAACGGCGGATCTCCGATTATATTCATCTAAAAAGGTAAGTGGCCCATCCTTTCTTTTAGGATAGGAATCCATAACTTGATGTATATGGACGTGATGTACATGGCTAATGTAAATGAATGTACACATATTGGATGTTGTATTTGTTGCCTACACATGCGGTAAACGTATTACCTACACATGTTGCCTACACGTATAGTACATGTACTGTTGAAAGTAGACCAATTGAGTACAATGATTCAGCGTGTAATATTATCCATCTGTTAAAATACGTTTAATGTTACAGTTTCATGTTACAATACGTTTCATGTTACAGTTTCATGTTACAATACGTTTAAACTGTTACAATGCGTTTCATGTTGTAAAGAAACTGTAAACGTTTCATGTTGGATTACAACACGTTTCACATTTAATCCAACACGTGTATACACATGTTGGCAGATCTGCTATAAATGTGATCTGCTATATACATATATACATATGTTGGCTGATCTGCAAATGTACACCTGTTGATGCCTATATTCCTGATGTACACATGTGCGGATGTGCAGACTACACATGTTGATGGCTAATCTGCAGATTACACACATTTCCCTACATTGGTATCACATGCATACGTGTTGTAATGAAAGACATCTTAACCACTAGACACGTTTTGTGATACGTGTTATACATGCATACATCTTAACCACTAGACACGTTTTGTATTGAAATACGTCACATGTTGGACACATACACGTTTCTGTACACATGTAAACGTATGTAAAAGTACGGTAACTCACGTATGCTGTGATGTATACATGATTATACATAATTATATGTGATGGATACACATGTAATGTGATGTACACGTTTTGAAATCCATCTTAACACGTGTTATACATGGCTGATGTACATGTACATGAGTTGTACAAGTGTACACATGTTGTACTTATGACATCTCTCTCAACAGACGTACTACACACGTATTGTACAGGAGGTGTGTTGTACAAGAGACATGCTACACATGTGTTGTACAGGGACATGTTGTACAGGGATAGCTAAATTTGAGACTGTACACGTGTGATGTGCTTCAGTTGTACACGTTTTCTGTATACGCGATCTGGTGCTTTACTGTACACGTGATTTGGTACTTCACATGTACACGTTTACCAAATGTTGAAAACGTATACAGCGACGTGTTGCACCATGACTGAGATGTATTTATTAATATAATGGTACACATGTACATTTGTTGAATAATGGTACACATGTACAAATCACGTAATTAGCTAACGTACACGTGTTGGATGAAGTCCACGTGTAGTAACTATGTTTTAGTTTTGCTAATTCCACATGTGTAGATCTGTTAAAAAATGAATGCAGATATTTGTTAAATTCATGTTTAATCTACAAAGCAGTAGTGTGGCCCACATATATATGATATGATATTGTTTTCTTTATAATATTATCTTCACTGTTGATCTAGAGATCATTAGTGAGCGGCGATCATCAACCATGATGATCAATGTTGATGAAAGGATCCATCATCAACAATGATCATTAACGGTAATGATCAGATCTATCACTAATGGTCGTGATCACAGATGAAGATAAAACTCTCCTGATTTCTAAGCACTTTTTTTTTTCTTTCTGATAATGTTTACATGTGTGAAATAATTAGGCTTGATGTGTTTAGATCTAAGCCCTTCTTATTTTTCATTTGAACATATAGAAAAACTTAGTGCTAGAATCTTCCCTAAAACTAACGGTTGTGCATAACCTGAGTGGGAGTTTAATCTCCACCACCAAATGACGCATGCAACCAAATAATGGAAAGTTGCATGTTATACAATTATAGTTTTATAAAAATACCAATTTCATCTTAATTTGAGAACTTGATTGTTCTACACCGCCCATTCGGGTATGTGGACTTTCAGATCTCGTTAAGATGTGTTGACTACTTTTATATTATGAAAATTTGTATAACACGTAGAAATGCTGATGATTAGTGTCAATACCTTAGATCTTAGCTAAGTAGTGATACTCATGCAATGTAGAGATGGCCACCAAAGCGTTAATCGCTGAACAGCTGAAAGGTCAACATTTCGACGGCAACAACTACGAAGACTGGTCCCGGGCGGTGCGATGCCTTCTAGACGAGGACGATATATCTCACACACTCGATGTAGTTCAAGAGGAACCCATCTTAGCTGAAAACGGAAATTTACAAGAACATAGGGTTGCGATGACTCGCTACAATAAGTGGCGAAAACAAAATCGTTCAGCCCGAAATGTTCTTCTTAGCACCATGCACAAAGAACTCATACCTACGTATGAAGTGCATGAAACCGCTAAGGGAATCTGGGAAGCACTGACAGATGCCTATGCGCAGAAGTCAGATGCAAGAGTTAGGGCAATGGAATTGGAATTCCAGGAGTATAGGATGCCCGTCACGCCCCATCAAAGATCATATCCGTAAGATGGAGCAAATGATAGGTGCCCTTAGGAATGTTGGGTGTAAATTGACTGAAAATCAAAAGATTATAGCCATGCACCGTTCCTTGCAATCATGGGCCCAAATCAAAAGAATTAACCATATTGATTCTATCACTACGTTCAGAGACTTTTGTGGCCACTTGTACGTGAGGTTGAAATGAATGCTATTCAGCCAAGTTCGGCCAGGGCCTTTGTAGCAGAAACCCATAAGCGGAAAGCTAACAATAAACGGTCTAAAGCTCGCAAGAAGGCGAAGAAGAATAACCAAGAACAGAAGACCACAGCACCTGCTCCAAATCTCAAGAAGGGGAATGGAAAGAAGAAGCAAAAAAAGACAAATGTAGTCTGCTTTGTCTGTGGAAATTCCGGCCATTATGCTCGACAGTGCGCCCATAAAAAGACGGTAATTTCTCAGTCACTAGATACTTTGTATGTAGGCGTTTGTTCTGAAATCCTTTCCGTTGATACTATATCTAACGAGTGGATTTTGGATTCAAAGCAACAAAGCACGTGACAAGTAGTCGTCGAGGACTCGAGGAATTCCTACTGTAGCTAAGGGGAGTTACAAGTGTACATGGGCAATAATGCTGTTGAAGACGTACAAGGGATTGACGTTTTCCATCTACGTACGCGCATAGGGCGAACAATCATACTCCGTGATATTCTATATGCACCGGGGATGCGTCGGAATTTAATTTCTGTTTCTAGGTTATTAGCTGATGGTTTTGATATTCGATTTTCTGGGACAAGAGTTTCTTTGAGACAGAATAACCTCATCTATGCATGGGGTAATTTAATTTCAGATTTATTTATTCTAGACGTAGAATGTGATAATGCATCTATTGCTTTGTCTGCTATGTCGAATGAAACTGTAGTATCTGAATCTCAAAAATGGCACGTGAGGTTAGGTCACATTGGAAAGGATCGTATGACAAGACTAGTACGTTCTGGTCTGTTAGACTCCTTATCCAAAGTTGATTTGCCATTTTGTGAACATTGTGTGTCCTAGAAGACTTCAAGAAACCATTTCCCAAAGCGGCTAGGTCAAAGGGCACACTAGAGATAATCCATTCAGATATCTGTGGACCCTTTAATGTACATGCCAGAAACAGATGTCAATATTTTGTCACTTTCATTGACGATTACTCGCGCTATGGATATGTGTATCTCATCTCACACAAATCTGAGGCTTTTGATTGTTTTCTTAAATACAAAGCTGAGGTAGAAAATCAGCTTGAGAAAAAGATTAAAATCCTTCGATCTGATAGAGGTGGCGAGTATACATCTGAAACGTTTAAATCATACTGTGAAAATGTTGGCATTGTTCGACAGTACACAATGGCTTACACACCACAGCAAAATGGTGTTGCAGAGAGAAGGAATAGGACATTATTGGACATGGTTAGATCGATGATGGCTCAAGCCAATCTCTCTATCACATTCTGGGGAGACGCACTGCAATATTACTGCCTCGTCCTAAATAGAGTCCCATCCAAATCCATTCCTGTGACCCCATATGAGATGTGGTCTGGGAGGATTCATTCTCTAGCCAACCTACGCCTTTAGGGATCTTTGGAATATGTTTTGTTACCTACTCCGCATAGAGGTAAACTTGATAGTAAAATCATTGAATACGTGTTTATAAGATACCCTATGCATTCAAAGGGATATATTCTAGTTTATGAGGACCATGGACGATGCATTGAGATAGAATCCTGGGACGTGACCTTCGTTGAAGATAGATACCCAAGCCGAGAGAAGCAAAAGGTTCCAATACAACTTTTTGAAATACCCGATGTATCTCAGGAGAGTGGGAATTCTGCTTTACAAGATGATGATGCTCCTATAGTTCGTCAGGACAGTGGGAGGACATCTCAGCAGGCTCCTGAGTTACGTCGAAGCGAAAGAGGATTGATTCCCCGAAGATACTTCGATATCGAGGGGCAAACATTCTCTTGTGTTGCAGTTGATGATGATGAACCTGATTCGTATCAGGATGCATTATTATCTTCTACCTCGGCCGATTGGGTGAATGCTATGGACGAAGAGATCGCTTCCATGGAGAAAAATAAAGTCTGGGAACTTGTTGATCTGCCTTCCAATCGCAAAGCGATTGGTAACAAATGGGTACTAAAGATCAAAAGAAAGGCAGATGGTACAGTGGACAAGTATAAAGCACGATTAGTTGCTAAAGGTTTTACACAACAAGAAGGCATTGATTACGAGGAGACCTTTTCACCTGTTGCAAAGTTCTCTTCAATCCGCATGATCTTGTCCATTGTCGCAAGTTTAGACTTAGAGTTATATCAGATGGATGTAAAGACCGCATTCTTAAATGGTGACTTGGATGAAGAAATATACATGCAACAACCCATGGGTTATGTGGACAAAAAGCATCCAAAGAAAGTCTGCAAATTATTGAAATCTATCTATGGGCTGAAGCAATCTTCAAAACAGTGGTACATGAGGTTCCACTTGGTCATCACCACTTTTGGATTCACGATGAGTGAAGAAGATCATGTGTATACATGAAACGTCTGAAGATCTTTTCTGATATTATCTCTATATGTAGACGATATCCTATTAGCTGGTAATGACATGCAATTGTTGACATTGACTAAAGATTGGCTATTCTCGAACTTTGAGATGAAAGACCTCGGTGAAGCCAACTTTATCCTTGGGGTAAAAATCATCAGGGATCGCCCAAAGAAATTTTTAGGTTTGTCTCAAGCAACCTATATACAAAAGATCTTAGAGCGGTTCAGGATGGAATATTCAAAAGCTGTTGAAACCCCTATGGATAAAGCTACCAAGTTAGACAGGAAATCGTGTCCCCAGACTGTAGCCGAGAAATTGGCTATGTCCTCAGTACCTTATGCAAGCGCAGTAGGGAGCTTAATGTATGCTATGCTTTGCACCACCGGATATAAGCTATGCGATTGGCATAGTCACCGTTATCGAGTAACCCGGACAGTCTCATTGGCAAGCCAAAACGTATATTCCGCTATCTCGAGGAACAAAAGACCTAATGTTGTGTTATGAAGGCACAAGCCTCGAACTCAAAGGATATTCTGATCTTTGCTTGGGGTAATGACGCCGACGAGGGAAAGTCTACTTCAGGGTATGTGTTCTTACTTGGAGGAGGAGCTATCTCATGGTCGAGTAAGAAACAGACATCCACAGCTCTTTCATCTATGGAGGCCGAGTACATTGCATGTTGCGCTGCAGTTCAGGAGTGTGTATGGGTTCATGATTTTTTATTGAGTCTGGGTATTGTACCGAGTGTTCGTCACCCTTTATATCGTGAAGATAGACAATACTTCGCTATTGACTTGGCAAAGGACCCTAAACACCACCGTAAATCTAAGCACATTGAGATCAAGTATCATTACGTCCGTGATCAAGTGAGAGATAAAAGGTCGCCTCACTACATTCCTACCAAGGAGATGATGGTGATCCCATGACAAAACCTATAGCTAGAGATCTATTTCAGGTTCACGTCAGGCAGATGGGATTGAGGAAAACTTGATTGATGTACTTGTTTTGTAATACCTTTGATCTTTCATTAATGAATAATATATTCCATTTATTCCGTATTGAACACTAATATAAACTAGGTAAGAAGATCATCAGCATTTACCTTGAGATCATGTAGGATTTCTATTTTTGTCGGCAGGCCGGTCACCCACTCGCACGGGTTGACCAACCTTGAATGTACAAGAGAGGTACATTTGGAGCTATGTTTATACATTGAGGTATGAACTTCCCTTTATTGTGAATAATAAAGGATGAGGATATGAGTGAGTCGTATCCGCCTACAATCTAATAAAGATTGTAGATGAGACCGATAAAGTCGAATAACATAATCGCACCATTTCTTTACATGCGATCAATGTTATGGCCTGAAATTAAAGCCAGGTTATGAGGTTATGAAATGAGTCGTACCTTATGTAGAATAACCTGCGTACTGTAGACCCGACTTTCACCTAGTATTGTCTACTTTACGATGTGGATTGTAGCCACATGCAGGGACCCTTTACCTACAGATTGCTTTGATTCGATCTAATCATTGCAACGTGCGATAGTAGATCCGTAGGTGACTCTTTGTGTCCTTAGCTACCCTCCTCTTGTGTATATGAGGATGAGATTGAGTGTCGCTACTTTAGTGTACAATGACGAAAGGTCCTTGATTGGCCGGACTTCGGTTCGCTAGGAAAGCGGCTTGATTAATTCCAAATTACACATTTGCGTGGGGAAGATCCCATGACACACACCAAGTTTCTAGAACTATTAATACGCACTTGAAGACTTATCCGCCGGCGATGTCGAGTTGTTTTTATTAGTCTTTTGCAAAAAGATTTTTCTTAAAAAGCATATATATAAATAAGTATTGCTTTGAATTGGTTTTAATCGAAGTTTGTGAAAAATCAAGTTTTCGAATAACTCGATAAGTTGGATAAGTGCGTATGTTGGCGAGTACTCCCGGATCGGGAGTTAACTCCATCCGGTGTGGTCATGCGGACTAGGACAGGCATTGCAAAGCTTGGGTTATTGAGTACTAGTTAGGTGGTCACCGAGTACTTAAACACTGTGAGAAGATTATGGTGATCCACCGGTCCCACGCCCGATTCTTTTGATCGCGATGTTTGGTATTTGATTGTTATAAGGCAAGTTAATTGACATGATTTATGTGCCTATCCCACTATGTGATTGAGTGGGAGATGTTGGACGTGGGCCGTGGGGCCCTCGGTGAGCAATCACTAGTGGGTGGGTCCCACGGGCTTTGGCTTCTTACGGCCTTTTTCCTCTTCTGATATATTTCAAATTCAATTTTGAATTTGATTTATGATAGGAGATAGGGATAAGACCGGATGATGTGGCCTTATCCCAATCCCACCCAAACTCTCCTTCTTCTGTTAGGGATGTGATCGGCTCATGTGGCCTTATCACAATCCCACTTAAACTCTCTTTCCTCTGTTATATAAGGAGTGCGCTTCTCTCATGAATCGAAACACGGAGAGAATATAGAGAGGAAGAGAGTATCCTATAGTCTGTTCATATTAGCTTGTCCTTAGGACAATCTGGTCCATCCATAGTAATCCGGGGCCACTATATACCGTAGGATCAGAGGTGTGAAAAGTTCGATCTGCTCCAGTAGTAGATAGGCGGGCCATTGGAGCACTGTTCTTCAGCTTTGTAAGGGTTCCAAATTACGTGTAGACCGTCAGATCTTGAGGGCTCATCTTCCGCATTTACCTACACCACAAACTCTTCAGGGGTGTCGATGAAACCATTGCAATTGAGGTCAGTTCTCTTCACAGCCTGCCTGGCCCTCCATCCAGAAATCCAAATATCGAAACTGCGGGATGCAGTCTCCAGCTCTTCCATGGTTGTGATACCGTCCTTGTTGGCATCTATGTTTTTTTTCCAGGCCTTCACTTCCTCGGACGTTGCTCCAGGCCGAGGACCATTTGGGATGTGAAGCATGGCTCACTTCAATCTTTCTCACCAAACACCACAAAAATCGGTTTCACTGCGATGAAACAACCACTCTAAGGTGGCCTATTTATAGATTAGGGTGCACCCTTTCTCCTCCTTTATTCGGTCTTATCACCACGAACCCTGACGGATCTCAGCCTTTCATCATCAGGTGGGCTCATCTGTTTATATTAGAATCTCTTGGCAAAATATCTGGCTAGCCCGCTCATCTGGTGCTTGTATGTACACAAAAGAAATGAACAGAAAAAAGAGGTAACCCATGAGAAGGTGGTTGAGAGTCCCACTATATAAGAAGATCGAGTGGTTTGGATTTCACCCTTTGATACATGGATGGTTTTGATCATAGAAATATTGCCCCAGGTCGAAAAGATCTTTTAAAACATACATACACTTTCAATTAGAACTTCACAGGTGTCTTCAAATTCTCCATTCATTTTGTATGTAATAGTGACCCACTTGATAATTAGATTGGGCCAATGGGCCCAGTCCATTTATTAGATTTGTATGTCAGGTGGAACACCTTCCACGATCTTTCCTAAGGATGCCTCTTCAAATGATAAATGGGGCCATTTACGCCAGAACGGAGCATGCACAAACCCAGTTCATGAAACAAGCAATCGATTCCAACACCAACCCATCTCCGAGTTGGGCTCGATTACTATCACGCCCATCATCAAAATACTCGGCCCACCAATCAAATACTCAGCCCTTGTCCAGCTCAATTAATGATCAGGCCTTATAGATCCGTACAACTCTTTTTTATTTTCTTATTTTATCAGGAGTTATTTAATAACTCTCAAGTCGATTTGGGACTCACCTGAATCGGGGTGAATCATCCTGACCCGGCCTGGTTGGGAGTGACCCGGCAGTGTTGAATCGATCAGGTGTAACCGAGTCTGAGTCAACTCAGAAAAATCGCGGATCGTCTTAAAACCTTGACGCTTGACACAAACAGGAACTAAGAAATTGTATACATGGCATTAATTAACTCAAAATAAGCTAAATTGTGTGAAACTCACCTAGCTAAGTCACAGTCCCAAAATCAGATTGGTTGAACAATCCTAACCCTTGATTAGTGGACATTTGTTTGTTGAAATAGAAGCA
This sequence comes from Magnolia changhungtana, assembly GCA_030180095.1. NCBI lineage: Eukaryota > Viridiplantae > Streptophyta > Magnoliopsida > Magnoliales > Magnoliaceae > Magnolia > Magnolia changhungtana. The sequence continues at coordinate 7,438,145 of JASAUF010000447.1, read as the reverse complement.
TTGGATTTTTATTTTATTTTTATTTTTTTCATTTTTAAGCGTCCATTAAATGTCTACCAATCTGATAGTCAGATGAACAAATAAGTCCTATTTTTTGTTCATGATACATGTAATTGGGATACATAAGTTGGACAGTTTAATTTCAATTAGCTGTATTCGCAACATATCCAATTTTTGAACCATATACAAATTGGTGTCTTTTCGTGGGCATAATTTCATTGCTACCAGGGAAAAATGCCTCTAAAAATGGAATAAAAGACACCTGCCGGGAATGGAACAGATGGTCTCACTTGCTATTTGCGTTGGCTCAAAAGTTAGGCCGGTCTGATGACCCTGATCATCAACTGCACCGCTCGCATTCCATGGGAACCGTTGGAGTTTCTAACCCTCTTGTTTTTTTTTTTTTTTTTTTTTTCTTTTTCTTTTTTTGTGTGTGCGTGCGTATGTGTGTATATAAATATGTACACACAGACATAAGTGTGTATGCATCTACATATGTGTGTGTATATATCTATATGTGTATACATATAATATGTGTGTATATATATAAAAGAATGATACATACAGATAAAAGAATAACAGATGCTAAATTTACATCCAGATTCTTGCCCACCACCAGTGGATCGTGCAAGTATGTTTTTTAAGACACCATGCAAACCATTTCATACATCGCGCGCAGACATAGTTTGGATTCGATGTACAAGGAAGTAGTAACACAGCAGTTCTTGGTTGGTTATAACACCATCCTTGTTGTTGTTGGTGTCTATATTCTGGATCCAGGCCTTAAATTCCTGCACGGTAGGACCCTTCTCTCCCTTTATTCCTTTCCATTGTTATCAAACCTTTGAGATCCAAGCCTTCCATCAGGTGGGCCTAACTGTTCAGAATCTCTTGACCTAAAATTACGCTATCCTGCTTATCTTTTGGAATATGCATGTACACAGAAAGGTTGGAAAGTGAGAACGTGGCTGTGTAGCAACCACATATATATGAGCACGCCGTCCATTCTTGGACCTACCTGATGAGCGGTGCAGATCTCACTCTTTGCTTCATGCTAAGGCCAGTGCATAGTAGGTTGCAAAATGAATTCGCGCATAGCATTTCTCAATTGCAGTTAAGGTTCCAAGAAGGATAAAATATCACAATATTCCGTTTTTGTCCACCACATCCACATGGTTGAGAATCATTAGTGTTGGAAGTTGGAACCTTGGCAAAAGGTATATGGTAAAGAGAGACCACTGCTCAAGTAGAGCATCCGAGCCATTGGAAGCACCGTGTGTTCATCACATTCCAATCGGATAGTGATGTCACATTACCAACGTCATGAGATACACATCAAGTGGAGAAACTTTCTTGGGATGCCTCTAGAGTGGCAAATGGGCCAGAGCATGTTCAACTAGCTCATGAGATCAGCAGCCGAGTCTGGGCCCAAACCAGAGTCAGCTTAGTCTACCCATGGCCATGGCCCACCATCCAAATACTCAATTCATGTCAAGCCCAAGTTATTATCAGGCCTAAAACTTGGGTCCAGATTCCTATGGAGGATTACTCCAAACGAAGCCCCAAAGCATGCATACTGGATTGGGTGGTACCAAAGGCAAGTCGTTTCGGATACCATGAACATCCCAATCCATTTTCCTACTTTATGGAGACTTATTTGATACTCTGGTAGCATATGATGCTTGATATGCAGGCCCTTAGAGATTAGAGATTATATACATATCATACATTTACTCAATTTAGACCGACTAAATTGCGAAATCCGCTGTCGCTAGGTAACAGTCTCAAAATCAGATGGATTGAACTATTCCAATCTTTGACTAGTGTATACGTGTTTGTTGAAATATGACTCTTGCATTTATCTGTATTTTTAACCGTCCAATAAGTTTCCACCAATCCTATGGCTAGAAAGGGCAAAATATCAACTGATTCCATTCATCCACCAAATGACTGAGAATTATTACTGTTTGGGAACTTTGCAAAAGTGAATTGGGTGGGACCCATTGGGTCGAGCTCAGGCCTATACACAATTAAAATATATGAAAGAAATATAAATATAAAATTATAATGTCGACAAACCTAGCTTTCCCTTTTTTAATAATTCGAAATGTGCTGAACCCGAGCCTAGAAAGGCCTAGCCCTAACCCAGCCCTTTGATACTCCTATTCTAGAGGTACCCAGCAGTGCTATTTCTGAAATAAGCCACATTTGAATTATGACAAATGAAATATAGTTGATATAGCAGCATGACAAACGTGACCAAGAATTTGAAAAACTAGGGATATTCTAGCAAAAAATTAAGGAAATGATATTATCTTGATAGTATAGAGCGAAACTTTCAAAATATTGGTCATTTTCAATATTGCATGGTTTTACCGTGGAAATATCCTAATATTTATGCAATAGTTTTAACTAATTCATTTCTAATTATAATTTAAAATTTTAAACTTTTTATTAATTTATAATATGAGATGTCATCTCAAAAACTTGAAAATCTCTGCAAAAATTTCTAAGAACGAGATTTGTCACTATGATTTATAGAGCATGACCATCGTTGGCGGAAAAAATCTAAAACACCAAAAATAATAAAAATAATAAAAATAATAAATAAAGAATAAAGGCAGAAAATGTGTGAAACTGATGATGCAGGGAGGGATGTGATGAGGACGATCACTGTCCTCCTTAGGGAATATCTACTCTGTACCTACGAGCTCTTTAGACTCCTCACAGAGCTTCCTCAAAATCACGAGAGATAAGAATGGAAATGTTTTTTAATAAATTCAAAATAACTTGCTTGATGATTAAAAAAAACAAAAAACAAAATTACAACTATTTAAATAAGGAACTCAAACCTAGGACGGAGTTTTCCAACTCAAACACCCTTAAAACGTGACTTAAAATAAATAGTAAATTTACTATTTATAAATGACCTCAATTCCTACTAGGCTTCATGGTTTTTGGCCAAAAATGGCAAGTGTCCAATGCCGCCCAATCACATTATTCTCCTAACTTTTTAAAGCCCTTTTCATGTCGGGCCGAACTTTGACTTCAGACTTCAACTCAACTCAAACTAAAACTTACTATTTATGGTAAAAACGAAAATAAATGGGACTTTTGACCGTCTACGAAAATAAATGGGATTTTTTACCGTCGATTTGATGGAATCTCACAAATCTAGTATGGGCAACCAGGCAGTTTGGTTGGCTTAAGTAGCTTCTCCTACCCTCAAATCATATATAATATGTCAAAAAACTCCTCCCAATTTGCAAGATAAAACTATTTTAAGGTTCTGACAGTCCAGATCATTTCCACCTCCAATCGGGCCTTCTCTAGTCCATCTTTGCTATAAAAGTGTCTGCAACCCGCTCTACATCAGAAACGTTCTTCAACCCCGCCCACAACCATACAGATGGTGCAGATTTTTTTGGCATACAGTATATTAAATGCACCTAGTGGTGCAGGCAATACATTGCATAACTCAAGCTATTTTATTTATTTATTTGGTGCACATAAAGCAAAATGCTACATCACAAACTTAAAAAGACACCACACAAACCATGTCACACGTACTAACATAGTTGTAATTTTATCTAGTAGTGAGTTGCACCGGTGAGATGGCCCCAGTGACTCTTTACAAAGCTCTCAAGTTCCAGAAACTCGTCAGGGTATTGGTGAAACCATTGCGATTGATGTCGGCGTCCTTCACGGTGCACCGGGCCCTCCACCTTGCAAACCAAAGGTGGAGGCCGCGGATGGCTGCCACCAATTCCTGTTTGCTTATGATACCATCGTTGTTGGTGTCTATTCTTTTAACCCAGGCCTTCACTTCTTCGATTGTTGCTTCAGGTGGAGGAGCATGAGCTCGGTTACACAGCATGTTGCACTTCAAACGTTTCTAACCAAACACCACAAAATCGGTTTCACTACGATGAAACAACCACCATCCGAAGTGGTCTATTTATAGATGAGGGTGCAGCCTTTCTCCTCCTTTATTCGGTCTTATCACTACCAAACCCTAAAAGATCTCAGCCTTGCATCATGTGGGCCCATCTGTTTAGAATCTCTGGGTGCAGGCTTTCTCACTATCCCGCTCATCTGGTGGTTTCATGTTCATAGTCACACTATATAAGCAGATCGACATCTTCCTTAGCTCAGGGAATCTAAAATCTAAATGGTGGTATCCACATGATGAGTGGTTTGGATTTCACCGTTTGGCAAATTCAGGGACCAAGGCACAGTAAGTTCACTCACAAAGTGTATCTATTCATATAATTTCTTAACCGGGCTTAGCCCCGACCTAGCTCGCCTTAGTTTTATAAGGAGTCGTTTGGATGCCTATAAATGTTTTTGTTGTAAACACATTACACTTGAAAAGAGTTTTAGGTGTAATCAGCTTACATGCTATTTTGTTTGGCTTTTAAGTGATAATCTGTTTACAGGTAAACAAATTGTGTATTTGGCTTGTTAATTTTTATATCTTAAATCAATTTAGAAACAGGGTTAGTCGATGCCATTGAAAAAATTCATAATTTCTCCAATCGGTTGCTGGACTATTCGGGTATCCATTCGATGCCATCAAAAACTAAGTTCGATGGCATCGAGACCCATCGAAGTGCAATCGAAAAGAAATTGATTTTCATGTTTTGTCTCTAGACTATTTTGGTGTTATTTAGATGCTATTGAAGTGGGTTCAATGCCATCGACGATCTGTCAATGACAGCGAAGTCTCATCGAAGGTGTCATTGAACGCATTGCAGAGTTACGCAGAATTGCGTATCTGCAGGATTAATTGTTTTCAATTTCGATTGTGCTTCTTCTTAAAACTATATATAGGGGTGTAATTGGGATTGGGGTGTATCCAAGAGCTTTCCAATTTTCTCATAGGGTTTCAAAGGTGTAGCCTAGGGTAATTCGAGGCTTGTTCGAATCAGGTATTCTCTAAACTCTTGTAATTTCAGCTTTCGTAGTGATCATTTGTCACGTTGTGCTGTGGTTTTAAGGATTTAATAGAGGTATATTAGGAAAAAGGTTAGTTGATTGATGGTAAACAATGGTAATTGAATCAATGTGAAATAGAATACGACAATATCATGTGAATTGGAATCTTCTCAAAAGATTGAGAATCAAATGCAAATGCTAGAAACGGACGGATTTTTAAAAGTACGTAATTTTTTATGGCCCACACGAGGATCAAAATTTCCTTGTTGCCAAAATGTATATTTCAATGGGTTTATTATAATTATTATGTGAAATATCGCATAGACTAATTTTTGGGTATTAAAAAAAATATTTACTTAATGTTTTCCAACTGTAGTCATTCAAAAACATAATTTTTGGATTCCAATGTTTTCTAATTACAAGCATCCAAATGCAATTAGGAATTTCAATTCACATCGATTCCATTTACCATGTGGTTAGGATTCTAGCATATTCCAATTACAAACATTTAAGCGAACCCTTAAAATGAGGAAATGTCTAAAGAAGTTAGAGAGGGCCTGGGGACAAAGACTCCATATATAGAAGATGATTATATAATTCCCACTTAAATGTATAGAAATTGGTTGTGGCCACCCATTGATAAAATTGAGTATAAGGTGAAAAGTTTTAGTAAAAAGAGATCCTTTTACATGGAAATTTCTTGAACAGGAAAGATACAAGCGAAGCAAAGAACGTCATTTGATTGCCTGTAGACATTATTGCTCATACATACTGAAGTTCTATTTATTTTAATCAAAGTTTTTAATGCCTTTTAATACACATGTATAGCTGTTTTTTTAACTTTTTTTCCTAGTCAAGATCGTATTAAATCCAAACTTTTTATTTTTAATTTTAATTTTATTTTTATTTTTTTTTACATTTCCATTTCTTTGAATGAAATTTTTACTCTTTTGAACTAATGAAAGTTGATTATAAAAAACTTATCAAGTTTCAGGAAAGGGACATGATTCTATGTTCTTTGAGATTTTTCTTTGTTAAAGGTATATCTTCTCCACCATATGTTTGAGAATCGTCTTGTTTGGGAGCCTTTGCGAAAGAGAGTTGAGCAGAACCTATGCTTAAGTGGAGCCATATGAGCCATTAGATCTATAAGGTGTTCATTTCCTTAGCTTAGGAACACAAATCAATGACCACGGTTTTCTACTACGAGTTTTCATTTGGTCCAACTAGTCTACTGGGCTTTTGGATATATGAATTGGGCTTCTTTACTTGGTCTGTCAACAATGTTATTCATCCACTTCGACTCAGAACTAATGATTGGAACCCACAAGGTGGGGCTCGGGCCTAGTTCAGGGCCCAGTACACATCTAAAATAACTGAATAAAACATAAATATACATTATAATGTACCCATCCCAGGCCCGGACCTAGACCTAGGCAGGCTTTTTCATGGTCTTATTTTATAGGGACCCAACAGTGTTGATTTTGAAATGAGACACATTTTTTTTTTATATCATAAAGATAAAAGATTTAAAAAAGAAAAAAGTGCGAAACGTTCTCTGATCGTTTTGGGTTGACAGAAGGCACACGGTATCTTAGATGCACTTAGTGGTGCATGCAACACATTGTATAACTATAGATTTTTTTTTTATTATTATTATTTTGGGTACACAGAAGGCAAAATGCTACATCACCAACTTAAAAAGAAAAGAGAAAAAAAAAAAAGACACCATGCAAACAGATCCCAACATAGTTGTGATTCTATCCAGTAGTATTAAGACAACAGCTTCGTCTAGGCTGCATGGATGATATGGCCCCACTTACTCTGTACAAATTTCTGAAGTTCCACAAACTCTTCAGGGGTGTCGATGAAACCATTGCAATTGAGGTCATTTTTCTTCACAGCCCGCCTGGCCCTCCATCCAGAAAACCAAAGCTCGAGACCGCGTAATGCGCTCTCCAGCTCTTCCTTGCTTATGATACCGTCCTTGTTGGCATCTATGCTTTTGATCCAGGCCTTCACTTCCTCCACTGTTGCTCCAGGCCGAGGATCTTTTGGGCTTTGAAGCATGGCTCACTTCAATCGTTTCTCACCAAACACCACAAAAATCGGTTTCACTGCGATGAAACAATCACCCTAAGGTGGCCTATTTATAGATTAGGATGCACCCTTTCTCCTCCTTTATTCGGTCTTATCACCACGAACCCTGACAGATCTCAGCCTTGCATCAGGTGGGCCCATCTATTTATAATTAGAATCTCTTGGCAAAATATCTGGCTAGCCCGTTCATCTGGTGCTTGCATATACACAAAAGAAATGAATAGCAAAAAGAGCTGACCCATGAGAAGGTGGTTGAGAGTCCCACTATATAAGAAGATCGAGTGGTTTGGATTTCACCCTTTGATACATGGATGGTTTTGATCATAGAAATATTGCCCCAGGTGTCTTCAAATTCTCCATTCATTTTGTATGTAATGGTGACCCACTTGATTATTAGATTGGGCCAATTGGCCCAGTCCATTTAGCATCCCTAGGTTTCAAGCCCAGCCCATCCTACCTGTTGGGTCAAGTTTAATTAGGAGCCCAAGCCCTGTACTACAAGGTGGGCCACTCTGCAGGCCAGGGCTTAGGCTCCTAAACTTGACCCAACGACTCTTAAAAAGAAGAGATCAAAGAACATCATTTAATCTTCCTATGCACATTATTGCTCATATATACAAAAGTTCTATTTATTTTAATTGTTGTTTTTATGCCTATTTAATACACACATATAGCTGTTTTTTCTAACTTTGTTTTTTCCAGTCCACATCGTATTAAATCTGAAATTTTAATTTCTCAAATTTTGGATATTTTCGTTTCTTGGGCTGAATTTTTTATTTATTTATGTTTTTTTCCAACTATTGAATGTTGCTTTAAAAAATGCTTATAAAGTTCCAGGGAAGGAATAATATCAACTGTTCTATGTTTTTGGGCTTCTTGCTTTTTTGAAGGTATCAACTGATTCTATCTTATCCATCATATATGTCCGAGAATCGTCCTTGTTTGAGAACCTTTGCAAAAGAGAGTTGAGCAGAAGCCATACTTAAGTGGAGCCATATGAACCATTAGAGCCATAGGGAATTAATCATCATGCTCCATTTGAGTAGTGATGTCACTTGTCCACGTCAAGGTATGCATGTCAGGTGAAGCACCTTCCACCATCTTTCTTAACAAGGATGCCTCTTCAAATGATAAATGAGCCCATTTACGCCAGAACGCAGCATGATGAGACAAGCAATCGATTCCAACACCAACCCATCTCCGAGTTGGGCTTGATTAGTGCTATGCCCATCATCGAAATATTCGGCCCACCAATCAAATACTCGGCCCTTGTCCAGCTTAATTAATGATCAGGCCTTATAGAACCGTACAACTCTTTCTTTTTTTCTTATTTTATCGGGAATTAGTTAATAACCCTCAAGTCGATTTGGGCCGGACTCACCTGGATTGGGGTGAATCATCCTGACTCGTCCAGGTTGGGGATGACCCGGCAGTGTTGAATCGATCAGGTGTAACCGAGTCTGAGTCAACTCAGAGAAATCGCATGGGACTTGTTCGTCTTAAAACCTTGACACTTGATACAAATAGGAACTAAGAAATTGTATACATGGCATTAATTAACTCAAAATAAGCTAAATTGTGAAACTCCCCTAGCTAAGTCACAGTCCCAAAATCAGATTGATTGAACAATCCTAACCCTTGATTAGTGGACATTTGTTTGTTGAAATAGGAGCATTGGATTTTTATTTATTTTTATTTTTTCCATTTTTAAGCGTCCATTAAATGTCCACCAATCTGATAGTCAGATGAACAAGTCCTAATTTTTGTTCATGATACATGTAATAGGGATACATAAATTGGACAGTTTAATTTCAATTAGCTGTACGCGCAACATATCTAAGTTTTGAACCATATACAAATTGGTGTCTTTTTACATGGTGTCTTTAAAAAGAAAAAAAAAATTTAACTAATTCATTTCTTATTATAATTCAAATTTTTAATTTTTTTATTAATTTATAATAATTACTTTTATTTTCTAACTTTTAGGGAGATGTCATCATATATAGTATCCCAAGCAAAACCTCAAAAACTCATAAATTTCCGCAGAAATTTAATCATAGAGCATGAGCATATCATTTTATTTATTTATTATTATTATTATTTTTTAAAGACACCATGCAAACCATTTCATATATGGCAGACATAGTTGTGATTGGATGTACAAGTAGTAACACAGCATTTCTTGCTTGGTTAATTATAACACCATCTTCGTTGGTGTCTATTCTCTGTATCCAGGCCTTAAATTCCTGCACGGATGTAGGACCCTTCGCTCCCTTTATTCCTTTCCATTGTTATCAAACCTTAGAGATCCAAGCCTTCCATCAGGTGGGCCTAACTGTTCAGAATCTCTTGACCAAAAATTACGCTATATCCTGCTTATCTTTTGGAATATGCATGTACACAGAAAGGTTGGAAAGTGAGAACGTGGCTGTGTAGCAACCACATATATATGAGCACGCCGTCCATTCTTGGACCTGGGGAATCTTAATTTCCGCGCCTACCTGATGAGCGGTGCAGATCTCACTCTTTGCTTCATGCTGAGGCCAGTGCATACTAGGTTGCAAAATGTATTCGCCCATACCATTTCTCAATTACAGTTAAGGTTCCAAGAAGGGAAAAATATCACAATATTCCGTTGTTATCTCTGTTTCATGGAAACAGTGAGCGGCTGAATCCAGCTTTATTATTGGTCCACGTCATTGTAAGTGCCATGTCATCAATTTTATTAAATATATTTTTAAAAAATTACATTTTACCAAAAGTCTAACTGAAACGTTAGACGGTTTGCATTTGAAAATCAGATTGCGTACTGTGTATAGTATGCTTTTATTGTACTGAGTAAACTCAGTTGGGCCTACCTTGATGTCTTTTTCCATGATGAGCATGTCATCAACGTATAAGAGCAGAACTAAGAAATCATCATCTGAGAATTTGCGCGTGAACACACAGTGGTCCGACTCCGTTCTATCATAACCCATGTTTCAACATAAACGAGTCGAACTTCTTGTACCATTGCCATGGAGCTTTTTTCAGCCCATACAAGCTCTTCCTCAGCCTACACATCATATGCTCCTTGCCCTTGACTTCGAACCCCTCTGATTGGTGCATGTAGATCTCTTCTTCCAGGTCACCATGGAGAAAGTCAGTTTTAATATCTAACTGCTCTATCTCCAGATCCATGCTAGCCGCCAACCCAAGCAACACCCGTATGGATGTCATCTTCACCACTGGTGAGAATATCTCCTTGAAGTCTATGCATTTATTCTGACCAAAACCTTTCACCACAAGTCTGGCCTTGAACCTTGTCTGTGAATTCTTCTGCTCAACCTTCTTTCTGAACACCCACTTGTTGCTCAAAGCTTTCTTGCCCTTAGGCAATTTCACCATATCATAGGTGTGGTTCTTATCCAAGGATTCCATCTCCTCTTGCATAGCTTTCAACCACTCCCCCTTATGCTCGTCGGCTAGGGCCTCAGAATAATCTTCTCGCTTCTCCCCATCGGTCGAAGATAATGTACTCATGTGGCGAGTACCTCTTGGACGGTTGTCTGTCCCTGGATGATCTCCTCACCTGTGACTCAACAGGTGGATCAAGTGGGGGCTGCTCCCCTGGTCTATCTTCTGAAGGAACTCCCTCATCCTCTGCACCTTGTTGTACTCCCCCGTCATCAGGCACCACGGGAGGAGTAACCGGATCTATGTCCTCTAGCTCACTTGAATTAGGTTGGTTCTTCTCTGGCTTACCAATGTCTTCTATACACTGATCTTCAAAGAAAACCACATCTTTGCTCCTGACGAGCTTCCTCTCGGTCGGATTCCACAATTTGTAACCAAATTTTTTATTACTGTACCCCAAGAACACACACTGTCTGATCTTCATATCGAGCTTGGACCTCTCATCCTTTGGTACGTGAACGGATACCCTGCATCCAAATACCCTGAGATGACTGTATGATGGATCATGTCCAGTCCACACCTTCTTAAGTACTTCTCCATTTAATAAGGCTGATGGAGACCTATTTATCAAATATACCGCCTGTGCATTGCTTCTCCCCAGAACATCTTGGGTAATTTTGCATGGGACAACATGCATCTGATTCTCTCAACAATGGTGCAATTCATTCGCTCAGCTACACCATTATGCTGAGGGGTCTTGGAAACTGTCTGTTCATGCTGTATACCCAGGGACTTGCAGTACTCGTGAAAGTCGCCAATGTATTCACCACCATTTTCAGTGCGGATGCACTTCAATGGTCTACCTGTCTCTCTCTCGACCATAGCATGAAACAATTTAAACACACCAAAGACCTCGTCTTGGATTTCAAAGCATAAGCTCAAATCCTCCTAGATGCATCATCTATAAAAGTAACAAAATACAATGTCCCACCCAAGGTTTTTGTCCTCATAGGACCACAAACATCAGAATAAACCAAATCTAATGCATGCACTTTATTAACATGAGAAGCAGTTTTAACGAATGAAACTCTATGTTGTTTCCCTGATAAACAATCAAGACAGGTTTTGAGAGGTGTACCTGTCACGTCTGGAAGGAGCCGCTTCCTCGCTCGTACCTGAAGCCCTTTTTCACTCATGTGACCTAGACGCCTGTGCCACATATCAATAGCTAAATCTTCCGCTGCGTTCAACCCACCCTTGTACATACTGACATTTGCCTTGTACAGGGTGCAACACTTCTTTCCTCTGACCATGATCAATGAACCCTTGATGAGCTTCCATCGCCCACCAGCAAACCGGCTTTCATAGCCATCATTATCCAACCTTCCCGTCGACATCAAGTTGAGGTGAAGGTCTGGGATATGCCTCACATCCCTGAGAACTAATGTGCAGCCCACATCGGTCTTCACACAAATATCACTGACTCCCACGATTTTTAACACGCCAGAATTTCTCATCTTCACAGTCCCATAGTCACTTGACTTGTAGCTTGTGAAGGAGTCCCTGCGTGGAGTCGCATGAAAAGAAGTTCCCTAGTCTATCACCCAATCGGTGTCTTGACTCGTAGCCGTGAGACATACATCATAATCTGCAAAAAGAATAACTACAACGTCGCCATCTGAAGCGACCACAGTGGAATCTGATTCATCTTCCTTCCATTTTCCTTTCTTGTCGTTTTTCTTACCACGACATTCATGCTTGTAGTAGCCCTTTTTTCCACAATTCCAGCAATCAACTCCTTTCTGTTACTCGATTTGCCTCTTGATTTATCTCAGGCCTTCCCGCCCTTCCTGTTCTTTCCTCTCTCCCGCTCTTATGTTACAAGGGCCTCTTACTGAATAGACCCCTAAGACTTCCTCATTGTCTCTTCATTGAAGAGACAGCTAGTTACCTGTTCCATGGATATCTTTCCGTCTGGCACAGAGTTACTTAGAGACACCACCAATGTCTCCCAACTGTCAGACAATGAACTAAGCAAAAGTAAAGTCTGCAATTCATCATCCAGGACCATCTTCATAGAGGAGAGTTGGTTCACTATATTGCTGACCTCATTCATGTGCTCAGCCACAGAATCATCATCTTTGAACTTGAGATTCACAAGTCGTCTTATCAGAAAAATCTTGTTACTGGCTGTCTTCCTCTCATACAGCCCTTGTAATTTCAGTCATAGGCTAGCGGCTGAGGTTTCCGTAGACACATGGTGGAACACTGAATCATCCAACCATTGTCTAACAAACCCCACCGCCTTCCTGTCCTTCTTCTTCCAATCATCATCAGTCATATCCTTGGATTTTGCTAATATGCCTAAAATTGAAAAATATAGGTCCTTGCAGTAAGCAAGTCCTCCATCTTAGCCTTCCATATGGTCCAGTTAGAACCATTGAGGCTGATCATCCTTGATGAGCCACCTTCCATAATTCAAAACCGATCCTACCCGTTCAATGAACTTAGCTCTGATACCACTTTGTTGGGGGCCTTGCACAAAACCTTAGGATCTAACCCTCCAAAACAAACCAAAATTATGGATAATAAAGCAATGAAAACAATCAATGCATCAATCACACACCACACAAGAGATTTTTACGCGGAAAACCCTCAAAGAGATAAAAACCATGGGACCTCGTCTAGATCAACAATCCACTATGAAGTAGAATGTTACAACCTTCTTCACTCACGCAGGAGTAGATAAACAATAAGAGAAATAGAGAAAACGGAGAGATCTAATCGATTACGAGGACATAGAAGCGCTAAGATATAGATTGCACAGTAGATAACCTCCACGAGCAGAACCTCCCTTCTATAAGCTTCCTCTCTCTTTCTCTCTCTCACCTTTGATAGTCCTAAACCCTTTAGCAAATCCCTTGTAAAGCTTTAGGAAACCCTCTTGTCATTCCCTAGAAAGCCCTAGGAACTCCTATTTATAGTTTTAGGAAACTCCCTTCCGCATCCCAGTTGCGAAAGGACTTGCGACACGAAATTTGCGCAAAATCGCGGAACGAATCTGGGTAACCTCGACTGGTCGAACTGAGTCCACGACCGGTCAAGAGCCACCTACGACCGGTCGAGCACCTCCTTCGACTGGTTGAGCACCCCGGAGAAAAAATAGTCCACAATCGTTGGACTTTAAGTCGTGCCATAACTCGACTCCTACGACTGGTCGAGACCAACCTTCGATCGGTCGAGCAAGGCTCACGACCGGTCGACGACTGGTCAAAAAACCCATAAGTCGTTTGGATGCTTATAAATTTTTTTTTTGTTGTAAACACATTACACTTGAAAAAAGTTTTAGGTGTAATCAGCTTACATGCTATTTTGTTCGGCTTTTAAGTGATAATCTGTTTACAGGTAAACAGATTGTGTGTTTGGTTTGTTATTTTTTATGTCTTAAATCAATTTAGAAACAGGGTTAGCCGATGCCATTGAAAAAATTCATAATTTCTCCAATTAGTTGCTGGACTATTCGGGCATCCGTTCGATGCCATCGAAAACTAAGTTCGATGGCATCGAGACCCATCGAAGTGCAATCGAAAAGAAATTGATTTTCATGTTTTGTCTCTAGACTATTTTGGTGTTATTTAGATGCTATTGAAGTGGGTTCAATGCCATCGACGATCTGTCAATGACATCGAAGTCCCATCGAAGGTGTCATTGAACGTATTGCAGAGTTACGCAGAATTGCGTATCTGCAGGATTAATTGTTTTCGATTTCGATTGTGCTTCTTCTTAAAACTATACATAGGGGTGTAATTGGGATTGGGGTGTATCCAAGAGCTTTCCAATTTTCTCATAGGGTTTCAAAGGTGTAGCCTGGGGTGATTCGAGGCTTGTTCGAATCAGGTATTCTCTAAACTCTTGTAATTTCAGCTTTCGTAGTGATCATTTGTCACGTTGTGCTATGGTTTCAAGGATTTAATAGAGGTATATTAGGAAAAAGGTTAGTTGATTGATGGTAAACAATGGTAATTGAATCAATGTGAAATAGAATACGACAATGTTATGTGAATTGGAATCTTCTCAAAAGATTGAGAATCAAATGCAAATGCTAGAAATAGTCGGATTTTTAAAAGTAGGTAATTTTTTATGGCCCACCCGAGGATGAAAATTTCCTTGTTGCCAAAATGTATATTTCAATGGGCTTATTATAATTATTATGTGAAATATCGCATAGACTAATTTTTGGGTATTAAAAAAAAATATTTACTTAATGTTTTCCTACTGTAGAACTCATTCAAAAACATAATTTTTGGATTCCAATGTATTCTAATTACAAGCATCCAAATGCAATTAGGAATTTCAATTCACATCGATTCCATTTACCATGTGGTTAGGATTCTAGCATATTCCAATTACAAACATTTAAATGAACCCTTAAAATGAGGAAATGTCTAAAGAAGTTAGAGAGGGCCTGGCGACAAAGATTCCACATATAGAAGATGATTATATAATTCCCACTTAAATGTATAGAAATTGGTTGTGGCCACCCATTGATAAAATTGAGTATAAGGTGAAAAGTTTTAGTAAAAAGAGATCCATTTACATGGGAATTTCTTGAACAGGAAAGAAACAAGCGAAGCAAAGAACGTCATTTGATTGCCTATAGACATTATTGCTCATACATACTGAAGTTCTAATTATTTTAATCAAAGTTTTTAATGCCTTTTAATACACATATATAGCTGTTTTTTTAACTGTTAAATCCAAACTTCTTTTTTTTTTTTTTTTTTAACATTTTCATTTCTTTGAATGAAATTTTTACTCTTTTTAACTAATGAAAGTTGATTATAAAAAACTTATCAATTTCAGGAAAGAGACATGATTCTATGTTCTTTGAGATTTTTCTTTGTTAAAGGTATATCTTCTCCACCATATGTTTGAGAATCGTCTTGTTAGGGAAACTTTGCAAAAGAGAGTTGAGCAGAACATATGCTTAAGTGGAGCCATATGAGCCATTAGATCTATAAGATGTTCATCATCATACACCATTTGGGTAGTGAGATCACATTGCCCACGTCAGGTGGAGCACCTGCCACTATCTATCCTAAGGATGACTCTGGAATGATAATGGGCCCATTTGCTCCGGGACCAGCATTTACAAACACAGGTAAAGAGACAGGCAACCAGTCCATCTCAGAGTTGGGATCAATATTTAGAGCCAGGCCCACCATCAAAATACTCATCCCACCAACTAAATAGTCAGTCCATGTCCAGCCTAATTAATTAATTATCAGACCTTGTAGAGCCGTCCAACTCTTTTTTATTTTTCCTATTTTATTGGGAGTTATTTAATAGTGTATTAAGCCTATGACTGGCATGGCCATCAGGGCCAACTCAGCTCCTCTCAAGTCAATTCGAGACTCACTTGAGTAGGTGAATTAACCTGACTCGGCCTTTGTTGGTGATGACTTACGAAAATTGTATTTAAATTGTCACGTTATACGAAAACTATTTTTCCTTTGACTTTTTAAAAAAGTTGTACTCGTCAAGGGCTCAATTGCAAAGGCAAAGTATTTTGGAGTTCCTTTTCAAGTAAGTGCAAATGCCTGTTATTTATATATATCACACATTTTGAAATAACCAATTTATATATATCACAGCATTGTTTCATATGGTGTGGTCCACCTGAGATTTGGATCTGCTTCATTTTTTGGATCATACCCTAAAACAGGCGAGCTGAAAAACGCATGAACAACGTGGACAAAACACATACATTGTGGTGGGGGCCCACAGATCTTGTCCAGTAGCACACAATGCCAAAGTTGGTGTTGTGTGCTACACGGTGTTAAAAGGAGTATGTGACCATCCCTGACTTGTTCAGCCCTGAGTTGAGTCACAACTCAGCCACGGCGGGTGGGGTTAAAGACTCTCCTATGTCAGGGTGACTCGTGGTGTTGAACTGAATCGACTCTGACTGAGTCCAAGTCAACTCAAACGAGTCACACCAGAGTCGTCCAAGTGTTGGAAACATACCACCTGATTCCATTTATATATCCACCACATGATTGAGAATCAAAAGCGTTGGAAGTTGGAATCTTTGCAAAAGGTAGTCAAGGAGGACCAATGCTCAACTGGAACATCTGAGCCATTGGAACTACCTCATCACATTCCAGTCGGATGGTGATCATATCACATTACCAACGTTATGGGATCCACGTTAGGTGGAGAACCCTTCTTGTGATGCCTCTAGAGTGGCAAATGGACCAGACATGCTGGGCGAGAGCTTGTTCAACTAGTTCATGAGATCAGCCCAGCCCGACCTACCCCAAAGTCAGGTCAGCGCTTCCCAGGCCCAAATCATACTGGATTGGGTGGTCAATCCCTCTCTATTTTCCTACTTAACGGGTAATTATTTGATACTCTGGCATCATATGAAGCTTGATGCGCAGGTGCTTAGAATCTTTATATGGCATACATTAACTTAAATTAAAGTGACTAAATTGCAAAATCCACAGTTGCCAAGTAACAGTCCCAATATCAGATCGGTGGAACAATTCTAGTCTCTGATTAATGGACACTCGTTTGTTGAAGTAATTAAAGACTATTACCTTCTTTTTCATTTTTAACCGTTCAATAGGTGTCCACCAACCAGATGGCTAGATAATCATGGTTCATCGTACATCTAAATTAGATCACAGCTTGGATGATTTCATTTGAAATGCTTGTATGGCACGTGTGCAATTTCATTGTAATTTCAAAGTGCCTGTGTATCAGGCATTGCTCTCTGTTCGAATTTTTCTCCAACTTTATTCGTTCTTATCCCAGGACCATGGAGAACCTCTATAACTGCCTTTGAAGAGAATATTCTGTAACCACCACCACAGGGCGATTCTACGTAGAGCCTGCTAGACGGAAGCACGGTAGAGCGTCTAGAGATCCCCTTCACCTTACAAGTGGCAGAGATGTTCCAATCTAGACCATTTTGATGAGATTAGATTTGATGATTATTTGGTTAACGTCTCTAAATATCTATTTGTACCAAAATTTGTGCTGATCATATAAATGATATTGATGTTGCCATGTAGTGTCAACTATATTTGAAAAGAGCAGGCACTCGCCCCGGATATTTTTTGTATTTTAGTCTTATCAGCTGAGGATAAGTGATCACCCCATCCATGTAGCTTCAAGGTGTACCTTTATACGCGAAATCATAGTAGATAAAGTGCAACCGTCAATTTCCAACTGGTTGCACATGATGAAAATGTTGGGGATTTGTGTTGCAGAATCACAGAGATGTAGATCTTACATAGTAATCCAATGGCACCAAGCAACCACAAGAGAATACACAGATTTAATGTTGAAAACTCTTGCAGGAAAAAACCACGGCACAAAGCGACAAAATTTCACTATGAAAATAAAAATTACAAAGAGAAAGGACTTACCCGATTCGAACAACCTCGAATCTCACCCTTGCTACACCCTTTATACCCCTAGAACCCCTCCTAAAAACCCCTAGAAACCCTTAGGAAGCCTTAGAATACTTTAAAACTGCCCTAGGGACCCATATTTATAGTTTAGGAAATACCTCTTTTACGCAGTTCGCGCGCAGTCTGCGTAACCCTCGACTGGTCGAAGGTTTGCTGGACTTTGAGTCGAGCGGACCTCGACTGGTCGAGCAGCCCCCTCAATTAGTCGAGCAACCCCCTCGACCGCTTGAGCAGTGCGGTCAGAAACAGATTTAAGATATTTGTATTACAACAATCTCCACCATGTCTTCAATCTTCAATCGTATAGCTCTTTGACCTCTTCCTTTATCTCTACATCACATCATAGATTCTCGTGCACACTCCGTCCTTCTTTTCCACCATCGCCAAGTCCAAAGAAGTTTCAGAGACCTTGAACTTCTCTACAGGAATGATCTAGGAGAGCATGTCCGTTGGATTAGAATCCACATGCCCAACCATCCTTGCTCCTGTCTTCTCAAAAGGAAAGACATACGTATTCTTCTTACCATCTCACCACTACCTAATATTGCTTGCCGGGGTATTTGCTCACAACACTGATAGCCTGTGAAATAACAGGTTTAATACAGACCATGGCATGCACTGCCAACCGCATTTGAATAAGGCTCATAAGATATATCATGTTTTTCCTCATCTGTTTTGAGACATGTCCTAAGGAAAACTTAAGGAGATACGCGTAGGGAACACGATCTCCGACTTTACATGGTCCATCACCTTCTTGATCAATACCTACCCAAAGAATTCTATCTGAGATAACCAAAGCCTACTCATCTTTCAGTCTCAATGCCGAGAACCATCTTTGCAGCCCCCCGATCCTTCATCTTGAATGTCCCACTTGTTCACACCCCAAGTATAGGGTTGTGATGTAGTAATAATCTCGGTAAGACCAAGGTCAAATCCACAGGGACTGAACTTTATACGTAATATGAAAATAACCAGAACTAGAACTCGAATAAGATGAAATCTAAATCGAGTAAATATGAGGGAATAATTGTGAAATATTAATCTAAAACTTGTGGAAATCAAAGGTAGGAAACTACGGAAGGATCCACTTGTAGAGATCAGGGAGATTTACGCTTGATTCATGAACTCAACTGGACTTCGAGTCCAGTCTTCATCCAGTTGGAAGATATAACATGAAAATCAAATCTGAACTTCTTTTAATCTAGTTTTCAAGAGATAAGAAAGATGTAAATTAAAATGGATTCCATCACAAAACCATGCCCATGAGACAAAGTAAATAACAGAATTAAACCAATCCACAGCCAATCTGAGAGATGTACGGATGTTAGGAAGGATTTCATCATCCAACTATGTCCAAGGGGCGATGGTGAACAACAGGGTTTTCTAACTGCATAATCACAATAATGAAAAGAAAATACTTAAATTCTCACAAGGTCAGTAAGTTGGGTCACAATTTTGAAAGAATATTTGGCCCATTTTACATGTTTGGTCTATTCACTATATTTTACTGATCAATACCCTCAATTTGACTAGTTACTCACCTTAATCAGGCTACATATGAGAAAAGATATTGGGCATACCAAGATTGATCAACGATTTCAATGAATTTTGATTTAAACATCTGAAGTTATTCACTATTCAATTTGAGCTTATCAGATTGTCCAAAAACAGTTAAAGGTTGTTCATAATGTCAAAAATATATGAATGAATAGAAAACACAAACATCAGCTTGATCCAAAACTTCTATAGCCTCCAAGAAATTTTAAATGGTAGAGGTTCAATCACACTATTTTCTGTGGTGTGGTCCACTTGAGCTTTGGATATGCTTCATTTTTGTTCTTTAGACCTCAAATTATCTCATAACATGGATGAACAGAGTAGATAAAATAAATAAATAACAGTGGACCCCACAAAGTTTACTCAGTATGCTAAGGGTAACAAGCAACTCACCTAAATGTAGTGGAGAGGGGTTTCCTTAAAACATTTATAATCATATATTGGGCCTGCCTAAATGTGATTCACATATCCGACCCACTCATTATGTGTGTCCCACTTGGTTGAGGGGTTAGACCAAGTTTCAACCGCATCCAAAACTCATGTGGGCCCCACCAAGTGCTTTTATATTTTTCAGGATGTCTTCGATTAGTTTTAAATGGTACGACCCACTTGAATTTCGTTTACCGATGATTTTTGAGATATATCATAACCTAAAGGGGACACATCAAATCCACGGTGTTCATGTCGACACATATTATGATGAGGCCCACAAAACTTACTAGCATCAATTCTTAGGTTCTCACGAGGTTAATAGTTGGGTCACAATTTTGACCAGAATATTTGACCCATTTTACATGTCTGGTCCATTCACTCTATTTTACGGATCATTACCCTCAATTTGACTAGTTACTTGCCCTGATCATACTACATATGAGAAAGATATTGGGCAAACAAAATTGATCAACAATTTGAGTGAATTTTGATTTAAACATCTGAAGTTATTTACTCTTCAATTTAGACTGATCAGATTGTCCAAAAACAGTTAAAGGTTCAATTAGTGGATGTGCATAATAATTTAGTAATTTTATTTTTCACAGATAAATTTCAATTTCCTTTTAAAAATAACATTTTTTTTTTCAAAATGTATATTTTTTCTCTTTTAACAAAATATCATTTTTATTAAAAAAATATTTCAAAAAATATTTAAAATACAAATTCTGAATTTTTATTTTCAAAATCTCAAAAATTTTCTTATATTTTAATTTTTTCTCAAAAATTTCAAATTGCCGATTTTTTTTCTTCAAAAGCATCATTTTGTTCTCAAACACTGTTAAAATTTCTAAACTTCTCAATATTCTTTTTTCATGTGATATTACAAATCATTTAAATATTACCTTTTAATTATACATACATAAAGGTGGCCTTTAGCTACAAAATTAATTTTGTCGGTAAAAGGAAACTTCTCGACTTTTTTGTCTTTTGTTCACTCCCCAAGTGCAGGGTTGTGATGTAGTAATAAACTCGGTAAAACCAAGGTCGAATCCCAAGGGACTGAACCTGTACGTAATCTGAAACCAACTAGAACTAGAACCAGAATGAGATGAAATCTAAATTGAGTGTAATTTGAAGAATAATGATGAAATATTAATCTAAACTGAGAAGAAAATTCAGAGAAGGGAAACTAGGGATTCAGAGGATTCACTTGTAGAGATCAGGGAGATCTTATGCCTGCTTCAAGAATCATGGAAATTAGACTGAACTTATTTGATATAGTGTTCAAAAAGATGAAAGGTATATGAATTAGAATGGATTCCATCACCAAACCATGCCCAGGAGACAAAGTAAACAACAGAATTAAACTAATTACCAACCAATCAACAATGTATGAAGGCTAGGAAGGGGTACCGTCATCCAACCATGCCCAGGAGACGATGGTGAACAACAGGACTTCCTGACGTCATAAACATAAAGAGGAAAAGAACATGCTTAAAGCCATCGTAAACCCATTGTAATTTCAGTCACAACAGACTATTAACGACTAAAAACATTCCCTTAAAACCACACTAAAATCAACATCAATTCAGTCTTAAACAAAAGGCACAAACAACAGGTCCTCCCATCACGCTACAAGCTTCACCTCTTAGCCCTAGCTAAGAGGATTTAGCCACACATGAATGGGCTAGATCTCATAATAAAATAGAGAAAAGAAAGAAGAAAAAGAAGAAGGGAAATTAAAACCCGTCCTTTTGCTCCTGTCTCTCTCTCTCTCTTCCTCCTCCTCTTCACGTCCCAAGGCTCCACGTCCTGCTCCACCTCTCTCCCACGTCTAATTCTCTCTCTCTTTTATAGCCCTCAAGAGGTCGGCCAAGTCGGTTTGCTTGTGGAGAAAGTCGGGCATGGCACTTACGCAGCAGCACTAGTCTAGACTCCTTGCTTATTATCAGCAAAAACAAAAATCGGAGACCCCATCATGAAATCTGATCCGGTCAAGCTTCTTGGAAGTGATTGGTCGTCTCGGGGAAGAAATTTGGACGGCTGGGATTGCTGGTCCGATCCTCCACAGTTGAAAAGAAACGGCCCGGAACTTTGATCGTTCGTAAAAAAAAAGAGTCTGCGTAAATCAACTTACGCTGATGTATTGGTGGCCCCCACGGACGATCTCTGATAGAAGATCCACTCCGTTCACTGAGATCAGATCAGAAAAACGGTCGGACATGACCGGTTTTCTTCTGTTTTGATGTGGCCCACATAACTTTTTCTTGGTGCCGTCTATCTAGCAATTGAACAGTTGAAAACCAATCTCTACTGTCTTTTGCATTTTCGTTACCTAGGCATAGATAAAATGGCCCTTAGTATCGTACTGGACGGTCTGGATTGGACCTTTGTATGTCCGATGGGGGCCCACAAGCGAGGACCGCAGGTTCTGTTGCGTAACAGAGCCTTCGAACGCCGGCTATGATGATTGGTGGGCCCTAGGATGCAGTTTCCTGTAAAATCCATATCGTCCACTGTATTCACAACGAAAAACCCTTGAGAAGGGCCAAAATCGAGCTAATTTTTGTGGGTCCCACAATTCTATCTATTCCGCCGTCCATCTTGTGCTTGATGGCTAGGAATGTGTGATATCTTGCATGGTGTCAAAAAGAAAGCTTGAGGTGGGTCGTGGCCATGCCCCTGAGTGAATGGACGGTCTAGATCATTCATTTGAATGATGAGTGGGGCCCACAAATGAAAATCGGACGGACGCTGTCCGCCCGCTGGTTCCAGTGCGAGAAGAAGACGGGTCAACCCGTCTTTGACCGGGCTGACCCTCCGGTGTACTGCGGCTGTGCGTGTGTTGTGCACATGCACCATGTAAGATGGGTCCCTCCTTGATGTATATATGAAATCTGCTTTGTCCATCTATTTTCTCACCTCAGTTAAACAATTGAGACCAAAATTGAAGCATACCCGGAGATTAGGTGGGCCCAGAATCACGATGCTAGGCTGATCTGTCCGTTAGGCCACTTCTATGGGGATCCGACGGCTGAAATTTGACGTGTACGGTTAATATAGGGCGTTCAGGCCACGTATGAAGTCTCATATCAATCGGATGGTGGGAACCCTATGATCTTGCATTCTGGATATCCTTTCAGGCCATGTGATCTTCAGTTCCTCATTTTCTTGGATCTCTGGCGTTGATCTTGGTCTCTTGGGGTCCATCCCTTGCCTTTGTGACCTTTGAGCATTAATTCCCTGCTTTTAGCACCCTATTTAATCCAAGTTTGTAAATACATCCTACATTACAAACACGATTAAATCAAGTCGTTAACAGTAACATTTTCATAAATCCGGGCAATAACTGGAGTCTGATATGCAATATTTGACTCTCAACACAACCCTCAACCAGCATTTTGCTAGTCCCGAGCAAAATATGCGAAAAATAAGTTGAGAACTACAAGATAATTTATAAGAACTCGAGTGATTTTGAAAACAATCCAGATACTAGAAGTCTGAGATTCATGACTGTTAGGCATAAATTTCTCCTGGAATCAAGCTCACAATAACTTCATAATCAAGTTCAGATATTAATCCATTAACTAGAATAATTCTAAACATTGAGTTCCATGTATAGTATAATCTCACTTACCATCATTAAGAGATCTAATCGTCACTTTCCATGAAATCATTGACGATAAAAAAAAAAAGCATTCAGGATAACCTAGACCAGAACTTGTCTTATAGTTCTTTTTTTTTTTTTTTTTTTCAGGGAAAAGGGAATCGAATCTGCACCTATAGGGAGCAAACCTATGGTGAAGATCGTCACCCAACCATTTTCACATATCATTCATGGGGAATTAAGTCTACACTTATAGGGAGCAAACCTATGGTGAAGACCATTCACCCTATCCTTTCAATTTCTCAGATAGGTTCCTTTCAAGCTTAGTGATCACCAAATTAACCTTTCAGTTTCAAACTGAAATCTTAATGTGTGAGCGAGATGTGACATGTGAAATCATGACTCAATCAATGTTTACAACTTCTAATCATAGATTAATAATTCAAACTTAACTGTGAAATCTAACGAGCAACTGAATCCAAGAGTAGTAAATCACTAACATTCCATATCCTGTAATTCTAAATTAAAGATGGCCGTCAAATCACTTCAAATTCATAAGAATTTCCAGAAAAATTTTTAAAAATTTTCACAATTTTTGCTCAAGACAACGAAAACACTGATTAGGTAACCTAATCTCCCACCCATAACCTAAAAGCTACATTGTCCTCAATGTACAAGATATGAGCATGGAATGCACATGGGACAACAAAAATAAATGTGAAGTGATGGGAAGATAGTACCTGGATGATGAATCGTGAGAGACTTTCCAAGAGATCGCAGCATGGAATCCGGTCAGCACGAGAGAGAAAGCAGAACAAAAATAACAAAAATAAAATCCTACCTATACCACTTTCGCAGGTGCTCTCGATTGCATTTAGCGTATGCAACAAGCCTTTAAACCCCTAGGTTGCCCCTAGTGGACGAGTTGTAGTCTCGTGAGGGTTTGCAGTAATGTTACCCACAAACATTGAACTAACTAAATAGGAAAATGAAATGAATTGAAAAGCTGGGTTGCCTCCCAGGAGCGCTAAGTTTAACGTCTTCAGCCAGACTAAAGCAACTAACCTAGTCCTATGCAAACAGGAGACCTACCTATACCTCCATCAGACTAGGAGATCATTCTTGGTAAACAGGATCAGTCAGAGGCATGGACATGTCCTCTGAATCAAATTTCTCGACAAATGGCTTTAAGCGATGTCCATTTACTTTAAACTCCTTGCCATTGTCGGGGTCTCTTATCTCAACGGCCCCATGAGGATATGCAGTAACAACAATGTAAGGGCCGGTCCAACAAGATCGAAGCTTACCCGAAAAGAGATGTAATCGAGAATTATACAAATGGACTTTCTGGCCTAGCGTGAATGATTTTCGTATAATATGTTGCTCATCAAACGCCTTCATCCTGTCCTTGTAAATTCTCAAGTTCTCGTATGCGTCGTTCCGGATTTCTTCGAGTTCATTTAATTGAAGTTTGCATAGCGAGCCAGCCTTGTTCAGATTGAAATTCAGATTTTTGATTGCCCAGTAGGCTCTATGTTCCAACTCCACAGGTAAGTGGTAAGCCTTCCCATAGACGAGTTTAAAGGGAAACATTCCAATAGAGGTTTTAAAAGCAGTACGGTAAGCCCATAAGGCATCGGTCAATCGAATTGACCAATCCTTACGGTCAGGGTTAACGTTTTCTCCAAAATGTGTTTGATCTCCCTGTTAGAAATCTCAGCTTGCCCACTTGTTTGTGGGTAGTATGGGGTGCTCACCTTATGAGAGATACCGTATTTCTTCATTAAACTCTCGAATGGCCTATTACAAAAGTGTGAGCCCCCATCACTAATGATGACTCGAGGTGTTCTGAATCGAGAAAGGATGTTTTCTTTCAGGAATTTAATGACCATGCGATGGTCATTAGTTAGACACGAAATCGCTTCAATCCATTTAGTGACATAGTCTACGGCAAGCAAAATATATAAATTCCCAAAAGATTGCGGGAATGGCCCCATGAAATCGATGCCCCAAAAATCAAATGCCTCTATGATAAGAATGGGATTCAAGGGCATCATATTTCGATGGGACAATGCTCCCAATTTCTGACAACGCTCACAAGCCTTGCAAAACTCATGAGTGTCCCTGAACATAGTGGGCCAATAGAAGCTACACTGCAGAATCTTGGCCGTGGTCTTTTTTGCAGAAAAGTGACCACCACAGGCCTATGAGTGACAGAAGGAGATGACACTCTGATGCTCATCGTCTGGCACACATCTCCTCAAGATTTGGTCTGGGCAATATTTAAACAAGTATGGATCATCCCAGAAGAATTTGCGCACCTCGGTGAAAAATTTCTTCTTATCTTGCGCAGTCCAATGTGTCGGTATGGAACCTTTAGCAAGATAATTAGCAATATCAGCGAACCAAGGTGAATGGGAGACTCTGAACAGTTGTTCATCAGGGAACATGTCGTTGATATGGGTCGCCTCAAGGGAATCAGAGGTATTAAGGCGAGAAAGGTGATCGGCCACTACGTTCTCTACTCCCTTTTTATCTTTAATTTTCAAATCAAATTCTTAGAGTAGAAGGATCCATCGTATCAGGCGGGGCTTAGAATCATTCTTAAAAAGAAGATACTTCAGTGCCGCATGATATATATAGATAATGATCTTGGATCCGATCAAGTAGGACCTAAATTTGTCCAAGGCGACAGCTAAGAGTTCCTTTTCTGTAGTCGAGTAGTTCACTTGGGCAGGATTTAAAGTCTTACTCACATAATGGATGACGTAAGGCCTCTTATCTTTTCTCTGGCCTAGAACCGCTCCAAGAGCATAATCAGAAGCGTCGCACATAAGCTCAAAAGGAAGGCTCCAGTCGGGTGGCTGCATGATGGGTGTAGTGGTTAACGTGCCTTTAAGCTTGGTGAAAGCTTCCTGGCATTGCTCAATCCACTCGTATGGAACATCCTTTTGAAGAAGATTACATAAACGACGAGAGAGGAGACTAAAGTCCTTTATGAATCGCCTGTAAAATCCTGCGTGTCCTAAGAAGGATCTCACGTCCCTGATGTTCTTGGGTGGAGGCAGGTTAGAGATAAGATCGATTTTTGCCTTATCTACCTCAATTCCCTTGGACGAGATGATATGTCCAAGGACAATCCCCTTATGAACCATGAAATGGCACTTCTCCCAATTAAGTACCAAGTTCTTTTCTTCACATCTTTTCAGCACACATTTAAGACTTTCCAAGCACTTACTGAAAGATGAACCATAGACAGAGAAATCGTCCATGAAGACCTCTAGATATTGTCCCACCATATCAGAAAAGATACTCAACATACATCGCTGAAACGTGGCAGGGGCATTACATAGTCCAAATGGCATCCTTCGGTAAGCAAAGGTGCCATAGGGGCATGTAAATGTGGTCTTTTCCTGGTCCTTAGGGGCAATTTCAATCTAATTGTAGCCCGAATACCCGTCAAGGAAATAGTAATAGGAATGACTAGCTAGCCTTTCTAAGATTTGATCAATGAAGGGCAAAGGAAAGTGATCCTTCCTTGTGATGGTATTCAACTTTCTGTAGTCAATGCACATTCTCCAACCAGTAGTGACTCTAGTTGGCACGAGTTCATTATTAGCATTGGCTACAATGGTGATTCCGGACTTCTTAGGAACCACCTGAGTTGGACTCACCCATTGACTATCAGATATGGGGTATATAATACCCACATTCAATAGTTTAAGAACCTCGGCCTTAACCACTTCCTTCATGTTTGGATTTAGTCTACGTTGTGGTTGCCAAGCGGTCTTCGCATTATCCTCAAGATATATGTGGTGAGTACAAATCGAGGGATCGATTCCCTTGAGGTCCGCTATGGTCCATCCTAGGGCTCCTTTATGCTCAATGAGAGTAGATATGAGCATATTCTCCTGTTCTTTCTCCAAGTGGGCAGAGATCACCACCGGGTATGTCTCATCTTGACCTAAATAGGCATATTTCAAATCAGAGGGTAAAAGTTTTAGGTCAAGCTTTGGTGCCTTGAGGTTAGACGGTAGGGGCACTACATCAGTTTGTGGCAATTCTTCAAATTGTGGCCTCCACCGGTTAACTTCAAGTACCGGTGCAGTATCAAGCAAGGCACACGTCTCCCTAATCATATCATCATCAAACTCATGGGAGTGGGCCAAGCACGTCTCTAGAGGATCAGAGGATATGGTAAGGGGTGTCCTATCTTCCACGAAAGTATCGATCATGTTAATGTCGTGGACATCGTCATCATCCTCTGAGTTACTGCCGTTATGAAAAAAAATGTTTGACTCCAATGTCAAATTTCCGAACGACATAGTCATGACACCATTCCTGCAATTGATGATTGCATTTGACGTGGCAAGGAATGGGCGACCAAGAATGACGGGAATCTGAGTGCTCCTGTTATTGATGGGTTCGGTGTCTAGGATGATAAAATCTACAGGGTAGTAAAATCTATCGACTTGGACTAACACATCCTCAATAATCCCTCTTGGTACACGAACAGTTCGATCGGCAAGTTGTAGTGTGGTTATGGTGGGTTTTAACTCACCCAACCCTAACTGTTTGTATACCAAGTAGGGAATCAGATTAACGCTCGCTCCTAAGTCAAGAAGTGCGTGATCAATTCGATGGCTCCCGATTACACATGATATGGTTGGGCTACCGGGATCCTTGAATTTCTGCGGCACGTCTTGCTTCAGGATGGCACTCACTTTCTCAGTCAAGAAGATCTTCTTTTGAATACTCTGCCGTCTTTTGGTCGTGCATAGGTCTTTTAGAAATTTTGCATATAAAGGAACCTGTTTTACGACATCAAGTAGAGGAATGTTGACTTTCACTTGTTTCAACACCTCCAGAATATCCTGAGAGTTAGAAAGACGTTTTGGTGCAACCAACCATTGGGGGAACGGAGCAACTGACTTCTTTAGAAGTTCCGGTTCTAATTTTTGTGGGACATCACTAGATCTATCATTATTGTCCTCTTCTGGTTCTTGAGGCTTTTCGGGCCTAACTGGAAGGGTTTTATCAATGATCTTTCCACTCCTAAGAGTGGTGATAAATTTAGCGTGCCCCATTTGATTTGAAGAGCTGGGATCATTTATCTCGTATTGCGGTTTAGGATTGGGGAGCGGTTGTGCAGGAAGCATCCCCTTTTCTATAACCGTCATACGTGAATCTATTTTTTGCATAAAGTCTGTAAGTCCACGCACTGCCTGAGCCAGCTCTTGTATGGAATTTTGAACCGGTTCTTCTTGAGGTTTCCCCTTATTTGGATTTTGATTGAAGAAACTTTGAGGGGTAGCAGTTTGTCCATTCTTCCAACTAAAATTTGGATAATTTCTCCAACCAGGATTGTATGTATTGAAGGTAGATCCATTGAAAGGTCTTTGATAGTTATTTACGGCATTAGCTTACTCATTCAACACTCCTCGAAAAGCAGATATTGTAGGACAATTTTCAGTTGTGTGAATGTTGCAATCACAGATGCCGCAAATAATTTCATTAACCTTATCCTTCTTTCCTTCCATGGCCTCGACTCTTCGCATGAGATTAGTCACTTTAAAATTTATATTATCCTCTTCTTTCAGGAGATATACTCCACCTTTCTCCTTAGATTGAGTTGGCCTAGACATGGTGTTTGATTTTGGGTAATGGTCCCATGATTGTGCATTTTCGGCAAGTCTATCGAGGTAATCACATACCTCATCGACCTCTTTATTCATGAATTCTCCATTACACATTGTCTCGACCAGTTGGCGCATGGAAGATGTCAGTCCATCATAGAAAAAATTTGTAATGCGTCACATTTCAAAACCGTGTTGTGGGCATGAACTGACAAGATCCTTGAACCTTTCCTAACATTGGTAGAATATTTCATCTTCCTTTTGGGCGAAGTTCATGATTGCTTTTCTAAGGGTAATCGTTTTATGGTGTGGGAAAAATTTCTTTATGAATTCCCTCTACATATCATTCCATGTGTCAATGGATCTAGGACGCAGTGAATGTAACCACGTCTTAGCCTTCTCTTTCAAGGAAAAAGGAAAGAGTTTCAGCCTGATTGTATCCTCGGATACATTGGAAAAGTATAAGGTGGCTATAATCTCATCGAACTCTTTCAAATGTAAGTATGGACTTTCTGATTCAAGCCCATGGAATTTAGGAAGGAGTTGGATAACTCCTGGCTTGATGTCCATCTGTCCAGTGTTTTCAGGAAAAATCATGCATGAGGGCGTGCTCACCCCTGCCGGTTGTAAATAATCCCGTAAAGTACGAGGCGGGGGTGCTTAATGCACCTCATTCTCATCATGTACTTCCTCATCCATATGTTGAGGTAGTGCTTGAGGTTGATTTGTAGCCATAACCTCAATTAACTCAGGGGAATTCGAGCGGTGTCTGATCCTGCGATGGACAGTCAACCCCTCAACTAATCCTCCTTCAGTCAAGAGACGTCGAGTGTCGTCACGGGCCCACTTGGGCATAAAACACTCGCAGCCCTCAATCAAATTTTAAACCTAATCCTAAGAAAGAAAATGAAAATCTAAAAAGCAAGAGAGGGTTGGAAGGAAGTTACCAAATTGGAGTCCCTAAGCTAAAGACCTGCAAAATAAAACAAAATAAGTTAGTTTCGAAATAGAAGAAGTTTCTAAAGCAAACCAAATCTAAAGAGTTAGAAAATCTAGAAAATCAGAAAGAGTTTACAAAATTAGAAGTTCTATCTTAACAACCTACAGAATAAGAAATATGTTAGTTCTATGGATCAAATAGAAAATAAAATCAAAAAAATTAAATTTAGTAAAATCCTAATCTTAAACTAACTCTAAATCTAATTAATTTCAGAAATACGTAGCCGTCAGTCCCCGGCAACAGCACCAAAAACTTGTTCACTCCCCAAGTGCAGGGTTGTGATGTAGTAATAAACTCGGTAAGACCGAGGTCGAATCCCAAGGGACTGAACCTGTACGTAATCTGAAACCAACTAGAGCTAGAACCAGAATGAGATGAAATCTAAATTGAGTGTAATTTGAAGAATAATGATGAAATATTAATCTAAACTGAGAAGAAAATTCAGAGAAGGGAAACTAGGGATTCAGAGGATTCACTTGTAGAGATCAGGGAGATCTTATGCCTGCTTCAAGAATCATGGAAATTAGACTGAACTTATTTGATATAGTGTTCAAAAAGATGAAAGGTATATGAATTAGAATGGATTCCATCACCAAACCATGCCCAGGAGATAAAGTAAACAACATAATTAAACTAATTACCAACCAATCAACAATGTATGAAGGCTAGGAAGGGGTACCGTCATCCAACCATGCCCAGGAGACGATGGTGAACAACAGGACTTCCTGACGTCATAAACATAAAAAGGAAAAGAACATGCTTAAAGTCATCGTAGACCCATTGTAATTTCAGTCATAACAGACTATTAACGACTAAAAACATTCCCTTAAAACCACACTAAAATCAATATCAATTCAGTCTTAAACAAAAGGCATAAACAACAAGTCCTCCCATCACGCTACAAGCTTCACCTCTTAGCCCTAGCTAAGAGGATTTAGCCACACATGAATGGGCTAGATCTCATAATAAAATAGAGAAAAAAAAAGAAGAAAAAGAAGGGAAATTAAAACCCGTCCTTTCGCTCCTGTCTCTCTCTCTCTCTCTCTCTCTCTCTCTCTCTCTCTCTCTCTCTCTCTCTCTCTCTCTCTCTCTCTTCCTCCTCCTCTTCACGTCCCAAGGCTCCACGTCCTGCTCCACCTCTCTCCCACGTCTGATTCTCTCTCTCTCTCTTTTATAGCCCTTAAGAGGTCGGCCAAGTCGGTTTGCTTGTGGAGAAAGTCAGGCATGGCACTTATACAGCAGCAATAGTCTAGACTCCTTGCTTATTATCAGCAAAAGCAAAAATCGGAGACCCCATCATGAAATCTGATCCGGTCAAGCTTCTTGGAAGTGATTGGTCGTCCCGGGGAAGAAATTTGGACGGCTGGGATTGCTGGTCCGATCCTCCGCAGTTGAAAAGAAACGGCCCGGAACTTTGATCGTTCGAAAAAAAAGAGTCTGCGTAAATCAACTTGATGTATTGGTGGCCCCCACGGACGATCTCTGATAGAAGATCCACTCCGTTCACTGAGATCAGATCAGAAAAACGGTCGGACATGACCGGTTTTCTTCTGTTTTGATGTGGCCCACATAACTTTTTCTTGGTGCCGTCTATCTAGCAATTGAACGGTTGAAAACCAATCTCTACTGTCTTTTACATTTTCGTCACCTAGGCGTAGATAAAATGGCCCTTGGTATCGTACTGGACGGTCTGGATTGGACCTTTGTATGTCCGATGGGGGCCCACAAGCGAGGACCGCAGGCTCTGTTGCGTAACAGAGCCTTCGGACGCCGTCTATGATGATTGGTGGGCCCCGGGATGCAGTTTCCTGTAAAATCCATACCGTCCACTGTATTCACAACGAAAAAACCCTTGAGAAGTGCAAAAATGGAGCTGATTTCTGTGGGTCCCACAATTCTATCTATTCCGCCGTCCATCTTGTGCTTGATGGCTAGGAATGTGCGATATCTTGCATGGTGTCAAAAAGAAAGCTTGAGGTGGGTCGTGGCCATGCCCCTGAGTGAATGAACGGTCTGGATCATTCATTTGAATGATGAGTGGGGCCCACAAATGAAAATCGGACGGACGCTGTCCCCCCGCTGGTTCCAGTGTGAGAAGAAGACGGGTCAACCCGTCTTTGACTGGGCTGACCCTCCGGTGTACTGCGGCTGTGCGTGTGCTGTGCACAAGCACCATGTAAGATGGGTCCCTCCTTGATGTATATATGAAATCTGCTCTGTCCATCTATTTTCTCACCTCATTTAAACAGTTGAGACCAAAATTGAAGCATATCCGGAGATTAGGTGGGCCCAGAATCACGATGCTAGGCTGATCTGTCCGTTAGGCCACTTTCATGGGGATCCGACGGCTGAAATTTGACGTGTACGGTTAATATAGAGCGTTCAGGCCACGTATGAAGTCTCATGTCAATCGGATGGTGGGAACCCTGTGATCTTGCATTTTGGATGTCCTTTCAGGCCACATGATCTTCAGTTCCTCATTTTCTTGGATCTCTGGCGTTGATTTTGGTCTCTTGGGGTCCATCCCTTGCCTTTGTAACCTTTGAGCGTTAATTCCCTGCTTTTAGCACCCTATTTAATCCAAGTTCGTAAATACATCCTACATTACAAACACGATTAAATCAGGTCGTTAATAGTAACATTTTCATAAATCCGGACAATAACTGGAGTCTGATATTCAATATTTGACTCTCAACATCGTTGTAAAAATTCAAAACACCTTTTAGCGACGAATATTTTCGTCGCTAAAAGCCACCTTTAGCTACCACATTAATTTCGTCATAAAAGGAAACTTCTCAATTTTTTTTGTCTTTTCAAAATTTCAAAACACCCTTTAGCGACGAAAATTTTCGTCGCTAAAGGTGGCTTTTAGCAGCAAAATTAATTTTGTTGCTAAAAGGAAACTTCTCGATTTTTTTTATCTGTTCAAAACACCCTTTAGCGACGAAAATTTTCGTCGCTAAAAGTGGCTTTTAGCTACGAAATAAAGTTAAAAGGAAACTTCTCAACTTTTTTTGTTTTTTCAAAATTTCAAAACGCCCTTTAGCGACGAAATTTTCTGTCGGTAAAGGTGGCTTTTAGCTACGAAATTTATTTCGTCGCTAAAAAGGAAACTTCTTGACTTTTTTGTTTTTTTCAAAAATTGAAAACACCCTTTAACAACGAAAATTTTCGTCGCTAAAGGTGGCTTTTAGATACAAAATTAATTTCATCGCTAAAAGAAAACTTCTTGACCTTTTTGTCTTTTCAAAAATTCAAAATACGCTTTAGCGACGAATATTTTCGTCGCTGCAAGTTACCTTTAGCTACAAAATTAATTTCGTCGCTAAAAGGAAATTTCTCGACTTTTTGTTTTTTTCAAAAATTCAAAACACCCTTTAGCGATGAAAATTTTCGTCGCTAAAGGTGACTTTTAGCTACGAAATTAATTTCGTCACTAAAAGTCACTTTTAGAGACGAAAAAAATTTTGTCGCTAAAAGTTTCGTCGGTAAAAACTCTTTTTTGTAGTGGTCGTAAAATGACATAATAAAAAGAATGGGCGGCATGAATTATACACATACATCAATGCGGGTCCATGTGGGTCATGGTTTGCATAGGTCGACGTAGTTGTCACGTTACAAGTGTCGTTGTTGTCATGTTATATGGGTCATGGTTGTCATGTTGCATGGATCATGGTTTTTAACGTATTCACTTCCTTTTCTATCAAATCATTGGTACCATAGCTTAAGACCCATAATGGGGTGATCCAATCCATCCACCTTGTCGGCCAACTTACTATGGGCCTAAAAAGTCCTGACTTGGGCAGTGTTCACTTCTAACAAACATCACAGTGAGTCTGAAAAGTTTCAACAATCAACATTATTTTCTATTTTGTGGCCCACACGAACGCTGGATCAGGCTGATATTTGGGCCCTACCCCTAAAATGGCATAGCAGAAAGGATGGGCAACATGGATTATACACATACATCAATGTGGACCCATATGGGTCGTAGTTGCCATGTTATATGGGTCATGGTTGTCATGTTGCATGGATCGTGGTTTGCAACATGTTCACTTACTCTTTTAAAAAACCATTGGTATCATAGCTTAAGGCCCACAATGGGGTGATCCGATCTATCCACCTTATCGTCTAGCTTGCCATGGGCCCAAAAAGTCCTAACTTGGGCAGTTTCCACTTCTAACAAACATCACAGTGGGCCTGGAAAGTTTCAACAGCTACCATTATTTTCTATTATGTGGCCCACACGAGCACTGGATCAGGCTGATACTTGAGCCCTAGCCCCAAAATGACACGGTAAAAAAGATGGACGACATATATGGCGTATACGTATACATCAATGTGGGCACATATGGGTCGTGGTTTGCATGGGTCGTAGTTGTCATGTTACATGGATCGTGGTTATCATGTTATATAGATCGTGGTTTTCAATGTGTTCACTTCCTTTACTACCTAGCCACTGGTGCCATAGCCTAAGGCCCGCAATAGGGTGATCTGATCCTTCCACCTTGTCGGCCAACTCGCCATGGGCCCAAATAGTCCTTACTTGAGCAGTCTCCACTTCTAACAAACATCACAGTGAGCTTAGAAAGCTTCAATAGTCACCACTATTTTTTATTTTGCAGCCACACGAGCGTTGGATAAGGCTGATATTTGGGCCCTACCCTTAAAATAACACAGCAAAAAGGATGGGCAGCATGGATTATACACATACATCAATGTGGGCCCATATGGGTTGTAGTTGCCATGTTATATGGATCGTGGTTGTCATGTTGCATGGATCATGGTTTGCAACGTGTTTACTTCCTCTTTTACCAAACCATTGGTACTATAGCTTAAGGCTCACAATGGAGTGATCTGATCCATTTACCTTGTCAGCCAGCTTGTCGTGTATCCAAAAAGTCCTGACTTAGGCAGTGTCCTCTTCTAACAAACATCACAGTGAGCCTGGATAGTTTCAACGATCACCATTATTTTCTATTTTATGGCCCACACGAGCGTTGGATCAAGCTGATATTTGGGCCCTACCCCTAAAATGATACAGCAAAAAGGATGGGCAGCATGGATTATACACATATGTCAATGTGGGCCCATATGACTGGTTGTTAGCCTGGGTTGTAGTTGCTATGTTATATAGGTCGTGGTTGTCATATTGCATGGATTTGGTTTGCAATGTGTTCACTTTCTCTTCTACCAAACCATTGGTACCATAGCTTAAGGCCTACAATGGGGTGATCTAATCTATTCACCTTATCGGCCAGCTTGTCGTGGGCCCAAAAAGTCCTGACTTGGGCAGTGTCCACTTCTAACAAACATCATAGTGAACCTGAAAAGTTTCAACAATCACCATTATTTTCTATTATGTGGCCCACGATGGGGTGATCTGATCCATTCACCTTGTCAGCCAGCTCAACGTGGGCCCAAAAAGTCCTTCCTTATGCGATGTCCACTTCTAATAAACATTGCAGTTTGCTTGGAAAGTATCAATAGTGGGTGACACTATCACCATTATTTTTTATTATGTGGCCCACACTGGCTCTGGATCAAGCTGATATTTGGGCCATAGCCCTAAAATGACATAGCAAGAAGGATGGGCAGCATGGATTATACACATACATCAGTATGGGCCCCACGAGTTTGGCCTTGCCCACACCCCAAAAAAGGGTTCCGTACACATCATTAAATACGACGTAACTTCTTGTTCACCATACTACACCTGAAGCAAGGAGAAAGGGAATTTTGGTCCAAGTAATTTTTGGAAGCTTGTCCGAAGGCCACCCTTGAAATATTTGAAAGGTTGAATCTCTTCACAGAATTTGACCATACATCAAGGCCATTACGGTCAATTTCCCATTAAATAATCCAAGTCAATGAAATTTGGATGTCCACCTCGGACAAAATTATATAAGATTATTTTTCAAAGTAACCATCCAATCAACAGTCCAAATCTATTACACTTGAAACGTCAATCACAAATCAGGGCCACATTTCACTGAAAAAAAAAAAAAACCCTCCGATTCGAACTTTAGGATAATTTTAAGCACTTCTCTTGTGATTCACCACAATTGTAAACAATTCTACTTTGGTTTTCAATTAATGCCAGTACCTGCCCTCTGCTAGACTGTTAGAAGAATCTGCCAAAT
This sequence comes from Magnolia changhungtana, assembly GCA_030180095.1. Lineage (NCBI taxonomy): Eukaryota > Viridiplantae > Streptophyta > Magnoliopsida > Magnoliales > Magnoliaceae > Magnolia > Magnolia changhungtana. The sequence goes on along the minus strand of JASAUF010000447.1, from coordinate 7,401,855 downwards.
GACGAAAACACCCAAAAACCTCCAAATGTATAAGAGTTCATTTTGCCCATGTGTGGGCCCGCTAGTGGGTCACTCCACATAACTACTGGATGCCAAAACATAAATAAATAAATAATAATTAGGTAGTCCAGACACACAAAAACCTCCAAATTCAAGTGTTTGAGGCATCTAATGGTTGGATCAGCCTAATCAGGGTTTCACATTTTCATGTTGGAGTGACCAGATTGGATATGCGCTAGCTGTAGTAGGTCCATACATCAACAACTAGATATACCTATGAAATAGAGAGGTAAAACAGTACTCATGTTCTCAAAAGTGGGAGAATCCGCAACAAATAAATCAAAGGGGAGGTATTTGCAATAATGCAAACTAGAGGAGATGTATTATAATTGAAACCAGAGGGAAGGTATTTTACATTTATCTCCTGAGGATCCGGTTTTCATAGAAACCAGGTTTTGTAGAGCCCAGACAAGGCCATGCAGGACTCATATGGACTATCATCTCCTTAGCTTAGGAGCACAAATAAATGACCACGGTTTTCTACAACGAGTTTTCAATGGGTCCAACTAGTCTACTGGGCTTTTGGATATATGAATTGGGCTTATTTACTTGGTCTGTCAACAAGGTTATTAATCCACTTCGAATCAGGCCTAATGATTGGAACCCACAAGGTGGGGCTCGGGCCTAGTTCAGGGCCCAGTACACATCTAAAATAACTGAATATATAAAACATAAATATAATTTATAATGTAGCCAGCCCTGGCCCGGGCCTAGCCCTAAGCCGACTCTTTCATAGTCCTATTTTATAGGGACCCAACAGTGCTGATTTTGAAATGAGCCACATTTTTTTTTTTTAATCATAAAGATAAAAATAAATAAATTAAAGAAAAAAAATTTTAAAATAAATAAATAAATAAATAAGTGAGAAACGTTCTCTGATCGGATCCACCACCATCAGATGGTGCGGATTTTATAGGCACACCGTATCTTAAATGCACTTGGTGGTGCATGCAATACATTGTATAACTATAGATTTTTTTTTATTATTATTTTGGGTACATAGAAGGCAAAATGCTACATCACCAACTTACAAAAAAAAAAAAAGACACCATGCAAACAGATCCCATCATAGTTGTAATTCTATTCAGTAGTATATTAAGACAACAGATTCGTCTAGGCTGCATGGATGATATGGCCTCACTTACTCTGTACAAATTTCTGAAGTTCCACAAACTCTTCAGGGGTGTCGATGAAACCATTGCAATTGAGGTCAGTTTTCTTCACAGCCTGCCTGGCCCTCCATCCAGAAATCCAAATATCGAAACTGCGGGATGCGGTCTCCAGCTCTTCCATGGTTGTGATACCGTCCTTGTTGGCATCTATGTTTTTTTTCCAGGCCTTCACTTCCTCGGATGTTGCTCCAGGCCGAGGACCATTTGGGATGTGAAGCATGGCTCACTTCAATCGTTCTCACCAAACACCACAAAAATCGGTTTCACTGCGATGAAACAACCACCCTAAGGTGGCCTATTTATAGATTAGGGTGCACCCTTTCTCCTCCTTTATTCGGTCTTATCACCACGAACCCTGACCGATCTCAGCCTTTCATCATCAGGTGGGCCCATCTGTTTATATTAGAATCTCTTGGCAAAATATCTGGCTAGCCCGCTCATCTGCTGGTTGCATGTACACAAAAGAAATGAACAGCAAAAAGAGGTAACCCATGAGAAGGTGGTTGAGAGTCCCACTATATAAGAAGATCGAGTGGTTTGGATTTCACCCTTTGATACATGGATGGTTTTGATCATAGAAATATTGCCCCGGGTCGAAAAGATCTTTTAAAACATACATACACTTTCAATTAGAACTTCACAGGTGTCTTCAAGTTCTCCATTCATTTTGTATGTAATAGTGACCCACTTGATAATTAGATTGGGCCAATGGGCCCAGTCCATTTATTAGATTTGTATGTCAGGTGGAACACCTTCCACGATCTTTCCTAAGGATGCCTCTTCGAATGATAAATGGGCCCATTTACGCCAGAACGGAGCATGCACAAACCCAGTTCATGAAACAAGCAATCGATTCCAACACCAACCCATCTCCGAGTTGGGCTCGATTATTATCACGCCCATCATCAAGATACTCGGCCCACCAATCAATTACTCAGCCCTTGTCCAGCTCAATTAATGATCAGGCCTTACAGATCCGTACAACTCTTTTTTATTTTCTTATTTTATCAGGAGTTATTTAATAACTCTCAAGTCGATTTGGGACTCACCTGAATCGGGGTGAATCATCCTGACTCGGCCTGGTTGGGGGCGACCCGGCAGTCTGAGTCAACTCAGAAAAATCGCGGTTAGTCTTAAAACCTTGACGGTTGACACAAACAGGAACTAAGAAATTGTATACATGGCATTAATTAACTCAAAATAAGCTAAATTGTGAAACTCACCTAGCTAAGTCACAGTCCCAAAATCAGATTGGTTGAACAATCCTAACCCTTGATTAGTGGACATTTGTTTGTTGAAATAGAAGCATTGGATTTTTATTTTATTTTTATTTTTTTCATTTTTAAGCGTCCATCAAATGTCTACCAATCTGATAGTCAGATGAACAAATAAGTCCTATTTTTTGTTCATGATACATGTAATTGGGATACATAAGTTGGACAGTTTAATTTCAATTAGCTGTATTCGCAACATATCCAATTTTTGAACCATATACAAATTGGTGTCTTTTCGTGGGCATAATTTCATTGCTACCAGGGCAAAATGCCTCTAAAAATGGAATAAAAGACACCTGCCGGGAATGGAACAGATGGTCTCACTTGCTATTTGCGTTGGCTCAAAAGTTAGGCCGGTCTGATGACCCTGATCATCAACTGCACCGCTCGCATTCCATGGGAACCGTTGGAGTTTCCAACCCTCTTGTTTTTTTTTTTTTTTTGGGCGCATGCGTGTATGTGTGTATATAAATATGTACACACAGACATAAGTGTGTATGCATCTACATATGTGTGTGTATATATCTATATGTGTATACATGTAATATATGTGTGTATATATAAAAAAGAATGATACATACCGATAAAAGAATAACAGATGCTAAATTTACATCCAGATTCTTGCCCACCAACAGTGGATCGTGCAAGTTTGTTTTTTTTTGTTTTTTTTTTTTTTTATTTATTTTTTATTTTTTTATTTTTTTAAGACACCATGTAAAATTGGGTCCTTACTCTTACTCCGGTGGTAGGCTCTTAGGAGTTTCAACACCCGGTTGAGGGTTCGAGTACCCATATGTGGTGAAATCCCACCATGGCGTGAGTGTGTGGTGGTGTGTGTGCGTGTGTTCAAAAAAAAAAAAAAAAAAAAAAAAAGACACCATGCAAACCATTTCATACATCGCGCGCAGACATGGTTTGGATTCGATGTACAAGGAAGTAGTAACACAGCAGTTCTTGGTTGGTTATAACACCATCCTTGTTGTTGTTGGTGTCTATATTCTGGATCCAGGCCCTAAATTCCTGCACGGATGTGTCTCTCTTTATTCCTTTCCATTGTTATCAAACCTTAGAGATCCAAGCCTTCCATCAGGTGGGCTTAACTGTTCAGAATCTGTTGACTAAAAATTACGCAACATCCTGCTTATCTTTTGGAATATGCATGTACACAGAAAGGTTGGAAAGTGAGAACGTGGCTGTGTAGCAACCACATATATATGAGCACGCCGTCCATTCTTGGACCTACCTGATGAGCGGTGCAGATCTCACTCTTTGCTTCATGCTAAGGCCAGTGCATAGTAGGTTGCAAAATGTATTCGCGCATAGCATTTCTCAATTGCAGTTAAGGTTCCAAGAAGGGAAAAATATCACAATATTCCGTTTTTGTCCACCACATCCACATGGTTGACAATCATTAGTGTTGGAAGTTGGGACCTTGGCAAAAGGTATATAGTTAAGAGAGACCACTGCTCAAGTAGAGCATCTGAGCCATTGGAAGCACCGTGTGTTCATCACATTCCAATCGGATAGTGATGTCACATTACCAACGTCATGAGATACACATCAAGTTGAGAAACTTTCTTGGGATGCCTCTAGAGTGGCAAATGGGAGCATGTTCAACTAGCTCATGAGATCAGCAGCCGAGTCTGGGCCCAAACCAGAGTCATCTTAGTCTACCCATGGCCATGGCCCACCATCCAAATACTCAATCCATGTCAAGCCCAAGTTATTATCAGGCCTAAAACTTGGGTCCAGATTCCTATGGAGGATTACTCCAAACGAAGCCCAAAGCATGCATACTGGATTGGGTGGTACCAAATGCAAGTCGTTTCGGATACCATGAACATCCCAATCCATTTCCTACTTTATGGAGACTTATTTGATACTCTGGTAGCATATGATGCTTGATATGCAGGCGCTTAGAGATTAGAGATTATGTACATATCATACATTTACTCAATTTAGTCCGACTAAATTGCGAAATCCGCTGTCGCTAGGTAACAGTCTCAAAATCAGATGGATTGAACAATTCCAATCTTTGACTAGTGTATACGTGTTTGTTGAAATATGACTCTTGCATTTATCTGTATTTTTTACCGTCCAATAAGTTTCCACCAATCCTATGGCTAGAAAAGGCAAAATATCAACTGATTCCATATTCCACCAAATGACTGAGAATTATTACTGTTTAGGAACTTTGCAAAAGTGAATTGAGTGGGACCCATTGGGTCGAGCTCAGGCCTATACACAATTAAAATATATGAAAGAAATATAAATATAAAATTATAATGTAGACAAACCTAGCTTTCCCTTTTTTAATAATTCGAAATGTGCTGAACCCGAGCCTAGGAAGGCCTAGCCCTGACCCAGCCCTTTGATATTCCTATTCTAGAGGTACCCAGCAGTGCTATTTCTGAAATGAGCCACATTTGAATTATCACAAATGAAATATAGTTTATATAGCAGCATGACAAACTTGACCAAGAATTTGAAAAACTAGGTATATTCTAGCAAAAAATTTAGGAAATGTGATATTATCTTGATAGTATATAGCGAAACTTTCAAAATATTGGTCATTTTCAATATTTCATGGTTTTACCGTGGAAATATCCTAATATTTATGCAATAGTTTTAACTAATTCATTTCTAATTATAATTTAAAATTTTAAACTTTTTATTAATTTATAATATGGATGTCATCTCAAAAACTTGAAAATCTCTGCAAAAATTTCTAAGAACGAGATTTGTCACTATGATTTATAGAGCATGACCATCGTTGGCGGGCAGAATTCTAAAACACCAAAAAAATAAAAAGAATAAAGAATAAAGGCAGAAAATGTGTAAAACTGATGATGCAGGGAGGGATGTGATGAGGACGATCACTGTCCTCCTAATTAGGGGATATCTACTCTGTATCTACGAGCTCTTTAGACTCCTCACATTGCTTCCTCAAATTAAATAACGAGAGATAAGAATAGAAATATTTTTTAATAAATTCAAAATAACTTGCTTGATGATTAAAAAAACAAAAAACAAAATTACAACTATTTAAATAAGGAACTCAAACCTAGGACGGAGTTTTCCAACTCAAACACCCTAAAAATGTGACTTAAAATAAATAGTAAACTTATTATTTATAAATGACCTCAATTCCTACTAGCACTATGCCAAAATCGTCAAACTGGTACGGTTGCGAATTTGGTTCAAAAACGGCTCTAAGCCGTTCGTGATTTGAAACGGTAATAAACCGTACTGGAGTTGTTGCGTTATAGGTTGTTCTTTCCACTGTTTTATTGGTGTGTCCCAATTGAATGTTGGATCTCGATATTTCTTACGATTTTGTTTTATTGTTTTATTTTGAAACAGATAGACGGAATGGATTCGATTAAAAACTTCTGAGTGGACCCCACAAGGCTCAGGACGTACATTTCTCTATATCTGCCGCAGACTACCAATCGGTTTTAATCCTTCCCTTACGCCAAAATCCCTAAAATCTCTCATTTCGCATCTCCATCGCCGTCTCCGTCTCCATCTCCGTCTCCCTCTCTCAATCTCCCTCTCTTTCGATCTTCCGATCTCAACCCTCTCTCTCGATCTCCCTCTCACTCTCCCGATCTCAACCCTCTCTCTCGATCTCCTCTCTTTTGATCTCCCTCTCCCGATCTCAACCCTCTCTCTCGATCTCAACCCTTTCTCTCGATCTCCCTCTCCCGATCTCAACCCTCTCTCTCGATCTCCCTCTCCCGGTGTGCTTGGGTTCAGCTTCGTTGCAGTCAAAGGACGTATGGATCTGTGGTAGTATCAGCAAGGTATGATCATTCAGTGAGGCTATGATCAGATCAGATCAGATTTCTGGGCCCCACATATCCAAACTTAAGGCGTTGGTGTTTCCTTTTTTTCCTACTCGAGATACTGATCAGATCACCACAGCTAGAGGTAAACATCTCAGTGAAAGAATCGTCACTTTATTAATTGTGTTGTTAATACAAGTTCCAAAATTTTAATGCATGCATTTATAACCTTACCATGCAGTAGCTGTCAGTTGAAGATGATTAAATATTTTGTTTTCTATCTTTCGTTGAGAATGTTTTTGCCCAAGAATCTCCTGCACTGTTTGATAGCTTACATTGTGGCATGCGATCTGATCTTAGAAAGTAGCTTTTCTTTGTTCTAATTGGTGCCATATAGTGTTTGCATTAACTTTATCTGTCATTTTACATAACTATGTCTCTTTTAATGAATGGACTTTCTCTAATTAGATTGTAAACCAATGTGATTATATGGCTTACTGTACTGACTAAAGGCTGTATTATTGTCATTTTTTGAGTTTATGTTTCCCATCTATACAAAAATGAGCAGCTCCTGGAAGCCACTGCTAGTGCAGTTCAACTTGTGCTTGATTGGGGAGAATCCAGCTCAGTTGCATTGTCCAGGATAATTTCGAGGTATGGTCCATGGACGATGAGGCACAACAGACCAATGGCTTGGATAACTGAACCATGAACCTCACTTGCCAAGAACTGAAAACCAGAGGGGAATGGCCATTGGATAGATCACATAGTAGTGTTCATACAGCCTCAGGTCGAGAATCCTATAATTCCTTTATTAGTGTTTGTGATATTAGTATTGTTGATATTCAAATAAATAAATAATTGCTAGACACTAAGGCACAGGAGACCCACCATACACATGGTCAGCATGTTTCTGATGACCATTGATCTCATGGGCCACCATGTGGCTGGGTCAGAAGCCAAAAGGTGGGAATGGCCATTGGATAGATCACATAGTAGTGTTTGTACAGCCTAGGGTCGAGAATCCTATAATTCCTCCTAGCTAGTGTATGTAATGTAATATTACTATTGCTAATGTTTGAAAAAAAAAAAAAAAAAAAAAAAAAAAAACACTGGTGTTGTAGGATTGGTGGCCTTCAAATTGATTGTAAGAAAACACAATTGGTGAACAATCTACATTCAATTGGGAGAAGTGCAGAAAAGTGATAGCTAGGATTGTCCAGTGCTTTGGTTTCTGAATCAAGGTTTTGTAGGATCTAGTAGTTGGACCGTCTTGATTCACACCCCTGGTAATGTGCACAGTGGTAGGATCCAGCTTTCAGTTTCTCAAAAAGAATGTTATGGAATCCTATCACTCTCAATTTCTACATTTCTTTACCCATGTATGTTTTCCTGATGTGGTGATTAATCACAGGAGAAATATAAAAAGTTGTACCCAAGGTTGCTAGTAACAGTTGCTGAAACTCTTCTGCATATTGATCCCCAGATTGAATTGCCTCTTTGGCTAGTTCATATGTTCAATGTAATTTCTCTTGTTTGAATTGATTAGTAATTTAATAACAACTTCCAGAAACATGAGGGGAGGTTCCTTTGATATGAAAATTGGATAAAATCCATTGAAACGAAGAATATAGCTTTCATATAGGAAAATTTCATAGCTTTTTTCATGGGTACTAGCATTTTAGTTTGCATCTGAGAGATTTTGGATTCAGGTGGTCTGTCATTTTTTTTTCTCCGTGTTCTGACTTGGTAACAATTTACATGCCACCTGGACTCAAAATTTTTTTGAAAAATATTATCTTCAAAAATCATAAATTTGGACCAATAAAAAATAAAAATAAATGCAAATTTGGTCAGTCCCATGCTGACACAGCAGTAAGGCACTGCCCCTTGTGGGTTTCCCTAAAAAATATATATATATATATTGACTAAAATGATTTCTTTTCTGTTTGATCTCTCCTTTTATTTTTGTTTCTTTTCTGTAAATTGTGATACAGCCTTTCTGACTTCTTTTTTTTTTTTTTTCGCCTCATTTCATTGCCACTTTGAATATTCTGAAAGATGTGGCAGGCTCTGCTAAAATATATATATATATATATATATATATATATATATATATATATATATATATATATATATATATATATATATATATATATATTGTTGTTGTTGTTGTTTTTCATGCAAATTCTTTTCTAGCAATGTTTCAAGCATTGCAGCATTATGGTTTAACTTGCTGTAAAAGACGTTGGCATGTGCTGCATGTTCAAAATCACATCATTTTGTGACGATAGATTTTTGTTTTTTTCTTCTTTTTTTTTTAAAAAATATTTTTTATTTCCCTTATTGTCTACATCTTATTCAATCATATTTAGTTCTAAATGATATAATTAGTTCTAAACTTTGAACTTGTCTCGCAAGATTCTGGAACCACCTCATGTGGATTAGTTGTCATGCATGGAAATGGTGAAGGCATTTGATCTTTCTAAGACTCTTCAAAGTATTTAGAAACTTTCACTTTGCTTTTCTTTTGTCTCTTAACTCATGGGTTGTAAGTTCTATCTGGTGGATATAAAGGAGGACTTGCAAGGCAGTGTTTAACCTGGGAAGAATATTTGAAATTTCTAGGACTAAGGGATTGTCTTTATCTTTGTCTTGCAGCATCAACGCATGACCAGGAGTTTTTAGTTTCTTCCCAAATGGATGACCATGTAATGACTTTCTTTTCATAGTTGTCATAACTCTAGTGTTTTGGCTGCTCAATACTAATGCTCTTGATGCACACTTTGGAGACCCGATGTGTGGACATGGATCCTGGACATGCAAGTTATGTACGCGTATGTCTCTGTTTCTTGATTTTTCTGTTGTTAATTCCCATTCATATCTATTGTTAATTTGTTGGACCCTGTCATGGAGATGGTCTGTACGCTAGATCCGTTGATTGATCTTTCGCTCATTGATTATGGACCATTGATTGGACATTTTACCAAGTGTCCAATTTGGATTGACAATGATCATTTGACTGGTTTGATCTTGGGGTACAACCAATCTAAGGTAGGACCCAGCAGATCAATGGTCTGGATATTCTACATGCATGACAGGTGCACCTAGATGGTTGATTCAATGGTTCCTCCTGAAACTGAATTAAGAAAACCAATCTGTTTGTAATTAGTATCTGATGTATGAAAATCTACTACAAGGAGAGTATATTTATAACATAATGAAGGATCTATTCGGAGATGGGATTTTCACGGTGGATGGTGATAAATGGTGCCACCAGAGAGAGCTTGCGAGTCACGAATTTTCCACCAGAGTTTTGAGGGAATTCAGCAATTCTGTCTTTCGAGACAATGCCGTGAAGTTGGCAGAAAAGGCTTCAGATGCTGCAACTGCTAACATGGCTATGGATATGCAGGTTCTTTTAGTTGCATTTTTCATGGGATGTGTTTGCTCTCTTTGCATTGATTTGGTGTGAATTAGGACTATGATCTTACACATGGTTGTACTATGGTAAATCTGGATCATCCATCTTGTTGGCTCTTCTGTGGACCAACCATGGTACAAAGAATATACCACCTAGATGATTCTAGCCCTTTGAATGTGAACTTATCTGATTGTTTTGATTTTTTTACCATCGGGTCGAAGCTAACAGATTGGATGGCTGGAATTTCTGGTTGTGTTGGTTTCTCTCTATAATGTGTCATTGGTGGTGGTGCCCACTTGATCGATGGGCCATGTTCGCCAACCGTATGGCCATGTATATGGAAGTGAGATGATTTACTGCAGAAAAACAGATCAACTTAGCTGTGGTTAACACTGATTGTACAAATCGTGGGCCCAGGCATGGATGGACTGAAGCGAAAAATAAAGCAACCAGATGATCCTATCCATCCTGATGGCTTTCCTACAAATTGACAGTTAGAAAAAAAAAAAATGAAGACATTCTATAAAGGTCACTGATCAGATGGGATTTTCAGCTATGGTAGGCGATTTGGATTTGCCCTGATCAAATGAACAAGTGTCCTACTTGATTTTATCCAAAATTTTTACTTAATGATCATGTTTGCATGTTTTCTGTTTGTTTTTTTACTTTTGCAGCAAAAAGGCAAGGAAATCAACACGGAATGCTCATGCAAACCAGGCACCTTGTAGACGTAAGCACATGCATGCTGACAAATAGATCTCATGAGGAATTTGGCCTAGGTGTTTGGCATATTTAAATTCAAGGTATACCTACTGAATTCAAGGCTAGCATAATCCAACCAATCTGATTTTAAACTGCAACACTACAGCAGGTTCCACAACATTCTATGCAACTAGATAGTCGGGCTTGACTGATCTGACCAATACCCAGCTCAGGTTTAAGAATGAAGGGGCAGGGAGTCTGGGTTGTTAGTTTTGATGAAATTTTCGAGAATGGTTTGGGTGTTGTGAAGCTTATGGGCTGTTACAGCAGTCGGTTTCAGGCATGATTTCCAGTTTTTTAACATGCAAATGCTGAATGAGCTATATGAGAATGAAGTATACTAGTTTATGTAGATACGGTCTATTGAGACTTTCCTTTTTGGCTTTCATTTTACAGCTCCAAAGGTGATGATGATAGTAACGAAATCCTATTACCTGTAAAGAAAAAGAGCAAAACAAAAGGCATGAATCAGGTACCAAACAAGCTAAGAGAGTGTTTCAGTTAAGTGAGGCTTTATTTTTGTATAATCTCTTGTACATCAAGTGCATGCTTTTGAAATTTGGCATTTCCATTATATTTTCTTCTTGCAAGTTTAAGAAAAAGGAAGTGCCGCAGCTGAGCAAATCCCAGAAACGAAAATTAAAACAGCTGCAGGTGTGTGGCTTTTTACTTGTTTCCCTGTAACTGGTTTGGCTTTTATGCTGTAGCACTATGCAATTTTGATGGTACAGTATTTAGTTTCAGACTTGTTTTCACTCCCTTCTGGAAATCTTCCTCAGAAGAGTCCATGATAAAGCATGACAGTGTCTCAAATTGCGAAGACATCACATTTGGTAGTGTTGTTACTTGTCTTTATAATCTTAGAGCACCTATAGCACATGGATATTACAACTTAAAAAAAATTAGATATTCTCTCGATGTAAATCCTTGATATATACCAGCACTTGGAGGAAATACTGCTGGCCTAGGTTTGCAATTTCTCTTCTCATTTTCCCGTCCTACAATATTACCTTATCTTTGACTATTCATTGATTCTCGTTGATTTTGCAGGTGATTCAATTGTTAATATATACATCAACCATAAAAGAAATTTGCATTTGTTGAGATGAGATCTGAAGTTGGTCCTTTTCTTATGCAGATACTCTACTGCAACATTGGAAAATCAGCTTGTGATTTATAGGAACTGGTTTTATCTTGTGTTTGAAGAATCAGTTGGACACCATCTGTTGTTGTCTTGTGATATCCCATATGTTGTTTGCAACAATCCGCTTGTGATACATCGTTTGAAGTAGATTGTGATGTTTGTGAAGGAATCCTGTGATATGTTGCAAAAATCAGACCATCTGCCATTATCTGTATGCCATCTATTGAGTATGTTAGGAGGTCTTTTGGGTTTTTCTAGAGGATCTGATTGATTCTATGCACAGAATTCATCATTTTTTACAAAAGGGAGCTAAAAACAAAGAGTTTTTCCATTCGAAAAAAGGTCTGTTTTCTGCCATCTATTCCTAATACTACATGGATCTACTTTGAGCTATCAGCTCCCCCATTTTGCATGGTCAAAATAAATGTAAGCTCATGATATATGATTTAATTGTGGACTTGTTCTGCGTATGAACTGAATGTTTATTTTGCATGTGCTCCTTGGACTCGGATTGCGTAGTGTGGTACACAGCACCAATGTCAGTATTGTGCACTATTGGAAAAGCTGTGGGGCCCATCATGATGTATGTGTTTTATCCACGACAAGCAGATTCCTACTACCACATGGATCTACTTTGAGTGATTAGCTCTCCCATTTTGTGCAGTCAAAATAAATGTTAAGCTGCAATTTCGTGTGTGCCACTAATTAGATTGGCAAGAGTTCTACAAACGGCTCTGCCCACCAGACATTACTCTCCATCACTAATAGATTCATGTGTGCTGCTAATTAGATGACAGGGCATTTGAGTACAAGTAAACTTAAAATTCATTCTGAAAGTTTTTTTTTGCTTATATTTTCTTCCCTTCATTTCTCTGATTTATGCTCTATGTTTCTGTCTGTTTTGTGTTATTCGAGAAGGAAAAACAGAAGCAGGAAGGACACTAAAGTGGCATATGCAGAAGGACAGAGAAGTTTACATTTTCTTCATTCTTCTTTTCACTTCTTTGATATTCCATTGTATCAAAGAAGTCTTGTACTAAGAAAGATTTGATTCACAACTTAAAAAATCACAAAGCAACAAATTTTTGTGATTACAAATTCCTCATGTTTAAAGTAATCAAATACCTGATTGGTCAAAAGCTTCTCAATCACCATCTGTCAGCATTGCCTGCAATTTTCATATTTTTATGCAATCAGGTGGTCTTTTTTTTTTTTTTTCTTTTTCTTTTTCTTTTTTTCTTTTGTATGCTGCAGGTTGCATTGTTGGACAAGGGGCTATGATATTGACATTTTCAAACTTTATATATTGACAAATTCAGTCTTCGCATAATCTATATAGCACAATGAATTCACAATTAGCAGGGGCTGAGCAACTCTCTGATTACCTCTTAAAACAGATGGATGTGCTTAATATAGAGTCAATGCCTGTAAAGAAACAGAATGTAGCAAAAGAGTTGTTTGGTTCAATTGGCCTAGCCTATGATGGTGATGGCTTTTTTTTCTTTAATGAATTTCTAGTATGTGTTGTGGTATTTCTTTAATCAATTGTAGAGGAATCATTCTATCCTCTTCTTCTTCTTCTTCTTTATTGGGTTAGTTTCGGTCTTCTATGATTACTTTATCGACTCTATGAATGGTTCATTGCTTTCCGTATTCTATCGTTTCCACATGCTTCTCTCTTAGTAGTTAGTTACTTGGAGTTCCGCAACAATTTACTTTTTGTGGACTAGTATAGCAGTAGGGAGTACTATGTTAAAATTCTCCAGGCCATGGTCAGATAATTTCTTGTGTTATTTGTATTCTTTACTTCTCACAGTTATGCATGACTTGCGACTTATTCACACAGATCTGAAGCCGGAAAATATTCTTCTTGTTTCTGTAGAACATGTGAAGGTGCCTGATTCTAAGGTGCAGGTGAACAAGTTCCCTTTCTTTTTTCTTTTTCTTTTTTAAATAATGTTTGTACTATTCCCTTTTTACTTTTAAGATTGGTTGGTTTTCAAATGGCTATAGATTGTTGTTTTACCCTGCTATCTAATCTAGTCTATAAGTAGTAGGACTTGTTGACTTGAGTTACGGTACTTTCCCTTCATTAACAGTCACGTGTTTATCAAATCTGTTTTCTTCCGACTGTGGCATGATCCAACTGATTCACATAAGTTGGATGTGGTGGATTCGCATAATATTGTGATGCATGGTAGAACTTGATAGATTTTATTGGCATAGGTATTTAACTGAATGACAAGGAAAGTAAATGGCTGTGAACAGGACATTTCAGTGAATGAAATTTGCAACAGTTTCCAGAACTGAGTTCCAGACGATGAATTCAATCCTTTCATCATGAGTATACTTGATTTTCCATTCATCCATGCCAACCAAAAACCAAGATGTATTTATCTCTTTTTAAAACTGAAAACCTCAATTTCCTTTTGAGAGGGCTCCGCTTCACAAACTGTGTTTTACAATAGTAACTTAATACAATGTTCTCATGGTTATATCTCGAGAAAAGCTCATTTCTTGGAAATGCTAACCTTTTTCTATTGGTTTTCATTACTTTCAGCATCTCCACCAGGCATCAAGGTAGCATTTGCATTAGAGTGTTGTGGAACAAAACATGCCTTTTTAGATAACCTATTCTCTTATGCATTTGCATTAGTTGCCAGATAACCTAATCTCTTATGCATCTGCATTATAGTGCTGTGGAACAAAACATGCCTTGGGTAAATAACTTGGCATTTCACAGTGATTGATCAATTCTAAATTGTTTGGAATCTTATATGATTTGTGATATTTGGGATATTTTGATAAACATGATGCATAGGTGCGGTATATGCCTTTTGTTAATGGTTGGAGCAATCAATAGTTGTGAAGCTAGTTCCATTACATTAACTAGAATTCTTTGCTTGCTTTACTCCTATTTTCAGGAAATGTTGAAGGGTAGTTCCATTACATCCACCAGCCAACTTGTTGAAGAAATGAATGGCTATTTAAATCAAATTTATTTTTCTTTAAGAACTATTATTGCTCCTTATGTTCAATTTTTGTTTTCTCGTGACACTTCTTTGCAGGTTCATCAACATAATTTTTAGTTAAGATGATTGTCGGAGTTTCCTTGTTGAACTACCATAGGTGGTGTTCTCATGTTGTTATAGATTTCACAGGAGATGCATTTTCGCACCTAGCAAGTGAACAAGTTTGCCTCGCTTGGTCTAGAATGAGCTCCCCTCGGGTCAAGAGTGCATCGAGCATATCCAAAAACCAGGTGAGTCAACTAACAACAGTCCCCCATATGTATGTTCAATTGTTACAATTTTTTTCACTGTTTTGATAGTTAATTGTTGTTCTTTCAATCTATTCACATGTTTTTGTTCTTATTTTTACTTGTTGCTTGTTAGTTAGGTGCATAAAAGGCCATCACATTGTGGAGCTCTTCATCTGCTTGACGAACTTTCATTGAATTATCTTTTTATTTTGAAGTCTTCCATTATAGATTTTACAGTCAGGTTTGCAAGTCTGATAAATAATGTTAAAAATTACATCATGGTTATTTTTACTGTTTTTTTTCCTTGATTTGTAACAGATTCCGGGGTTCTTAGGGCAGATTCATAAAATTAGGGTTTTCTGTGGTGTTTTTGTTTTGAATGATTTGGTGGTTTCTAGGGTTCGTTGTGAGCTTCTGTGGGTTTTGAAGGGTTTCCATCGAGCAGTTTTTATATGAAAAATTTGTGGAATCGGGTTTTTTTCTAATGGTTGGGGATTTTCATCTGAGTTGAATGTCGACAGATCAGCCGATTTACCCCAACAGGATGAAATTGGAAGCTTGGGGGTTTCTAAAGTAATCAGAGCTGATCAAAAGAGGTTCTTCTTTGATCTGGGTAGCAACAAGAGGGGCCATTTCTTGAGGATCTCTGAGGTGGCCGGGGCAGATCGCTCATCCATCATTCTTCCCCTGTCTGAGCTGAAGTAGTTCCATGAAATGGTAGGTCATTTCGTGGAGATCACAAAAGATCAAATTGAAGGAATGACTGGCTTGAGCGTCTGGACGGTGGAGCCCTCACAGAGATGAACTTAGTGGATTGTGTTTTAGTAAGTAACAAGCATTTGCATTTGCTAGATTTGTAGGTATCCCGTTTGAGTAGAGGGTGCTTTTGTGTAGAGCATGCTGTCATCCCGTTATTTTTCTTCTTTTGTCTGATAGAAATAATCTCCTCTCTATTTGATAACTGGATAAGTCAGAGGGAGGTTTGCCAAGCTTTCTTCTGATTGAGGAAAAACGAAGAACAGAGAAATCCTGTAATTCTTGCATCATTGGCACCCAAAAAAAAAAAGCTTTTTCTAATGGTTCCTTTGGCGGAATTTGGTGCTTTGGATTGATGTGCTGTAGCGAAAAGGGTTTTCTGTTTGGGTTTCGGTCTTTCCTATTTCCCGAGGTGATTAGGAAATTGAATTAAGCAGTTGTCTAAGTTGCAGATTTCTGGAACTAGGCCTTTCTAAGTTTTATATGGTTCACAGAAGCAAATTTCTTATTTCTTGCAAGAAGCAGGTTTCAAGATATTGTGTGCTCTATCTGAAGACTTGAGTATGACTACTTCATCGCAGAGAGGAGAGCCATTGTCCGCAGCTAACGTTGTCAAAAGCATGGAGAATCATACAGGGTAAGCTCTTCTTTCTCCACATATGGTTGACCTGTTTGATGTAGAATTACACAGCAACCTGTTCGATAGAATACTGGGTTTTGAACTTATTGCAGGTACGATCTTCCTCCATATATTCCATCCACACCTGAAATTCTGGCTTTCTGGTTATTAGGTGGACCACACATTAAAGAAAAAAAATTGATGCTTAGAAAAAATTGGGAAACAATACACATTATGTATACACATGGGGCCCACCTGATAGCTGGCGTTTTGTCTTTCGGGCCAAAACATGCACATGGTGGTCCAACCTGATTAACATCCAAATCTCCCACACACATGCCACATTAGGACCTGTGGGAAAAGGATTTCGGATCCTCCTATTTTCTTGGCTGAGAAAGTAATCCGAACATGAGCTTTATTAGGCATGTTTGTCTGCTCCTGCAGGCCAATTGAGAAGCTCATATATGGCCCCAATATGAAAAAGAACATCGGCATGGTAAGGGTGTTCCAGTTACTGGAAATAAAATCATGTAATCATCTATTGATGTCAAAATTCTCAAGCTTTCACATTTTTGAGATAGATTAATGTTCCTCCCTCTTACTGATCTTATTTATAATATCAAAGGGATAGTTTGATTGTTACATCTTCGATTTGAATATTTCATTAATCTGTGATGGCTTTGATAAACTGTGCTTAGATTCTTCAATTGGTTATTTAACTATTCTTGTGACCTGAGCGGGCTTGAGAAACTGCCATGAAGCAAGTGTTATCACTTATGAGAATGATTAACTTGACGATTGTATGAGTTACTGGTACATGACTGAGTGCACCTTTAGTAATCTTGGCATTGGATTTTCATTGAAGGGAACCATTGTTTTCTATCAACCATGAATTGGGTGACACATTTACTTGGCAAATACATTAACACAAACAAGTTTCAAGAAGTAAAGATAATGAAAAAAGTATCTGACAGAGAGCTGTGGTATCACTATTGTTTACTTTTCTTTAAAGAATTGCATGAGATGAAATCATGCTCCTTTGGACAGACTGTTGTCCTTTTTTCTTTTATTTTTTAAAATCCATTCAGAAGTCTACTTCAATTAGCTATCCCTCAACTTAATGAAACCCTCAACATTTAATTTTAGAATGTGATTTATATTTCGTAACTTACATGTCTGAAGAGATTTGATATTGACTGCTTTTTTTTTTTTTTAATCGAGAAAAGTGTTTATTAAAAGACAATGCCAAAAGTGGTTGAAACTACTCTCTACGAGATGCGAACACTTAGGCTACCAAATTACAATAAAAACCCATTCCACTCCCCCATATAATCAACTTTCCCATACACCTGAAACTCCTCGAGAACAACAGCACTGCCCTTCAGTCTATCAATCACCTAATTTATGATCCTCACAGGTTGCACACTAGTGCTAGTTTCAAATGATAGAAAACCTGCTATCCTAGCAACATTTCATAATTGTCCTAGTTATGAGTGATACAAAATGCAGTTGATAGGAAAGTGAAATGTCTAAAAACCAGTTGCAGTTTCATACTTTTACCATTTGTGCACTATTGTGCCCTTTCATAATGCCTCAATTAAACAAAGTGTAAGTTAGGAAGGAGTTCATAGAAGAGCCAAAATCAAGATTAACTAGGAAAATAAGTCAAATTAGAGGTATCATAACTCCAATCTGGACCCTCAACATGAATGCTAAGGAAGGTAACTACAATCTGGTTATTTCCACTTCATGGGACTGTGTAATTGCAGTTCAATTTGATAGTGCATCCAAACATACACGAAAAAGTTAATATTGCCATTGTATAGGGGGGTTTTTTTTTCAAATTATTTCTGGTAGTTACTCTTGTCTCTCAATTTCTGTGACTTATGCAAAGAAATCTGGCTTCTATAACTTTATTGGCTGGGAATTTTGGATAGTAGATGTTCACTCATTTTTTCTGGAGGAATTCCTTAGATAGCTATAATCCGAGCTGCATTATAGTCGTCCAAGTGGATAGCATCTCCTTGAATCTATGCTACAAGATCGGTCAGGGATGTCGTACATTTGCAATACTTTAATTAGTCATTTTTGCATTATAGCCAGCTGCTTGAAGTGTTTTTGCATTGTTGCAGTACGTTCTCGGTATAGTTTCTTATCATCCTTCATTCCTGTTTTCAAATTTGTCTTATGTTGTAGATGCAGTAAATTGCAATTTTTGGTGAAAAGGGAAGTTTATAATCCACTTCACATCAGGAAGATATTCTATCATCTCCCTAATTTTCTGCCATCCTTGTTACCTTAAAAAGAGCTACTATACCCCATGTCCCCAGTCCTCCATGTATTTTGGATGATCAAACTTTGTTTCACTGTTCCTTCCTAAGGTTCAAGGTTGAGAGATTAAGTTATCTATAACTATGCAGAAGTCTAGCCCAGTTAGACGAGCCAAATCAAGTTCATGGAATCATCCCAGTTACATGAGCCAAATCAAGTTCACGGAATCATTTCAAGTTCAGAAGAACTTGGAAGATTATCAAGAAGACCATAAAATTGTTTAGCACTGAAGATGCAGCATAGGCAAAATTACAGAAGCCATGTCCACCTCCAACATATTGAGGAATAAATCTGAACTGTTTTGATTACAGTTTGCAACATGTATGCATACAGTGACATGTACAAGCACATGCGGTACATGGTTTTGTAATGATCTCCCGCTATCAAGCCTCCTCTCACTGAAATATATGTAAGTATGATTTTGAATTGATTAGATCATATTGTGAGTGCTCATAGTTAATGCAGGTAATGCTAATGAATTGATATCACCACGTTCTGTGGGCCCCACCATGATGTATGTATCATATCTATATCATTCATCCATTTGGAGAGGTCCTTTTAGGGCATGAGCCAAAGGATGAGGTAGATCCAAAGTTCAAATGAACCACACCATAGAAAACAGTGGGAACAATGACGATCACTGTTGAAACCTTCATGGGCTCACCAAGATGTCCATTTGAGATCCAACCTATTTATAAGTTAACAAAAACATGGAATAAGGGAAAGCACAAATATCAACTTGATTGAAAGCTTCTGTGGCCTCAAGATGTTTTTAATGGTAGGCGTTCAATCCCACTTTTTTCTATGGTATGGTCCACTTGAGCTTTGGATCTCCACAGAACGTGTTTAGTTTTTGAATCTTTATGTTGGTTTTTGGCTAATCAAATTGCTTATGGTCTTTGTTTTGATTTTTATAGTTACAATGAAAGCCCAAAAAGCTCTACCTGATATGCAATGCAAAGACAAGTTCCTCTTTCAGAGTGTCATCGCAAGTCATGGTGCAACCACGAGGACCATGTGTTTTCTCTAGGAGTATAGCACATCATGGAGGATTTTTTGTAAACTTAATTGTAAATATATATAATTTTTATTATGAAGTTGTAAGTAATTTGTTTAGTATTAATTTTTAATTGTATATAATATTCTTTGGTTTTTAAATATAAAAACAGGTGTACTGCTTTTATTGGCCATTCGAAATAATGAAAAATACAGGTCCAAAAATTTAAATTTTGACCGTTGAGAACGGTTTAGAACCGTTCCTAAAATTTGAAACGGCACTTGATACGGTATTGAACCGTTCCAGATTATAAGCGACGCCTCTTTTAGGAACGGTTTAAAACCGTTCCTTAAGGGATTTAGGAACGGTTTAAAACCGTTCCTAAATGACGTTTTTGGTTTACTGCACTTTTTTTAAATTTTTTTCCCAGTCAAGATCGTTTTAAATCCAAACTTTGTATTTTTCATTTTATTATTATTATTATTATTATTATTATTTACATTTTCATTTCTTTGAATGAAATTTTTACTCTTTTTAACTAATGAAAGTTGATTATAAAAAACTTATCAAGTTTCAGGAAAGGGACATGATTGTATGTTCTTTGAGATTTTTCTTTGTTAAAGGTATATCTTCTCCACCATATGTTTGAGAGCCTTTGCAAAAGAGAGTTGAGCAGAACCTATGCTTAAGTGGAGCCATATGAGCCATTAGATCTATAAGGTGTTCATCTCCTTAGCTTAGGAACACAAATCAATGACTTCGATTTTCTACTACGAGTTTTCATTGGGTCCAACTAGTCTACTGGGCTTTTGGATATATGAATTGGGCTTCTTTACATGGTCTGTCAACAATGTTATTAATCCACTTCGACTCAGGCCTAATGATTGGAACCCACAAGGTGGGGCTCGGGCCTAGTTCAGGGCTCAGTACACATCTAAAATAACTGAATAAAACATAAATATAAATTATAATGTACCCATCCCAGGCCCGGACCTGGCCCTAAGCAGGCTCTTTCATAGTCCTATTTTATAGGGACCCAACAGTGCTGATTTTGAAATGAGCCACATTTTTGTTTATCATAAAGATAAAAGATTTTAAAAAGAAAAAAAAGTGCGAAACGTTCTCTGATCGGGTCCACCACCATCAGATGATGCGGATTTTTTAGGCACACGGTATCTTAAATGCACTTAGTGGTGCATGCAATACATTGTATAACTATAGATTATTATTATTATTATTATTATTATTGTTATTTTGGGTACATAGAAGGCAAAATGCTACATCACCAACTTAAAAAAAAAAAAAAAAAAAAAAAAAAAAAAAAAAAAAAGGAGGCACCATGCAAACTGATCCCAACATAGTTGTGATTCTATCCAGTAGTATTAAGACAACAGCTTCATCTAGGCTGCATGGATGATATGGCCCCACTTACTCTGTACAAATTTCTGAAGTTCCATAAACTCTTCAGGGGTGTCGATGAAACCATTGCAATTGAGGTCATTTTTCTTCACAGCCCGCCTGGCCCTCCATCCAGAAAACCAAAGCTCGAGACCGCGTAATGCGGTCTCCAGCTCTCCCTTGCTTATGATACCGTCCTTGTTGGTATCTATGCTTTTGATCCAGGCCTTCACTTCCTCCACTGTTGCTCCAGGCCGAGGATCATTTGGCATGATAGGCATGGCTCACTTCAATCGTTTCTCACCAAACACCACAAAAATCGGTTTCACTGCGATGAAACAATCACCCTAAGGTGGCCTATTTATAGATTAGGATGCACCCTTTCTCCTCCTTTATTCGGTCTTATCACCACGAACCCTGACAGATCTCAGCCTTGCATCAGGTGGGCCCATCTATTTATAATTAGAATCTCTTGGCAAAATATCTGGCTAGCCCGTTCATCTGGTGTTTGCATGTACACAAAAGAAATGAATAGCAAAAAGAGCTGACCCATGAGAAGGTGTTTGAGAGTCCCACTATATAAGAAGATCGAGTGGTTTGGATTTCACCCTTTGATACATGGATGGTTTTAATCATAGAAATATTGCCCCAGGTCGAAAAGATCTTTTAAAACATACTTACACTTTCAATTAGAACTTTACAGGTGTCTTCAAATTCTCCATTAATTTTGTATGTAATTGTGACCCACTTGATTATTAGATTGGGCCAATGGGCCCGTCCATTTAGCATCACTATTTTTCAAGCCCAGCCCATCCTAGCTGTTGGGTCAAGTTTAAGAGCCCAAGCCATGTACTGCAAGGTGGGCCACTCTGCAGGCCAGGGCTTATAATAGGCTCCTAAACTTGACCCAACGACTCCTAAAAAGAGATCGAAGAACATCATTTGATCTTCCTATACACATTATTGCTCATATATACAAAAGTTCTATTTATTTTAATTGTTGTTTTTATGCCTATTTAATACACATATAGCTGTTTTTTCTAACTTTGTTTTTTCCAGTCCACATCGTATTAAATCCGAAATTTTAATTTCTCAATTTTTGGACATTTTCGTTTCTTGGGCTGAATTTTTTATTTATTTATGTTTTTTTTCCGACTATTGAATGTTGCTTTAAAAAATGCTTATAAAGTTCCAGGGAAGGAATAATATCAACAGTTCTATGTTTTTGGGCTTGTTTCTTTTTTGAAGGTATCAACTGATTCTATCTCATCCATCATATATGTCTGAGAATCGTCCTTGTTTGAGAACCTTTGCAAAAGAGAGTTGAGCAGAATCCATGCTTAAGTGGAGCCATATGAACCATTAGAGCCATAGGGAATTCATCATCATGCTCCATTTGAGTAGTGATGTCACTTGTCCACGTCAAGGTATGCATGTCAGGTGAAGCACCTTCCACCATCTTTCATAAGGATGCCTCTTCAAATGATAAATTAATGGTCCCATTTACGCCAGAACGCAGGATGATGAGACAAGCAATCGATTCCAACACCAACCCATCTCCGAGTTGGGCTTGATTAGTGCTATGCCCATCATCAAAATATTCGGCCCACCAATCAAATACTCGGCCCTTGTCCAGCTTAATTAATGATCAGGCCTTATAGAACCGTACAACTCTTTCTTTTTTTCTTATTTTATAGGGAATTATTTAATAACTCTCAAGTCGATTTGGGACTCACCTGAATCGGGGTGAATCATCCTGACTCGGCCTGGTTGGGGGTGACCCGGCAGTGTTGAATCGATCAGGTGTAACCGAGTCTGAGTCAACTCAGAGAAATCGCATGGGACAACCTTGACGCTTGATACAAATAGGAACTAAGAAATTGTATACATGGCATTAATTAACTCAAAATAAGCTAAATTGTGAAACTCCCCTAGCTAAGTCACAGTCCCAAAATCAGATTGGTTGAACAATCCTAACCCTTGATTAGTGGACATTTGTTTGTTGAAATAGGAGCATTGGAATTTTTTTACTTTTTTTTTAATCCATTTTTAAGCGTCCATTAAACGTCCACCAATCTGATAGTCAGATGAACAAACAAGTCCAAATTTTTGTTCATGAAACATGTAATAGGGATACATAAATTGGACAGTTTAATTTCAATTAGCTGTACACGCAACATATCCAATTTTTGAACCATATACATATCCAGTTTAAAATTTAAATTTTTTTATTAATTTATAATAATTACTTTTATTTTCTAACTTTTAGCGAGATGTCATCATAGTATCCCGAGAAAAACCTCAAAAACTCAAAAATTTCTGCAGAAATTTCTAAGGAGATTTGTCACTATGATTTTATAGAGCATGAGCATATCATTTTATTTATTTATTATTATTATTATTTTAAAGGCACCATGCAAACCATTTCATACATCGCAGACATAGTTGTGATTGGATGTACAAGTAAGTAGTAACACAGCAGTTCTTGGTTGGTTATAACACCAACCTTGTTGGTGTCTATTCTCTGGATCCAGGCCTTAAATTCCTGCACGGATGTAGGACTCTTCTCTCCCTTTATTCCTTTTCATTGTTATCAAACCTTAGAGATCCAAGCCTTCCATCAGGTGGGCCTAACTGTTCAGAATCTCTTGACCAAAAATTACGCTATATCCTGCTTATCTTTTGGAATATGCATGTACACAGAAAGGTTGGAAAGTGAGAACGTGGCTGTGTAGCAACCATATATATATGAGCACACCGTCCATTCTTGGACCTGGGGAATCTTAATTTCCGCGCCTACCCGATGAGCGGTGCAGATCTCACTCTTTGCTTCATGCTGAGGCCAGTGCATAGTAGGTTGCAAAATGTATTCGCACGTACCATTTCTCAATTACAGTTAAGGTTCCAAGAAGGGAAAAATATCACAATATTCTGTTTTTGTCTCTGCTTCGTGGAAACAGTGAGCGGCTGAATCCAGCTTTATTATTGGTCCACGTCATTGTAAGTGCCACGTCATCAATTTTATTAAATATATTTTTAAAAAATTACATTTTACCGAAAGTCTAACTGAAACGTTAGACGGTTTCCATTTGAAAATCAGATTGCGTACTGTGTACAGTATGCTTTTATTGTACTGAGTAAACTCAGTTGGGCCTACCTTGTATGTATGTGGTCTATCCCCATCGTCCATCCCTTTTTCCATCTAATTTAAGGGGTTGATCCTAAAATTGAATTATATCCAAATATCAAGGGGATCATAACACAGTAAACAGTGGGGATTATGATTTCCACTGTTGAAACCTTGCTAAGCCCCACGGTGATGTTTATTTGTCATCCAACCTGTTCATAAGATCATACATACATGAATGAAGGGAAAACACAAATATAAGATTGATCCGAGAATTTGAAAAACTAGGTATATTCTAGCAAAAAATTAAGGAATTGAAATGATATTATCTTGATAGTATATAGCGAAACTTTCAAAATATTGGTCATTTTCAATCTTTCATGGTTTTATTGTGGAAATATCGTAATATTTATGAAAAAGTTTTAATTAATATATTTCTAATTATAATTTAAAATTTTAAACTTTTTATTAATTTATAATATGAAATGTCATCTCAAAAACTTGAAAATCTTTGCAGAAATTTCTAAGAACGAGATTTGTCACTATATAGAGCATGACCATTGTTGGATGGGGGAATCTAAAACCAAAAAAAAATAATAATAAATAAAATAATAAAGGTAGAAAATGTGTGAAACTGATGCAAGGAGGGATGTCATATCACCGTCTTCCTTAGGAGATACCTACTATGAATTTACAAGCTCTTTAGACTCTTCACAGAGCTTCTTCAAATTCACAAGAGATAAAAATAAAACTATTTTTTAATAAATTCAAAATAATTTAATTGATGATTAAAAAAATAAAAAACAAAATTACAACTACTTAAATAAGGAACTCAAACTTAGGACGTAGTTTTAGACTCAAACACACTTAAAACGTGACTTAAAATAAATACTAAACTTACTATTTATAAATGACTTCCATTCCTACTAGACTTCATGGTTTTTGACCAAAAATGGTAAGTGTACAATTCGGCCCAACCACATTTTTCTCCTAACTTTTTAAAGCCCTTTTCATGTCGGGCACGACTTCGACTTCGACTTTGACTTCAACTCAACTTGAACTAAAACTTAGTATTTATGGTAAAAACGAAAATAAATGGGACTTTTGACCATCTACGAAAATAAATGGGATTTCTGACTGTAGATTTGATGGAATCTCACAAATCTGGTATGGGTAACTAGGCATAGCCAGTTTGGTTGGCATAAGTAGCTTCTCCTACTCTAAAATCATATATAATAAGTCAAAAAACTCATCTCAATTTGCAAGATACAACTGTTTTAAGGTTTTGATGGTCCAGATCATTTCCGTCTCCAATCGGACCTTCTCTGGTCAATCTCTTGCTATGAAAGTGTCTGCAACCCACCCTACATCATAAACATTCTTCGAACCTGCCCACAACCATTCAGACGGTGCGGATTTTTTTTGGCACACAGTATATTAAATGCACCTAGTGGTGCAGGCAATACATTGCATAACTCAAGCTATTTTATTTATTTATTTGGTGCACAGAAGGCAAAATGCTACATCACAAACTTAAAAAGACACCACACAAACCATGTCACACGTACTAACATAGTTGTAATTTTATCTAGGAGCGAGTTGCACCGATGAGATGGCCCCAGTGACTCTTTACAAAGCTCTCAAGTTCCAAAAACTCGTCAGGGGTATCGATGGAACCATTGTGATTGATGTCGGCGTCCTTCACAGCGCACCGGGCTCTCCATCTTGCAAACCAAAGGTGGAGGCCGCGAATGGCTTCCACCAATTCCTGTTTGCTTATAATACCGTCGTTGTTGGTGTCTATTCTTTTGACCCAGGCCTTCACTTCTTCGATTGTTGCTTCAGGTGGAGGAGCGTGACCCATGCTACACTTCAAACGTTTCTAACCAAACACCACAAAAATCGGTTTCACTACGATGAAACAACCACCATCCAAAGTGGTCTATTTATAGATGAGGGTGCAGCCTTTCTCCTCCTTTATTCGGTCTTATCACTACCAAACCCTAAAAGATCTCAGCCTTGCATCATGTGGGCCCATCTATTTAGAATCTCTAGGTGCAGGCTTTCTCGCTATCCCGCTCATCCGGTAGTTTCATGTTCACGAAAGAAATGAATGTTTAAAAAGAATTGATACATGAGGTGGCTGAGTAGTCGCACTATATAAGCAGATCGACATCTTCCTTAGCTCAGGGAATCTAAAATCTAAATGGTGGCATCCACATGATGAGTGGTTTGGATTTCACCGTTTGGCAAATTCAGGGACCAACGTGTAGTAAGTTCACTCGCAAAGTGCATCTATTCATATAATTTCTTAACCGGGCTTAGCCCCGGCCTAGCTCACCTTAGTTTTATAAGGAGTCATTTGGATGGCTACAAATGTTTTTGTTATAAACACATTACACTTGAAAAAAGTTTTAGGTGTAATCGGCTTACATGCTATTTTATTTGGCTTTTAAGTGATAATTTGTTTACAGGTAAACA
The DNA here is from genome assembly GCA_030180095.1 of Magnolia changhungtana. Lineage (NCBI taxonomy): Eukaryota > Viridiplantae > Streptophyta > Magnoliopsida > Magnoliales > Magnoliaceae > Magnolia > Magnolia changhungtana. The sequence continues at coordinate 7,375,260 of JASAUF010000447.1, read as the reverse complement.
AATGGTTTGTTTGGCTTGTTGTTTTTTATGTCTTAAATCAATTTAGAAACAGGGTTAGTCGATGCCATCGAAAAAATTCATAATTTCTCCAGTTGGTTGCTGGACTATTCAGGTATCCGTTCGATGCCATCGAAAACTAAGTTCGATGGCATCGAGACCCATCGAAGTGCAATCGAAAAAAATTGATTTTCATGTTTTTTTTTCTAGACTGTTTTGGTGTTATTTAGATGCCATTGAAGTGGGTTCAATGCCATCGACGATCTGTCAATGACATCGAAGTCTCATCGAAAGTGTCATTGAACGTATTACAGAGTTACACAAAATTACGTATCTGCAGGATTTGCTTCTGATTTCGATTGTGATTCTTCTTAATATATATATATATATATATATATATATATATATATATATATATATATATATATAGGGGTATAATTGGGATTGGGGTGTATCCAAGAACTTTCCAATTTGCACCTAGGGTTTCAAGTGTGTAGCCTGAGATGATTCGAGGCTTGTTCGAATCAGGTATTCTCTAAACTCTTGTAATTTTTGCTTTCATAGTGATCATATGTCACGTTGTGCTGTGGTTTCAAGGATTTAATAAAGGTATATTAGGAAAAAGGTTAGTTGATTGATGGTAAACAATGGTAATTGAATCAATGTGAAATAGAATACGACATTATCATGTGAATTGGAATCTTCTCAAAAGATTGAGAATCAAATGCACATGCGAGAAACAGGCCAATTTTTAAATGTAGGTAATTTTTTATGGCCCACCGGAGGATCAAAATTTCCTTGTTGCCAAAATGTATATTTCAATGAGTTTATTATAATTATTATGTGAAATATCGCATAGACTAATTTTTGGGTATTAAAAAAATTATTTACTTAAATGCTTTCCAATTGTAGTCATTCAAAAACATAATTTTTGGATTCCAATGTATTCTATTTACAAACATCCAAATGCAATAGGGAATTTTAATTCACATCGATTCCATTTACTATGTGGTTAGGATTCTAGCACATTCCAATTACAAACATTTAAACGAACCCTTAAAATGAGGAAATGTCTAAAGAAGTTACAGACGACCTGGGGACAAAGACTCCATGTATAGAAGATGATTATATAATTCCCACTTAAATTTATAGAAATTGGTTGTGGCCACCCATTGATAAAATTGAGTATAAGGTGAAAAATTTTAGAAAAAAGAGATCCTTTTACATGGGAATTTCTTGAACAGGAAAGATACAAGCGAAGCAAAGAATGTCAATTTATTGCCTATAGACATTATTATATTGCTCATACATACTGAAGTTCTAATTATTTTAATCAAAGTTTTTAATGCCTTTTAATACACACACATATATGTAGCTGTTTTTTTAAAACTTTTTTCCCAGTCAAGATCGTATTAAATCCAAACTTTTCATTTTTCTTTTCTTTTTTTTCTTTTTTTTTTTTTTTTTTTTTACACTTTCATTTCTTTGAATGAAATTTTTACTCTTTTTAACCAATGAAAGTTGATTATAAAAACTTATCAAGTTTCAGGAAAGGGACATGATTCTATGTTCTTTGAGATTTTTCTTTGTTAAAGGTATATCTTCTCCACCATATGTTTGAGAATCGTCTTGTTTGGGAACCTTTGCAAAAGAGAGTTGAGCAGAACCTATGCTTAAGTGGAGCCATATGAGCCATTAGATCTATAAGATGTTCATCATCATACTCCATTTGGGTAGTGAGATCACATTGCCCACGTCAGGTGGAGGACCTGCCACTATCTTTCCTAAGGATGCCTCTGGAATGATAAATGGGCCCATTTGCTCCGGGACCAGCATTTACAAACACAGGTAAAGAGACAGGCAACCAGTCCATCTCAAAGTTTGGGATCAATTAGAGCCAGGCCCACCATCAAAATACTCATCCCACCAACTAAATAGTCGGTCCATGTCCAGCCTAATTAATTATCAGACCTTGTAGAGCCGTCCAACTCTTTTTTATTTTTCCTATTTTATTGGGAGTTATTTAATAGTGTATTAAGCCTATGACTGGCATGGCGATCAGGGCCAACTCAGCTCCTCTCAGGTCAATTCAAGACTCACTGGAGTAGGTGAATTAACCTAACTTGGCCTTGTTGGTGATGACTTACGAAAATTGTATTTAAATTGTCACGTTATATGAAAACTATTTTCCCTTTGCCTTTTTCAAAAAGTTGTACCTGTCAAGGGCTCAATTGCAAAGGCAAATTATTCTGGAGTTCCTTTTCAAATAAGTGCAAATGCCTGTTATATATATATATATATATATATATATATATATATATATATATATATATATATATATATACACGGGTCCGTCCCATGAGGTCGAGCTGTTTGGGCCCCACTATGATGCGTTTCCAACATCTACCCCATCAGTCAGATGCACCATTCCATCGTGGACCTAGGTCCCAAAAATCAAGTCAATCCATGACTTTTGTGGGCCACACCCCATACAGAAGTGGAGAGGGGCCGTACACCATTAAAACATTTATAACCATTTTTGAGGGCCCCACGAGATGTGGTTTGCAAATTCAGCCCATCCATTATGTGTGTCCCACTTGAATGAAGGTTCAGACCAAGTTTCAGGCGCATGCAAAACTCAAGTGGGCTCCACCAAGTGCTTTTATATGTTTTAACGGTGTCTTCACATAATTTTAAATGGTATGGCCCACCTGAGTTCCATATACAGCTGATTTTTGGGATATCCCATAATTTCAAGCGTACCCATCAAATGCACGGTGTTGATGGTCGACACGCATCACGGTGAGGCCCACACAACTTGACCTCACGGTAAGCTTATCGTGACCTCGAGGGCATAGTACCTTTTATATATATATATATACCTATATATATATATATATATATATATATATATATATATATATATATATATATATATATATATAGGGAAAGGTACTATGCGCTCTAGCGTAAAGCGGTCGTCCGTGAGGGTGAGCTGTGTGGGCCCCACCGTGATGCCGTTCGAAGATCCACACCGTCCACCAGATGCACGAGCCCAGGGTGGGCCCACACGGCCCAAAATCAGCCGTCCATGTAACTCAGGTAGGCCATACCATCGGAAAACATAAGTATACACGCAAAAACATGTAAAAGCACTTGGTGGGCCCCACCTGAGTTGTGGATACCACCTGAAACTTGGTCTAAAATTACATCTAAGTGGGACACACATGATGGACGGTGTTGATCATCAAAAAACGTCTCGAAAGGTCCCCACAAATGGTTTTGAATGTTTCAATGGTGCACGGCCCCTCTCAACTTCTGTACGTGGTGTGGCCCACAAAAGTCACGGATTGATTTGATTTTCAGCCGTGTGGGCCCCATCTAGAATGGTGCATCTGACTGAGGGGGTAGATTTTCGAACGGCATCACGGTGGGGCCCACATCAGCTCGACCGCACGGACGACCGCTTTACGCTCGAGCGCATAGTATTCCCATATATATATATATATATATATATATATATATATATATATATATATATATATATATATATATATTTGTGTGCGTGTGTGTACACATTTTAAAATTAATACGAACACCTTGCCAAAGGTGGAGCAATTTACCAATAGATACCAATTATTTGGGGCATCCTTCTAGAATATGCCTCTTTAACACTCTGGCCATCTGAATTTGGGGCATCCGATTGCTGGGAGTCCCAATCTCAGCCCCGCTAAAGTCAAGCATAGCTTTAAAGAAAATGAATATAAATGATCAAACCAAAGTCCACCTAACTCATCATTATCATGAAAGATTTATCTCAGTTAATTGAGGTCAGCTACATGAATTATATTCCTTATTCTACTCTACCAAGGACTATTAGCTTGGGCTTATAAGGTTTATCTGGCTTGGTCTTGTGCTCTATTTTATCTCAGGTTCAAGCTTCAGCATATTTAATTGGGCTTAGGTCCCACTGCAGACTTCGACACAAGCCTAGCAAGGCCCAACTTTAACCCGGGCCATTGACAGCTCCATTACTAATCCGGCCGTGTTGATTTCGAAATGACTTATATTTTTAATACGGTTTAATAAGTTCCATCTGCTCTTTTTCGGTGTGGATCAAACCATTTCCATCAAGATTAGCTGTGTAGCCACTGCATATGAGCACACGGTCTATTCTCATCCCAGGGGTCTAAATTGCCACACCCACCTGATGAGTGGTGCAGATCTTGCCCCTTGGCTGGTGCTGAGACCCGAACACTAGTAGGTTGCAAATTGTATTCACATATAGCATTTCTTAATAGTTATGCCCTGTTTAGTTTTCCAGTTTCTTATAAAATGCAAAGTAAATGAGCCATTATTATTATTTCTTGGTGTTTATTTAAATAGGTTTCACATTATAAAACTATAATTCCAACGGTGATTTATGGGTGAAATAAATAATATAGCCAAATCACCATTGCAATAAAACATAAGTGATGTCACCACACAATTAGAGAAGTGAATACTCATCACTCATTTATAATGATTTATGGTTGTCCCCTAAGCGCATGTCAAGTCAGGTTTTTCCCGCTTTGAGATTAAAACAACACCCCCATCTGACACTTGGCTAACCCAATTTGGATGCGATTTTAGTGGATCCCTAACTGTGAGGTCCACTAAGATGTATGTGTCTCATACCATGCTGTCCATCCATTACGTCAGCTCATTTTAGGGTGTGATCCCAAAAAAAATGCAGCAAATCAAAATCTCAAGTGGACCACACTACAGGAACAGTGGTGACGGAAGACCCATTAATAGTAACGTTCTAGGGCCTACCGAAGTGTTCATTTCCTATCCAACTTGTTGATAAGGTCAAACAGACATGGATGAAGGGAAAATAAAAATATCAACTTAATTCAAAACTTATGTGACCTACAGGAAGTTTTCAATGGTCAATCACCATTGTTTCATATGGCAGACTAAGTGGAGATACCTTGTTTCAACACTTGAGGTCTTGGTATCGATCCCTAGCGGGGGTAGCTAACATGGAGTGTCTGTACTGACATGGGTGTGTACTAACAAGCTAACCCCAAAAAAAAAAAAAAAAAAATCACAATTGTTTCATATGGTGTGGCTCACCTAAGATTTGGATCTGCTTCATTTTTTGGATCATACCCTAAAGCAGGTGAGCTGAAAAATGTTAAGATGTGGAGCCACATCTGAGACCGTCCTCGACCGGTCGTGAGCCATGCTCGACCGGTCGTAGGGTCTGGCTCGACTCAAAGTCCAGCGAGCACTGTTTTTTATCCCGAAGTGCTCGACTAGTCATGTCCCATTCACGACCGGTCGTGGGGTCCTCTCGACCGGTTGGGCAAACTGCACGACCAGTCGAGGTTACGCAGATTCGTTCTGCAATTTTGCACAGATTTCGTGTCGCAAGTCCTTTCACAACTGGGATGCGAAAAGGGGAGTTACCTAAACTATAAATAGGGGTTCTTAGGATTTTTCTATGTATTGAAAAACTAAGGGAAAGTTATTCTAAGGTGTGGGCAAAGGGTTTTTATGTGTTTCCAAGGGAGAGGTTAGTATATTGTCTTGTAATCTTCGTTCTTCATAGTGGAAGTTTGCATCTGTGGTTTTTTACCCTAGTTTGGAGTTTTTTCACGTATATCTTATCTTGTGGTTTGTTTTTTGAATACTTTGATCTATTTCTAGTTTATATTTCTTCCTATTTATCGTTTGTGGGTGAGGCCTGAGATTGGATCTAGGCTCACTGCGTTGTTGGTGTGCTGCGCAACAACTGGTATCAAAGCTATTAGTTTAGTTCTATTGGGAGTGATGACGGAAGAAGTGAAAATTAGAATTGAGAAGTTTGATAGTTCAAACTTTGCCTTCTGGAAGATGCAGATGAAGGATTATTTGTATCAAAAGGACATCTATGTTCCTCTAGAAGGAAAAGAGAAGAGACCAAAAAAGATGACAGATGATGAATAGTTTTTACTGGATAGGAATGCTTTAGGAACGATCCGACGCTCTTTGTCTAAGAGCATCGCCTTCAATATATACAAGGTGAAAACTACAAAAGAAATAATGGAAGCCCTAGCCACCATATATGAAAAGCCCTCAGCATCCAACAAGGTTCATCTTATGAAACAACTATTCAACATAAAGATGTCAGATAGTGGGAGCGTGGCTGAACATCTAAACGAGTTCAATACAGTCACGAGCCAGTTAGAATCCATTAGCATTATTTTTTAGGATGAGGTCAAGGCGTTATTGATCTTGTCCAGTTTGCCAGACAATTTAGATGGTTTGGTGATTGCTATGAACAATTCTTCAGGGTCGACAAAGTTGAAATTTGATGATATGACCAGTCTAATTCTCAGCAAAAAATCTAGAAGAAAGGCATCAGGAGTTTCAGGGGATTCGGGGAATGCTCTAAACGTTAAAGGAAGAGGAAGATCGCTGAACAAAGGAGGCAATAAGCACAGGCGTTCTAAGTCAAGGAAGAAGTCCAAGGGACCGAAAGCCAAAGACGGGTGTTGGCATTGCGGCAAGAAGGGGCACATGAAACGTGATTGCAAGGCACTCAAGAAATAAGAAGAAAGCTCTCAATGCGGGAAGGATTCAGTGAATCTATCTGAGGAGAGTGACACAAAGGCGTTAATTTTATCTTTTGATGCGAGGAATGAGTCTTGGGTTATAGACTCGGGTGCTTCGTTTCATGCTACTTCATGTAAGGAAGTTCTGCGTGATTATGTGTCAGGTGACTTTGGGAGAATCTACCTGGATGATGATGAGCCGTGCAGTATTGTTGGAAAAGGGGACGTTCATGTAAATCAGAAAGACGGAACGTCTTTGAAATTGAAGAATGTTAGACATGCACCGAGTTTGAAAGGTAACTTGATCTCAGTGGAACAGTTGGCCGATATCAGTTATGTGACGACATTCACCAGTGATTCCTGGAATATTACAAAAGGTGCCTTGGTGATATTTCGAGGCAAGAAAGAAGGTACTTTGTACGTAAATTTAGGATCGTATAGTTCAATCGCAGCCGCATCAACTGGAGTGAATGGACAGTTATGGCATCAGAGGTTGGGATATATGAGTGAGAAGGGGATGAAAGTGCTATTGTTTAAAGGGAAGCTACCAGGGTTAAAGTCTATTGACTTGAAATTCTGCGAGGACTGCATGTATGACAAACAGAAGAGAGTAAGCTTCAAGAAGATGGGAAGCGCTCCAAAGACGCATCTGTTGGAGCTTGTACACACTGATGTGTAGGGACCGGCACAGGTATTATCTCTTGGTGCCTCACGTTATTTTGTTACTTTTATTGATGATGCTAATAGAAAACTGTGGGTCTATTTCTTAAAGCATAAATCTGATATATTTAAGGTATTTAAAAAGTAAAAAGTTATGGTAGAAAACGAAACAGGTAAAATAGTAAAATATCTCAGATCTGATAATGGAGGAGAGTACTGTGATAAGAGATTTGAGGAGTATTGTGCAGCAAATGGAATCAAACATTAGAAAATGATTCCAGGGACACTGCAAAAGATGGTGTGGCTAAGCGCATTAACAGGATCATCCTTGAGTGCGCCAGGATCATGAGGTTATATGTAGGGTTGCCCAAGATCTTTTGGGCAGATGTTGTGAATACTGCCGCATATCTCATCAATAGAAGTCCCTCAGTACCATTGGATGGTGGGCTACCAGAAAAAACGTAGGCTGGGAAAGAAGTGAACCTTGCATATCTCAGAGTGTTCAGTTACACTTCATATGTTCACATTGATGCACAGCGCAGAAACAAGCTGGATGCGAAATCTATGAGGTGCACGTTTAAAGGCTACGGGCAGTATAATTTTGACTACAGGTTTTGGGATGCAGAAAACAGGAAAATCATCAGAAGCAAGGACGTAATCTTCAATGAAAAAGTGATGTATAAGGACAGTGCGCAGGAAAATAAGGCCGAGGAGAAAGAATTCCTAGAGATGGAAGAGTTACCAGACACGGGTGTTACAGCACCACAGGATGATCATGCACAAGAGCATTATGAGGCAGAGCTGTATACACCGGTTGTAAGTAGGTCTACTCGGGAGAGGAGACCCACGGTTCAATACTTACCCTCCTTACATTATCTACTATTGACAGATAATGGTGAACCAGAGTGTTTTAAAAGGGCATTACAGACGAATACATAGGTTAAGTGGGAGCAGGCCATGGATGAGGAGATGGACTCTCTTGAGTCTAATCATACATGGGAGCTAGTCACTCTACTTAAGGGTAAGAAAGCTCTTCATAACAAGTGAGTTTACAGACTGAAGGAGGAGCACGATGGTTCAAAACAGTACAAGGCTTGATTGGTTGTGAAAGGGTTTCAACAAAAGGCAGGTATCAACTTTACTAAAATATTTTCACCTGTAGTGAAAATGTCTACGATTTGCATAGTCTTAAGTATAGTGGCTACAGAGGACTTACATCTAGAGTAGCTAGATGTTAAGACAGTCTTTATTCATGGGGACCTTGAAGAAGAGATAAATATGCATCAGCCAACAGGATACGTGGCACCAGAAAAGGAGAATAAGGTGTGCAGACTGAAGAAGAGTATATATGGCCTAAAAAAGGCCCCGAGGCAGTGGTACAAGTAATTCAACAGTTTCATGTTAGGAAATGGTTACAGGAGATGTCATGCTGACCACTATTGTTATTTGAAGAAGTTTGATACATCATACATCATCCTTCTTCTATATGTTGATGACATGCTTGTGGCCGGTTCAAGTATGAAGGATATCTCAAATCTCAAAAGACAACTGTTTAGAGAATTTTTCATGAAGGATTTAGGAGCTGCAAAATAAATATTAGGCATGAGGATAAAGCGTGACAGAGAAAACAATAAACTTGTTTTGTCACAGGCAGAGTACATAGCCAAGGTACTCGATCGATTCAATATGGGAGGTACAAGCCGGTTAGCACTCCATTAGCCAACCACTTCAAGCTATCTAATGAGCAAGGTGCAAAGACGCTAGAGGAATGAGACTACATGGCTAAAGTCCCATACGCGTCAGCTATTGGGAGGCTCATGTATGTTATGCTAAGCACAAGGTCAGATATTGCTCAAGTAGTGAGAATTGTTAACAGGTTCATTGGGAAGCTGTAAAGTGAATCCTTAGATACTTGGTAGGTACTAATGATGTAGGGCTGTGCTATGGTGGATCGAAAATCAAGCTACAAGGCTATGTGGATTCAGATTTGGCAGGAGATATCGACAGCAGAAGAAGCACTACAAGTTATGTCTTCACTCGAGTAATCTTAGATCAGTTGGGTCTCTCGATTCTGAAGATAGTATCTATCAGTACGACAGAGGTAGAATATATTGCGGCTACAGAAGCGTGAAAGGAGATGGTATGGATGCAAGGTTTTATGGAAGAGTTGGGTAAGAAGCAAGCAGATTGCAAGCTGTACAGTGACAATTAGAGTGCAATACACTTGGCTAAGAATTCAGCCTTTCATTCAAGGACCAAGCATATTACCATCAGATATCACTTCATACGCTCGTTACTGGAAGATTGATCGATTACTCTGAAGAAGATTCATACAAGTAAGAATCCTGCGGATACGCCGACCAAGGCGGTCACACGGAAGAAGTTGAACCTCTGTTCAGTTTTGATTGGTCTTCAGGCTTAAAAATGGAGAGGTGGTGCACTCCGGATGAAGAAGACGAAGGTTTAAGGCGATATGTCTCCAAGTGAGAAATTGTTAAGATGTGGGGCCACATCTGGGACCGTCCTCGACCGGTCGTGAGCCATGCTCGACCAGTCGTAGGGGCCGGCTTGATCGGTCGTGGACCAGCTCGACTCAAAGTCCAGCGAGCACTGTTTTTTATCCCGAGGTGCTCGACCGGTCGTGGCTCATTCACGACCAATCATGGAGTCCTCTCGACCGGTCGTGCAAACTGCACGACCAGTCGAGGTTACGCAAATTCGTTCCGCGATTTTGCGCAGATTTCGTGTCGCAAGTCCTTTCGCAACTGGGATGCGGAAAGGGGAGTTACCTAAACTATAAATAGGGGTTCCTAAGGTTTTTCTATGTATTGAAAAACCAAGGAAAAGTTATTCTAAGGTGTGGGCAAAGGGTTTTCTATGTGCTTCCAAGGGAGAGGTTAGTATATTACCTTGTAATCTTAGTTCTTCATAGTGGAAGTTTGCATCCGTGGTTTTTTACCCTAGTTTGGGATTTTACCACGTATATCTTGTCTTGTGGTTTATTTTTTGAATTCTTTGATTTATTTCTAGTTTATATTTCTTCCTGTTTATCGTTTGTGGGTGAGGCCTGATGTTCACTCCCCAAGTGTAGAGTTGTGATGTAGTAATAAACTCAGTAAGACCGAGGTCGAATCCCAAGGGACTGAAACCTGTACGTAATCTGAAACTAAGTAGAACTAGAACTAGTCTAAGATAAAATCTAAATCGATCGTAATTTGCAAAATAACAGTGAAATATTAATTTAAAACTTAAAGAATTCAGAGAAAGAAGACTAGGGATTCAGAGGATCCACTTGTAGAGATTAGGGAGATCTTATGCCTGCATCAAGAAATCAACTGGACTTAGAGTCCCATCTTCATCCAGTTGAAGAATGTAACCATGGAAATCAAACTGAACTTACTTGATGTAGTTTTTAAAGAGATGAAAGGTATATGAATTAGAAAGGATTCCATCACCAAACCATGCCCAGGAGATAAAGTAAACAATAGAATTAAACTAATTACTAACCAATCAACAATGTATGAAGGTTAGGAAGGGTACCGTCATCCGACCATGCCTAGGAGACGATGGTGAACAATAGGGCTTCCTGACGTCATAAACATAAAAAGGCAAGGAACATGTTCAAAGCTATCACGGACCCATTGTAATTTTAGTCACAACAGACCATTAAAAAAAAACTAAAAACATTCCCTTAGTAATCAAACTAAAATTAACATCAGTGCAATCTAAACAAAAGCACAAGCAAAAAGTTCTCCCATCATGCTACAAGTTTCACATCTTAGCCCTAGCTAAGAGGTTTAGCCGACCATGATTAGGCTTTATCTCTTAAATAAAATAAAATAAAATAAAAAGAAAACACTCTAACTATCTCTCCTGGCGCATTCAAGCTCCAGGCTTGGATGATCAATCCCACGGCTCCTCTCTCCCTTTATAGTAACTGTAAGGACGTCGGTTCCATGTGTAAGGAGGTTTCCCAGAATACGCTGTGAGAAGGTCGGTCGGATGCTCTTTTAGAAACTGTCTGCGAAGGCTTTTTACGCAGCAGGAATAGAATTCTTATGCTAATTTCCTGGCGGGGTCCATTCTTGAATTCAGACAGGATATCCACTTCGTTCACCAGCTTCTCCTCGAAATTTCGACCAGAGATGGCTGGTTTTGGAATGTTATTGACGCAGCCAAAGGTAGAGTCATGCTGAAATCGATGTAGGGCTGTTCGTTTGAAAACAGCACGTGTGCGTGCATGGTACACAAAATCAACATGGGTTTGATTATATCGTGCCCCTATGCATGATGGACGACTCGGATTGATCATTTGCTCCTTGAATATGGCCCACCGAGATCATTCGCAGCCTCTGTTTCGCAGACAAACAGAGAACGAGGATGCTGTTTGAGTCGGTAGTGTCTGTGGGCCATGATCAAACTTTAATGGCAAATCCATGCTGTCTATTAGATGAATAACGAAATATAACTCTGAAATGAATGGTTCTTCACTGATTTCGGTGTGGGCCACTGAGTTTTTTTTAACTGCCATCCAAATTTCGTTTGAACGATTGGATTTAGATCCTTGAGATATTATGAAATTCTGTCACCTAGGTCGTGATAAGAGGCTCGATGGGAGACCAATGGACGGTCCAGATCAATGTTTCTGATGAAGGGTGGGGCCCACTGAAAAAATAACGATTTCTCTGTTCCGTTAGTAGCAGAGAACCGGCTTTGGGAAGAAAACGTCGGTCAGCATGTGCTGACCAACTTTTGTGATATTCGGTGCACCGTGAGCGTGCACCCTCTATATGCACGCACGCGATGGTGCAGGCCCCCTTGGTGATGTTATAAAAAATCCATACTGTCCATCTGCTATGCCACCTCATTTTACGAGTTTCTACCAAACTTGAGGCATATCCATACATCAGGTGGGCCCCAAATTAGGGATTTGGTAGCTGATCTATCTGTTGGTCCACTTCTACAAGGATCCGAGATATGAAATTTGACGTGTACGGTTAACTTATGGCCTTCAAGCCATATATGAAGCTTTGAGCCAATCAGATGGTGGGAACCCTATGATCTTGCATTCTGGACATTTTTCAGGCCTGTTTGAAGTGAGTGGCTGGAATTTCTTTGATCTCTGGTGTGTAAATCCTTGATCTTAGTCCCATGGAGTCCCGTCCATTGCCTTGGTAATGCTAGAGCGTTAAATCCATGCTTTTAGCATCCTTTCCAGTCCACGCTCTTAGATTCACCTTGCATCACAAACATGATTAAAATATTTCATTAAGCAATGTCATGTTCATAAATCCATGTAATAACTGGGGTCTAATATGCAATATTTGACCCTCAACACCTGAGATTGGATCTAGGCTCACTACGTTGTTGGCGTGCTGCGCAACAAAAAATGCATGAACAACGTGGGCAAAACACATACATTATGGTGGGGCCCACAGATCTTGTCCAATAGCACACAATGCCAAAGTAGGTGTTGTGTGCTACACGGTGTTAAAAGGAGTATGTGACCATCCCTGACTTGCTCAGCCCTGAGTTGAGTCACAACTCAGCCACGGTGGGGTTAAAGACTCTCCTATGTCAGGGTGACTCGTGGTGTTGAACTGAATCGACTCCGACTGAGTCCAAGTCAACTCAAACGAGTCACACCAGAGTCGTCCAAGTGTTGGAAACATACCACATGATTCCATTTATATATCCACCACATGATTGAGAATCAAAAGTGTTGGAAGTTGGAATCTTTGCAAATTAAAGGTAGTCAAGGAGGACCAATGCTCAACTGGAACATCTGAGCCATTGGAACTACCTCATCACATTCCAGTCGGATGGTGATCATATCACATTACCAACGTTATGGGATCCACGGTAGGTGGAGAACCCTTCTTGTGATGCCTCTAGAGTGGCAAATGGACCGGACATGCTTGGCCAGAGCATGTTCGACTAGTTCATGAGATCAGCCCAGCCCGACCTAGCCCAAAGTCAGGTCAGCCCTTCCCAGGCCCAAATCATACTGGATTGGGTGGTCAATCCAAACCGAGAGACCATGAACATCCCTCTCTATTTTCCTACATAATGGGTAATTATTTGATACTCTGGCATCATATGAAGCTTGATGCGCAGGTACTTATAATTTTTACATGGCATACATTAACTTAAATTAAAGTGACTAAATTGCAAAATCCACAGTTGCCAAGTAACAGTCCCAATATCAGATAAGTGGAACCATTCTAGTCTCTGATTAATGGACACTCGTTTGTTGAAGTAATTAAAGACTATTGCCTTCTTTTTCATTTTTAACCGTTCAATAGGTGTCCACCAATCAGATGGCTAGATAATCATGGTTCATCGTAAATCTAAATTAGATCACAGCTTGGATGATTTCATTTGAAATACTTGTATGGCACGTATGCAATTTGATTCTAATTTCAAAGTGCCTGTCTATCAGGCATCGCTCTCTGTTCGAGTTTTTCTCCAACTTTATTCGTTCTTATCCCAGGACCATGGACAACCTCTATAACTGCCTTTGAAGAGAATATTCTGTAACCACCACCACAGGGCGATTCTACGTAGAGCCTGCTAGACGGAAGCACGGTAGAGCGTCTAGAGATCCTCTTCACCTTACAAGTAGCAGAGATGTTCCAATCTCGACCATTTTGATGAGATTAGATTTGATGATTATTTGGTTAACTTCTCTATATATCTATTTGTACAAGTGGTAAAGATGTTCCAATCTAGACCAATTTGATGTTCCAATCTAGACTATTCATAAGTTACTGGATTTCTAAGGCAAAGAAGATTTTATTTGGAGGAAGAGCCTCAATATCACCCCATCACCTAAGTAAGGAGCGCCGGATAGTTAATCAAATAGACAAACGGTCAGGCCACAACTGAACTACACTCTATCTCAATGCTAAGAGTTGATAGTCACGGTTTGAATCAGACCCAATCAATTCTAACATACTCAAACCCCTCATGTATGTTCTCAACTCACGGTTTGAGTCGAACCCAATCGATTCTGACATGCTCACACCCCTCGTATATGTTCCGCACGGCTGAATTTGAAGACCAACAATATCCCCCAATTGTATTTTGTCTATTAACCGTTTTTTGTTTTCTACTAGGATTTGAGGCCTCTGATAAGATGTCAAGGATCTCACAATTGGTCTGCTTCCATAGATGTAGACCATCCATACTAGGGTTAGGGGTGCACACGAATCGAGTTAGCTCGCTCGACTCAACTCGAAAAAGCACGATTCGGCTCAGTTTGAAGATATGTTCGAGTCGAGTCCAGATAATTTTTTGAGCTCAAAAAAAAATCAACCGAGTTCAAGCTTGCCCGAGCTTGACTCGATTCGGATCGAACCCCAACTTGAATCGAACTCGGATCGAACCAGTTCAGTGACTTGGCTACTTTGATATTGATGTTGCTTACCAAGTGTTTGACGAAATGACTCAATGAAGTGTTGGCTAGTGGCAAGGAAGGTATGTATATGAAACAAATATTATTTTTTCTTGATTTTAATGTTGCCTACAAGGTGTTTGATGAAATACCTGTAAACAGCTGGTGGTGTTTTACATGCAGTGAGAAATTGAAAGTGCACTCCATGTGTTTGTGAAAATGTCGTAGAGGCTCGATCTTGGCTCAAATTCGGCTCGAATTGGCCCAAGCTGCTAACCGAACTCAGTCGATGGAACTAGCTAGTCAGGCTCGAGGACCGAGCCAAGCCGAGTTCGAGCTGGGTCAGGTAGTGGCCAAGCCAAGTCAACCCGTGCCAAGCTCGACTTGGTTCAACTCGTGTACACCCCAAACTAGGGTCCACTAGATGGACAGTTCAAATTCATACATACCACTTTCTTGGTGTATATGAGAAAGGGTCTTTACAATATTTCAATTCTACGTGCTCTACTTATATCAGTTCCCTCTCTAGGAGATGGCCCCGTCCACTCCGGTGAAACGGAGAAATGCTAACAAGGTTCCCTCCCGAAGGCTCACTTAATATGTTTGCCCCTGCTTTGCCACTGTGTGATGATCCAGACCGTTCATCTATAAAATCTGGTCGTGTATGGGCTCCATGGAAGATGTCCGAGTCATTGGAGATTTAAGCATCCACGTAAACAAAATTAGGGACAACGGTTCCATGCATCTCATTGATGCTTTATTAGGCATTTTGCACTTACACATTGTCACAATGGACCGGATTTCAGACACATGTGCCATCAGGTGGTGGGCGTGGAGCAAGTCTCTCTAGTTTAAACTGGCGATGCACATCTTAGACAACATTTTAGTATTTTTTTTTCTAATCTTAGCCATCCAACAAAGGAGCAATAACGTAGACAGTCAATATCGAGTATACAAAAAATGCCCAGTCATCAATTTGGACCATCCGTCACATGGCACTCACCTTTTACCGAAAAAAGAAAATCTATCTGTACTTGGATGTACGCAGTGATTTGAATCATTCATCACCATTAGCTTTTTTCTTTTCTTTTCTTTTCTTTTTTTTTTTCTTTTTTTTTTTCTTTTTTTTAAAGAAGGGCTTCTTTTTTTTTTTTTTTCATAGAAGATATTACAAGATATTACAAAATCAGAACATCTGCTTGGACTGCCAAACAAAAAGGCTCAAACAGACTGGTTACCCGAGTGCTCCCTAATGTAGCCTAGGCTTGATTTGTCCAGGAGAACCTGGCCCTTAACCAGACGAGGAAGGGAAAAGAGATCTTGGACCTATTAGTTTGCGATTTGCTGCCGATTTTGTTCAAGCTATTTGCCGGGCTGTTAGCTTCTCTAAGGACATGCGCAATGCTAAAATTTCCCTGAGAGGAGAGCAGCTTGATCCAAGAGAGCCAGTAGGACCATTTCCAGGAGGGAATGGACTCTTTCATAAGGCAGGACACCACCCAGCTGGAATCAGATTCGATAAGGACTCTGAATAGGCCGTGAGACAAACAGAACTTTAAGCCATCAAGGACTGCCCGCAATTCAGCCGAATTGTTGGAAGTTTCCCTGTACCTAGAGGTGAAAGCAATGATCGGGTTACCGAGATGATCGTGAAAAATGTCCCCTCTGTCAGCCGGACCTGGATTAGAGAGAGAAGAACCGTCCACATTTAGCTTGAAAAATCTTTGTCTGGGCTTGACCCATTTGACAATAGAGAAGGAGATGGCTGATCAGGGAGGAACCATCCACATTTATCACCGTTAGCTTGTCGTCAGGCAAAAACTTTTTTAATAATAATAATAATAATAATAAATAATAATAATAAATAAATAAAATGGGTTTCATGGAAAACTGGATTTTGTAGCCCAAACAAGTCCTTATGTAGCATTCAATTGAGCATATGGACCATCTGCTCCTTGGCTTAGGAACATGCATGCAACATTAGCCACGGTTTTCTAGTAGCCCTTTCAATGGCTGAATCAATTCGGCCCCCTATTAGATTAATCTGGCTTGGTTTGTGTTCAGGTCTAGCCACTCTCAGTCTTTAACCTAAATACTCGAGCTTACACCCTATTACCTTTGACCCATACCTAACCCAGGCCGTTGATAGCCTTATTTTCTTATAACCAAACAGTGCCGATTTTAATCTGATATACATTTCTATTATCACAAATGACATAGTTTATAGAGAGAGAGCATGAGTCCTGTACATTCATTTCTACACACGATGGAGCAGTTTGCATACCAGCCCCTCTCTTCGCTGTCCATTGTTAGGATGGATTACCAACTCGTCTGAGTTGTACTGGACTCAATTTCAATTGGGACCACCAAAAGGTTGGTACCCCGACTCGACTCACTACGAGTCACCGAGTCAAGAAACCATGACTGTTATCAGACAGAAATCCCAAATAGATTATTGCCCATAGTCAATAGATGGTTCAAGATTTTTTCGGAAAATATAGTTATAGATTTTCTTAATTTTTTTTTCTTTTATATCATAGACAGAAGACAAAATGTTACATCACAAACGAGTACAAGCCATTGTACTCATCGTCAACAGAGTATAAAAAGACACCATACAAACCATAAGTAGTAACTGAGCAGTTTCATCCAGTTTCATCTAAGCTGCACGGAGGATATGGCCCCAGCGTCTCTGTACAAATTGCAAAAGTTGGGCCCGCTCTTTTTCGGTATTGATTGAACCATTGCCATCAAAATCAGCATTTTTGATGGCCCGCGAGCTCCTGAAACCAGCAAACCACACGTTATGTTTTTGGAGAGCAGCCACCAGTTCTTGCTTGGATATCACACCATCCTTGTTGGTGTCTATACTTTCGAGCCAGGCCTTCGCTTCTTCAAGCGATGCTTCAGGTGCTGGAGTATGATGAGCGTCTGGAGAATGATGAGCGTGGTGAGGCATGGTGCAACACCTACTTTTCTGAAGAAGCACTACAGATTTGTGATCAAACATATACCCTAAGATGGCCTATTTATATCACGAGGTGAGCCCTTCTCCCCATTTATTCCTTCTAATCGCTGCCAACCCTGAGGGATCTAAGCGTTCCATCAGATGGGCCCAGCTGTGAAGACTTTCTTGACTAAATATCAGGCTAGCCTGCTTTTCTTGTGGTTGCATGTGTTGGAAACGGTGGTGGATTCTTGCAAATCCAAAACCGTTTGTAGATACCGTGTATGCTAGCTGTGCGTTTAGATTTTTTCTGCTAGCTTTGTTAAGATAGCAATAGATTTTTTTCTTGGATTTTGTCTATATTTAGCTGCCCTTAGGAACTATCTAGATAGGGATATTTTAGTCATTTCACATAAGGAGAAAGCCTATAAAAAGGCATCATTGTAATCGGTTTTATTTATTCAAAAGTTTAGCAAAACAGTTCTCTTTCTCTTTCAGTTTTTATTTTTTGTTTCTTGGTAGTTGCAGCCACACGTTAGACGAAAGTGGGGTTTTAAACCCAACAAAGTAGTAGCAAAGCAGAGTGTGGTCGCCCAATCCACATGTGAAACTGAGTACGTAGCAGCTTTATCCATTGTATGTGAAGCGATCTAGCTAAGGAATCTGCTAAAGGAGCTAAAGCATCCACAGGAAGAATCCACTGTTATATATCTTCATCGGCTATAGTGAAGAATCGAAAGCGTACAAGCTTTATAACCCACTAACCAATGAAGTAGTAGTAAGTATAGATGTAGTGTTCTGCGAGAAAGAATCCTGAAAGTGGAACCAGGAAGATTCAGCCAAAGAAAATTAGGTCGAGGCCGAAGAATACGAAGAAGAAAGGCATGTGAATCAGGAGCAAACACCCACATCACCCCCTTCGAATCGCAAAAGTCCAGGAGTACGTTCCACCTCCCCTGGAAGTACTTCATCAAATAAGAAATCAGTTAGCAAATCTTCATTCAATTCTCATTCACCCTTGGCTCCTATTAAAATGAGAAGCCTCAACGGCATCTACGCAGAAACTAAGGAAGTGAATTTGCTTTGCCTGTATGCGGACCACGAGCCTCTCACATTCGAGGAGGCTGTGAATGAAGAATATTGTTGGAGAAAGGCTATGGAAGAACAAATTCATGTCATCAAGAAGAATCGAACGTGGGAACTGACTTCACTCCCTAAAGGCCGGAAGACCATTGGTCTCAAATGAGTGTATAAAATCAAGCGGAATGCCGATGGTAAGATAGAACGATATAAGGCAAGATTCGTAGCAAAAGGTTACAAACAGAAAAATGGGGTAGCCTATGAAGAAGTTTTCGCCCCAGTTGCTCGCCTTGACACTATAAGAATGATTATCTCCCTTGCAGCTCATCACAATTAGATGATCTACCAATTGAATGTGAAATCCGCATTCTTAAATGGAGTACTCGATGAAGAAGTCTACGTTGACCAGCCTGAAAGCTTTGTTATGTAAGGGGAGGAACACAAGGTGTATCAACTGAAGAAAGCCTTGTATGGGTTGAAACAAGCTCCCCGTGCTTGGAATACACAGATCGACGGCTATCTTCAAGAGAATGATTTTGTCGAATGTTCGTATGAGCATGTCGTCTACACAAAGAAAAATGCACGTGGTGATATGCTTATAGATTGTTTATATGTTGATGATCCATCATTCACTAGGAACAGCCAAGCGATGTTTGAAGAATTCAAGCAGGCTATGTTCAAAGAGTTCGAGATGACTAATGGTAGATTGATGTCCTTCTTCTTGGGCATTGAAGTGAAGCAACATGTCGGCGGCATTTATATATCTCAGAAGAAGTACACAAAGAAACTTCTTGAAAAGTTTCAAATGGTCGATTGTAAAGCCGTAAATACACTGTTATAAGAGTCATAAAGCTTACAAAAGATGGAGAAGGAAGAAATGTCGACTCAACCCTATTCAATAGCCTAATCGGAAACTTAAAGTACCTCACAATCACTAGGCCAGATATAGTTTATAGTGTTGAGCTTCTAAACCGATATATAGAAGCCCCAAAAGAGTCACACTGGCTAGTTGCAAAACGAGTACTAAGGTATATCAAAGAGACTATTGAATTCGGTCTCTTTTATCCGTACGATGATGAGGCGATGTTGTATGGATACTTTGATAGTGATTGGGGTGGTGACCAAGATGAAAGAAAAAGCACCACAGACTATGCTTTCTATCATGGGTCGACGGCATTCACATGGAATTCAAAGAAGCAGAGTGTGGTCGCCCTGTCCACATGTGAAGCTAAGTACGTAACAGCTTCATCCACTGTATGTGAAATGATCTGGCTAAGGAATCTGCTAAAGGAGCTGAAGCATCCACAGGAAGAATCCACTGTTATATACATGGACAACAAGTCGACAATCAAACTTGCCAAACATCAAGTTTAGCATGAAAGGAGAAAGCACATTGACACAAGATATCACTTTCTTAGAGATCAAGTAAAGCTGAAATTAGTAAAGCTGAAATACTGTCACACCACTGAGCAAGTGGCAGACATCTTTACCAAACCATTGCCGACTGACACATTCAGGAGACTTAGATCAATGCTCGGAATGAAGCCGGTTTTGTTTTGAAGGGGAGTGTTGGAAACGGTTGTAGATTCTTGCAAATCCAAAATCGTGTAGAAATCGTGTATGTTAGCTGTGCATTTAGATTTTTTCTATGTTTAGTGTGCTAGCTGTGTTAAGATAGCAATAGATTTCTTTCTTGGATTTTGTCTATGTTTAGTTGCCACTAGAAACCATCAAGATAGGGATATTTTAGTCATTTCACATAAGGAGAAAGCCTATAAAAAGGCATTATTAAGCCTATAAAAAGGCATTATTGTAATCGGTTTTATTTATTCAAAAGTTCAGCGAAACAGTCCTCTTTCTCTTTCAGTTTTTATTTTCTGTTTCATGATGGTTGTAGCCAGACGTTAGACGAAAGTGGGGTTTTAAACCCAACAGCATGTACATGAAAAGGGTGGTCAGTAGCCACCACGCATATTAGCACAGTCCATTCTTGGGTCCAGGGAATTGATGCAGAGTGGGCAACAGACACTTTCATGGCAAAGATGGATCAAAGAAGGCTCCATCAAAGGAAAAAATGATTTGGACCATCATAAACTTAAAACAATTGTATTTCGCAAACTGAGATGAGTTTTCTACATATCATATATGATTTTGGTGTCAGAGAAGCTACTTTAGCCAACTAACCTGGCAACCGCTGGGTTGCCCATGCTGGATTTATAAAATTCCATTATATCGGCTGTCTAAAGACTCTTTTACTTTGGCTTTTACTATAAATAGTATGTTTTAGTTCGAGTATGACTTTCAATTCTTTGAGTTTTTGGAGTCATGCTCAACGTGATAATGGGCTTAGAAAAGTTAGGAGAACAACATGGTTAGGCACACTTACTTTTTCTTTTTCTTTTTTGCCAAAAACCATGAAGTTTAATTGGAATAGAGATCCTGTATATAAATCACGAGTTTACTATTTATAGTAAGTCAAGTTTTTAGGGTGTTTGAGTTGGAGTTTGAGTCTAAAACTCCATCCTAAGTTTGTGCTCATTATTTAAAGGATTATAATTTCATTTTTATCATCAATCAATTTTATTTTAAATTTATTAGAAATTATTTATACTTTTATTCCTCGTGCATTTGATAAAGCTATACGAGGCAGATGGTGATCGACCTCATCACGTCCCTCCCTCGGTCAAGGAATCTATATTGCCAACCAGACTACAGGAAAGAGGGGTGACTCAATACCACCATTAGAAACTTCCTAAGGCCCTGGGCAATGTTCATTTTCCATCTAACCTGTTGATAAGGTCACACGGACATGGACGAAGGAAAAATACAAATATCAGCTTGATTAAAAACTTTTGTGGCCCACAAAAAGTTTTTAATGGTCAATCATCATTGTTTCCAATGGTATGGTCCACCTGAGATTTGAATCTGCTTCACTTTTGGGATCATGCTCCAAAATGAGCTGGAAAAATGCATAATCGGCATGGATAAAACACACACATCATGGTAAGGCCCACAGATTTCTTCTAGTAGCACACAGTAGCTGTGTGCTACACCATGTTAACTTAAAACAAGTATGCGGCCATACTTGACTCGTTCGGCCCTGAGTCGAGTCACAACTCAGCCATGGTGGGGACGAAGACTCACCTGTGTCAGAGTGACTCATGGTGTTGAACCGGATCAGGTCCGACTGAGTCCAAGTCGACTCATACGAGTCACACAGGACTTGTCCGAGTCTTAAAACCAAAGCATTTAAGGTTCCAAGAAAGGAAACATATCACGTGATTCCATTTTTATCCACCCCACATGATTGAGAGTCAACAGTGTTAGAAATTGGAACCTTCGCAAAAGGTAGTTAAGGAGGGGATCAATGCTCAAGTACTGGAGCATCTGATCCATTGGAACCGCCATGTCTTTATCACATTCCATTCAGATAGGGATGTCACATTACAAACGTCCTGGGATACACATCAGGAGGAGAACCTGTCTTAGGATGCAAATGGGCCTGATCTTGCCGGGCTATAGCATGTTCAACCAGCTTATGAGATCAGCAACCAAGCCTGGCCCAGCCCAAAATCAGATCAATCTGCGCGGGCCCACCATCCAAACACTCAGTCCATGTTCAGCCCAGTTAGTTGTCAGTCCTAAAGCTCGGGTCCAGATCCAAATCATGGACCTGGAGGCTATACCAAATCAGACCCAGAGCATACTGGATTGCGTGGTCCAATTCCTAGTCTTACCGGAACCCATGAACATCCCTCTTTATTTTCCTACTTTTTGGGAAGTTATTTGATACTCTGGCGGCATATGATGCTCGGTACGCAGGCACTTAGAGATTTTATACATGCCATGCATCAACTCAAATTAAACTGACTGCTTTGCAAAGTCCACTGCTGCCAAGTGACGGTCTCAAAATCCAACCTGTTAAAAAAATTCTAATCTCTGATTAATGGAGACTTATTTGTTGAAAAAAGACTTAGCATTTTTTATTTTTAACCGTCCAATAAGTGTCCACCAATCAGATGGCTAGATAATCAAATAAGCCTTACTTTAGGTCCATGGTACATCTAAATTATGTCACAACTTAAATTATTTAATTTGTATAAGTTGGAAGACGAGTATACAGTTTTAGTAATCTCAAAGTGCCTGCTTATCATCCATCGCCCTATGCCAGAGTAGGGAAATTCTCTCATACTTTATTCGTGCTTATCCCAGAACCTGGAAAACGAAAATATTCTTCTTCTTTTTTTCTTTTTCTTTTTTACCACACGCACACACACCCCTACACACTCACGCCACACGCACACACACCCCACACACGCACACCGTGGGATTTCACCACCCTGGGTACTCGATGTAGAGCTGGAAAACGAAAATATTCTGTAACCACGGTGGGATTCGATGTAGAGCTGATAGACAGGAGCATGATAGGGACCCTCTTCACCGTACAAGTAGCAGATACATGTACTAATCTGGACTCTTCTGACTGTTGACCCTGCCTTGGATGGCCCGGGGGTGGATTAGCTAGCTGTTACTCGAGGAACAGCTTAGTGGGTGTTACCATAACTGTGTGAGGGCCACCTTGATGTTTTTTTTTTTTGTTGTTGTATATCCACCCTATACATCTGTTTTTCTATCTCATTTAAAGATGTGATCCCAAACCTTAATTACGAATATCCAAATCTCAGGTGGACCATACCACAAGAAACAGTAATGAATGACCATTAAAAAAATTTTGTGGGCCATTGGATCAAGATGATCTTTGCATTTTCCCTTCATCCAGATCTTCTTGACATTACCAACAGTTTGGATTACAAATAAACATTAGAGAAATCTTACGATGGGCTCTTTGGAATTTTTAATGGTGAGGGACTTAATCACCGCTTTTTCCTGTGTAGTACACATGAGATTTGGATCTGCATGGTATTTGGAACCCCATCCTAAAATGGGCTGAAGAAACAGATGGACTACGTGGATACACAACAATTCATCAATGTAGGCCCCACCGTACGGGTAACACCCACTAACGCGTTACCCGGCCGCCGGTAACACCTAATCCGCTCACGGATGGCCTATGGTTAAAAAAGGAGATTAGATTTCGTGATTATTTCTCTAACATCTCTGTATATATTTCCGTTTGAGTATTGTCCGTTAATCATTTTTGTTTTCTACTTGGATTCAAGGACTCTGATAGGATGGCAAGGATCTCACAACTGGTCTGATTCCATAGATGTGGACCATCCATACTATGGTCCACTAGATGGACAGTTCAGATTCATATACAGCCCTTTTCCTGATATAAGAAAGGGGTTTTTACAATATTTCATCTCCATCTGCTCCACTTTATCAGTTCCCTCTCTCAGGAGATAGCCCAGTCCATTATCCTGAAAAGGAGAATTGCTAACAAGGCTAGCTCCGGGAGTCTTGCCTAATATGTCTGCAAATATGCTGCCACTGTATAATTAGCCGAACCATTCATCCACAAGATCTGGTCCTAGATGGGCCACATGTAACATCCAGGCAAAAAAATAAATAATAATAATAATAATAATAATAATAATAATAATAATAATAATAAGACTACAGTCCCATGCACGACATGAATTACTTTGTACATATGAATTGTGATGAGGAGTCTAAACAGCCTTATCTCTTAAAAAGTTTAAAGACTACGGTCCATACACTACATCAAGTCGGCACTTTATTATGCGTAATTTGCACATATGAATTGAGATGAGGAGCCTAAACAGCCTTATCTTTTTGTTATTGGGTTTAAAATCATTTTAGCCATGGTGCAATATTTAGGCCATCAAGGTGTTTGGGTGTGCCTAACATATGACTGATTATACACGTGTCATTAGTGACATATATCATACACATAACCATGGTTGGGCTGATTAAGATATAGTAATGCAGGGATGAACGTGCATGATGAGGTCGATCACTGTCTTCCTCAAGGATAACTACTCCAAATTCACGAAGTGTCTATGGACTCTTCACAGAGACTTCTTGAATATACAAGGAAAAAAGCAAGAAAAATAAAAATAAATTTTATAAAATTGGTAATTTGATTGATAAATGAAATAAACAAGTTCATAATCCTTTAAATAGGGATGTTAAGACATGAGAGAAGTTTCACAATCAAACTACAACTAAAACTCCTAGAATTCCCAACTTACTATTTATAAAAGGTCATGATTTCCACTAGTGCACAAGGTTTTTGGACAAAAATAGTAAGTGTCCTATTTGGCTTCACCACGCTATTCTCCTAATTATATTCTAAGCACTTTTCACGTTGGGCACAACTCCTAAAGTCCAACGGATGAAGAGTTATAATCAAACTAAAAATTACTATTTATAGTAAAAAAATAGAATTAAAGTAGGGATACAACCGTTGATCTGATGGTATTTTGTAAATTCAGCGTGGCCAACCCGGTATAGCGGGGTTGGGTGGCTAAAGTAGCTCATCTTACCCCAAAATCATATATGGTACGTCTAATAGCTCATTCCAAATTATGAGATACGCCCAATTTAAGGTTGTCAGTTGGATATACATTAGCCATAGTTAGTCTATGTAATTATGGCATGATTTTGGTAATATGTAAATATTTTGTAATTAATAGGTTGATTATAGTTTCCTAGTTTAGTTTGATTCTGATTCCTTGTAATTACCTTGTAAAGAGCCAACTACTTCAATATATATATGAGGAGGAACCCTTACATTGGGGGTACTCAATACAATTGACATAGTATCAGAGCCAAACCCATTCATATTAGGTTTGGCCTTTTGCGATGCTGTAGCGTTTCGTCGGTGTTGTAGATTTTCGGTGGAGTTTTTTAAAGAGAATTGATCTGCAGGTTGGATTAGTCCAGATTTTTTTGGTGCTCTTAAGTTGGGTAAGACATATTTTTTGTCTTACACGAAACCTTATTGTGTTATGATTAGTGGTTGTTGGTAGGATCTGCGCATTCTAGTAATTTCTGGTATCTATATTAGCTTCATTATGTCTTCTAGCGAATCTTTCAGAGTTCGCTTTACTGGAAAAAATTATTATGCTTAGGAGTTTCAGTTTCAATTGTTTGTTATGGGCAAAGAATTGTGGGGTCATATTGATGATAGTAATCCTACTCCTACGGAATTTAAGGAGTTGGGTAAGTGGAAGGTCAATGATGCACATCTGATGTCCTGGATCTTATGACATGTTGATCCTCTTATCGTGCTTAATCTAAGGCCTTATAAGACTGTGCAGACCATGTGGGAGTATTTGCGGAAGGTTTATCATAAGGATAATACAGCACGCCGTTTTCAGTTGGAATATGAGATTGCTAGTTACACTCAAGGAAATCTCTCCATTCAGGAGTATTTTTCTGGTTTTCAGAATTTGTGGGGAGAATTTTTTTTATATGATTTATGCAAAGGTACCTACTGCCTCTCTTTCTGCTATTCAAGTTGTGCATGAGCAGAGTAAGAGACATCAATTCCTCATAAAATTGCGGCATGAATTTGAGGTTGCTCACTCAAATTTAATGAATTGGGATCCTTCTCTATCCTTGGATGTATGTTTTAGTGAATTACTTCGCAAGGAGCAGCGTCTTTTCACACAGGCTACATTCCAGCAAGATTCTAATCCGCATCCAGTCGCCTATGCAACCCACAGGAAAGGAAAGAATATGCGTAAGGTTCAGTGTTTCGGCTGCAAGGAGTATGACCATATTGCCACCAACTATACCAAGAAGTCTTGCAACTATTGTAAGAAATCGGGCCCACTTTATCAAAGAATGTCCCACTCGACCTCAGAACCGTCAAGCTAATGCTCATCAGGCTGTAGTGAATACTTCTTCTGTTCCCGGAATGTCCTTAGCTTCCTCTTCCGCGGCTGGACCATCTATTCTTACTCCTGAAATGGTTCAACAAATGATTATTTCAGCCTTTTCTGCCTTAGGGTTCTAAGGTAATGACACTACTTCATCTAAATCTTGGCTGGTTGATTCTAGTGCATCCAATCATATGACCAGATCATCTGATACTTTGTGCAATGTTCGTCCATATCATGGTTCATCCCAGATTCAGATAGCTAATGGGAGTCATTTAGCTATCAATGAAGTACGAGATATTAACTCTTCTTTCAGAGATGTTTATGTATCTCCTAACTTGTCTACCAGTCTGATTTTTGTTGGCCAGTTAGTTGATAATACTTGTGGTGTCCATTTCTCTCGTGATGGTTGTCTTATGCAGGATCAGGGGTCGGGGAAGATACTTGCGAAGAGGCCTAAAGTTGGCAGACTCTTTCCACTGCATTTTTCAATTTGTAGTAGTTTATCTTTGGCTTGTATGACAGTTAACAATCGGAGTGAAGTATGGCACAAACGTTTGGGTCATCCAAACTCCGTTGTTCTGTCTCATATGTTAAATTCTGGTTTGTTGGGTAATAAAGAACAAGTTTCTAAAAATCTGTCATTTGACTGTTCTGTATGCAAACTTGGTAAAAGTAAGACTCTTTCGTTTCCTTCTCATGGTAGTTGTGCCGCAAAAGGCTTTGATATTGTGCATAGTGATGTATGGGGTATTTCTCCTATCATTTCTCATGCTTGGTATAAATATTTTGTGACATTCATTGATGATTTCAGTCGTTACACTTGGGTCTATTTTCTTAGATCCAAATCTAAGGTATTGTCTGTTTTTCAAACCTTTGTAGTATACATTGAGAATTGATTTTCTACTTGTATTAAGATTTTGAGGTCTGATTCTGGTGGGGAATACATGTCCCACAATTTTCATGAATTTTTACAATGGAAAGGAATTGTCTCTCAACAGTCTTGTCCCTATTCTCCTCAGCAAAATGGCGTGGTCGAACGAAAGAATCGACATCTCTTGGATGTGGTTCGTGTCTTATTGCTTGAGTCTTATGTTCCTTCTAAATTCTAGGTTGAGGCATTATCTACTGCAGTTTATTTAATTAATAAATTGCCATCTCAAGTCTTGAATCTTGATTCTCCTTATTATCGTTTGTATCATCAGCATCCTTGCTATCTTACTCTGAATACTTTTCGATGCATCTGCTTTGTTCATTTACCACCTCATGAACATCACAAACTTTCTGC